>JAEHOE010000043.1:0-600000 GCA_016858145.1 Edaphochlamys debaryana
TGATGAAAGTGGCTTCTTCTGCTCGCGATGGACAGAAGCGATCCAGCTCAAGCCCATGGCCTCCTATGGCATGCAATGGATGCTACAACACACACAAGGAGGCACAAGTTCTGGGCTGAGACGCGAGCCATGGAAGCGCGGGTCCAGCATCTCGGCAAGCGGCCCAGCAGCGATAGTAATGCGACTATGAATGTTGCCTATGATCTATGCCGACATCAAGAGCAAGCGGGCAAACACAAGCGCCATGGAGACGGCCGCCGTGTCGTGCGACGGCGGCCGGGCGGGCCTTGGCCTGCCCCGGCCGCCCGGCTCTCCAGTTCCCTCGCAGCGCCCAGCAGGGCGAGCGCGCGCTCCCAGGCTCCCGGCCCCTTGACACAGCCGTTCCGAAGACGACGCTCTTTGACAGCTGCGTGACAGGGTGCACGCACAGGATGCAGAATGGTGACAGGCCCTGGACCTCACGGCCGCAGGCCAGCCCCGAGGGGGCGCCGGGGTAGGGGCCCTTGGACTGCGTCCGTCTCCCCGTGCACCCCACCCCAAGCCCTTGGCCGCCGTAGTGAGCAGCAAGCAGTCGGTAGCGCCTACCGCTAAGCACGCCGCTTCCTCCCTGTGTTCAGGCTGGCTGGCAAAGCCCACGCATCTGCACAACACGGCTCTCCCGCCATCGCCGGCAGCCGCAAACATCCGCGCAAACGCGACCCCAGCTTTAGTCCAGCGACAACGGAGGTGTCTATAGACACCGTACGCATGAGCAGGCCGGTGCCAGGGCTGCCCTTGAGCCCTGCACGTGTTGGCCCCCGGGCCCAGCGCTTCCCCACGCGCTTGCGGTCGGCGTGCGTGGGGCGCCAGCCTGCAGCGCGACGCCGGATCCCTGCGACCATCCGTCAATGACCGCACCTACACCGCGTACGGTCACGCCACGGAACTGCACCGTGAGGCTGCTGCGCCAGTGCCCTTGCCGACCGCCCTCAATGGCTGCCCACGGCCGACAAGGCCCCTGCAGCCCTGCCCAGCCCCCAACCAGTGGCGTTGCACCACCTATTTGCCAGCCCTTGACGTGACGAGTGCCAAGTAGGCCAGGCCCTTACCACACCGTCAGGGCTCATCCAGGCGGCCATCCAGGTCACACGGCCAAGCTGCCACCGCTCCACCAACCGGCCCCCAAGCAGCGTGGCAGGTTGCAGCCTGCCCATCCTCCCGAGCTGCATCTAGGTAAGGCCTGGGCCAGGCCAGCCAACCAACCCCTGCTGTACGAAGAAGGAGGCTCGCACCCACCCTCAGCAGGGCGGCTTGCAGTAACCGCACAAACCCCCTCAACGGCCGCGGCGCGGGCCAGCCATGCGCGCCCGCTAGGGCTCAGCGGCTTGCCGCATGCACTTCGCCCCCCGCACGCGGCCGCGCGGCCCTTGCTCGCGTGCCGGAGGCTCCGGGCCCAGAACCTCCGTGACCTGGCCTCCTGCAGGTGAGCATCGCGGCAAGCGGCAAAGCGCGGCGTGCTGCGCTGATGGGAACATCGGCCGCGTGCCCGGACCTGGTAGGACTTGGCAGCTTGACAGTCCGTCCCAGCGACTACAACCCTATCAGGCTGCAGCTTGCTGCTGCAGAGGGGGCGGTCCTCCGGTTGCGCCGGGGACTTCGCTGATCGAGACAGCTCGGCGAGCGCGAGCTGCTCTGTCGAGCTGTCTTATCAGTAGGCGAGTACGGTCAGTATTGATGAAAGTGGCTCTGGAGGCGTCGCATGTGTGTCGATATTGTGTGCGCGCGAAATCGTTCTTCTCTGCTCGCGATGGACAGAAGCGATCCAGCTCAAGCCCATGGCCTCCTATGGCATGCAATGGATGCTACAGCACAAGGAGGCACAAGTTCTGGGCTGAGACGCGAGCCAATGGAAGCGCGAGGTCCAGCACCTCGGCAAGCGGCCCCAGCAGCGATAGTAATGCCGACTATGAATGTTGGCCTATGATCTATGCCGGCATCAAGAGCAAGCGGGGCAAAACACAAGCGCCATGGAGACCGGCCGCCGTGTCGTGCGACCGCGGTCGGGCGGGCCTTGGCCTGCCCCGGCCGCCCCCGGCTCTCCAGTTCCCTCGCAGCGCCCAGCAGGGCGAGCGCGCCTCCCAGGCTCCCGGCCCCTTGACACAGCCGTTCCGAAGACGACGCTCTTTGACAGCTGCGTGACAGGGTGCACGCACAGGGATGCAGAATGGTGACAGGCCCTGGACCTCACGGCCGCAGGCCAGCCCCGAGGGGGCGCCGGGGTAGGGGCCCTTGGACTGCGTCCCGTCTCCCCGTGCACCCCACCCAAAGCCCTTGGCCGCCGTAGTGAGCAGCAGCAGTCGGTAGCGCCTACCGCTAAGCACGGCCGCTTCCTCCCTGTGTTCAGGCTGGCTGGCAAAAGCCCACGCATCTGCACAACACGGCTCTCCCGCCATCGCCGGCAGCCGCAAACAGCCGCAAACGCGACCCCAGCTTTAGTCCAGCGACACGGAGGTGTCTATAGACACCGTACGCATGAGCAGGCCGGTGCAAGGCTGCCCTTGAGCCCTGCACGTGTTGCCCCCGGGCCCAGCGCTTCCCCACGCGCTTGCGGTCGGCGTGCGTGGGGCGCCAGCCCTGGCAGCGACGCCGGATCCCTGCGACCATCCATCAATGACCGCACCTACACCGCGTACGGTCACGCCACGGAACTGCACCGTGAGGCTGCTGCGCCAGTGCCCTTGCCGACCCGCCCTCAATGGCTGCCCACGGCCGACAAGGCCCCTGCAGCCCTGCCCAGCCCCCCAACCAGTGGCGTTGCACCACCTATTTGCCAGCCCTTGACGTGACGAGTGCCAAGTAGGCCAGGCCCTTACCACCGCCGTCAGGGCTCATCCAGGCGGCCATCCAGGTCACACGGCCAAGCTGCCACCGCTCCACCAACCGGCCCCCAAGCAGCGTGGGCAGGTGGCAGCCTGCCCATCCTCCCGAGCTGCATCTAGGTAAGGGCCTGGGCCAGGCCAGCCAACCAACCCCTGCTGTACGAAGAAGGAGGGCTCGCACCCACCCTCAGCAGGGCGGCTTGCAGTAACCGCACAAACCCCCTCAACGGCCGCGGCGCGGGCCAGCCATGGCGTCGCCGCTAGGGCTCAGCGGCTTGCCGCTGCACTTCGCCCCCCGCACGCGGCCGCGCGGGCCCTTGCTCGCGTGCCGGAGGCTCCGAGCCCAGAACCTCCGTGACCTGGCCTCCTGCAGGTGAGCATCGCGGCAAGCGGCAAGCGCGGCGTGCTGCGCTGATGGGAACATCGGCCGCGTGCCCGGACCTGGTAGGACTTGGCAGCTTGACAGTCCGTCCCAGCGACTACAACCCTATCAGGCTGCAGCTTGCTGCTGCAGAGGGGCGGTCCTCCGGTTGCGCCGGGGACTTCGCTGATCGAGACAGCTCGGCGAGCGCGAGCTGCTCTGTCGAGCTGTCTATCAGTAGGCGAGTACGGTCAGTATTGATGAAAGTGGCTCTGGAGGCGTCGCATGTGTGTCGATATGTGTGCGCGCGAAATCGTTCTTCTTCTGCTCGCGATGGACAGAAGCGATCCAGCTCAAGCCCATGGCCTCCTATGGCATGCAATGGATGCTACAGCACAAGGAGGCACAAGTTCTGGGCTGAGACGCGAGCCATGGAAGCGCGAGGTCCAGCATCTCGGCAAGCGGCCCAGCAGCGATAGTAATGCCGACTATGAATGTTGGCCTATGATCTATGCCGACATCAAGAGCAAGCGGGCAAAACACAAGCGCCATGGAGACCGGCCGCCGTGTCGTGCGACGGCGGCCGGGCGGGCCTTGGCCTGCCCCGGCCGCCCCGGCTCTCCAGTTCCCTCGCAGCGCCCAGCAGGGCGAGCGCGCCTCCCAGGCTCCCGGCCCCTTGACACAGCCGTTCCGAAGACGACGCTCTTTGACAGCTGCGTGACAGGGTGCACGCACAGGGATGCAGAATGGTGACAGGCCCTGGACCTCACGGCCGCAGGCCAGCCCCGAGGGGGCGCCGGGGTAGGGGCCCTTGGACTGCGTCCCGTCTCCCCGTGCACCCCACCCAAAGCCCTTGGCCGCCGTAGTGAGCAGCAAGCAGTCGGTAGCGCCTACCGCTAAGCACGCCGCTTCCTCCCTGTGTTCAGGCTGGCTGGCAAAGCCCACGCATCTGCACAACACGGCTCTCCCGCCATCGCCGGCAGCCGCAAACAGCCGCAAACGCGACCCCAGCTTTAGTCCAGCGACACGGAGGTGTCTATAGACACCGTACGCATGAGCAGGCCGGTGCAAGGCTGCCCTTGAGCCCTGCACGTGTTGCCCCCGGGCCCAGCGCTTCCCCACGCGCTTGCGGTCGGCGTGCGTGGGGCGCCAGCCCTGGCAGCGACGCCGGATCCCTGCGACCATCCGTCAATGACCGCACCTACACCGCGTACGGTCACGCCACGGAACTGCACCGTGAGGCTGCTGCGCCAGTGCCCTTGCCGACCGCCCTCAATGGCTGCCCACGGCCGACAAGGCCCCTGCAGCCCTGCCCAGCCCCCCAACCAGTGGCGTTGCACCACCTATTTGCCAGCCCTTGACGTGACGAGTGCCAAGTAGGCCAGGCCCTTACCACACCGTCAGGGCTCATCCAGGCGGCCATCCAGGTCACACGGCCAAGCTGCCACCGCTCCACCAACCGGCCCCCAAGCAGCGTGGGCAGGTGGCAGCCTGCCCATCCTCCCGAGCTGCATCTAGGTAAGGGCCTGGGCCAGGCCAGCCAACCAACCCCTGCTGTACGAAGAAGGAGGGCTCGCACCCACCCTCAGCAGGGCGGCTTGCAGTAACCGCACAAACCCCCTCAACGGCCGCGGCGCGGGCCAGCCATGGCGTCGCCGCTAGGGCTCAGCGGCTTGCCGCTGCACTTCGCCCCCCGCACGCGCCGCGCGGCCCTTGCTCGCGTGCCGGAGGCTCCGGGCCCAGAACCTCCGTGACCTGGCCTCCTGCAGGTGAGCATCGCGGCCAAGCGGCAAGCGCGGCGTGCTGCGCTGATGGGAACATCGGCCGCGTGCCCGGACCTGGTAGGACTTGGCAGCTTGACAGTCCGTCCCAGCGACTACAACCCTATCAGGCTGCAGCTTGCTGCTGCAGAGGGGCGGTCCTCCGGTTGCGCCGGGGACTTCGCTGATCGAGACAGCTCGGCGAGCGCGAGCTGCTCTGTCGAGCTGTCTATCAGTAGGCGAGTACGGTCAGTATTGATGGAAGTGGCTCTGGAGGCGTCGCATGTGTGTCGATATGTGTGCGCGCGAAATCGTTCTTCTTCTGCTCGCGATGGACAGAAGCGATCCAGCTCAAGCCTATGGCCTCCTATGGCATGCAATGGATGCTACAGCACAAGGAGGCACAAGTTCTGGGCTGAGACGCGAGCCATGGAAGCGCGAGGTCCAGCACCTCGGCAAGCGGCCCAGCAGCGATAGTAATGCCGACTATGAATGCTGGCCTATGATCTATGCCGGCATCAAGAGCAAGCGGGCAAAACACAAGCGCCATGGAGACCGGCCGCCGTGTCGTGCGACGGCGGCCGGGCGGGCCTTGGCCTGCCCCGGCCGCCCCGGCTCTCCAGTTCCCTCGCAGCGCCCAGCAGGGCGAGTGCGCCTCCCAGGCTCCCGGCCCTTGACACAGCTGTTCCGAAGACGACGCTCTTTGACAGCTGCGTGACAGGGTGCACGCACAGGGATGCAGAATGGTGACAGGCCCTGGACCTCACGGCCGCAGGCCAGCCCCGAGGGGGTGCCGGGGTAGGGGCCCTTGGACTGCGTCCCGTCTCCCCGTGCACCCCACCCAAAGCCCTTGGCCATCGTAGTGAGCAGCAAGCAGTCGGTAGCGCCTACCGCTAAGCACGCCGCTTCCTCCCTGTGTTCAGGCTGGCTGGCAAAGCCCACGCATCTGCACAACACGGCTCTCCCGCCATCGCCGGCAGCCGCAAACAGCCGCAAACGCGACCCCAGCTTTAGTCCAGCGACACGGAGGTGTCTATAGACACCGTACGCATGAGCAGGCCGGTGCAAGGCTGCCCTTGAGCCCTGCACGTGTTGCCCCCGGGCCCAGCGCTTCCCCACGCGCTTGCGGTCGGCGTGCGTGGGGCGCCAGCCCTGGCAGCGACGCCGGATCCCTGCGACCATCCATCAATGACCGCACCTACACCGCGTACGGTCACGCCACGGAACTGCACCGTGAGGCTGCTGCGCCAGTGCCCTTGCCGCTGCAGCAGGCCTGCTCCCGACCCTGGCTGGGCGGTCAAGGTATGCAGTGACTGGGCCCCGAACGCGGCGGCCCACATCCTGCAGACCGAGGCTGCATTCTGTGGGTGTCATGCCCTGTGCGCCCCGGGCGGGGCCATGCGGGAACCATGCTTTCTAGGCAAGCAGCTCATGACCGAGGTGTAGAGGAGCTTGGGCTCCAACACTCGGTAGGTGTACATAGGACGAGCCCTGCCGAAGCAGAACCGCAGCAGACCTGGAGGCTTGCGCGTGTTTAGTAAGGTTGTTACGTGTCCTGTACATAAGTGTGAGGGTGTGTCTCTAAACGGGGCGTCTGGCCCCTTTGTCTCTGCAATAGAGCATAAGATCCCTTCGTTTGTAGAAGCCCCTGGTTGGATAGCATGTGTCGCTCGATAGCGCAGTAGTCCCTAGCTTGGGAGCTGCGAGGGGCCGTTAGAAAGTGCCTGGAGCTAGTGATGCTGCTGGGGGTTGGCAGAGCTGCACGGAGTTGGGCCCCAGGCGGGCCGGAAGGTGCTTAGAGCCAAGGGAGGCACACGGATTTGGGTTCCTAGTGGGCCTGAAGATGCCCAGAGTCGAGGGAGGTGCTGGGAGTTGGGCCCCTGATGGGCCTGAAGGTGCCCGGAGTTGAGGAGGCGCGCGGAGGTGGGCCCCGTCTGGGCTTGCCCTGCCTTGAGGGTATATAAGCCGGCAGTCGGCAGTCTTTGGAAAGCAACCACTCTTACCTATACTTTACAAACTACGTCACATACGCGTGTTACAAATATAGTACAAAGCTCTCTCCTGTTTCCCTGTTTCCCAGAGCCCCGAGCGGCACACATCGGCAGCTCCGCCGGCCTTCCGCCGCTGCGAGCCAGCCCAGTCCCGCTCCCTAGCTCATAGCCTTAGGATATCGGCAGCGACAGCAGTCCACATCGCGACTCACCGCGAGTCTGTGCCGCGTCAAGAGTTCAGCCCAGCCAAGTTAGCTCATCCTCGATTGTGCGACGAGCCCTGCGCTCTCTCCAGTCCGACAGCACCAGAGAAGACCTATCCCCTCACTACGTATAGCCAAGTCCACCGGTAGCCAGGCAAGTGCCCAGCGCGACAGGACAGTAGTTCCGGCGCTGCGACAGGTCGCGACAGAAGCCAACCCCGCGGGTCCTAGGAGGAAGTATCGAGCAGACGGGTGCGACATATAGCCAGCCTCAGGCCAGAATCCGGCGACAGCTAACGTCAGGAGCAGGAAGGCATCTGCATTGCTCTCGGCAACTCAGAGACAGACGCAGTAGGCCCACACGCGAGTAGGTGATAGCTGAAAGGGAATCTCTACGCTTGCGCACTCCCGGGCGTTGACCCATATCCCAGGCGCTTGTGCGTGTGTCCATCCCTCGTCGGGAAGACCGCCCACATCCTCGCGTAGGCACCCAGTGCTCACGCTATTGACGGGTCCCTAGGGTACGCCCTTGCCCCACTCTCCGAAGTAATCAGTGGTATCCGAGCCGGAAGGCGTAAGCCGGTCCGGGAAACAGCTCTGTGCCTCGACGCTTGTCCCCAGGTCACAAGCCCCTCCGTGCCAGTGTTCAAGGGCCCGCGACACCGCCCGTGTCCCAGGCCTTATCTTCTCCGACCCCGCCTACCCAGGGGTCCACTCTCTACACTCGTCCACAACGAGTATCGGGGTTGGGTGCTGAGTGAGACAGCATCCCTTAGGTGCGCGGCCCCCAGCTCGGCCAGGCAAAGCAGCCCGCTGCTGCTAGCTAGAGCCAGCCTCGGGGTACCCACCGACCCCCCTGACGCACCCTCGCCTCCTAGCGGGGTGCCTGTACATATCCTGACCGCCGAAACCTAGCCTAGACACAGCTACAAGTAGCAGGGTGACAACCAGTCCTCGGCGTCCTCATACGCCGGCTGGGGAAGCAGTGTTGCTAGGACACGTCCCGACAGGCCCTGCAGTCCCCCTCTAGCGCGCGAAAATTTGGGTTCCCGCCTATAGGTGGCTGCGCCGCCTTTGTTGGTTTCGCTACCGGGACCTAGCAACTGACTTCTGTCACTTAGACACAAACCAAACTAAAAAGCAACGTGCCAAGAGCAAGAGCAGCTCTGTGACCCTCGCCTGTACCCTTACGAGTTCATTCCCCCCCCAAGCCTTGCTCGCCCGTGGCGAGGAGCCAGACCCCTACCGGTACTCCTAAGATGACAGCTATGATCACAGACACCCTCCTGCAAATCGTGGGCTTCTTCACCCCGAAGTCCACTGGTGCGAGGACGACACCCTTCAGCGGCTGAACTTCTTCTCAAGGCTGGGGCTTGCCAATGGTACGAGAACTGGTGCCAAGAGTCTTCCGAGGCAGGCACCCCTCTCACATGGGCAGCCTTCAGCCGTGCCCTGTGCACACGGTACGGCATATCTGACCGCGAGCTACACATCCGTCTCGCAAGTTGCCGTCAACAGCCCGAGGAGTCAGTACGCGAGTACGCTGACAAGTACCAAGCCCTGATGACGCAGCTTGGGTTGCCGTTCGAACCGCAACCCGACCCACATGCACAACTTTCTGCGAGGGCCTCGCAGGTCGACGTACAGCGCAGTGTACCTGATGCGGCCTCGGAATCTCACCTCAGCCATCGCAGACGCCATCTACGTCAGCGAGGGCACTGGTGGGCCCTTAGTCAGTGCCCGTTCCGGCACTGACTATGAGGATGAGCCGGAGGGCCCCGCCCTCACACGCAAGGGGTGGCGCCCTCCACACCTTTCCTTGCTCAATGAGAGGAGAGGTCAAGACTGCGCTGAAGCAGACCCCTACGACAGCGAGTCAGACAATGACTCCACCGATTGTTACGAGGAAGAGAGCAACCAAGGTTCCTGCCACGAAGAAGATCCCCTCGGGTCGCCCTACTTCCTGCGCCCCTTCGTCTGCTCCAGTCTACGTCGAGGATTCCCCGATGCGAAGGGTCGTACACATGCACGACGCCGACGTCGCCGAGTACAGTGACGGATCCGACCACGCCTTCGGGCGCCTCGCCTCCCTGTTCGAGGCACGGAGCCCCAGCGTGGGACCACACCGTCACGGCAAGCCGTACCTCAAGCCAGAGCCCCAGCACCAGCGAGCGGCGCAGGGGGACCCCTCAGAAGCCCCAGCGGTGTACAGAGGACGAATGCTCCTGGGGCCCTGATTCCCCGGTGAGGGCTCAGGCTTCCATCCCTTCTTACCCCAAAGGAGGATGGGTACGGCGACTCGTTCAGGTGTACGACCAAGAGTCCTACAACGACACGTGGACCGCTTCGCCCCGAGGCATCTGCTATCAAGGCCAAGGTCAAGAACCCCTCCATGAGGACGAGGAGGAGTGGCCTTTGGCAGCTGCCTATGACCAAGCGCTCTTGAGTACAGTGGCAAGGCCTCCCAGGCCTGACGCTGGGTTTGGGGCGGCCGCTGCCGCCGCCGCCCGAGCTGCTGGGGAACTCCATCCCCCGCTCGCTCGAGGAGCCGCTGCTGCAGTACCGCCAACTGCCAACCAACCCGGAAACAAGGGGCACTCTTCCGCCAAGGCGACCAAGTCAGCAGCCATCAACGCTCAGCGGCAATCGTCCCTACGTCTGGCCGCGTCGGCCATGGCCGCTGGAGCCAATGCCTGCAAGGCTACCGCAAGGGCTCGCGCCTCTGCGAGTTCAGCCCCAGCCGCTGGCATGGCGGCGACTGCCGTCCCGGAAGCGGAAGACAGACCTTTGAGTCTCCCTGTCAGCCCAGTGGGAGAAAGGAGACTGGCAACGCGGACCGTCAACCGTCAGGTCTACGGGGCAATGCTGGCACTTGCAGCCCGCTGCGCCCCAAAGCCTGCTGGAGCCCTGTCACAGACGCAACCGGTCTCAGCTGCAAGCAACAGCCTGCTGTGGGTCGCGAGCTCAAGGCTCGCCGCTGCCGACAGCTCAACGCTTGCCGCCGCCGACAGCTCAACGCTCGCCGCTGCCCCCAGCTCAACGCTTGCCGCCGCCAACAGCACCAGGCTTGCCGCCACCGCCAGCTCAAGGCTTGCCGCCGCGGGCAGCTCAACGCTCGCCGCCGCCGCCAGTACCATGCTTGCCGTCGCTGCCATCCCCGCATTGTTAAACGGCGTCGCGGCCTATGCCCACTCGAGCCCCGTGCACTCCGTGCACGATGCGTCCAGGGCTTTCAGTGGACCAGCGATCCTCAAGGGCTGATCTTAGGATCGCCAACCCCAAGGCGATGGAGTCGGAGGCCTTCCAGAAGCCGACGCCAGCATCACCACCTGGGGCTTCCGTGCGAAGGTCCAACCCCAACCTGGGGCATCATCTGGAGCCAGCGCAAGAGGGGAACCACGAGAACCAAGGTCAACAAGACAACGGACAACTGCAGAGCCCAAGACCCCAAGGTGGACGGTGCGGTCCTCTGCTGTGCAACACAGCGGGACCCTGCCAGTCCAACAGCTGCGTCAGCCAGGACAACACAGGTCTGCCCCACAGCAGACCTCTGCGTCCTGGCCACACGGCGGTCCTCAGCTGCCCAGGGAGCGCTATGGGTCTCTCCGAACAACCTGTGGAGGTAGCCGCCGCCGTGGCTACCGCCGCCGTGGATGACAAGGACCACTCCGTCCCTCAACCAGGAGGGCAAGCGGATTGCTCCGCTGCTGCCTTCTCAAGGCAGCCGGAGCCTGTCATCCCACCAACCAGCGGTTTCACCGCTAAACGTGAGGTGTTCACCGGTACCTCTGCTGACCAAGACAGCATACATGTCGGAGACAGGAGCCCCACACCTGCCACCAATCATCGGGTGGGCCTGTCCTACTCATTGCTTGCTTCACCGGTCCTAGCGGTGCCTGTGTTTCTCAGCGCTGGCCGCCTAGCCGGGATCTGCGGCAACGCCAGGCCGCTTTTGCCCACCGTCTACAAGCTGGAGAGTGGAGCCGTGGGACCCTGGCCTGCTCGATGGCTTGCCGCCTTGGGGGCGAACGTCTGCGCTTTCCGCGTTTTCCACACCGGGCCAGGACCCCCAAGACCGGGGTCTTTGCCTCATGGTGGCTCACCAGCGGGCCCAGCCGTGGCTCTGTTGGGGAAAGGAAAACCGAGTCAGGCCAAGCTACCGGCGTTCCCCAAGCGCTCAAAAGGCGCTCAGGGGATGCCGCCGCCGTACCAGCAGGTGCCGTGTTCACCACTGCGCGAGCTGTGGTGGGCACCTCTTGATACGGCACAGTCTCTGCTATCCTGGAGCCATGTCGTCAGCAGCGCGGGCTCACGGCAGCCTGCGCACGATGAACCTTCCTATGGCTGGGACCCACCCAGGGACCCAGGGACCAGCTGCTTGCAGCATAGTCCTAACACTTCACAGCCAAGGCAGCAGGTGCCAGCAAGTCAGAGGTTGGAGGCTTGTCAGCCAGAGGGGAGGAAGCCCTCCCGGGGCAACCTTTCCACCTGGCCGAGCAGGCCGACTGACGTGCCAACCTTTCTGTCAACACCTTTCTGTGTGGGGGCGGCGATGGCACTACGCCATCACCCCTCCGTCGGTGCGCTGCGCTTTCACCGAGGTGTCCGAAGGCACAAGTCGCAACGACTACAAACCAGTGACCACGTCACTACCCGGGGCGATAAGCAGGCGCCCTACGCCCGGCTCGTCGCTTTCACCTGGACGGCGCCGCCTCCCCCCCAGAGCTTTTGGCAACGCGGGGGTGGCGGCAAGTCTCCGCTGAAGGAAACGAGGGTGATGGTACCACGACGCCATCCTTCTGCCGGCGCTCTGCGGTATCACCGGAGGGTTCGAAGGCGCAAGGCGCACCGACAACGAACCAGTGACTACGTCACTACCCCAGGCGGCGAGCAAGCCCACTATCTCCAGCCCGCTGCTTGGCACACCGCCTTCCCCCCGGGGCCCACGGCAACGCGGGGGCGGTGGGTATGGCCGCCCGCACGGCAGTATGGTTGTGGGCACACCGGTTGGCCAAGGCCGTACCGGAACGTCCACCGACCGAAGCCACCCCGTGGCTGGGCTGGCTGGTCGGCAGCAACCTGTCGCTGCCACTGTCACACGGACGCCCCCGCCTCTCTCTGCTGCGGGAGCTTCTGGCAACGCGGGGGCGGCGGAAGGCGCATGGAGAAGGACGAACAGGCCGAGCTTTGAGCAACACGGGGGCGGCGTCAACCGCTGCCCGTTGCCGTGCTCCACTTGGACAAGGCGGCTTCTGTTGGAGAGGCAGGACAGCTCCTTCCGCTGGTACAGCGGATGGCACCTGGAACACACAGCCCAGGTCGCCCATACACTGGCATGTCCGTGGTTTTGACCACGCATGCAGGCGGCCGGGGGCAGGCAACAGGTTTCTACCCCTGCTGGTTCCACCCACACAGAGGATGCCGACAGTAGTTTCTCTATAGTCGGCGTTGGAAAGCAGCAAGGACAAAAAAAAGCATAACAAAATGACGACGAGGAGGCGGACACAATCAGGATACCAGGAGGGGCAGCCTATCCCAGCCAAGTCGGCAGCAGCCCTTGGGCACGACAGAACTGAGACGAGGACGCCACCAGGATGGAACGCGGGGCCGAGCGGCAGCTGCCGCTGCAGCAGGCCTGCTCCCGACCCTGGCTGGGCGGTCAAGGTATGCAGTGACTGGGCCCCGAACGCGGCGGCCCACATCCTGCAGACCGAGGCTGCATTCTGTGGGTGTCATGCCCTGTGCGCCCCGGGCGGGGCCATGCGGGAACCATGCTTTCTAGGCAAGCAGCTCATGACCGAGGTGTAGAGGAGCTTGGGCTCCAACACTCGGTAGGTGTACATAGGACGAGCCCTGCCGAAGCAGAACCGCAGCAGACCTGGAGGCTTGCGCGTGTTTAGTAAGGTTGTTACGTGTCCTGTACATAAGTGTGAGGGTGTGTCTCTAAACGGGGCGTCTGGCCCCTTTGTCTCTGCAATAGAGCATAAGATCCCTTCGTTTGTAGAAGCCCCTGGTTGGATAGCATGTGTCGCTCGATAGCGCAGTAGTCCCTAGCTTGGGAGCTGCGAGGGGCCGTTAGAAAGTGCCTGGAGCTAGTGATGCTGCTGGGGGTTGGCAGAGCTGCACGGAGTTGGGCCCCAGGCGGGCCGGAAGGTGCTTAGAGCCAAGGGAGGCACACGGATTTGGGTTCCTAGTGGGCCTGAAGATGCCCAGAGTCGAGGGAGGTGCTGGGAGTTGGGCCCCTGATGGGCCTGAAGGTGCCCGGAGTTGAGGAGGCGCGCGGAGGTGGGCCCCGTCTGGGCTTGCCCTGCCTTGAGGGTATATAAGCCGGCAGTCGGCAGTCTTTGGAAAGCAACCACTCTTACCTATACTTTACAAACTACGTCACATACGCGTGTTACAAATATAGTACAAAGCTCTCTCCTGTTTCCCTGTTTCCCAGAGCCCCGAGCGGCACACATCGGCAGCTCCGCCGGCCTTCCGCCGCTGCGAGCCAGCCCAGTCCCGCTCCCTAGCTCATAGCCTTAGGATATCGGCAGCGACAGCAGTCCACATCGCGACTCACCGCGAGTCTGTGCCGCGTCAAGAGTTCAGCCCAGCCAAGTTAGCTCATCCTCGATTGTGCGACGAGCCCTGCGCTCTCTCCAGTCCGACAGCACCAGAGAAGACCTATCCCCTCACTACGTATAGCCAAGTCCACCGGTAGCCAGGCAAGTGCCCAGCGCGACAGGACAGTAGTTCCGGCGCTGCGACAGGTCGCGACAGAAGCCAACCCCGCGGGTCCTAGGAGGAAGTATCGAGCAGACGGGTGCGACATATAGCCAGCCTCAGGCCAGAATCCGGCGACAGCTAACGTCAGGAGCAGGAAGGCATCTGCATTGCTCTCGGCAACTCAGAGACAGACGCAGTAGGCCCACACGCGAGTAGGTGATAGCTGAAAGGGAATCTCTACGCTTGCGCACTCCCGGGCGTTGACCCATATCCCAGGCGCTTGTGCGTGTGTCCATCCCTCGTCGGGAAGACCGCCCACATCCTCGCGTAGGCACCCAGTGCTCACGCTATTGACGGGTCCCTAGGGTACGCCCTTGCCCCACTCTCCGAAGTAATCAGTGGTATCCGAGCCGGAAGGCGTAAGCCGGTCCGGGAAACAGCTCTGTGCCTCGACGCTTGTCCCCAGGTCACAAGCCCCTCCGTGCCAGTGCTCAAGGGCCCGCGACACCGCCCGTGTCCCAGGCCTTATCTTCTCCGACCCCGCCTACCCAGGGGTCCACTCTCTACACTCGTCCACAACGAGTATCGGGGTTGGGTGCTGAGTGAGACAGCATCCCTTAGGTGCGCGGCCCCCAGCCCGGCCAGGCAAAGCAGCCCGCTGCTGCTAGCTAGAGCCAGCCTCGGGGTACCCACCGACCCCCCTGACGCACCCTCGCCTCCTAGCGGGGTGCCTGTACATATCCTGACCGCCGAAACCTAGCCTAGACACAGCTACAAGTAGCAGGGTGACAACCAGTCCTCGGCGTCCTCATACGCCGGCTGGGGAAGCAGTGTTGCTAGGACACGTCCCGACAGGCCCTGCAGTCCCCCTCTAGCGCGCGAAAATTTTGGGTTCCCGCCTATAGGTGGCTGCGCCGCCTTTGTAGCGGCACCCTTGCCGACCGCCCTCAATGGCTGCCCACGGCCGACAAGGCCCCTGCAGCCCTGCCCAGCCCCCCAACCAGCGGCGTTGCACCACCTATTTGCCAGCCCTTGACGTGACGAGTGCCAAGTAGGCCAGGCCCTTACCACGCCGTCAGGGCTCATCCAGGCGGCCATCCAAGTCAGACGGCCAAGCTGCCACCGCTCCACCAACCGGCCCCCAAGCAGCGTGGGCAGGTGGCAGCCTGCCCATCCTCCCGAGCTGCATCTAGGTAAGGGCCTGCGCCAGGCCAGCCAACCAAGCCCTGCTGTACGAAGAAGGAGGGCTCGCACCCACCCTCAGCAGGGCGGCTTGCAGTAACCGCACAAACCCCCTCAACGGCCGCGGCGCGGGCCGGCCATGGCGTCGCCGCTAGGGCTCAGCGGCTTGCCGCTGCACTTCGCCCCCCGCACGCGGCCGCGCGGCCCTTGCTCGCGCGCCGGAGGCTCCGGGCCCAGAACCTCCGTGACCTGGCCTCCTGCAGGTGAGCATCGCGGCAAGCGGCAAGCGCGGCGTGCTGCGCTGATGGGAACATTGGCCGCGTGCCCGGACCTGGTAGGACTTGGCAGCTTGACAGTCCGTCCCAGCGACTACAACCCTATCAGGCTGCAGCTTGCTGCTGCAGAGGGGCGGTCCTCCGGTTGCGCCGCGGACTTCGCTGATCGAGACAGCTCGGCGAGCGCGAGCTGCTCTGTCGAGCTGTCTATCAGTAGGCGAGTACGGTCAGTATTGATGGAAGTGGCTCTGGAGGCGTCGCATGTGTCCTATGGCATGCAATGGATGCTACAGCACAAGGAGGCACAAGTTCTGGGCTGAGACGCGAGCCATGGAAGCGCGAGGTCCAGCACCTCGGCAAGCGGCCCAGCAGCGATAGTAATGCCGACTATGAATGCTGGCCTATGATCTATGCCGGCATCAAGAGCAAGCGGGCAAAACACAAGCGCCATGGAGACCGGCCGCCGTGTCGTGCGACGGCGGCCGGGCGGGCCTTGGCCTGCCCCGGCCGCCCCGGCTCTCCAGTTCCCTCGCAGCGCCCAGCAGGGCGAGTGCGCCTCCCAGGCTCCCGGCCCCTTGACACAGCTGTTCCGAAGACGACGCTCTTTGACAGCTGCGTGACAGGGTGCACGCACAGGGATTCAGAATGGTGACAGGCCCTGGACCTCACGGCCGCAGGCCAGCCCCGAGGGGGTGCCGGGGTAGGGGCCCTTGGACTGCGTCCCGTCTCCCCGTGCACCCCACCCAAAGCCCTTGGCCATCGTAGTGAGCAGCAAGCAGTCGGTTGCGCCTACCGCTAAGCACGCCGCTTCCTCCCTGTGTTCAGGCTGGCTGGCAAAGCCCACGCATCTGCACAACACGGCTCTCCCGCCATCGCCGGCAGCCGCAAACAGCCGCAAACGCGACCCCAGCTTTAGTCCAGCGACACGGAGGTGTCTATAGACACCGTACGCATGAGCAGGCCGGTGCAAGGCTGCCCTTGAGCCCTGCACGTGTTGCCCCCGGGCCCAGCGCTTCCCCACGCGCTTGCGGTCGGCGTGCGTGGGGCGCCAGCCCTGGCAGCGACGCCGGATCCCTGCGACCATCCATCAATGACCGCACCTACACCGCGTACGGTCACGCCACGGAACTGCACCGTGAGGCTGCTGCGCCAGTGCCCTTGCCGACCGCCCTCAATGGCTGCCCACGGCCGACAAGGCCCCTGCAGCCCTGCCCAGCCCCCCAACCAGTGGCGTTGCACCACCTATTTGCCAGCCCTTGACGTGACGAGTGCCAAGTAGGCCAGGCCCTTACCACGCCGTCAGGGCTCATCCAGGCGGCCATCCAGGTCACACGGCCAAGCTGCCACCGCTCCACCAACCGGCCCCCAAGCAGCGTGGGCAGGTGGCAGCCTGCCCATCCTCCCGAGCTGCATGTAGGTAAGGGCCCAGCGATGCTATATTCCGTTGGCAGAAGTGCGGAGGGCCGGCACTTTTAGGCCCTGGCTAGTGGCAAAAGTGCGAAAGCGGGCAGCACTTTGCAGCCTCCGGCAGCCCTAAAAGTGCCGGCGCGCCCGCCGTGCAGGACACCAACCCAAGCTTCCGGGCTCTTAACCTCCCTGCCTCTCCCTTACTGGCAGCCCTGCCGGGCCTTTCCGGGTTCCGGACCCCCCCGCCTCCCCCTAACTGACACTCCTGCCATCCAGCCGTGTGCACTGGTCGAAAAAGTGAAGGTGCGGACAGCACTTCGGGCGTTCACAGCAGTAGAAAGTGAAGCCGTCTATGCAATTTC
Organism: Edaphochlamys debaryana; assembly: GCA_016858145.1. Classification (NCBI taxonomy): domain Eukaryota; kingdom Viridiplantae; phylum Chlorophyta; class Chlorophyceae; order Chlamydomonadales; genus Edaphochlamys; species Edaphochlamys debaryana. The sequence goes on from JAEHOE010000043.1 coordinate 17,111, forward strand.
TTGGATTTTAGCCCGGAAATGTGCCACCGGCTTCACTTTGGCGTCACTCTTTTGTGTAGTTTCTGCCTTGGGCGCATAATGCTTGATGTTATGACTGGATTCCCCACTCCCACTGGATCCGGCCTTTCGTTGTTGCATCCTGATCTTGGGATTTCAGTGCCATGGTCCGGCTCCTGACAGTATCGTGTACTCGCTGTCCTCTGCAGTGTTGCCTGTGTATGCGTCCCCGCATCCGAACGGTATATGCGTTGTGGGTCGCTGACCCTGGTGGTTGGGTGCTGGCAGAGCACCGTCAGGCCGAGGAGGCTGCCACTGTAACACACTACTACTAACCTGACGCGAGGTCGGGTAGAGCGAGGCGCGAGCCGAGTGGGCCCTCCGCTCTCTCTTCTTCTCCGCTTCGCTCCACTCTCTGCCGAGAGCTCCGCTCCACTCCGCTTCCGAGGAGCTAAGCTACGGGTACGGGAATGCCCAACTCTTGACCCAGTACCTCAGCCAGCGAACCTCCTTGCCGGCCCCAACCCTTGCGTTGTCGTGTTGCCCTTTGCGCCCAACCTTCAACCAGCTACGTCAACCCGTTGCCGCCCGCAACCGCTGGCCTGCAGACTCCGCTCCAACATTCCCCACCTCAAGGCCTCAACACATCCGCGGACCCCACACAGCCGGCCCCCCGGTGGTGCGCCCTCATGCCGCGGCGGTGGTGAAGTTGAGGCGCACAATGTCCGTGTTGCGCCCCCCGTCCCCGAACAGGAACAGCACGTAGCGCGTGGCGGGGCGCAGCCAGGGGCAGCGCAGGCAGCGCCGCTCGCGGAAGGGCCCCTCGGACAGCGGCGACGTGCCGTTACGGAGCAGACCGAAGCTGCCCGCGCACTCCTGCGAGTCTGCGGCCGAGGCCACGCTGAGCGTGTAGTTGTGCGGCGGGTCGGTGCGGGAGACCTCGGCGGCGCCGCATGCCACTGCGTAGGGGAAGAGGTTGCCGTCGCTGCGGCCCGTCTCGGCCATGTAGCGGATGTCGTCTGTGCCCACGTCCTCCTGCACCAGGCGGCTGAGCCGGGCCGCACCCGGGGCCGTGGCCAGCAGCGCGCGCCGGGGCAGCGCCCAGGGCTCGGCCCAGGCGCCGACGGCCATGGTCAGGCCTCCTCCTTCTCTGCCTCCGCCGCCGCCGCCCCCGGGGTCGTGCCCATGCATTAGGAGCCGCCGCCGCCTGCGGTACAAGGCCCGAGCGGGGGTAGGGGAGCACACTGGGGGGTCAGTAGCATCACCAGGCTCGGTCGGTAAGGCCACATACAGCAGGGCCGATCTCCGCCACGCTCCCTCCCTCCCACTCTTGCCCTCTGCCCCCACAGCCCTCTGCCCCCGCACCCCCCCCCCCTGCCGCCCTGTCTCACGCCGGCGGCGCTGCGTGCGTGGTGGCCTCCTCGGGCACCACTGCGTAGTAGACCATTGCGTTGCGGTTGAGCTGCAGTGTGACGGACAGCTGGGGGGTAGGGTGCAGGGGGACGGGGGTGGGGGAGAGAGGTTGCGGGGCGGGGGGCAGAAGTCTGCCGTGATAGCTTATCAGCCCGAGCTGTAGCAGCTCCTGGCTAGCAGGCTGCGGAGGGCTGCAATGCCAATCCCCTTTTCAAGGACCCCTCATGCCAAGCGCCCCAGCGTCCCCAGGGAGCCGCCCACCCCCACCCCATGATCCCAACCCTGCACACCTCTGTGCTGCTGACGTTGGCCACCGCTGGCGGCGTGGAGAACTCGGTGGAGCTGAGCTCGCCCCAGGGCACCAGCAGCCCCACCAACAGCCCCACCGCCAGCAGGAACACAAACACCCACGCCACCGCCAGCCACAGCGTGCGCCGCGTGGTCCACGAGTACATCCAGGCCGCGTAGAACCTGGGGCGCGGGCGGGAGAGGGAGGCATCATGATGCGTTCCGGTAGCGCAGGGCTGACAGAGGCCCTCAGGCAGAGTGCAGCGCCTTGCATTGTAGCCACGCAGCGGAGATCACCCACGCTTGCTGAACCCAAGCCTGCGCGCAGGTCCGATACGGAAGCGGGGCCGCCCCGCTCCCCCCCCCACGCGCCTGCGCATCCCCCCTGCGCCGCGCGCCTCACCTCCAGCAGTGGTGTGCCGGGTGCAGCATGTACGGCAGGAACAGCACGTACGCGGGCCGCGCCTTGCCGTCCGGCGATAGCGACCCCGTGCTGCCGTACCTGCCGTACCCGCCCCGGCTGGTGGGGCTCCAGCCCTGGGGCGAGCCCGGGGAGCGCACGGGCGACGGCGCACGAGCCGGGGAGTCCCCGCCTGCCGGCCCCGACTGCCCCACCCGCTGCCGGGTCCGGCTCCGAGCCATGCTGGCAGCCCCCGGCGCCTCCAGGCGGGCGCCGTCCCCCGCCGCCGCCTCCGTCTGCGTCCCCGCCTCCGCCTGTGGAGTGCGCGCCTTGGCGGCCGCGCGCCCCTGCGCCTGCGCCTGCGCCTGTGCGGCCGCCGCCGCCGCGCCAGCGCTGGCCACCACCGCCGCCGCCTGCTCCCGCTCCCGCGCCAGCTGCTGCCGCACGCCGTTGTTCTCCGCCGCCAGCTGCTGCAGCTGCTGCTTCTGGGACTCGAGCGCGGACAGCAGCTGCCTGCGGGCGGGGGCGGGCGGGGGCTTTGGGAATGCTGAGACGCTGGGCCGCAGCCGGGCTGCGCTTAATCGAGTGCCGTGTGCTCAAGCCCGTCCGCAGGGCAAGCCCCCGCCCACCTGATCTCGCCCTGGTCCTGGTCGTACAGATCCTTGAACACCTGCACAACAGCCACGCGGACAGGAAGGCGGTGTTGTCGTCATGCGTGGCCGCACACAGCCACGGGGAGCGCAGCCCAACGCGCGGCCCCTACGCTTACTGGGGCCCCCACGTATCCTTCATTCCTTCAGCCCTTCCTGGTCCAGCGCACGTGTGGTACGCATAGTGCTTGCGGCAACGCACCTGGTACAGGTTGTTCATCTGCGCTGAGAAGGCGCTGTACATGGGGTCCGTCGAGGTGGAGCGCAGGCTGTCTAGGAAGGGTGCCAGCACCTCCTGGGGGCGGGGCAGGGGGCGGCGGCGCTTAAACCGTGGAGATCAGGTGTCGTGGGCTTCGGCTCAGGAGAGGTGTCTCCGCAGGAATGTGTTAAAGGCAAGCCGTCCCGGTCAGCCCTCACGAGCTGCTGCTGGTCCGAAACCAGTGCGGTTCACTTCCCAACCCGCCTAACGCTCCTGACCTCGTGTCGGCGTCCCCAGCCAACCCCATCTCCGCCCACATCGTTGCCGTAGCCGCCCACACCTGCGAGCCGAAGCAACGGTGGGGCCGTCAGCGGCTAGCGTGTGGGAGTGAGATGCGCCCGCGCATGGACCGAACACGCTTGGCCAACATCACTTACCGGCCACGGTCGCCCGTGCATCAGCAGGCTCCGGTTGGAATAGGGGGTTCTTTGCATACAGCGGCTGCTGGCTGCGACTCAGCAGGACGAGCTGGTCCTGTGCCATGTTGTTTCACTGGCGACGCTGATGCGCCATTTGAGCTTTGACGTCAGTCGCTTACAGTATGATGAAAGTGAGTCTAGCACTGGCGCAAGCGTCGACAGGAGCAAGATGTCCTTTAGGCGTCGTTCGGGTGCTTTGCTGCGGTTGTCAAGCGTGCACGCAGGTATAGCAGGTATAGCAGGTATAGCAGTATACCCACACTAAACTGAATAGCCGAGGATTGTCTGTGCGGGAAACGTCCAATCATAGGTTGTCCATGTGTGCCGGAGCAGCGCTGCAGTCAACAGACGGCTGCGTGACGCACCTTTCGATGTGTGGCAGAAGCGCTTACACTGTTGTGGCGGGAGTTCCCAGGCGGACCCCGGGTTCCGCCACCTCCGTCGCTCCGCCCTTGATCCACGCTGGGTACCTCCGCCCCACAACAGCGCCCTAGCCTTGCCATCCCGCCCCGCCCACCCCACTCTGCACCACGCAAGATGCGTGTCTTCCAGGAGGAGAAACAGCACAGCAATCCGAACAAAAGCGGGGACATGACCAGCCGTGGGGACGGTTTGATCATCACCCCGCGACCACACGTGCCCGCCCGCGCTCCATCAACTCGTGGCATCCTCCTCCTCTTTGTATCCCTCCTTGCAAGACAACCTCTCCGTACAACCTCACAAACGCCGGCCAAGAGCAAAACACGCGTTCCTCCAGAACTTTATGCTCCACCCCAGCCGCTCCGTCCTCAACCGGCCCCCGTTAGCCTCCGACTCGCACCTCCCCCAGCCGAACCGCGTCATGGGTCCACTACGCTTGGGGAGAGGCCAACCACACGACCGGCACTCCAGTGACGCCTCCTTGCCTGCTGCTTCCCTGCGGCCTCCCTCAGGCCTCGCAAGCCCAACGGAAACCGCCGTAAGCTACGCAGCACAGCTCCGCCTTCCGCATCGTAGCTCCACAGCGCCTTGCGCGGTCGCTCCTGCGAGCAGCTTTCACAGCGCTGCCCATAGGCCCACCAGCAGCCCCCACGGGCTTCGCACAGCAGCCCGCTGTGCTGCTCTGGCCGCGCCTCACCGAGGCGGCGGCGGCATTCCGGGGGGAGGCGGCGGCATGCCTGGGGGCGGCGGTGGCATCCCCGGGGGCGGGGGCATGCCCATGCCCATGCCCATCCCGTACGGCGGTGGCGGCATCCCGCCGTAGCCACCGTACGGAGGTGGAGGCATGCCGTACGGAGGCGGGTAGCCCTGCACAAGCAGCAGCGGGCACAACACGGCAGCGCTCAGCCTAGTGCCGAAACCGACCGAGGCCTGCTGTTGCGTTGAGAGCACGGAGACCCGTACTACCCCTGTGCTATGCACGGAAAGCCCCAGCCGCCCGCTCTAGCGCATGCTTGCGTTCCTGCTAACGGGTTGCACAGTTGTCTACGCTACTTGCAGGCAGACCTGCCGCACATCGCACCTGGAAGGGAGGTGGCGGCATGTGCCCAAAGCCTCCTGCGGGTAGCGGGAACGCGCACGGTGACATTGCCAATTAGTAGCAGGGAGCAACAACGTCCGATAGTGCCGGTAGAGCCCAGCAGCCTGCCCCGCGCGACTCACCCCATGGTGCTGGCGGGGGCGGCGGCATGCCGTAGGGCGGCGGGTAGTTTGGCGGGGGCATGCCTCCCGGAGGGGGCGGCGGTGGCAGGGGAGCACCTGCGCTCGGGCAAAGGCGGGTACAGGTCAGCAACGAGGGAGGGCAAGGGCAGGGCGCGTTCCAGCAGCTCAACGCGGCGGTTATTCGGTGGCGCAACTCTCCTCACTCAGCTTTCTGCCCCCCCCCCCGCTTGCATTCCCCGCCGGCGAACAGGCTAAACTGCGGGCCCCGGAGGTGCCCTCGTGCCCCAACCCCCAAGACGCAGGCACTCCCTCAGTTGCCTCTGGCGCACAGGAACCCCGCCAGCCCCGCCATGCTAGGCACGTCTCAGCACAGAACGCGCTCTCAGGGGCTGTCCCGTTCCATCAAGTCTTTCCCCCCCAGCGCCCTCAGAGCTCGATGCCCCGCTCATGACTGCCCGCCGCCGTAGCAACCCCGCAATCCCCTCCCCTCACCCGCCACCCCCCTCACCCGCCGCGAAGCCCGAGGGCGCCACCACCGGCACCGGCCCCAGCGGCGGCTGCCCGACCTGCTGCCCCTTGAGCTTGGGCCCCTCCGCGAACAGCGTGTTGGGGCGGCTCTGCGCCGCCTGCTTCTCGCGCTGCTGAGCGGCCAGCAGGCGCTCCGCGGGGGTGCCGTGGCGCTCGCCTGCGGCAGGAGAGGGCAGACTTGGGTGAGGGCGGGAGGTGTGGTAGTGCGTGAGGGTGTCGGTGCCGTGCAGGGTAGGAGCTGGGCACCTGGCGGTTAAGTATATCCAAGCCCCCCAACCTCATTGAGCAACAAAGCTGCGTTACCCCGAAGTATGTGAACCTCTTCGACGGACCCCGCCCTGCAAACCCGTCGCCTCCCGCTCCGCCCAGCGCACCCTTGGTGTCCTTCTTGAACGCGTACGACACCGTGATGGCCCGACCGCACAGGTGCTGCCCGTTCATGGCCTCGATGGCAGCGTCGCTGGCCTCAAAGCAGTCGTACGACACGAACCCGAAGCCGCGGCTGTTGCCCGTGTCAGGGTCGCGCATGATTTTGGGCGTATTGACGATGACGCCAAAGGCTGAGAAGGTGTCGTACAGGAGCTGCGAGAGGCGGAGAGGTCGGGTCGGGGGCCGGCGGCTTGGCGAGGTAGGGTGTGATGGGATGCTGCCGACAGGGTGGGTACTAATGGCGGGGGCCCTTCACCCTAGCGTCTCAACGTCAAGTTTCTCATGGACGGCCTCCTGCCACTGAGTGCCCCGACGCCACACGCCCCTGTCACCCATGTCCCCATTGGCCCCCCCTCTCATCCCTCCCGCACCTTCTCGTCCACGTCAGGGTCCAGGTTGCCGATGAACAGGTTGGCGCCCACGTCAGCCTGTCGCTTGTCCTGGCTGGCCTTGTTGACACGGATGGCCTTGCCATACACTTTGATCATGTTTAAGATCTTGATGGCCTGTGGACAGGCGCCACGGCAAGGGCGGCAAAGCGCGTGGGTCAGGGATGAGGCCCGGGTGGAAGGTTGCGGCCTGCCCCCCTTGAGCCCCTGGCAGCATCAAGCTGTGCACGTTAGCTCCCTCGTCCCGGTAACCAGGTCTCGCATACGCGCGCCTGAAGCAGACGCGCTGCATTGCTCGCCGCAATCCTGGCGGAGCTTCTTTTCCACCCCTACAGGCCCCGACACCGAGAGGCCCATGCTGCTGCCGCCGGAGCTCCCCGCCCGCCCCCCTGCGCGGACTCATAACCCGGCATGCAGCTGGGAGCAGGCCAAGCCCCAGCAGCCTCCGACCGAATGTGTGCCTCGTCAGGGCCGTGCGTCACCCGCTCCCTCGCGCCCTCAGCGAGCCCTCAGGCCCACGCTTGCCAACCAAGGTACCCACGTAGTCTGCATCCTCTTCCCCCTTGAACTCCACGAAGCCGTAGCCCTGATGCTGGTTCGTAACTCTGTCCTTGGGCATGTACACGTTGACTGCGGGCAAGCCGCGTTGGGGGGAGGGGGAACCGACAGGTGTAGGCACCCCAAGGCTTGTCTGGGACTCCTGTACGTGCACCATGCCAAGCGCACCCATACGCACCAACAGGTCCTGCTTGCGTGAACAGCTCCCATACTAGCTCCTCGGTGACCTGCGGCACATTGCACGAAGATCGCTACACTGCCGCACAGTTCCTCGCCTTCCAGAGCACGCGCCTGAACATCAAGGTTGCCAACGTAGACGGTCGCCTCTTGGTTGCGGTCCTGCGCATGCTGGCCGATGAGGTTCGCGCCGACGCCCGGCGCGATGCGGCCACCAGCTGTTCCAGTCCCCGACATTGTAGCTATATGATGGTTATTACAGCACTAGGGGTGCAAGCAAGAGGTAACGCAGAGTTTGGCGGCCATGCTTCTGTGTTTGCTCTTTTGTTCCGGCGGTGAGCACAGTCTGTGAAGTCAGAAATAGTTGCAATGCAGTGTCAAGGCAGCGTTGCGTGACATGCGCGCGCACGAACCCATGCGGTGCCCGCGAGGGCCCGCACGCCCCCCCCCGCGTCTGCCAGTTCCCCTTCCCCCCCCCTTTCCCCCTTGCCACGTTGTTCTCTCGACTATCCCCCCCTTGACGCTGGTGCAGCTTCAAGAGCCTTGAAACAACTCTTCCCTTCGCCCTTCGTCTGCCGTGCGCTGGTGAGGTCGAATGCCCTAAGTGCCATGGCAAGCCAAGCCGATAACAAGCCAGTCCCTTAGAAGCAGGATGTCGGACCTGCAGGCGCCGAGTATGCCCTTTTGCACTGCGCTGCATTACGCTTCGCTCTCGAACCCTTTGCCGTCAGCCCGTCTAGTGCATAAAAAGTAAGGCTGAGCGGGCAAGACTAGGAGGCTTGGCCCTGCTTGGCAGTGCTGTTCCTATGAAATCCCGGTGAAGCTGTGACCATACCCGAGGTGCTGAGTAGGCAAGGCTCGCTCTGCGTACTGGCTATGTCCCTGGCTGCGCCCGTGCTGCACCGCCGTGTGCTGCGTGGGGGCTACGCCCACGAGCCCCTTAAGGCTTTCCTCACCATACAGGACCCCGAATGCACCGCAACATACAGTCAAGTAATTGCATTTCATCAAGTGTATTGAAGACCTCGCTGCCTCCTGCCCATATGGCCGCCCCCCACCTCAACGCATGCCTCACCGAGAAGGCACAGCACCCGGGATGTCATGAGCACGCGAACACCAGTCCATATGTGCCTTACAGTCATCCAGAAACCAGACCCCGACAAACCCTCTAGCGAAGATCCGTCTCCCTTGCTCCCTTGCTTGCGCCCTTGCAGTCAGAGGCCCAACCCCGGTGCGGCCCCCCGAACACGTTACTCCCTGAACCCAGCCAAACACACGGAGGAGACTTGCGCGCGCGCTGAGCTCCTAGACACCGGATACTCCCTGACTCTATCCTACTTCATAGGCCCAGACCCTCGGCTAGTCACACAAATTGCTTGACGCATGCCCTAGGCCCACTCACACGGTGGACACCGTAAACCGACCGCTGGGCTGTGCGCTAGCGTCCTCAGCTCCGGTTCTTGTCCTCATCCTGCATTTCTGACGTCCACAGCGTGAGGTTGTCCCGCAGAAGCTGCATGATGAGCGCGGAATCCTTGTAGGAATCCTCGCCGAGCGAGTCCAGGTCGGAGATGGCCTCATCGAAGGCCTTCTTGGCCAGCGAGCAGGCAAGCGCGGGCTGGTTCATGACCTCGTAGTAGAAGACCGAGAAGTTGAGCGCGAGCCCGAGCCTACATGTGCACGTTTCGAGAGTAAGAGCCAGGCCTGCATGGACGCCCCAGGACGCACCCGTAGCCCAGCGAGAGTCCTACCGGATGGGGTTGGTGGTGGGCAGCTCGTCGGCCTTCTCCTGCGCGACCTTGTAGGCTGCCAGAGTCATCTCCGCGGCGGCCGACTTGGCGTCGTCCACCTTATACTCGGACAGGTAGCGGTGGTAGTCCGCCTTCATCTTCAGGTAGAAGACCGCAGCCTCGGTCGTGGAGGCGCTGGGAATCAGGTGCTTGTCGAGGAGGTCCAAGATCTCCTGGCAAATTTTGTCGAGCTCAGCCTCCACCACGCCACGGTACTTCTTAATCATGCCCACACGCTTCTCGTTGCCCTTAGCCTGCTCGCTTTGCTCGATGCTCTGCAGAATGCGCCAGCTCGCGCGCCGGGAGCCAACCAGGTTCTTGTAGGAGACCGAGAGCAGGTTGCGCTCCTCCACCGAGAGCTCCTGCTCGTTAGCCAGCACGGCCACCTTCTTCATCTCCTCAACCATGTCCTGGTAGCGCTCAGACTGCTCAGCGATTTTGGCGCTGTAGAGCGCGAGCTCGCGCGAGGTGCTCTCAGCGGCCATGGCTACGGTGTGTCACTACGCGCCTAAATGGCAGTTCGGGTGTTGCGCTGCGTTGTGCTTGGGGCGACTTGGGCTCAAGCTCAAAGTTTGCGCCAAGCTGCCGTACGCCATGTGCGGAAGCCGTCTTTCAGGCCCTGTTGCGTTTGACCACTAGCAGACCCGCAAGCAGACCCTGGACACAGCCCTGGGTCAGCGGGAGCTGACCCCCGCACCAACATTGCGTTTTGAAGCCGTGGCCTGGGCCGCGCAGCGTCGAGTGTGGCCGCATCAAACCCACTACTGACATCTCTGATTGATACAACTGCGAGCCTAACTGCAAAGCTCGTCACCGGGGGGCATGTGCTCTTTTGGCGGGGTCTTACTTCTCGCAGACGCTTGTCATGCAATGGCTACCCAAGCCTCAGCTTAACCAACGAGCTCCTGTGGATGCGTGCCTTCCCTTCACGGAGGCGAAACGACCATCGGCATGTGCATGCGGGAATCCTCGCAACAGCGTGTGGATGCCATGCACCTCCCTAATAGAAAGCATGGGCAGGACCAGGGTTGAACAGATGTCGGCGATGCAGTTGGGCGGAGGCGGGGAGCGGCATGTGTCTCACCTCACAAAGCCAGCGCAGCGCTGGCCCGCGTCCTTTCCTTTGCTCGCCCCCCCCCCCCCTGTCGACCTGCGCCGCTTTGTACAGCCCGGGGGCTCCGCCATGGCTCCATAACCTTGCAAACCGAGGAGGGTACCCCGTTCATAGGCGGCTACGCTTCACAGGCATTTCGTATCAGCTTACGACATGCGATGCAACGACTCCGCGGCACTACGCCCCGTTGTCTAAAGTAATAACCCCCCGTCGAGACCTCGCAGCCCTCGCAGGTTCAACTGGCAGTCAGCACGGGCAGACTGACTAAGGAAGGAGAGAGAGAGCCTTCGCAGAGGCTGATGGGGCGCAGGCAAGAAGACTAATGCTAGCTAGCTGGTACGCGTCAGGCACGTCAGGCATGCAGGTTCTCTTGAAGAAGATCCCCCGAGGCAGTCCTTCCCTGTCGTTTGGTCTGGTGCTTCTGGCCCGCTTCTCGTAAAGGGGTCCAGGAATGGTCATCCCAGGGGGAGGGCTGAGACAGCAACGAAGCAAAGCGCTTGGATTTGTGGTGGTCCACCACTGCAGGCTCTACCCGCTCACCGCAGACTCTACCTCTCTCTCACTTCTTTCTATCACAACGCAGCAGCCGTGGCAGACGGGGCGGAGGGGAAGAGGAGGAGGAGAGGGCAGGGGCGCGGTCACGGGGGCGGGGGCTGGTCTGCCATGTCCAGGGGCAGGCGGCGGGGTCGCGCAGGTATACCGTACATATTGGTAATTACCGCGCACCCCTTCCGGTCAGACATTTCCAGGCAGTTTCGCGCACCCCCCTTGGCATTTCCGGTCGTGTCGCGCAGGCGGGTGGGGGGTTTCTGAACTGTCCGCGCACGCCGCTGTGGATGGGCTTCGTGCCGTAGGATAAGCGGGGAGCAGGGTAGGGCACGTACAGCAGCTAGCAAACCCCCCTGCCAAGGGCTCCACGGCGCTAATGAGAGCAAAACATGCCCGTTTCAGCTGAGTGCTGTTCTTGCTAGCACGCCGGGATTTTGGGCTGCTCCGCGCAACCCCCCCTTAAGTGCGCGAAACTGCAAATGTGGCCCAATAATGAATTATATGTGCGCTGTGATGCCGGCAAGGTACGGTAGGTGGGTAAGGGCGGCCAGGTCGGAGCGGGAGTTGGCTCGGTCCCAGCGGTGGAAGTGGTTGGCTTGGGGATGTCGGTGCAGGATGTGGGCCGCCTTCATCCAGCGCGACCGCGCGCTGCACCGCGTGGCCCAACAGCTGACGCACGGGCGGCGGCAGGAGGAGGTGGTGGTGGGCTAGGGGGCGTGGGCTTAAGGCGGGGGAAAGGGGGGCTCGCCCATCTCGACCATGGGCGGAGGCGCCCCCAGAGCTGTTCCCCAGGGTCAGCTGTTGGGTCCAGCGGCAAGTGGCGAGTCAACTCCTCCACTCAGGGCGTTACAACACAACAGCGTCAAGCCGTCAGCAGTGCTTCCCCAAGCCCTTCGCCAAGCGCAAACCCTTCCCCTAGCGCAAACGTCCTCGCCTTTCCCCAGGCGCTGGCTTCCCCAGGCTTCCAAGTGCACCCATTTTCCCGCCAACCCACATCAGCTGCGGCTTCTCCGGGCTCTCCGGGCTCTCGCTTTGGCCCACCGCTCTCGCCGCATATGCAGGTGACGCTGGTGCTGTCGTGGGGGGGTCGGTGGACCGCGGTGATTCGGGGGACCCGCGACGGAGACTCGGGGAGAGCGGGGAGCCCGGCAACAGCAGCCATGCCCTACGGTTGGAGGTGCTGATCAAGCTTCGAGCGAGCGGGCTGGGGTTCGTGGGATTTCGGCGGGGGAAAGGGGGGCAATGGTGACAAGTCCGAGGCCGACAGACTGCATGCGGCCTTGACTGCTTGTCTTCAGGAGGAGTGGGGTGCTCTGGCAGCGCGGGTCAGGACGCCAGCGTCGAAAGGTGCGTCCACAGCGCAGCCGGGGAGCGTTGATGATCAGACAGAGAGACAGACAGATGTTAAATGTGTTGACCCAACCCGCACGCTCCGTTAGGGCCAGAGTCGGGCCACACCAAGAACTCAGATACGACTAGCTCTCCGCTGTAAGACCCGATGGAAGAAGCTCCCAAGAGCACGTGGGCATTGCTGCCAAAAGGAACCCACATCACCTCCATGGAAGCCCAAACCAGACTCATGCCGAATCTGCTCATAGCCCTCACACTCGAACAACACATGAAGCTCATCTTCCACACCTTGATAGCATATCTTGCACACACGCTCTGACCGCTGTAATCGACTGGCATCACGGGAAACGGCCAAAGGCCAAACGCACACCCTGAACCTGGCCATTGCACGCATATGCTCAAGAGGCAAAGCAGAACGAAGATACCGCGCAGCTCCATCAGCCTTCATCCAAGCGCTGTACCGGCATAGCGTCACTCCTTCCCCAGTCCAAGTGCGGGGATCCGAGTGCTCCTGCGGCCCCGTCCACTCCCAGCACTCCGCCATCAACCGCTGCCGAAACGCATCCAGAACCCACTCCACGTTGAGCAAATGAGCCGTATCCCGCAATTGAGGTGCAGCATCACCACCACCAGCTGGCCACTCGTACCCAAGAGCACCTAAGACCCGAAGCATCTTGTCAGCCCAACAATCCAACTCAGGCCGCCCCTTAAACTTCAGGGCCAACCCTACATCAGCCACAAACGTAGTTCGATAGGCAGACCCAGGATCCTTCACCAGCCGAATCCAGAAACCACATGCCAATGCTAACCAATGATACTGCAACGGGAGCTGCCCACACTCACGAAACAAGAGCCGCAACGGAGGCTTCGCCGCTCCCACACACACCTTCAGGACTCCGCCCCTCTAACAGGCGAGCGACACGATCAGGTCCCCACAACTCAGCGCCGTAGGACAACACAGCCCGTACCTGCGTCTCAAAACAGCTATTCCTCAAAGCTGCTTCCCCAAAGCTGCCCTTCCCCAGGCTGCCATTCCTCAAAGCTGCTTCCCCAAGCCCGTTTCCCCAAGCTGCTTCCTTCAAGCTGCTTCCCCAAGGGCGCTTCCTCTAAGCTGCTTCCCTTCCCCAGGCTGCCCTTCCCCAGGGGCTGCCCTTTCCCAGGGGCTGCACGCTTCCCCAGAGCTGCCCTTCCCCAGGGGCTGCACGCTTCCCCGGAGCTGCCCTTCCCCAGGGGCTGCACGCTTCCCCAGAGCATAGCGGCAAGGGGCCAGATAAGTGTTGGGTATCGAGGAAACCGTAAGCAAGCAGAAAGCCCGGCGAGATCCCGAAGTTGTGAGGCGCCAGCTCCTCCCGACATACTGAAATGTTAAGATAAGTGTCCGAAGAAGCGTGCAGCCCCTGGGCAAGGGCAGCCTGGGGAAGGGAAGCAGCTTTGAGGAAGCGCCCTTGGGGAAGGGGCTTGGGGAAGGGCAGCTTGGGGAAACGGGCTTGGGGAAGCAGCTTTGAGGAATGGCAGCCTGGGGAAGGGCAGCTTTGGGGAAGCAGCCTGGGGAAGGGCAGCTTGGGGAAGGGCAGCCTGGGGAATCCCCACGCCCGTTTCCCCCGCCGAAAGCCCACGTCCTGATAATCGACGAGTACAGGACTAGCAAGGTGAGAGGGCTCAGTAGGTTGGCTCGCCCCTTCAGGGGCAAGACAGGGCTTTTGGGGTCTAAGGCACCCCCCGCCCTACAGGTCTGCGTAGTCTGCGACACACGCCCTACGCCACAACCAAGCGCCTCGCTTCGTTGATGTCTTCTACCCCCCGCCCTTAGTTTAATTCGTCCCGGATAATTCGCCCGCCGGGACGAGATGGGGGAGCGAGAAGGGAAGGGTAGTGCAAAGGCCGCGATTTCCCGCGCAAGTATAAGCGATGCGCCGTTTTGGTCTGGCGGCCGCGAGCGCTGTTGCGAACTGCCTCGCAAGAGGCAACCGGTTGTATACGCTGTGTCCGCCCGATAGCGTTATCCTATTTGGCTGTGAAAAAGTTTGCCTGGATGGCCGCATGTCCGCCGTCGCGACCATACTTTGCGAACGGCGCCGACGACGCTAGAGCATATAGCAGGCTCACTGTTGTGATTGATCCCATCCCGCCGCCATCCCGCCACGTCTCACGCGGCTGTGTTTATTTCGGGGGGCGAGCCCACCTCGCTGCGCAGCAGGAGGTTTGCTTGACATTGTCGCCACATGGCCGCCACTTCGCATCCCGCCTTACACAATGCCCTTCCTACTTGCGCAATCCAACACACAGACGAGCTACAACTGCGGGCACCAGGACATGGTGCTGACAGGTGCTGAGGAACGGACTGGCGGGCCTGAGGATGGGCCAGCGGGCCTGGTCGGTGAACGACTGCAACAGTTGCTTCACAACCTGGGTAGGTGGGGGTGTGTGGGTAGGATGAGGACGGTCCTTTGGGGCTTGGCGGGGTTGGTGTGCGGACGGCTGCTTGGGTGGACTTGTCTGGACTAACGCGCAATAACCCGCAATCCAACCCCATTCCCACGTCCCCCCAGAACCGCGACGTCTCCGCTGCCAACGTGATCCGCATTCTCCTCCTGCTGAAGCTGCTGGGCTTCAGCCGGCCGGCCGCGCTGGAGCGGCCGCCGGCTGTGGACCCAGGCTGAGGGCCCAAACAAAGAGCAGCGGCGGCGGAGGGGGACATGTAGCGGGTGGCTTGTGGGCAGTAGCGGATGGGAGACGGACATCTTCGCTTTCAACCTTTTAAGCGGTGCATGTGTTTGTGCACCCAACCCAACCGGCCAAGTCCGGCATTGCGGGGTTGCGAAGGCCCCTAACTCATGGCGGCGTGGGTTCAGTCAATGCGCTGTGGGGCGTAGTGCTTGATTGCGCGGCCCCAGTGCTGCCCGGCATCGCAAGGTTTGGGGCTCAGCCCTTATCCCTGTCCTGAGGAAGCATTCCTTAGGTCTGGGTGAGGTCCGCGCTCCGCGGCGGCAGCGTGGATGCATGTCATGCCGCGCCTGTGGCATTCGAACTTCGGGATCCGAGGTGAGCGCATGCTGCGGGTCCACAAGCCGCGGGCGCGGGACCATGATGGGACCATGACGAGCGCTACCAGTGTTCCCCCATCCACGTTCACGTGTCGAGTCTCATGCGCGGGTTCATGGCCGACAAGTGCCGGCATGCGCTTTCTGCTCAGCTCAGCAAGCCCCCCATGATGAAATGTATAGCGTTGTCCCGATGGGGGGGGGCAGGGCGCAGGGGGCACGCCAACCCTTGCTTTTGTCTCCTGTTCGGCCTGCTGTGGAGGGTCGAGTGCTCGCAAAGGCCATGCATACAGCAACGACGTAGTCGGAGCAACAACGAATGTCGCCGCTGCCGCAACACACGAGGTGGAAGGCAGGTGCCGGCAATGTGCATCACCGGGGCAGGGGGGAACCTAGGCGACTGGCACCCTTCACGTCTGGGGGCTTCTTCAGGTGGCTCAGGGAAGTGCTGTTCGCGCCTGTCTACCATACGACCTGTATCAGTCTGCTAGGGGTCAATGCAACGCGTAACTAGCCGGGTCTGGCCCACCAGCCGGATGCGACAGGGTATAGAAGCAACGAGCAAAGTTGGGGGTAACCGGCGCAGCTCTACGTCGTCGACAGCATCAGCATGCCGGTTACTCTAGCATAGCCGCTATCAGCCGCATCACCGACTACATCTTCTGCGCGTACCGCTCCGTGTAGTGCTAGATAGCCTCTTTGCTTGTGTGCTGCCTACCCCGAAGCCGCGTGTAGTGCGGGGTTCAAGCGGATTAATTGGACGGGTGCGAGCCCGCGTGCCGTGGTGCGGGCTGGTGGAAAGGGGTTGAGGGCTCCCCGGAGCCAGACTCGAACATTGGGTCCCCCTGGGGGGGACCACGGGGCTCAGCCCTTCACCTGCCTCCGGGCAGCCACCCTTGTCAGCTCACAACGAGTCAGGGGCCAGAGCTCGGCGAAGAAGTCGTACAAGCCAGATTGCGTCGGTTACAAGCCAGATTGAGCCAGGCGGGTCATTATGACGCGCCGCTTTATACCCTCGCCTCACACCTAGTCTCGGGATGCGTGGCATCCTCCACTCTCGCTTGCTCCTCCTGCTGCACCCTCTCCTGCTCTGATGAGTCACCCGGTCCTCGCGTCAGGTCAACGTCCAAACCGTTTAGTCTAGCCCGAGGTCACCCCCACTCAGCTACCCGTCCCCTACGCGCCGAAGGAAGGCGCCTGCAGTGCGGCCCGCACATCGCTACCAGCAACCGCTGCCCGCGCCTCATGGCGCCCCACCCTCGGCCCCCCAACCACAACCCATGCGTGCCAAGCACCCCATGCGCCAATTACTTTTTGTCCGTGAACTCGGCATCAATCACGTCGTCCGGCTTCCCGCCCGTGGGGCCGGCGCCCGGGTTGGGCCCGGCGCCCGCGCCCGCGCCGGGGCCGCCCGCTGCCCCGCCGGCGGCTCCCGCCTGGCTGTACATGGCCTGGCCCATGGCCATGACCTCCTGCTGCAGCGCGTTCATGGCGTTCTTGATGGTCTCAGCGTCGTCAGAGGGCAGGGCCGTCTTGAGCTCGCCCAGCTTCCCCTCCACCTTGGCCTTGGTCTCGGCGGGCACCTGATGGGAGGAGATAGTTGAGTAAGACGAGCACGGTGTATATCCTGAGGCGTGCCCGCTCGTACGTGCCAACCGGTTTGGTCCACGGGAGACGCAATGACTTGCCCCGCCGTAGCGTCCAGCCCCGTCCCGCCCCATTTGCTCACCTTGCCCTCGAACTCCTTGAGCTGCTTCTCGGTCTGGTACACCATGGTCTCCGCCTGGTTCTTGGTCTCCACGCTCTCGCGGCGCTTCTTGTCCTCCTCGGCGAACCGCTCCGCCTCCTTGACCATCTTCTCCACGTCCGTCTTGTCCAGGGTGGACGCGCCTGGGGATCGAGGTACAGTGTGGGCAGGCGTCAGCACCGGTATGACTCAAAAGCCTACGCATCCCCAGTGTCCAGGCACCGCCCCGGTACGTAGGCACACACCCAGTCCGCGCGTCCCGCCCGCGGCCTCACCGGTGATACGGATGTCCTGCTTCTTGCTCGTGCCCTTGTCCGTGGCCGTCACCGACAGAATGCCGTTGGCGTCAATGTCGAACTTAACCTCGATCTGGGGCACACCGCGGGGGGCGGGCGGGATGCCGTCCAGGCGGAAGGTGCCCAGGCTCTTGTTGTCGCGAGCAAACTCGCGCTCGCCCTGTGAGGTGGATAGGGGCCCGGGGGAGCGAGTCAGCGGCACGACACGACACGGTGGGAGGCGGCTTCGTGCGATTGCCTCGCGGGAACCTCCAGGGCTCCGCTGCTGCCCTTTACATCGACATTCCCCACAAGAGCTGGTCAACTCCCGTCCTCGCAACACCCGCGCCCCCCGTGCCCCACCGCCCGCTGCCCCAGCCCTCCCCATAATCGTCCGCGGCCGCACCTGCAGCACGTTGATCTCCACCGAGGTCTGGCCGTCCGCGGCGGTGGAGAAGACCTCCGACTTGCTGGTCGGCAGGGTGGTGTTGCGGGGGATGAGGCGGGTCATGACGCCGCCCAGGGTCTCCAGGCCCAGGGACAGGGGAGTCACGTCCAGCAGCACGATGTCGCTGACCTCACCGGCCAGCACACCGGCCTGAGGAGAGAGAAGGGGGCGACGAAAAGGCTCGTGTGAGCCGACAGACCGGAGATACCGCACATGCATCCGCACCGGTTCCATACGCCCGGCCTCAACCCCACCGGAGTCACTCCCTGTCCGCCCTGCCCTACGCCCCAGCAGCCTCAGGCGCCGTTACATTCCGCCCGTACCCAGCACAGATGCAGTTGTTCCCCTCCCGGAACCCTCTCCCTTTGCCCTTGCCCCCGTTCTGGCCTGGTCTTCCCACCTGCACGGCGGCGCCCAGGGCCACCACCTCGTCGGGGTTAACCGACACGTTGGGCTGCTTGCCGCCCGACAGCTGCTTGACGATCTCCTGCACCGCGGGGATGCGGGTCGAGCCGCCCACCAGGATCACCTCCTGGATGTCAGAGATGCTCAGCTTGGCGTCGCGCAGAGCCTGCGGGAGGGAGGACGAAGCGCACAGCTGGTCAGCACGTGCCAAGCACACGGGAAGCGGGCCACAGGACAGAGCGGTGGTGGAGACCAGCCGAGGGAGGAACGCGGTAGAGAGGGGCGGAAGCGCACCTGCTGCACGGGGATCTTGCAGCGCTCCAGCAGGTCCGAGCACATCTCCTCGAACTTGGCGCGGGTGAGCTGGGTGTCGATGTGCTTGGGGCCGTCAGCGGTGGCGGTGATGAAGGGCAGGTTGATGCTGGTCTGGCCCAGGGCCGACAGCTCAATCTTGGCCTTCTCAGCAGACTCGGTCAGGCGCTGCGCAGCGCAAGGGGAACCCAAGGATTGAGGACCAAGGTCAGAAATGCTGGTGAGCTTTACACGTTCCCTCACACTCCTGCCACCACCCGCTCCCGCTCCGACCTCAGTCCGCCTCCCAACCCCACCAGCCCGACCCCCTCGCCCTCCCCTCCGCACCTGCAGCGCCTGGCGGTCCTTGCGCAGATCAATGCCCTCCGACTTCTTAAAGTCCTCCGCCAGGTAGTCCACGATGCGCTTGTCGAAGTCGTCACCGCCCAGGTGCGTGTCGCCGCTGGTCGACAGCACCTCGAACACGCCGTCGCCCACCTCCAGCACTGACACATCGAAGGTGCCGCCGCCCAGGTCGAAGACCAGGATGGTCTCGTTGGCCTTCTTGTCGAACCCGTAGGCCAGCGAGGCGGCCGTGGGCTCGTTGATGATGCGCAGCACCTCCAGGCCGGCAATCTTGCCCGCGTCCTTGGTGGCCTGGCGCTGGGAGTCGTTAAAGTAGGCGGGCACCGTGATCACCGCCTTCTCCACCTGGGGGGTGCAGGGGAAAGAGAGAACGGGGATAAGGGGTTGTGTGAGGCAGGGGCCAAGGGGGCGTCGCAAGGTTGGGGGAGGGCGCACTCAGGGGCATTCACGCGAGACGGACTCGGGCTCTCCCGGACAACCCGCCAGCTGTGTCCCCGGGAGTGCTGCGTAGAGCCCCAGGCCCAGACCTCAAACGCACACACCTTGTCGTTCAGGAACTTGGCGGCGTCGGCCGTCAGCTTGCGCAGCACCTGAGCCGAGATCTCCTCGGGGGCGAAGTCCTTGCCGGCGTTGGGGCACTTAATCTTGACGTTGCCGCCGTCCTCAACCACCTGGGGGCAGGGGGAGCAGCCGCATTGGCCGATCAATATGGCCCGCCCGCTTCAAACGCTGGCGCTGGCGCTGACGCGTAATGCTGTGCCGTGCTTCGCCTCACACTCTTGCACCCGGGCTATGCACAGCGGCGCACCGTACTCTGGTCCTGTAGAGTTGAGCCAGGTACATGATAACCCAGCCCCAGCCAGCGCCTTCTCCGTCGTGGGGTTTCCTCCTTCCCCCCTTGAACCCCCACACGCACCCGGTAGGGGACCTGCGTGGACTCGGAGCCAACCTCTGACATGCGGCGACCGATGAAGCGCTTGACGGAGAAGAAGGTGTTCTCCGGGTTCACCACGGCCTGGCGCTTGGCAATCTGTTGCGCAGCAGAGGAGGAAGTCGACGGGGCACCGGCACCGTGTGAGGAAACCAGACGCGACGCTTGTTGACGGCACCCCTTTACCCCGAGCTACGTACACCCAAAGATACCACCCGTCCCGAAGGGCAGGGCTCGTGAGTAGGGCAAGTACACTCGGCATCGTCACGAAGACGCGTGCCATGCGACGCAGAAAGTGCTGCCACACAAGCGCCTGAGGCCCGAACCACCCGAAAGCCCCACTCTTCAAGCTGCTCTATCGTTGCGTGTGCGTACGCCAGAACCGTCAACTCCCAATAACGCCCCAGGCGCGACAGCACTAGCGATCTGCGCCGTCGCGAAGCCCCGAGTACACGCAACGCTCGTAACATAACTCGACAGTGGCGTACCTGGCCGACAAGGCGGTCACCCGTCTTAGTGAAGGCCACGACGGACGGGGTTGTGCGACCGCCCTCAGCGTTGGTGATGATGGTCGGCTTGCCACCCTCCATAGCGGCCACGGCAGAGTTGGTGGTACCCAGATCAATGCCGACCACCTGCGAGGCAACCGTGGTAGCGGTGAGCTCGCGGACTCGCTAGGGGACCAGCTTGTGGCTGCTGCGTCGGCGCGTGGGTGGGAATGCTGTCGCACCTTCTCAGCGCGGACGCTGACCGCCAGCGTACGCCCCTTGGCGCCAGAGCGACCAGCCTTGGCCGGCGCCACGGGGGCGCCCCGCACAGAGCTGCGCATCGTCTGCTGCATTTCTTCTTGTAAGTTGCTAGTGCAGGGATAAGGTGTGTGTAGCTAATGCGCTGCTTTGTACAGTGTTATGCCAGCGACTGTGCGAGCGGCTAGCTTTATGGGCAGGGGCATTGGGGGCCGGGCGTTCTCTAGACGCGTCGGGAGAGTGGTGGCCTCATGCGCCGTGCCTGAAGCTAGCCACCCTCCCGCGAGTGACCCGCAGAAGCTAAGACGTCATGCTCAATCCCAGCAACAGGCTGGCTTCTCGAGAATACGCGACGCAAGGCGCCGACCCAGGGGACCACAGACGACCCTTGCCAGACGACCGCCACCGAGCCCGACCGACTTTGCGACCAACGCGAGCGTGCTTCAAGTAAAAGCGCCTGTAGCCTATTCGTTACGGCCCTGACGTAGTCTTATCGTGCTGGAAGCGCAAGGCCCGAGATGCCAGCTTGCGGCTTCCGCGCATCCGTCGCACCCGTTTCCGCTGCCTGAAGCAGCCTGTCGATATATGCTGAGGTGCTGGCGCTGGCTTCTAGTTTGGAGTCCGGCGAGGCTGGGGTTGAGGCGTGGCCACACCGGATGGCGAACATTGGAGCACTGCCAAGGGCCGGTACCTGGGACCTACCCGCTGGGGCCTGGGTCCTACGCACGCCAGATCACGGTTTAGGGTACTCGGGGAACAGACCTGCCATCACCCACAGCTCTGGCGCGACCTCTCAGGTCAGACCTTGCATCCCCTCCTTGCTCCTCCCTCTCCTCCCCCTTCCCTCCTCCCCTCGCCCCGAATGGGTTTGGCGCCGGTCGGGCGGGCCCGAGAACACGTTACCAAGTCTTTCGTCGCCCTCGCCCCGAATCTCGCTTTACCCTTGTGCAGTAATGCTTCCTATACCCCAAGGATCCAGCATACCGAGTTTCAGAGGGTGGCTGGAGGTCGGTCCTCGCATACATTTCGGGCAGCATTTCCCTGACAAGTCTGGCGAGAGGCCCCAAAATGACTCCGGGTGTATCCCCTTACTATAGGGGACGCCGGCGCGCGACCTCGCGAGGATGCCGAGCAGTTTCGCGTCGCACAAACAGCACCCAGAAGACCCCCGTTGACCTTCTATATGCATATGGATATCATAAAACCTATGCGGAAGGGTTGGATACCACGTTTGGCGAGGTCGGGATGGGCGGGTTGGCAGGCGTGCCAGACCCCTCTCACACCGCTAGTGCAGACAAACGGACTTTGCACGACCCTTCTGAATGGAGTCGTGGTACAAAATCCAGCTTTGCACCGGAGGTGCCAGACCCCTAGCCAGGCCATGCCGTTTGACCCTGTTCCAGACCGGCGCCATACCCATTCGCCCTCGCCCCCAAGGCCCCTGCCGCGTTCACGGACGACCCGTCCCTGCTCCCTGGTCACGATGTGCGTGAACTGACTATGGCCGGGATCAACTGGCTGTGGGCTTGGACTGCTGCGCTTTAACCCCTATCTTCCGCTCGTTAGCGCATACATCTCGGATTCGGGGTTAAAACGGATTAACGGCCGGGTGCGAGCCCGCGTGCCGTGGTGCGGGCTGGTCGGTGGAGAGGGGTTGAGGGCCCTACGGAGCCACACTCGCACATTGGGCCCCATGGGGGGGCCGGGGGGACCACGGGGCTCAGCCCTTTTCCTGCCTTCGGGCAGCCACCCTGGTCTCAGTTGGTCCCTCAACGTCCCTGTCCTCCTGCCCAGGTGTGCGCCCGCACTCACGGCCTGCACTAAGGTGTACTGAGTGCTGACCCTGTTCGGAGACATTGATACTCTAGAAGTTGTCTGGCACTGCATAGGACCGCCCGCATCTTGACAGGAGGCCAGGGCGCTTGGTTACAGGGCCCTGCCCCTCGCAGCCCCGCCGTAGGACGACTAGCCCGGTTGCAGGCACAGCGGCCTCCCCAACGGCCCCCCTCGAGCGCCTCTCGGCACGATTTCCCCTGTTCCTTGCACCGGCCACGTCCACGCGGCCGCCCCATAACCTCGAGGGCCCACATCAAAGCCCACCCGGTTGCCACATTGCCTTGAACCCGGCCGGCCACTCCTGCACCCACGGTACTCCCCTTCTGCAGGCAAGCCACCTTCCCTGCCCGTGCGCCTCCCCTCCCAAGCCAGTCCGGCTCCCTCAGCCCACAGCAGCCACGCAGGCCAGTCATTCACACCACACGCCTCCCCTTCCCTCGCCCTCCCCCGTGCCCCACCACACGCCCCTCACGCCAGCAGCTTGGTCACCACGCCCGCACCCACGGTGCGCCCCGAGTCGCGGATGGCGAAGCGTAGCCCCACCTGTGGGGGAGGGGGAGGGCCGGGAGAGGTGTGAGAGGCGGGGCAGGCGTCAAGGCAGGGCACGGATGTAGATAGCTGTTTTAAGGGAGCGTGCAGTAAGGGCTGAGGGGGCGGGGGTGCCTGGCCCTTGAGCCCAGGTGTGACACTCAGCAAGACCGCACCCCTCTGCGATGCGGACGGCTTTTGCGGGTATGGGAGCATGCAGCGAGGGGGCTCAGCATGACGGCACCACTCCTGCCCTGTTGGGCCCACTCCCGCCTCCCCCCGCCCCCACCTCGAGCGCCACGGGCGCGGTGAGGTCGATGGTGGCGCGGAAGTTGTCCCCCGGCATCACCATGGCGGTGCCGTCGGGCAGCGTAATCTGGCCTGGGGGGCGGAGGGGAGGGGGCGGAGGGGGTGCAGGAGGGAGGGGTGGGAGGGCTCGGGCGGGGTGGCGAGGAGGCGGGCGCGAATCAGGAAGATCATATGGCCGACTCCTCCCGCCCTTGCACTCTGACCCCGTGCCTCTGCACCCCCGCCCATTCCAGGACCCCGCAGCCTCCTTCCCTTCCGCCCGCCCCCTCCTTTTCCCGCCTCCTTTACCACGCGCCTTCCCGCCCAGCGTGCTTCCCCCCGGCCTCATCCCTGCCCCGCGCCCCTCCCTCCCAGGCGGCCCACCCGCCACGTCCGCGGTGCGCACGAAGAACTGCGGCTTGTACTTGGTTGTAAAGGGCGTGTGGCGGCCGCCCTCCTCCTTGGTCAGCGCGTACACCTCGGCCTCAAATTGCTGCGGGGGAAGGGGTAGGAGGCGACACGGGGCAGGGAGTCGGAGGGCGGAGGAGGATGATGGGGGAACTGACGGAGGCGGGAAGGAACCACTCGCCCTAGTTACCTCCCTGCCGTCAGCCATGCACGTGTGCAGCATCTGCCGGAAGGCGGGCTGTCTTCCCCCTTGGGCCTGCCTCCACAGCTGGGCCCCCGCCCTCGTCCCCGCATTCTCCACGCTCCGCTCTCTCCCCCCGGGCTCTCCACCCTCCTTCCTCCACCGCCCCTGCCGCCCCCACCTTGTACGTCTTGAGGCTGCCCGCCTTGCACACCACCTGGCCGCGGGACACGTCCTCGCGCTTGATGCCGCGGATGAGCAGACCCACGTTGTCGCCCGCCTGGCCCTGGGGGGGCAGAGGGGAGGAGGGGAGGGAGGAGGGGGGGGAGGTGGGAGGGAGTGTCACAAGCTGACGGAGAACCTTGGGAGCGGGAGTGCGCCGGCGTGGGAGTGCTGCTAACCCCTCCTGGGCCCCTCCTCCCCCCTCCCCTCCCTGCCCCCCCCCACCTGGTTGAGGGACTTCTTGAACATCTCCACCCCCGTGACGGTGGACTTGATGGTGTCCCGCAGCCCGATGACCTCCACGTCCTCGCCGGGCTTGACCACGCCTGAGGGGGTGGGCCGTGGGTGGGGTGGAGCAGCTGGGTATGGAGGAGAGAGGCGGGTTGAGGCCGACCCGGGACGGTGCTGCCGTGGGTGGGAACAGCATGTTGAAGAGAGGCGACAGGCGGGCTGGGGACTTGATGCTGAGGACGAGGCGGAGGCTGCCAACAGTTGCCGCCTCCCCCTCCCGTTCCCACCCTGCTCGATGCGCCCCGTGACCACGGTGCCGCGGCCGGCGATGGAGAAGACGTCCTCGATGGGCATCTGGAAGGGCTTGTCCGTGGCGCGCTCGGGGACGGTCACGTACTCGTCCACGGCCTGGAGGGTGGGGAGGGCGCCAAGGAAGGGAGAGCAGAGCTCGGAGGGGGACGGGTGGGGAAAAGGCCCGTGCGCAACGCCCTTGCCCGGGAAGGGGGAGCGGGGAACGGCCGTGGGGGCCGCAGCGGGTGCTTCAGGGGCGTGGAGGAGGAGGCCCACGCGGGCCGTTCCCCTCCATGCGGCCCGTGCCACCGAACCTAGCCCCTCGCATCCGTCCCTTCAACCCCCTCCCCACGACCCGTTCAACCCCACCCCCCTGCCCCCACCCGCATGAGCTTGAGGATGGCCTCGCGGCCCACGTCGTCGCGCTCGCCCTTGAGCGCACACAGCGCAGAGCCGCGGATGACCGGGACCTGGTCGCCGGGGAACCTGGGGGGGTCGCGTGGCGGGGAGGGGTCGGGACTCGGGAGCCGGAAGGGTGCGTTCACCTCCCAGCGGGCTGGCCCCTGCACGCCTTCGGTCGGCCCCAACTGGCTGCCAGCCGAGTCAATACCCTCAATGTGTCCCGCCCTTCCTTCAAAACCTACAATCACACCGGTCCCCGCCGCCCTCGCTCACCCTCTGGCCCCCCTGCCCTTGCCTCCCTCCCTCCGCGGCCCTCTGCCCTCCCCCCTCCCCCTCACTTGTAAAAGGTGAGCAGCTCCCGCACCTCCATCTCCACCAGCTCCTGGGGGGTGGGAAGGGGAGGCGGAGGGGGGAGGCAGGGCAGGTAGGGGCTGTGCGACTGCCCGAAGACCGAGCTCTGCCCCCTGACCCACCAGGAGGTTCAAGCGCACCGCCCCCCAACCTCCCCGTCGACCTCCCCCCCCCCGGCCCACCTGCAGCTCCTTGTCGTCCACCACGTCGCACTTGTTGAGAAACACCACGATGCGGGGAACGCCCACCTGGGGGGGTGGGGGGGGGGACAGGGAGCCGGAGGCAGGGCCACAGGGGCGGTGAGGACTGCCCGCGGCCAAGGTAGGGCCTCCGCAGCGGCGGAGGCAGTCCTTGGGAGCGGCAAAGAGTCCCATCGGAAGCTGCGCCGGCACTGGCAGAGGCAGTACCGAGGAGGGCAGCGGCCCCGGGCTCATCTTGGGAGCCGGCGCTTTGCCTCCAAGCCAGCACTCGGCCCCCTCCCTCCCTCGCCGCCGCCTGCTTGGCCAGCACCCGGTCCCCGGCTGACGCAGCCCCGTGCCCCACCCTTCCCCCCCACCGCCCCACCTGCTTGGCCAGCAGGATGTGCTCCCGGGTCTGCGGCATGGGGCCGTCGGCCGCCGACACCACCAGGATGGCGCCGTCCATCTGGGGGGGGGGGGGGAGAGGGTGTGGGGGGACAAGGGCGCGAAGAGGACGGGCCAGCACCGCCCGCCCCTCCCGGGCTCCCTCTTTCACCCCACCCCCTTCCCCCCCACTCCCCAATCCCCCACCCCCCGTCGCCCCCCCACCTGCGCCGCGCCCGTGATCATATTCTTGACGTAGTCCGCGTGCCCCGGGCAGTCCACGTGGGCGTAGTGCCGCTGCTCGGTCTGGTACTCGACTGGGGGGGGGAGGGGGGAGGGGGGGAGGAAGGGATGGGGAGGGGCGTTGGTGTTCAGGCCGGGGACGGAAGGAACGTACTGGGGCCGACCGGGGCCGCGGCGGCGTGTCGGATGAGGGATCGAGGGGTCCAGCCCGGAGTGGGTTAAGGTGGGGCCGGGGAGGCCGGAATGGCACCCGGGGGTGTTGCTTTGGGGCCAGAACCGGGGTCAACTGCCCTGCGGCAGGCCCGGTGCCCCGGGCCTGGAGAGGAGGGGTTCAGGGGCCGTCGCGGCCTCCGCGTGCACCCCCGCCCGCCACGCCCCGTACCCCACCGTGCGTCGCGTTGATGGTGATACCGCGAGCCTTCTCCTCCGGGGCCTGATGGGCGGGCGGGTGGGGGCGTTTGGGGCTTGTCAGACGGGGCGTGTGTCTACCAACCCTTCTCCTGCCTCCCCCATGCCACCTCACCTTGTCGATCTGGTCGTACGCGATGGCCTTGGTGGATCCACCTGACTCAGCCAGCACCTGCAGGGCGGGCAGCCCGAGCCCGATCAGCAGCGCATCACCACCGACGGCCCCCACCACCTCGCCCCAGGTGCCCCCTTACCGTACTCCAGCGCCCATGCTCTCGCGAAACATCCCCCTCGCCTTCCCGCCCTGCTGTACACCCATTGCGGACCTTGGTGATGGCCGCGGTCAGAGTGGTTTTGCCGTGGTCGACGTGCCCGATAGTGCCCACGTTCAGGTGGGGCTTCGTGCGCGCGTTGATGTCATACGTGCTGAACGCCCTGAAAGCGTAACGCATGGTACTCTGCTCGCACGCCCAGGGCCTGCGGTCATAAGCCAGGTCGCGCGCCTGTGTTGTGATGGGTCCGTCCATCGCCACCGAGAGCGTGCACCGCGGGCTCACCGCACGCAAGCTGCTGATTGTGCTTGCAGTCCTGCTGCGAAAGCGGGGCCCAGGCGTCCCAGCGCTTGCCGCCCGGCAAGAAGCGTGGCCGCGATCATTGCGGGTGCAGCCATCGTGCTGGCGAGGCGCTGCGCCTGCCTCTATATGGCTACAATGATGAAGAGGCACCCGTCAAGAACAGCGCGGAAGCGATTGGCTTTGTTAGGAGCTGAAGTCTTGTGTCGGCAGTGGGTCGGGTGTCGTGGCGCAGCGAGACCGCTCGACGCGCACAAGAATGGGCAAGCCAAGTGCCCAATACTTGTATATACTAGCTGAGTGGAGTCACCGGGATAATGCAGGCGGACCCATGCGAGCGACCCATGGAGCCTGGGGTCCCCAGGTCCCCTTCCCAAGGGCGGGCTTCACCAGGCCTCGACCCTTCCCCACTTGCGTTGAGGTTTGGGGCTCAGCCCTTTTCCATGTCCTGAGGAGGACACACACCCTTGTTACGCCTGCACAGAGCTGGTCTCCAAGACTCCCCCACCAGAAATACCCGCCGAAGCCTATTCGCTTCCTACTGCATGCTTCAATTGTTGCCATGCCCTGGGCAACTGGTTCCCCGGGCCGTGCCCTTGCGCACTCGCTTGCCTGGCACCCGTGTTCTTAACCCGCCGTAGCCGAACATCACACCCGGACGCAGCGCCGAGGGCCGCCGAACACCTGAGCCTTGTCCGAATAGTTTACAGTGACACCGCTGGTACCAGCCTGCCAGTTATGCCAGATCTGCCTGGCGTGTTCCTCCCTGCACCGACCATGTGTCTCTGCTTCTTCACTGTGCTAGCTCCCCAGCTGTGCACCGACAGACCTCGGTTGAGGCAAACTGAATCGACATGCCGGGACACTCACTCAAGCACAGCCCCAACACTACAATCTCGTTGATGGCTCACGTCGCCTGGCGACATCATGCGCACGCCGCCTGACTCACAACAGTTACTCACGTTGCAGGCACTGCGCCGGTCCCAGGCGCACGTCCCCTTCAAGCGCTTAGCACAGAGATGACCCAAACCCATGCCCGCCATATGCAAGGGCCCACACACAGACCTCTACAGCTATCGCCTTCCTGCCCTCCTAATCTGCACGCCAAGTGCAGCATGGGTTCTGGTCATGAGCTCGGAGCTTCTTGCACAGGGCTCGCCAGCGTCGACGCCTTTCGCTCCGGACTGCAGTTATCCGTGTCGTCATCGACAGCCCAACCAGTTCTACGCAAGCAGGCCTCACTGTCCTATCGTGCACAGGACCACAAGCCTTGCCCCCAGCGCATGTAATCTCCGCTTACCGTAACTGCTAGCTCTATCTCGCCTCCACCCCAGGCTGCGCCTCCTACTTGGCCGCGCTGATTTGCAGGGCCGCAGCCGCCCCAGCGCCGTCGCTTGGCTGCGGGTTGGAGCCCAGGAGCGCTGCGTTGTCCCCAGGCTCCGGGTTGTCCACCATGCCTAGGTGCACCTCCGAGGTCGCAGGTGCATCGGTGCCGTCGGCACCAGACCCTATCCCGTTGGCAGCTGGCTCCACCAGTGACGGCGCATCCGGGTCCAGTTTTGCCAGCTCCGCCAGCTGGTCTGCGTACTTGTCCTGCAGCGCCTGGCCCTTCTCGTACTTGCTGGCCCAGCCGTTGGCCAGGAAGGCGTCGATGAAGACCTGCATGACGTAGAAGACGATGCAGGGGATGGCCACCAGACCCAGATCGCCGAGGCCCTGGCTCTGGCCCTCCTGCTCAGCTGGCGTCTCATGGGACATCTCATCCTTGGTGGGCCCGCCTGGCAGATAGCTGATGATGACCGCAGCTGTGGGCAGAGACTTTTGGGAGCACATGATAATGAAGGCCTTGCGCTCAGAGTCCTGCATCCGCAACTTGAGGAAGGGAGCGATCCAGGCAATGACCATGGCGATGACCAGGAAGAAGAAGTGTTGGCCGATGGCACCCATGATAGCGAAGAGGATATCGTAAAACTTCTGCTTGAGGAGCTCGTGGCGGGAGTGGCTGAGCGTCTGCCAGACAATCATGACGATCTGGAACTGGTTGATGAGGTACAGGGGCACCTTGTACTTCTTGGCAAACTTCAGGGCCGGGGTCCACAGCTCCCGAACACCCTTGCCCACAATAAGGGGGATGATGATGGACACGCCCAGCTTGATAACCAGGTCAGCAGCGTTGACCTTGATGTTCTTGATGGCTGAGGCGAGAATCATGGTCACGACGAGGGGGGAGATGAAGATGCCGATGATATTGGTGGCCACGGTCATGAGGAGGGCGAGGGCGGCGTTCCCGTACCCCTGGATAACCAGGGACACGCCAGACGACAGGGACGTCGGCACGCAGGCAAAGATGGCCAGGCCGTATCCGAACTCCATGGGCTTGAAGTCCATGTTGATAAAGATGAAGCCGGTGAGGCCGGTGACGAAGAGGATGGTCACGATGGCCAGGAGCAGAACCTTGTAGCCCTTCATGGCCGCTTTAAGCTCCGACGTCTCCAGCGTGATGCCGAAGATGAAGAAGATAAGCGCCATGTTGATTGTTGTAATAATTTTCCATCCGTTGACCTGGAAGAAGCATCGCCGGCGAAAGCCTCCCGTTACCCGGCTGCATCACAAGTACGCTAAAGCGCACCAGCAAAGTCGGGGGACCCACCTTGAGGCTGTAAAGCGCGTCGCCCGGCGCCGGGAAGAGCAGCGCAAGAACCACCGCAAAGCAGAACCCGAGCGGCAGGAACTGCTTGACGATGAACTTCTTGATGGGATTCCCCGCCACCTCCACCATTTCTGCTGTGGCTGCCTACAGTCGGCGACGAGCGCGAGACGAGGATTGCGGACTTGATTCTGAGTTGCCCTCCCTACGTAGCTAAGCCGGAGGCGTGGCCCGGCACCGTCCACAAGACTCTAGCTATCTTGCCCACAACAGGGGGCTACAACGCAGAGCTACGCATGCCCAGAGACGTCTGAAGGGCTTGATTGAAGTTCTTGTCCAACCAGTTAGCTATTGGCGGCCACGCAACTAGCACATAAGGGCTGACTGGTCACAGCGCGTATGTGCAGGTAAGTATGGAGGGCCCGGGAGGGTGGAAGGCGAAGGTCGGTGCATGCATGCAGTCATCCGGAGCCAAAGCGCCGGAGTGCCCGCGCCAGGCTCAAACCCACCTGAACTTATCAGAGACGTGAAGGCAGCTTTGACTGCTTGGAGCAGGCCACAGCTGCTCTTGACGCAGGGTCATCGCCGGCCGCTGCGACACATGGCGTGCATGCACCGAGGCCAACCGGCTCGACCAAAGCCTTGGCAACACTGATTATTGCTGTGACATAGAGGAAACACAGAGTATGCTAAAGCGACTAGAAGCTCCCGGAGCCGCCGACCGCGCGTGGCGTTGCACCCGGGGTGTCATACCCGCTGTTTCCTCCGGGGCGTGGCCACGGCCACGGCCTTTAAACTCTCAGCAACAACGACAACAAACTCTACACCCCAAATTGGGGCACACCGTTTCGTGTATTGGCGCTTTGGGGCAGGGTGAGGAGCTGAGGGCAAATGTTGACGGACACGTGCGCACGTGGCTATACGGCAGCTTGCATGTCAGCCTACACGCTCGGCAGTACATGGGGCTGTGTGCCCCGGCTGATGGTGCAGTGTCTTGTTGCCAACGCTCAGGGCCCCAGACCCTGCCAGGCATTACCACGCCGGCCCGCCGCGATGGAAAGCGGCCCTCACACATCTCTTGCACCGCACTGGCCTTCCACACTAAAGAGCAGGCTCTCTTCTTCCCTGGCGGCAGGCTCTGGTGCAACGCCGCCCCCTCGGCGGCCCTCTCGGCCAGCCACTCAGCCAGGCGTCCTGGGACTGTGAGGCTTGACTGTCGGATGGGCTGGCAGGGCTGAGCCCCCCACGCGGGGATTACTTTGTCCGGGTAGGAGTGACGGCGCAGAGTTTGGTTGCACCTGCTGTGTTTCTGGGGTGTACATGCATGGTAGTGTTCGGGGCTGGGTTGGCGTCGAGCCGAGGCGCCCCCTCGGTGGGGCCGTCAGGGGCCGTGCCCGCTGTTGCCCCGTGCACGCGGCCATACGTGCCATTACAGTGCGGCGGCCTAATGGTTCGTGGCAATGTGATATGGGTGCCACCAGGACTCAGTCAGATGCCAGGCAGCTGGCCCGTGTCTTGCGTGAGATCTTGGAGAGGCGATTTGGGCCCCACTCATCCTAGCTTTATTCGTTCCTGCTTTACGGACACGCGTCCCTTTGGCGAGGTTGGCCCCGGCCCGTATGGGAGTTCACGGCTGATGCCCTTGACCACAACACAGCCCCTATGGGTCGAAGACATCAACGAAGCGTAGCGCTTGGTTGAGGGTCAAGCCATGTGGGTCAAGCCATGTGCAGCTATCCCGCGACAATTGGTCTGGGGCCCCAGCCGGTGAACAATGAACGCGCTGAGAAGTGACGGGGAGGGCATCAAGGGGCGCATCTAGGCCAGCAAGCGTCGGCCTGTCTCGTAGCTTGCCATTAGCACGACCGATAGATTAATTCTGACGTCCTGGCGGGCTGGGGGCGAGGGGTGCTGGGGGGCGGGATGCATGGGGCGAGTAGGGAAACCACTACCCCTGGTCATTACGGGTTAGACCCAGATCAGATTGTCCAGAAGTCTCTGATGAGGCGGCCCTCCATGCCAGGCGCCCCCACCCCTGCATGGCGCAGGCCCTTCCAGCCAACATACTACTTGCATTGATCATCCCGTAAGGCTTGCAGCTCTCGTGAGTTACTTTGCACGCCCGCCCAGAAGCCTCAGGCCTATCAGTAGCTGAGGCGCTACAATAAAGCAAGCCTTTCCAGCCTGTGCCATAAACCCAGGAACGCTGAGATAACCGCAGCGCAACCTTCCCAGCGGAGGCCGACTTGCCACCGTCGATCATAACCTCCTGCCCTGCCTCAGTCATATGGGGACCGGCTCCTCACAAGAACTCACAGCTATAGCGATCCTGCAGCCGGCCAGCGCCGGACCACTCCCGCAATTTACTCTCCCAACGAACCTCTCTCTACGCTTCACGCCCCCAACTCCTCCACCCTTACGGACGGCGCTGCGCCTGCCCCCGCGTCCCTCGACGCAAGCACCATGTCCTGCACTTGCAGCACCCACTGCTCGCTGTCCGGGCAGGGGCCCGGCACGCGCAGCAGGGGCTCCGCGGGGAGCTGGCACAGGGCCCACAGCAGCAGCCCCAGCGGGTCCCGGGGCGCCTCGCGGGGAACCCCTGCCTCACCACCCAGCAGGGCAGCACCGCTGTCCAGGGTCGTCATGCCGCCCACCCGCACCGCAGCCGCCAGGTCCGAGCCGGTCTCGGATGGCACCGCCGTGCCGGGGCCGCCCGGGCGGGACCCACGCACGGTGGGGGCAGGAGCGCCCCTCCGCTGTTGGCGGAGTGCCGCCTCCAGCTCATCGCTCTCCTCGGTCATTCCGCTCAGCTGCAAGGTCGGGAATGGGTAGGGGAGCACGGGTGTACCGTATGTCCAGGGCCCAGTCCCCCACGATTTCGGTCACGAAACATGTGGGAGCCCCCAGGACAGCCTCAGGTACATACCAGTGCCTTTCGCGACGCGCGGGCAGTGCAAGGACCGCCCACGAAGTCCAGACAGACCCCACCGCCCCCGCCCAAGGAAGCGCGACAGTATACAAGGCCCCGCACTCCACCCTACCCACCATGCTGCCCGAACGCTCCGGCGGGCCGTGCGCGGGCGCCAGCAGCTGCCGCAGCCGCTCCACCACATCGCCGAAGCTGGGGCGGGAGTGCGGGTCCTGCGGATGGCCGGGGCGCCAGAGCGGGGAGAAACAGGCCAGGCGGGCTTGATGTCAGGCAACGCCAGGACGCTGGACGTGTAGTCGTCACGGGCTGCGCACATTGCCCCCAGCACGAAGGCTCAGGATGAGGGCGGGGCGGGCTCAGGGCGCACAAGCACTGAAGCAGCACTGACGGTCTGCACTCCCGGGCCCCTGCACCCGCGCCCTGCACTCCCCCACCCTCCGCCCCATCCCCGTTCCCCACCGTGTGCCAGCAGTCGCAGGCGAGCGACACCAGCTCCGGGGGGCTGCCCTCGGGCCAGGGCGGCCGCTCGCCGCCCGCACACACCGCCTCGACCACCTCGTGCGGGGCCATGCCGCGGTAGGGGGACTCCTGCGAGCGGCGGGGGGCGGGGCGGGGGCTCAGGGGCACAGGGGGCGCGTGCTGGGGCCCAAGGCGTATGCAGCCATACGGAGCCAGGGGCTCGCAGCCGCCATGGCCGCACCCCAGGCGGGTGAAGCACGGGGCCGGCAAGGCAAGGCACGGCCTTGCCTGTCTCCCGCAGCGGAGGCGCTGCGGCTGGTTCTGCTAGTACTACTGCGCTCAGGAGCCGGCTCCCCCCCCGCTCGCCCAAGCGCCTCACCCCCGTGTGCAGTTCCCACAGCACCACGCCGAAGCTAAACACGTCCGTGGCCAGGCTGAACACCGTGTCGCGCATGGCCTGGGGGGCGGTAGGGGGAGCGGGTGTTTGAATCTGATAAGCGGGAGAGGGGGAGTGGGGTGGGGTGGGGTACAGGGGGTGGGATTAGGATGTTTTCAGAGCTGGGCGGCGGGATGACGTCACCTGCACCAGAGACGCGGAGCCTGTGAACAGGGCCGGGGGTCGGGGTCGAGAGCCGCTGGTGCGGAGCGACGCACGAGCCACCGGCCCTGCCCCTGCCCTACTCCTCCTCCCCCCCCGCACCTCTGGCGGCATGTGCGACACGGTGCCGTGGATGCCCTGGCGCAGCTCGTCCTCCCCGGGCGCCAGCACCATGGCCAGACCGAAGTCCGCGATCTGCGGTTGGGCGGCGGTGGGGCAGGGGCGGTGGTGTAAAAGGCCGGGAGTTGGCCAGGAAGCAACGGGGCAGGGGCTGAGCGGAGGGCGCCCGGGGTGCAGGCGTGCAGCTCCATGCCAGCCTGGGGCCCCACGGGCGCTGCCGCCGCACCCCTTCACCCCATGCCCCCCCACCTTGGCCACGAAGCCGTGCGGGCGCTCCGCACTGGGCTCCACGCGGGACAGCAGCACGTTCTCGGCCTGGGGGGGTGGGGGGGGGGCCCGGGGCGGGAGGGATAGGCAAAGGACCTTCACTCCAGAACGTGTGGGGTGTGTGTGTGTGTGTAGTTGCACAGGAGGGGGGTCAGGACTCAGGTGCAGGGTTTAGCCATGTGGGTTGGCCGTGTGGGTTTGGGCATGTGGGTTGGCCATGTGGGTTTGGGCATGTGGGTCGGCCAGGTGTGCGCACTATGGGGCCGCTGGGGTTGGCCTTCCAGCCTGCCCTGCCCATCCCCACTACGAGATAGCTCGCCCACAAGCCGCTGCCCCTGATTCCGCCTGTAAGCCGAGCCCCGCTCCCCCACCTTGAGGTCGGCGTGGATCACCCTCAGCGCCGCCATGTGCTTCATGCCGTGCGCAATGTCCAGAGCCACCCGCAGCACCAGCGGCAGCGCCTCGGCGCTGGGGCTGGGGGGAGGCGGGAGGGGTGGCAACAGCGGGGCAGCACGGGGGGGGGGGGGGGCAAGGTTGAGGAGTGGACCGGGAGGCACCACCCCCGACCCTGCAGGACTGCCTCAGCCGCGCCTTCAAAACCGACTCGGCCGTTTACGATTATCCCGGCCGCAAGGTCCCGGCCGTCTTCCGCCGCCACCCGCGGCCCGGCTCCAAGACCCCGCCCCCCTCACCCCGTGAGCCCGTGGCGGCGCTTGCTGATGGCGTCCCGCAGCGTGCCCAGCTCGCACAGCTCCTGCACCATGACCGTCATCCAGCGCTGCCGCCCGCCGCGGCTGCTGGAGCCGCCCAGCCCCCCACCGCCGCGGCCCAGCTTGGCGGCCAGGCGGCCCGGCTGCAGCGCGCCCGTGCAGGCGTCGTAGGTGGTGACGATGTTGGGGTGCAGCAGCAGGCGCGACACGCACGCCTCCACGCGCGCCAGGCGGCCGCGCTCCTTCTCCTTGCCCAGCACGCCCGTGCCGTGCTCAATCAGCTTGACCACCACCTGGGGGGGTGGGGGGCGAGGGGCGGGGGCGGGCGGGGGTATTTTTTCGAGCGGGAAACGAGCGGGCGGGGGATGAGGGCGTGGGCGGGTCATTGGGAGGAACTGTGGGATTGAGGAGCGCATATGCATGCGGCACAAGGCCAGAGGAAGGGACAGGCGTCAAGGGGGTACTGCTACCGGACGTGCTGTCGACGGCAGATGCAAGGCCTCCTCCAATTTCCAGAGCGTATCGTGAAGGCTGTTGTGGTAACGCTGCGCCTATCGTGCCTGCGCGCTGCCGCGGGACCCCAGCGTCGTGGGCCGTGCCTTTTTTGTGCCCGCCCCGCCCTCTTCAACCTCCCCTCCCACCCACAGGCCCACCTTGGTATCGTACAGTCTGCCGTGGTACACCATACCCATGGAGCCAAACCCCAGCACGCGGTCGATCACCACCTGGGGGGCGGGTAGGCAGAGGCGAGCAGTTGTGGGGCAGCGAGCACCTTCCACACACACGCACTTGCTGGGCCTTCTCTGGATGCGGTCACGGCTTACCTCGCCAGCCACCCCCGCCCGCCCCTTCCCCCACCTCATCCAGCAGCACCGCCCGGTCGTCCTGCAGCCGCCGGTTGGCCATGACCGCCTCCTCCACCTCCGCCTCCACGCTGTCGCCGCCGCCGCCGCCCATGCCGCGACCGCCACCAGCCGGGCCGCCCAGCTTGGACTGCGCGCGTGCCCCCCCGCGGCCGCCCATGCCGCCGCCTCCCGCGGAGAAGGCCGCGCCGCTGTTGACCCTCAGCACCACGCTGCGCGCGGGGCCCGCGGTGGAGGCGCCGGCGCCGGCCCACCCAGCCGCCGCCGCCAGGACGGACGGGCTGGGCGAGGGCAAGGCGCTGAGGCCGGAGCGCGTGCTGCCGCTGCCAACGGCGGCAGCAGCCGCCGCTGCAGCGTTTGCAGTCATGGCGGCGGCGGCAGCGGCGGCTGCCGCCGCTACAGCTGGGTCGTCGTGCGCGAGCGCCTCCGAGTGGTTTGCGCTGCTGTCGCCCACGCTCAGGCCTCCCGCAGTGGTGGTGGTCGACGGCTGGCGGCTGATACCGCGCGCTGCCGTGGGCCCAGCCAGGCCCAGGCCTGCAGTGGCAGCCGCCACGACGGCGGCGGCGGCGTCGCCTGCGCCGCTGTACGGCATCACGGGCACGGCAAGCCGCGGCGCCACCCGGGCCCTCGACGCAGCCGCGTCCTGGGGACCCCCGGGCGCGCATCCGCCGCCAACACCCAGGCCCACGCCGCCGCCAGCGCCGATGAGCTCAAGCGCCTGGCCCTCTGCGCCCCCAGCGCCCGGCCCGGCGCCCGCCTGCGTGGCCGCAGCCCCCGCGAGAGGCGCGGCGCCGCCCGGCTCGGACTCCCCCAGGGGGTCGAGCGGGCCCGACTGGCTGGGCGAGGGGCTGGCCAGCGCCATTGCCAGAGCCAGAGAGTTGGCCCCCGGCGGCGCGGCGCTCTCCCAGTGGCGGGTGTGGTGGTGCAGGTTGACGGCAGACAGGGGCGCGGGCGAGGCCCCGGGGTGGTGCGCGGGGTCGGGGTGGCGCTCGCTGCCGCTGGGGTGGCGCTGCGGCTCGGGGACCACAGGGGCGGCGAGGGGGGGCACGGGGATGTCGTCCTCCTCGTCCTCCGCCGCCCCCGCCCCTGCGTCTAGGGGCGAGTCGTGGAGCCCGCAAGCCTCGGGAGGTGCCACGAAGGGCGAGGGCGGGCCGTGGGCTGGAGCAGGGGCGGGGGCGGGGGCGGCTGCCGCTGCTGCCGCGGGCAGCGGCGAGGGCGGCACGATGGGCGCTGCGAAGCGGAAGCTGGGCGTCTTGCCGGGGGCGCCCGGGCCCACGCGGCTGCGCACGCGCTTGAGCGGGTCCAGGCGGGCCACGGCCGGGGCCCCCGCCAGCGCCTCCAGCAGCTCTGCGTCGCTGTCGCTGCTGCCCGCCTCGTCGCCGCCCTCCTCGCCGCCCACGGAGCCGCCGCGACTGCCGTTAGCCGAGCCGCCTGCGCCCCCGCCCCCGCCGCCGCTCGTCCGGCGGCGGCCCGTCATGGAGGCGCTGAAGCCCGCCGCGATGCTCGGCATCTCCGCGCCCGCACTCGACGCCACCTCCGCCCCTGACGCCTGCCGGCCGCCCTCGCCGGCGCCCTCCACCAGGCCCCGCACGCTGCTCACACTGGCCATGGCGCAGCAGCTGTCGCCGCCGCCGACGTTGCTGATGCCGTTGAGGCTGGACGCGCCCCCGCCGTTGGCGCTGGGGCCGTTGACGGCAGGCTCGTCTCCTCCACCTCCTCCTCGCGAGCTGCCGGCCGGTGCAGGCCGCACGGCGAGGCCCGGCCCCGCCGCCGCCCACACGGGGGGCCGCAGCGGCGAGCCGGCGGAGAGGGAGCTGCCCACAGAGGTCCGGGCGGCCGCGTTGCCCTCCTGCGAGGGCGTGGAGCCGATCGACGCAGCAGCGCGACCGGCGGCGCTGTGGTCCGCTTCCGCCAGGCCCTCCGCCAGGCCCTCCGCAAGGCCCTCCGCAAGGCCTTCTGGCACTCCGCCACCAGCCCCATCCAGGGACTCAAACGGCCGCCGCCCTCCACCCGCGCTCGATTCCCGGCGCGAGGGGCCGCCGGGCGACGCCGTGGCGAGGCTGCGGCGCGGCGTGCGCATGCCCCCCGCGAAGGACAACTCCGAGGCGGAGCGGCCGGCGGAGCGGCGGGGCGGGGAGGAGGCGGAGGCCCCGCCGGCCCAGGCAGCGCCGGCCGCTTCACCGCCCGCCAGCTGCGCCGCCGAGGCCGCCCGCGGCACCCCTCCGGCCGCCAGCAGCCTCGCGAGGCCCCGACTGGGCGGTGCGCCCACGCCGCTGGCGCTGGCGCCCCGCGGCGGGGTGCCTCCGGGGCTGGCGCCCGACCTGCGGCTGCCCCGCGCCTCGGGCCGCCGCGCACCGCCGCCGTCCGCACTGGTGCCCCGCCGCAGCGCCCGCGGCACTGCGGACGGCAGGGGCGGCTGCGCCCCGTCGATGGTGTAACCCCTAGGGCCCAGGCCAGGGACGCCAGCCGCGTGACCACCAGAGCGCTCCGCCAGGGATGAAGAGGGCGGCAGCTCCGCCGCCTCAACCAGCAGCGCTTCCCCGGCGGCTGTGGGTTCCACGTCGCCGCACTCGACGGCTGGCGTTTGAGGCTGCAGTGGCGCGGCCGGGGCCCCCGAACGGCTGGTGCGGCTGGAGCTGAGGCTGGCGCGTCGGGATCCGCGGGGGGCTCCGCTGCCGCCGCCGCTGCTGCCCGCCACCGTGAGCGCCGCCGCCGAGGCGCCCTCCGCGACGTCCTCCTCCGCCTCCTCCGCCACCCCCTCCAGCGCCGTGCGCGAGCCGAGCGAGCCGCCCGAGGAGTTGCGGGGCACGGAGCCGCGCCGCCCGCCGCACGCGCCCTCGCTGCTGTCGCTGGCCTCCTGAGGGGGCGCACGGGGCAGGGTGCGGCACGGCAACCGGTCATACCTTCGGCAAGGCTTTCGTTGAAGGGAAGGTCACTATCCTGACAACCGCTCTGCAACTGCTCTTCATGCTCTCCCAACCATGTGCGCCTGCCTTGCCGTGCCCCTGCCCCTTCCTTGATCTGCCCTGCAGCCGACACATCCCGCAGCCCCCCGCCCCCACCTGCTGCAGGAGCGCGAAACGGCTCTTGGTCCTCGCCACGCGCCGGTATTGTGTCCCAGCAGCGCGCAGTAGCGACCGTTCGCTCAGGCTCTTGCTCAGGCGGACCGTGCGCTCGTCGCCGGCAGCCGGCGCCGCGGCCCCGGCGCTTGCAGCGCCGCTTCCATCACCACTGCCGTAGGCAGGGACGCGGTGCGTCGAGTCGCCGCGGGCGGGCCTCCAAGGGCCAGCGGGAGCCGTGCGGGAAAGGCACTGCGGCTGACCGGGAACGCCCGCCGAGGCCGCAGCGGAGGGAGCGGTGCCATTGCCGCTCGCGCACCTGGGGCTGTGACCCCAGTCAGCGCCTTGGGCAAGGCCGCCAGCGCCGTCCTCACCGCAGGGACCCGCCACCGCCACCGCCTCCACATCCACGCCCACGCCCAGGCCCGCGCCCTCGCCTGCCCCGGGGCTGGCGCTGCGCCCAACGCCGTTCCCCCAATGCAACTGCTCCACGGAGGATGCGGACGTGCGGGGAGCAAGCGCGGAGGCGCGTGGTGCTGACGCGCCGAAGGTGGGGTCCGGGCTTCGCCAGTGGGCCTGGCCCCCACCCCCCACAGTGCTCTCAGCGAGGAACGCCTGCCAGGCCTGCGGCGGAGGGCGGCACGTTGGGGTGGCGACAGGTGGGCACACTACGGCAACGCAGGCGATGTTTGCAGCGAGCTGCGAGGTCAGCGCGGCTGTGGGTACAAGAGGGAGACAACGCAAGCGCCGTTCGCGACAGCAAGGCTCCCCGCCCCAAACCTCTTAACGCCCAAGCAGGCTAAGCTCCGCGGGCTCCCGACCTGGCCGGCTGCCCCCTCCCCACCTGCAGGAGGGCTGCCCTGCGGTGCTCCTGGTGCGTCAGCGGAGGGTCGGGCTGGCACGCGCGGAGGCCCCCCTCCGTGTTGCTGCCACCGCATCGCGGCCGCTCCTCCCCCGAAACCCCAGGGGCGGTGAGCTGCTCTGCGGAGCGACAGCGCTTCAGCACCCCGGGCCCCCTCGCCCCGTAGCCACCGTCCAGGGCTGCAGCCGCGGGACCTCCTGCCGCCGCCAGCTCGGGCGACGCGGTCGGTCCGGCCGCGCGGGGTGCAGCAGCTGCCCCCAGCGCTGGGGAGTGCTGCGGCCCCGCGGCCCAGCCCAGGGTGGCGCTGGAGGCTGCGGAGGCGTGCGACCAGCGCTGGCTGGATGACGTGGTGCCGCTGGTGGCCGTGCGGCCGCCGGCCTGCTCGCCGCGCCCCGCCCACGCGCCGCCCAGCTGTGCCTCAAACGACAGCTCGCTGCGGACCGACCGCGCATCGTCACCGGCCGTGAGGCGCACGGCGCCGCTGCCGGACCCCGACAGCCCGTCGGAGCCCGCCCCTGCACCCCCGCCGCTGGCGTCCAGCGCTGCCCCCGCGTACACCTCTGCCAGCAGGTCCACTACCGCGAGCACCTGCCCGCCGCCTGGGGCGCCCGAGCCGGCCCCCGAGGCGGCGAGCGGCGAGCCGGACGGCCGAGGTGGTGGGGGCCGCGCTGCCCCCGGGGAGCCCCTATCACTGCCTGAGGGGCTGACGCGGGCACCTGGCGCCGGCTGGCGTACTTGCAGGCCCCCGCTGGTGGCTGTCGTCGCCTGTGGACCGGGAGAAAGCTGCGAGCAGCTGCTGGCACGCCGCAGCGCCGTGCTGCACCGGGCGGAGGCTGCTGCTGAGCCGCCGCCTGCCTCGCCCTCCCGGCCCTCCGAGGCAGCGGCCGCGAGCGGCCCCGCCCCCAGCGGAGTCAGAAACCCAAGAGGCGGCCGTGCTCGATGCAGGTCCAGGCGCTGCGCGGGACAGTGGCCCTGTCGTCAGCAAGTGTCAGCGCAGGGAGGCGGCAGCAGGTAAGCGTGCGACCCCTAGCAGCCCAAGCTAACGGCCTAGGCCGGCAGCAGCGCCACCCCCCCAGCCTCTTGCCTAGCTAGCTCTCCGGCCCGTCCACACCACCTACGTACCGGTAAGCGGGCCCTATCGCCCCCGTCTCGGGGCTCTGTGTGGTCACTGAGCATGCGGTGCGCCCCCGCGAGCCCGTGCGCCAGTCGTGGCACCGCCGTCTCCTCCCCGAGGCTCCCTACGTCCTCGGCTCCAAGCCCGCGTGCTTGAAGCAGGGGGGTGCTGGCCGTGTCCGTGGGGCGGCTGGTGGCGCTGCTGGTGGAGGCCCTGGGTGCGGCCAGCGCCAACGCCGGCCCCGACCTAGGCTGGGCGTCCACACTGTACCGCCCAGACCGCCTCACCCCGCGCCTGTGCCGCTCATCTGAGGGCACCTCACGCTTCCCTGGCCCCGCCGAGGAGCGCCTGAGCGCCACTGACCAGACGAACCCAGCGGCTGGTTGCATGCCTTCGCCGCCCGGCTGCCCAGCACCGGCGGTAGACCGCTGGAGCACCCCGCCCTCCTCCGCCTCTCCAGAGGACAGCGCGCCGCAGGGTGCCACAGAGGAAGGCGCGTTGCGGGACCACACCGACGTGAAGGAGTCGTACTTTCCCACTCCGCCCGAGCGACCGCCCGCGCCGACCCCGTCTCCACAGCTGGGCTCCACCGCACCGACCATCGTGGGCGGCCGGGGGCTGAGCACGCCGCTGAGGCTGGCGCGGTAGCTCGACCGCAGGTCACTGGCGGCGGAGGGCGCTGTGCTGCCACCGGCCAGCAGCCACAGCAGGAGCTCGTCATCGGTCTGACAGCCGGCGGACCGGCTGTGAGAGGCGGGGGGGGAGGCGGGGGGAGGTCCGGGGCAGGACGAAGCATTGGGGGGGTCGGCGAGGCGCAAGCCTGCGGCGTCAGGCGCTGGGACCGCCTCCGCGTGCGCAGTGTTTGGGGGCCCAAGCTGTGGCGCCGGTGCAGCCTCGGCCACGGACGAGTGCTTTGCGTTGGGGACGGCTTCAGTTGAGGCGCGTCGGGAGGACGCAGCGGCCGCTCCGCCCCAAGGGCAACCCGCTTCCAGAGCCGGCAATCCTAATCCGACCAGAAAAGCAGAGGCTAACAACACATGCAGCCCTGGAGCTCCGGCCGGCTGCAGGGTGGCATGGCTCCCACAAAGCAGCGCGGTCGGGAGGATGTTGAGAGCCAGGTGAGCGCAGTTCTTGCCCTGACGGGGGTGAAGCGAGCGTTAGAAGTGCCCGCTGCAGTACTGCTAGGCGCATTCTGCCGCATACCTGCAGTGTGTTTTGCTGCCAGGATAGCACCAGCGCGAGGTGCAGCAATCGTTCAGACGGCCCAGTGCGGTCTCCAATTGAGGCCAGCGTGAGCGCAGCCAGAAATAGGGCTTGCTTGTGCACCTGCGCGTGGGTATGAGCGCTCGGCCGCCTGCGAGACGTGCCAGCCGTTCAGTCGCTCCACGCCCCTCGCACCTGGACCCAGCGACCGGTGCGGTTGCTCAAAGCCACACATCCCGTGCAACATATAATGACACCTGCGGGGCGGCACGCTATCTCAGCCCTTTTGCGACGGGCTTAAGCGCAACCCAGCGACTTACCCAGACTTGCAAGTATCAGCGTGGTCGAAAGTGAGTGCTCAGAAGCTCTACATGCTAAGATGAGAGCAGCCACCAGAGGTAGAAGGGAGAAAGGATGCTCGCTGCCCCGCTCACAGCGCTCCGCTGCCCCTGCAGTGAGGAACCCCCCTAAGCTCATTTCAATTCATGAGTGCACGCGGACGGGCCATAGCGGATAGGCAGCGCCAGGTTAGACGAGTGTTTTGTCAGCGGCTAGCATTCCAGTTTAGTTGAAAGTATGCGGCAGGTGCCTTTTAGTGGGTGTTATTGACGGACGGCGACAAAGGCGAGGCTGTGCTGCAGCTGGGTTTTACCACCACCAGGCTCGTGGGTGTCGGGTGTGGGAACCTTCCGTGCCCCCCCTCCCCCCCCCCTGCCCACGCCTCCCCCATCCTCCCCCCTTCCGCCCCCTCCCCCCCGCTCGTGTGGTGCTAGATAGCCTTACTGCTTGTGCATCACATCGATGCATCACACGGCGCGGGCACGTCCTCCGACACCCCCCGCCCCCTTCTGCGTCGGCCAACCCAGGGGGGGGGTAGGTCCTCCTCGGACATACATCATGCCTCGTCTGTACAGAGCTTGCCGAGAGGATCCCAAATCCGCTTTCAGAAATAAAAACGAAGGTTTTATTGCAAAGTTATGGGGGCCCAAAGTCCTCGGTCGGTCGTCGGTCGGGGGGTTCGGGGAAATATGGGAGGCTGTGTGGCGGAACTTTGTCACCGCGGCGTAGAGCACCGCCCAGCATCATCCCGCACGCCCTGAGCATGCAGCATGGCAAGAACTTATGCTGGCAAGTCACTGGTACCCTTCCAGCGGTGTTAGGGAGTCGTGACCGGTGGGACATGTCGGCATGCCGGGCACCGGGCACACATGCGGCCACCCAAAGGCGTCTCCCAGGTGCTCCCGGAAGCCTCCCTTCCACTCCCGCGCCTCAGATCGCACAGTACTAGCAAAATTAAGCCCTGATATCGCCCCTTGGTGCCGAGCCGTTGGTCAATTGACGGGTCGGGGTCCGTGGCATGGTTGATAGTACCCGACCAACGTGGGCCACCGGGAGTGCTGTGCGCGCCCATGGATAGAGCACACGGCCAGCAGTCCAGCAAAAGCGGAAGGCATAAAACGAAGTACGCGCAGGCCTTGTACGACAGTGTCGTACACTGTACGGGTCGGTCGGTCGTCGATCCCGGGGGTTCGGGGAACTTTGGGCATGATATCGGGCAACTTTGTTTGCACCCCCCCCTGGCCAACCCGTGCCAACCTTTTGCCTTCCCCAGGCCTTCCCCCACGGGTCCGGGCCTATAGTGAGCCGCAGGAGACGCTGCGCACTAGGCCCGCACGCTCAGGTAAACGCTTCGGACGGCTTGGGACGGCTTCGGAAGGCTTCGATGTGCCGCCTGGCTTTGATGGAACATCGCTTCTCGGCTCGCCAGAGCAGGGTTGCGGGTAGTTCCTCGCCAGAGATATTGTGGGCCGGGAGTGCACGTTGTTGGCCTTGCTTTTCGCGTAAACTCGCCTCTGTCTCTCTTTTCCCCCCTCCCCCCACCCCCTTCGGGGTGGAAGACCTAGAACGCCTGAAGAACCAAGAACGATAAGAGGCATTGGCCCCGCGCCCCGCGCCCCGCGCCCATCGGGGGTTTAAAGCAAAGCACAATGCAGCGCAGAGCACGATGGCACGCTTGGCTCCAGGCCCCCAGCATGAAGATAGCGTGAGGTGGGCACGTAGCAGAGCGCAACCGTGTGTTACTGTCGGGGTTAAGGCAATGTGCGATTGCGGGCCGGCCCGTCGCTTCCCGCCGTTCAGCCCCCGCCTCTACATGCCCCGCGCCAAACCACTTCTTCTCCAGCCTCCCGCCACCTCATCGCCCCGGACCAGGTGCACGCGGTTCCCTTTGTTCTTCCCCGGCCCTGCCTGTGTCCGCGCGGTCGGCGCTAACCGCGCGCGCAGGGAGTAGGTGGGCGGCAATGCTGGGCTGTCAATGGCTGTAGCTAGAGACGCCATGAGTATTGCAGCGGCTTGGGGATGGGGCTGAGGGGCCTTGGCAATGCGCCCTGGACCGGTGCGGCCGAGTCACGGGAGCACCAGCCTCAGCGGCGGGGGAGAGCAGGCGTGCCGAGGGCACGTGACGGAGGCTTGAGCGGGACATCATCGGGGTTGGGACCCGGGGAGAAGGTGCAGGGGGAAGCACAGCTGGTGCGGAAGCGTACGGGATGAGCCGGTGAGCGGGGGGCAGGGGAGACAAAGATGCGATGGTTACCGCCTCTAGAAGGGGAGGGGTTGAGCCGACCGACAGCTAGAGCGAGAGGCTACGTGACAGACTTTCGGTCGTCACGCCTCGTCGCAATATTCTACCATGGTCAATCAGTGCCAGGACGCCTGGGTCCGCCGGTATTGTCTCCCACCCTCTTGGTGGCCTGAACGCCGCAAAAGAGTGTCTGCGACTCGGTATGGACTGGGTTGGTCGTCAACCCACTGCTAGGGGGTCGCGACCTTGGGGCTTGTCCCCGCCTGGCTATCCAGGCCATAGACCGCGGTTGGCCCGCGTTTACATGGACACCCTACCGCACCCCCATCCA
Organism: Edaphochlamys debaryana; assembly: GCA_016858145.1. NCBI lineage: Eukaryota > Viridiplantae > Chlorophyta > Chlorophyceae > Chlamydomonadales > Edaphochlamys > Edaphochlamys debaryana. The sequence continues at coordinate 61,579 of JAEHOE010000043.1, forward strand.
AACCCGTACTTCTTCCAGCCCTCGCCCTCAAGGAACCTTATGTCCGCCCCCTTGCACCACTGGGGCTTGGCTGCACCTTGCCGCTCCTTCCGCATTGCCCGCCCGAGGGCGGTGATGAGGTAGGGCGCGACAATCCACCCCGTCGCCGCGCGCACCTCCTTAGCCACCTTGAGCACCAAAGCCCGCTGGCGAGGCGACACCCCCAGCACGACATTCCATCCCCCCTCCCCTTCCAGCTCCGTTACACCGACGCACTCAATGCAGCCCCCTCCGAAGGCCCTAGTCCAGACAGGTTCTCTAAGCGGAGGCGGTCGGCTAGCTGGTCCGAGACCCCCCGCAGCAGCATCCAAACAGGGATGCTCAGGGAGAAGCGTGCGCCGGGGAGAGCGGCTCCTCAAGGCGAGGGGCGGAGTAGCACGATAGGCTGGAGATGCGGAGACAGCAGATGCGGGACTGGAGGGCACTGGAGAGCGGGACTGGCAGGCTGGGGCAGGCTGGGGCAGAGCCGGCTGGCCGGCGAGACGCAGGTCCGCCCTGTAGAGTCCGCACTATCGCGGCTCAGGCGGAAGTGCAGAGGTCTTACTGCCTGCTTTGGAGCAAGGTCTTGGTACCGTGCTGCAACTTATCATGGAACACGAATCCAGAGGCCCGATCAGGAGGGTTGCGCCTCTGCAGCTTTTGACCATATGCCCCTCCCCACCTCCGGACCCCCCGCATCTAATAGAGGACCACGAAAGCTGCCGAATGACACTTTGTCGTACCAATTTGGGGGGGTCGGGGGGGTGGGGGATGGGGGGGTGTCTGGGGGGGGGGCGCCAACTTTATCCAACTTTGACCCGATTGCGAGTTTCGCGCCCACAAACACACTGCTGGACTCCTCTTGCAATTCTCTATCGTTTGCACACGTTCACGCATCTAGACTTAAAATCTACGCCACTTACATGCTAACATGCCGTGATGCTTTTGCTTCGGAGCTGCGGTCCGCGTTTCGGCCCGGAAGGGGGCCCGGGGAGCCGCCTCGCGGATTTGTGGTCTTCGCTGCTTCTCGTCGCGCTCGCGCTGGATGGTCGCCCGGCACGGACTTGAGGCGCTGCTGGGAGCTGGCTTGTTTGTGCCTGCGGCTTCGGGCTGCGCGGACAGGGCCCTCGCCCATGCGCGCATGGCGGGGTGTGACCGGGGCGGTAGGCTAGCCGCGGCGTTTTGGGGCTTCTGCCTTGGGGTGGGGTGCGTGCTCTGCGCGCGGCCGTTCAGCAGCCGGCCGGGAGTTTGTTTTCGCGTTCGGTGCCTTATGTACACCGTCCGCCGGCCCTTGGGGGGTGCCTTCACCCCCCGGACCACCTGTGTTTCTGCCTATGCTTTTGGCGCCTCCTTCGGGAGGGTGTGCCTCAGACCCTTTGGCCCCTCCTTTCAGGAGGGTGAGCCTCTGATCGCGCGCGTGTTGAGAGGGTGGCTGCGCTTGTTCCTGGCGGTTCTCTGACTTCCCCCCCCCCTCGGCCTCGGCCCTGGTGGGGTTGAGCTTTGGTGGCGCGTGTGGTGAGAGGGTGGTTGCGCTTTGCTTGCGGACGCACTGCGCCTTCGGGCGCTTGTTTATTGCGCACGGGCCGTGTTGAGTTAGTGGGTGCGCTGTTCTGCGGTTGTTCAGGACGCTTCCGGCTTCGGCTGGGGGGCATGGGGTTCCGAGGGCTGCCGCTCCGTCAAAGTCCTCCCTACCTTTGCGCTCGCCGCATTGGCTCGGGGAGGCACCCTATGTAACGCATGGCTTCCTAACATGCCGGTCACAACCGAAGCCATAGCACCCTAGCCGGTGCAGATAACCCGCCCAATGCAGTAGGGGATGTCGCTAGTGAAGCCAGCAGCGCCCCTAGCGACGATACGCCCAGTAAATGTCCCTTTCGCTCCAAGGATTCGGGAATGCCATGTCTCGCTGGCAATCGTTTGACTCGCTGTGCAACAAAAGGCGAAGCACGTGACGGTCCGCCAAGCGGGCAACCAGGGCAGTGGCCAGAGACCCCTGCGCCCGCTGGAGGGAGAAGGCGGGGCGTCCGGCTCGCGGGGAGGAGGGGGGGCACTTGGTTCGCAGGAAGGCACCGCCGCCGTGACCGGTGCCGAGCCGGCGTCCATGAGCTGCAATAGCATGCAATAGAGCTTAACGAAAGGACCCCGAAAACACGTTGTCGTACGTGAAAACCTCGTGCCGTACAAGCGGGGTGGGGGGTGGGGAGGTGGGTAAGGAGACACGGGAGACGAGTTACGCGAAAAGGCAGGCCAGCAAATGCAACAAGTGCACTGGTCGGCGACTATCCGCAGCCCTGCTCTTGCGAGCCTAATGCGGCGTTACCTTACCAGGCGGCAAGTCGAAGCCTTCCAAAACCGTCCGAAGCCTCCCACCCACGAGTTACCTGGCGCAGGTTACCTGAGCGTGCGGGTCTGGCGCGCAGCGTCTCCGGCGGCTCGCTACAGTCCCAGCCCCGCCCAGCATCATCATACAGACCTGAACGTGAAGGGAGAAGCGCCGTGGCAGACGCGAAGGAGAAGGAGTCAGCCATCGAACATGCGCCAAGCCAGGGCGACGACAGAAGAAGCAACAGCAAGCCCAGGAGCCGCCGGAGACTGCACAGAAGACCCTAAACAGGGCAGCAAGTATGGCGAAAGTCAGCAAAGACCACGCGATGAGGGCCGTACGGCAGAGGTGACCCATCGCTGCGAGGGGTGGAGTCGGGCAGGGAGGCCCGGATGGGGTGGCTGGCAAGCAGGGACCCCACCCATCCGGGAGGAGTGCTGAGAGTCCCCCCACTCAGGTGGCCCAGGTAGCGGAGCGTTCCCCGCCCGCCCAACACCAGCCAGGGGTGATCCGCGGTGGTCCAGCGCAGTACACGGGGGTCATCGGGAACAGGATCGGGAACGGGAAGCCGTGAGGGGCGAGTCCTGCGTGGGGGAGAGGGCAAGACCGAACCGAGCCCAAGCAACCCAAACCCAAACCCTATCTGCGGTCCGTACGGATGTGTTCGGCAACCTCGAGGTAGAAGAAGCGAGGGAGCTTGGGAGCCAAAGGACGCGGCCGGCCGCTGGCGATCGCTCAGGGCTCCGACGAACTCCGACCGCGCCCACCCGGATAACCTCAGCCCGAGGGAACCCTTCCAATTACACCATTCGGGGGAAAGGAGACACGGGAGACGAGTTACGCGAAAAGGCAGGCCAGCAAAGTGCAACGATTGCACTGGTCGGCAATTATCCGCAGCCCTGCTCTTGCGAGCCTAATGCGGCGTCACCTTACCAGGCAGCACAACGAAGCCCTCCAAAACCGCCCGAAGCCGTCCGAAGCCTCCCACCCACGAGTTACCTGGCGCAGGTTACCTGACCGTGCGGGTCTGGCGCGCAGCGTCTCCGGCGGCTCGCTACAGTCCCAGCCCCGCCCAGCATCATCATCATGGGGGGGGGGGGGGTCCCCTCGGGGGCTTGGGGACCCAAAAGGTGGTATATGGTCACAAACTTCTTCCTCGCAACCCTCCCGCCCAGATGGCGTCATCACAACCTTCTAGAACCGGGGCCTAGAGCCTTCAACTCAGGCCCAGCCAACAAGACCCTTCCGGAACCAAGTCTCCAGAACCATCGATCCCTCAGGGCCTACAAGAACCTAGGCGGCACAGCGAAGCCTTCCGAAGCCGGAGGGATGACACGCCCCCTTGGGCCGACCGAATCCTGGGAAGGACGGTGTCACGAATCCGCGCTGAGGATATGAAGAAGTTGGTATCCGGATACCGCGGGCGACAAATCCCCCCCCCTAGGAACCTATTGTTCGGAAAGGAACCTGGGTCTGCACTCTGCTGGCCTGTTTTTTCGCGTACCCTCGTCTGCCAGTTCCCCTGACGGCGGCAAAATGGCAATATCAGGGTACGCCCGAAGTTCGGAGAAAGGGGGAAAGGTACACGCCCGCGGCGTGCAGGGGAAAATGACCCGTACCTTTGGAATACACACAGCACACTCCGGGGGCCACATCGGTTCGGCGCAGAGAAACACTAGGCGCGACGGCCTGCGATGCCTGTGGGCGCCCTCGAAGTGCCAAGCCCCCAAGGTCGTGTTTACGCGCTATCTATCTCGAAGGATGTCACACTGCACGCCTTGAGTTTGCGGGGCGGTCTGCCCGCGTCGACCATCCCGCCCCGAGGGCCCCCCAACAAGCTTCGCCCTGTCCCCCAGTGCCCCAGAGAGGCTCTCTCCTGCCTCCCGCGCGGTGTCTTTCTCCATTGTGCCAAGTTGCGTCACCTGCCGCCGGGGGGGCTGCCACGAGGGCGTGAAGGGAGCAGGGGCTGGTTTGGCGGTAGGGCGGAAACGTGCCCGCGGCCGTAGGGCCCGTTTGTTGACACAAACAGTTAGCTTGTGACTCTGGCAACACGACGAGGTCATCGAGGGCAACTCTCATGCGCAGAGTGGGCAGCAAGCTGTCGCGCGACTTCAGGACTTCGTCGCCCGCGCCCTTTGAGGGTTTGCTAATTAAGCTTTTGCGTATAGCGTTTACTGCTCTATCAGCAGAACACGCTAGGGGCAACTCTCGTGCAGAAGCGCTGGAGCTTGCACGAGAGTTGCCCAGAGTTGCTCCTTTGTCCTCCGCGCCACAACGCGCCTAGTTCTTTTCACTTTTGCATACAAGAGTTTGATACGAATTCACTGAGCTATCCAGGAGTAACTCTTGTTGAGTTGCGAGAGAGCTTGCACGAACTCTCGCAGTTATCAGCTGCAGCGTCTGTTACAGTGGGAGTGGGGGAAAGGCATGGAGAGGGGGGGGAAGGGCCGGCGCCGCCGCAGGGGCGCTGGCTATCGCCGCCGGTGCCGCACGGAGGTCCTCCCCCCGCCCCCCTCGCCCCCCTTGACGGAGGGGCTGTGGGGGGCCTCGAGAGCAGCGGCTGGGGGCATAGCTGCAGGAGAGTGGGGTGAGGTGTGTGCGGGGGCCGACCTCGCGCGCCTTCCTTGCCTCTGCTGCGCTGGGGCAACGGATGCGTGCTCTGGCTTTCTGTTAGTATGCTCGGCTCGGGAGGTGCTGCGCCCGCGCACTACGGGCCCCTTTTCTGTACTTTCGGCATACTACTATATGGCCACGGAGCCGGGTCCCGCAGCCCAGCTACAGAGGGGTGCTGCTCACACATCACACTGTGACCCCCGCCCCGACACTTTTCGCGCCCCCGACCCCATTTTCTTTCCTTTCTCCAGTTGGCGTGCCTCGCTTGCGGGGGCCGCTAATCATTTCACGAGCCTCACACTGACCCCACCCCCACGCTAACACCGTGCTGTCAATGCTTCCAAAGTCGCCGACTTAAGTATGTTGGTGCTGGTGCGAACGAGTCAATATCTGAAACCGCGACTGGCTTCATAACTTGCAATCAAGGAGTAGGACAGCACAGCAAATACTCAAGTTGTGCTGGGGGCCAAAAAACGCCGAGCTGAACGACTAAACTAAACATGCTCCTTTCGTCGCGCAAACAACGCAACACCATTAATGACTTCATGTTTGACAGCATGGAGTCGGTCAAGCGCAGCAGCGTGCGGGGGTCTGCGAGAACGGTGCCGACCCTCGACATCGCGTTCGACGCCCCGAGCTTCAGCATCCGGCTGTGCCCTTCTTGTCGCGCTATGTTTTACACGACTATGTTCAATCGGTCGTTAACTTGTGGCTAACTGCCATAAGGTGTGAGACAGGGCCGTATGGCACGCGGGTGTCGGACGACCCCGAGTGGGTATGCTACCCACTTGCGTGGCGACGCTTTGTATCTCCGGACGGCGTTGCGTGACTACGCCACGAGGTACTTGACCTAGTTGCGTGTGGTCAGGCGCGGCCGTGTATCGACCCAGTTGCGTGGTTGGAGGGTGCCAAGCGGGTTAGTGCCTGGGCCGGTAGGCCGGCACGCGCAAGGCGCTAACCCGGTCCTCTATTGCGCTGTTTTACGATTGTGGTGAGAGCGCGAGGAAGAGAAGCAACCCGCGCAGTTTGGGGTATTCCCTTCGGTCTCGGGTTCCTCTCTGCAACCCTCTCGAGTTGTTGGGGCCGCATTGAAAGTCCCCGGTTGTTCCTGGTTATTGTTTGCTGCTGTGGGCAGCCGAGCGCTGCAAGCGCGAGGCCGCGGCCCAAAGGCGGATGGATGGCCAGCGCCCTCGCCACTCCATCAGCGGCCTGAGCAGCGTTTCCGTCTTACTATCTACTTACACTGATGTTGTGGCGACGCCTGAGCGCGCCTTAAAGGGAGGGAACGCCGCAAGGCGAGCGGCCCTCCACTGGCAACGGTGGGCTTCCGCAGAGCGATTCCCAACCTAGTGCCGTCTGCGTGACGAACACGGTTTGTGCTGTTGTGCGTGTTGAACTGTGAGGAGTCAGCGGCCGGCGGTCCGCCCTCCAACTTGCATTGTGTTGCCTGGACGTGCTTTAGAGCGTGAGCACGATGTAGTAGGACCTTTGTGGGTGTCCTTGGTGGCCAGCAGGCCGTTACTAGCCCCCTCGAGCGCCCGGACGGCCGATAAAGAGCTAGGTGTTCGGAGGAAGACGAGCCGTCGCGGCCCTCACCTCCTTGACCCGTGATTGCCCTTGTTTATGGGTGTTTCCGCGACACCGCCCGCTGTGTATGCTGGTGCGGAGCAGGGGTAGGGTCCGGCGCGGCGCAATGGGCGCGCCGGATTGTGGGCCGTACCTTTGGGGCCCAAACTGCCTCCGAAACCAGGAGTTGGTCACCGTTGGGTAGGGGCTATCGTGAGTATGGCAGTGATACGGGTTTGGAGGCCTGAGGTGCCTCGTAGGTGTGGCTAGTAGCCGGGGACGCGGCCCAAGCCGATGCTGGGCCGCGGGCCCCGGAGTATAAATAGCGGGCAAGTGAGCCCCTTTTCTCTTAACTAGAAATTACGTTGATACGGAGGATAGCGCCTCCGTCCCAAAGCCTAAAGCGAAGTCCCCGTTAGAGGGGCATTCCCGTTACCGCCGACGTTTGTTGCCTGTCGCGCCTTACCACCGTGCAGGTGCTGCTGTAAGACCGTGTTCGGAGCTCCGTGCAGGCCTTCCGTGTCTACAGCGTCTACACCGTCGGCAGGACCTTTCCTCCGCAGGTCGCAGGTCTCTCTTCTCATACGCCCGAACGCTGCACTGGGCAATCCCTGCCCTTTGCCAGCCGCACTAAGACCTACTGGTTCTTGGCCGCAAGAGGCCTCCCGGGTTAGGCAGCTGGGGCACCGGTGTCTGCAGGTTGAGACCTCGCTGCGCTCGGCGACGGCTCCAGCTTTCGTCAGCTGCAGCGTCCTTGTTTGCGCCAACTGCGTGTGAAGTCTTCCGCTGCAATAAATCTTCCGCTGCATTAGTCTACAGTACGCTTCCGCATAAGCCGCCGCTGTCCACGCCATCTGTCACCCCGAGGCCTGGATCGTGTGTTTCTGAGCCTCCATCTCCCGCCATTACCGTCTGCTGCCGCTTAAGGGCATCTAGGCGTGTCTCCACACACGAACTAGTGTGAGCTGTATCGGTCCTTGGGCGCAGGAGTGGTCACCACCGTCAGGTAACCCCCAAAGGAAAGGCGAAAAATTTGGGGTGGTTACCCCTTCGGTGGTCATACTCTTCCCCGTTGGTAGCGGGACCTCGTTTACAGCTCCTCCTTCTGCGGCGAGAGCTCAAGAACAAGGTCAAGACCCCGGGCTCTTGAGCCCGGCGCAAGACTCCCCGTCTTGCCCCCTTCAACCCCTTCCCTCCCCCAGGTCGTGCGTTCCAAGACCACCATGGAGCGCGGCCTTGAACCGTCAGCCCTCGACTCGCTCCCCGAGTTTCGCCCAAAGACCATGTCCGCTGAGGACTGGCTTGATCAGGTTGAGCGGCGCAGCGAGGCATTCCGATGGACCGAGGCTGACCGTCTGACGGCCGCGCGGTGCCGGCTGGGGCCCCACGCCGCAGCCTGGGCTAAGTGCGTTCCACAACGCCTTACCAATTGGAAAGATTTTCGTGCGGCCCTTACCGAGAGATATGCCGTCCGCGACGAGGTGCTGTACTTTCGCCTGGCGTATTGTCGACAGGGCCAGAAAGAGTCTGTGCGTGATTATGCTGATCGATTTAGGGGGCTGCTTGCGCAGCTGAAAATCGATAGCGCGGTCGACCTGACTCACATGCACAACTTCATTCGAGGGCTTCACGCTGACGTCCAAGACAAGATTTATATCTTCAGGCCAAGCAACTTGGAGGCGGCAATTGACTGCGCTAGTTACGCTGAGGAAAACGCTACGTACCCCCGAGCGAGGACTGCCGACGCCGATTGCGAGTCGCGTTCCCCTCGCGTTGCCCCCTCTCCTCAGGAAAAGACATCACAACGAGTCGACTCTGACCAAGAACAAGACTGCGACTACGACGTCGCCCCGTGGGACGATACCCCAGGGCCCCCACCACGCGACCCTCGCGCGCGCTGGCGGCAAGGTCACTGGGGCCCACGCCAGTCCAAGCCGAGGCATGACCCGCCCCAGCATACGGTGGCTCTGGCCATCGAGGAGATCAACTACCGCATCGACGAGTTAGCCGAAGCCCTGCAAGACCGGGCTACCTCCGAGGACCGTGCCGCAATTTACCGGCCTCCAACCCCTCCGCTTGAGTGGAGCCCCCGGGCCGACCATCGGGCCTATTTCATCCAAGCCGACGCCCCCCGACACCGCCCGGCAAGCCAAGACCACGGCATGCCGGCCTTCCACGTTGATTCCTGTCGCCCCCATCGGTATGCATCCTCAGCCTTCCCTGCCTCGTCGCCGGGTAAGCCCCCTGCCGCTGTGGGTGGGCGGCCCTTCGGTGGTCGGGCCTGGCAAGCTCCTCGACACGAGGTGCTGTTTGCCAGCGCCCCCACCTCGGCGTTCCCTGCGTCCTTTGCCTCTCCCCCTTCCGTGCAGGCGGTCGGCAATCTGGACGACTCAACACCGTCATCTCCCTTGAAGCCCTGCAGGCAGCAGCCCCGCCGACGACACATCCCCGGGGGCGGCCGTCCAAGGTCACCACGGCCGAGTGCCCAAGCGCCCCTGCACCGGCACCCAAGCGTCCCACAGGCGTGGCTGCCTCAGGCCCTCGTGCGCTCAAGACCCCCAGCCCCTCCTCTTCCTCCGCCTTCTCCACGCAGGGTACGCGAGGTCTTGGAGGCCCTGAGCGTGGCCGCGAGTGTGCCACCGTCGGAGCTCTTCCGCCTGGCAAGGCGCGCGGCCTGGCTGAGGGGGCAGGCGCGTACTGCGGTCAAGAAGCCCCGCACTCAGCGCCGTACCCCGCCACTGGCTTCGTGGCGCCACTCACCGCTATCTCCTCTGCGTCCTGCCTGGCTCAGCGAGTCGCCCCGGCATTCCCCTCCGTCTTCGTGGCGCCTGCCTCCGCCACCCCATCGGCAGTCCGCGACAGTCTCCTCCAACGACAACGACTCCTACTTCCCTCGCTCCCCGGCCTGTGGCTACGACCCCTTCCCCTCACACGGTGGGCTGGGTCGTACCAAGACCGTGTAAGCGGTGGGCCCCCACCAAGAGCATGGGGGCTGGACGACAAGCCCGACTGCGGCAGCGGTTGTTCTCTTCTTCCCCTTCCGCCCCCGCAGATCAAGCTCAAGACCGTCCAGCGCTCTTGGTGATCAAGTACTCCCCACATGCCAGACTGTCGACATGCTGCGCACCTGGAGTGGCACCGATGTCTGCATGATTCCGATGGCTGCGTCAACTGCGCGTGTTCCATCGATGTTCAAGACCATGTACCGGTCCGGTGATCAAGTTGATCTACTGCTCAAGACCAAGACCGAGACCGAGGCCAAGACCAAGTCAAGGTCAAGCTTGCTACGCCGCCACGGCCAAGGTTGAGAAGCTGGCCACCCCCCTGAGTCGTGGGGGGGTTGAGGGCACGCGGTGCCACTCCGGTGGGCCGTGCATGCAAAACCGATAGCATGGGAAGCGAGCTCGCCTGCTTGGGACGCCAAGCTAGGTGAGCAAGCAACCCTGCCTTCGGGTGCGCTCGAAAGAGCCAACTCGGTGCAGCACTGCCGTGCATGGGACGCCATGCATGGACGCGCAGCACCCAAGATGCCAGCAGTCACGCCGTGTGCGAACCCGGGTTAGGGCCTGGACCCTTCCCTCTGCTTATCCCCACGGGACCCCCCTCATTGCCCGTGTTGTGGTTATCAGGTGCATCGTAGCACCTGCCCTCTATTGCGAGGCGCGCCCTGGGCCAAGACCTGCCCAAGGGCGCGGGCACCATTGCCTGGTGGCCTCGCGCCAACCCGGCTGGCCGTATGACGGCCACCGGTTCCGACCGTCACCTTCACCTTCTCCCTTCTGACCTTCACGCAGCGGTTAACGGCCGTTCTCACGCCGTCCTATCGCTGTACCCCTGGGGAGGTTCGTCCTTGTGACAGACCGCAACCCAGCCCGAACCTCCGATCTGTGAGGTTGAATCGGGAGAAGCCAACCGCCGGGCCTTGCCCGTGCAGGAAGCCACCGTCACCCCTTGCCTTCATCCTTCCCCCTTGCTAGTGGAACGAAGGCTGAAACGGCCTGGCCCTCCGCTGCCCCCCTCGTCTGTGCACGACTCGACCTCGTGCAGCGGGTTTCGGCCCACGCCGTTCGCGCATCCTACCCCTGGGGAGGACTGTCCCTAGCGACACGCCGTAACCCAGCCCGAACCCCTCCGGGGTTGAACCGGGGAAACTCAACCGCGACGCCTCTGGCTACGCGGGAAGCCAACGCCAACATGGAACCTTTTGCTACCTACGGGCTGGGACTCTACTTTTTCTCGCCGAAGGGTAAGGCAGGGATGCCGCACCCCGGCCCCTTGCGCGGGCGCCGGAGTGCCCCGGTCGGGTAGCGGCGTGTGTTTCCCTCCCTTCGCCTGCCACCCACCGTCGCGAGTCCAGCCCAAGTTCTCCCTCCGTTACGCCGCTTAAGCCGCTCGCGCCCGCAGCGAAGCTCCGCAGGATGGCCCGCCATCGACAGCCCACGCCAGCCTCGCCGAGCTCAAGCGTTTCAACGGCTATTAAGACGGCATGATCACTGGGTAATGGACGTCTGGCAAGCTTCGAGCGGCAAGCTAAACGTCACGACACTTCAGGTATATCTCACCGGGCAACGTCTGTTTACATCTTCTGTCTACCTGGGTAATTCATAATGTCACCTGGTTACACAGCTAAATCCTCGGCAAGTTACACCCGGGTGGCGCCATCACGGCTTATCGGCTACCGCCATGATACTGCGACGCAGCCTCTTGCTCACTTACCCAGACAACTCCAGCAAGCAGAAGCGACGATGGCACGCAACCCTCGTCCTTCGCCACGGCTACTTAAGATGCGCCTTCGCAAGTTCAGCCGGGACCCTGCACGCCGCGCCCCAACGTATCTCGTTCCGCCCAACAATTGCTGGGAGGCACCAGCAGCCAGCAGCATCTCTGGCCAGGGTCGTGGCGTTGCAAACCGGATCCGGCCTCGCTGCTCTCAGCGCAGAGCTTCACCGCTCCAAGCCCGCCGCCGCAGCGTGCCAGACCGTTCTACCATACAGGCAGACGGTCCCGGGCGTGGCTGCGCGTGCGTCCTGGTTCCGAAGTCGGGGCCCCTAACGGCCTTGCTCCCCTGTGGGTGCACCACTCGCCAACCCCGCCTCCCGGTCCGAGAGACAGCCCCGTCGTGAGTAAGGGCGCGTCAGAGTACGCAGCTTCTCCGGTTGCCGTATGGCTACTGCGGGGGAGTGGGCACTTCTTACGCCTCACAGCCCTTGCCTCCCCCGTGCCTCCTCGCCGTCGCCCTCCAGGGCGACCTCCGCACCTGTTATCGTGCACCGTAGCCTGGAGCCACGACTACCCTACAGCCTGATACCGGTGAGGACCCTTGTGGTTGTCGGGCTGGGAACGGGCCAGGCAGGCTGAGGACGCCACGCGGCCGGGTTGGAAGGATACCCCTGGCTAGCTGCGCGTACCATGCCGTACCTGCGCCTCCTCCCCTCCCTTCCTCAGGGCACTGACAACAGCTGCACAAGCACACCGTCGATGTGCCGGCGAGCTCAACCCCTTCAAGATATCGTGAGTCAGTCGTGACTGGGTAGGGATACCGGCGGTTAAACCCGGTGAACCTCTGCCAACTGCCGCGCCCACCTTGTCGGCACTACAGTTCCGGCTCGTTACTATCAGCTGACCCACGTGACGCCAGCCATGACTCCGCCACCGTAACCTCAGGTTGGGTTGCTCTAAGTCTGGCTCTCTGCCGTCACTCGTAAGGTAGGAGGGCTAGCCCACCAGCCTGCCCACCTGAAACCCCGTGGAAAGGGCTCAGCGCTGTGAGCGGCCCTTATTGTTCCCATGCCGGGCGTTCCGTCACGTGGCGCTCCGCTCGCACCCTCTCCGTCCCACAGACGTTCAAGGCCGGTCCGTCGTCGTGTACCAAGGACCCGTTTTCCAAGATTCGCTACCGCCCTGACATAGTCTACGCCAAGACCAGGGCGACGTTGAGACGAACATGTCAAGACTGCTGACCAAGCGACAGCAGCATCCAAGACGGCGCATGACTACTCTTGCCCTACCGGCAAGCATATGGCCCTGAAGCCCTGCCGTGTCCGCGCCGCTGGACCCAGTCGCCAGCCGCGAGTCGGCAACACCACCTCCCCTCCGTACCCTGGCCCGGCCAGCCATGCCACACCGCGGCACCGCCGCCAGGTCCGTACTACATGAGGGCCGGTTGTCTCTCGCCCCTGCCAAGACCTTGTACGATGCCACTGCTTCAGATGCCACTCCTACGCCGCGTCAACAACCCGGGGTAGCCCCCGCGGTGGGACGCACCGACGTCATCCTCAACTCCTGCAACGCGTCTCACCTTGCGCCCTCCCGTTCGACAATCTAGCCCCTTGGGCTGAGTCTTTCGAGGACAGGCTGCACCGCTGGAGGCCCGCGGCGGCCCCTGCGCAGGCGCCTGGAGGGCCAACGGCCGCAGATCGATCGGTTCCGCGTCCTTCCTGTCGGCACAGACCAGCAGAGCGTGTACGTAGGCCAAGCCTTCCTGATCTTCATGAGGGTACTTTTGCAGACCCAAGCCGGCCAACCGCCGATGACGGTTGCCGTTGGCTCTGGCTCGGGTTTATGCGAGGACGCCCCTCGCCATAGCAATTGGTTAATCATGGTAGGATCGCCTTAGGTTTAGCTACCGGTCTCCGGAGTCCAGGTTCTTTCAAATGGGACTATTTGCTCCCTGGTAAGGATCGGGCACAGCTATGGCACGCGGGTGTCGGACGACCCCGAGTGGGTATGCTACCCACTTGCGTGGCGACGCTTTGTATCTCCGGACGGCGTTGCGTGACTACGCCACGAGGTACTTGACCTAGTTGCGTGTGGTCAGGCGCGGCCGTGTATCGACCCAGTTGCGTGGTTGGAGGGTGCCAAGCGGGTTAGTGCCTGGGCCGGTAGGCCGGCACGCGCAAGGCGCTAACCCGGTCCTCTATTGCGCTGTTTTACGATTGTGGTGAGAGCGCGAGGAAGAGAAGCAACCCGCGCAGTTTGGGGTATTCCCTTCGGTCTCGGGTTCCTCTCTGCAACCCTCTCGAGTTGTTGGGGCCGCATTGAAGTCCCCGGTTGTTCCTGGTTATTGTTTGCTGCTGTGGGCAGCCGAGCGCTGCAAGCGCGAGGCCGCGGCCCAAAGGCGGATGGATGGCCAGCGCCCTCGCCACTCCATCAGCGGCCTGAGCAGCGTTTCCGTCTTACTATCTACTTACACTGATGTTGTGGCGACGCCTGAGCGCGCCTTAAAGGGAGGGAACGCCGCAAGGCGAGCGGCCCTCCACTGGCAACGGTGGGCTTCCGCAGAGCGATTCCCAACCTAGTGCCGTCTGCGTGACGAACACGGTTTGTGCTGTTGTGCGTGTTGAACTGTGAGGAGTCAGCGGCCGGCGGTCCGCCCTCCAACTTGCATTGTGTTGCCTGGACGTGCTTTAGAGCGTGAGCACGATGTAGTAGGACCTTTGTGGGTGTCCTTGGTGGCCAGCAGGCCGTTACTAGCCCCCTCGAGCGCCCGGACGGCCGATAAAGAGCTAGGTGTTCGGAGGAAGACGAGCCGTCGCGGCCCTCACCTCCTTGACCCGTGATTGCCCTTGTTTATGGGTGTTTCCGCGACACCGCCCGCTGTGTATGCTGGTGCGGAGCAGGGGTAGGGTCCGGCGCGGCGCAATGGGCGCGCCGGATTGTGGGCCGTACCTTTGGGGCCCAAACTGCCTCCGAAACCAGGAGTTGGTCACCGTTGGGTAGGGGCTATCGTGAGTATGGCAGTGATACGGGTTTGGAGGCCTGAGGTGCCTCGTAGGTGTGGCTAGTAGCCGGGGACGCGGCCCAAGCCGATGCTGGGCCGCGGGCCCCGGAGTATAAATAGCGGGCAAGTGAGCCCCTTTTCTCTTAACTAGAAATTACGTTGATACGGAGGATAGCGCCTCCGTCCCAAAGCCTAAAGCGAAGTCCCCGTTAGAGGGGCATTCCCGTTACCGCCGACGTTTGTTGCCTGTTGCGCCTTACCACCGTGCAGGTGCTGCTGTAAGACCGTGTTCGGAGCTCCGTGCAGGCCTTCCGTGTCTACAGCGTCTACACCGTCGGCAGGACCTTTCCTCCGCAGGTCGCAGGTCTCTCTTCTCATACGCCCGAACGCTGCACTGGGCAATCCCTGCCCTTTGCCAGCCGCACTAAGACCTACTGGTTCTTGGCCGCAAGAGGCCTCCCGGGTTAGGCAGCTGGGGCACCGGTGTCTGCAGGTTGAGACCTTTCGCCGAGCGCAGCGAGGCGACGGCTCCAGCTTTCGTCAGCTGCAGCGTCCCTGTTTGCGCCAACTGCGTGTGAAGTCTTCCGCTGCAATAAATCTTCCGCTGCATTAGTCTACAGTACGCTTCCGCATAAGCCGCCGCTGTCCACGCCATCTGTCACCCCGAGGCCTGGATCGTGTGTTTCTGAGCCTCCATCTCCCGCCATTACCGTCTGCTGCCGCTTAAGGGCACCTAGGCGTGTCTCCACACACGAACTAGTGTGAGCTGTATCGGTCCTAGGGCGCAGGAGTGGTCACCACCGTCAGGTAACCCCCAAAGGAAAGGCGAAAAATTTGGGGTGGTTACCCCTTCGGTGGTCATACTCTTCCCCGTGGCACAGCCGTGCCGGGTTGCGGCCCCCTCGCGGGTTGCGGCCCCCTCGGCCCCCGCCCCGCTTGACGCTCGCCGCCAAACGTCTCGTCGAAGCCCCGCCTTTTGAAACCCCCGCCATGTCCCTCTCCTTTGGTTCCTTGGGGGCACGCCCCTTGGACCGCCCTTGGCGGCCGCTAGTGTGGGTACGTGTGCGACGCGGCACGCTTGAACCTGACGCCGTTGACCTTGGTCAAAGCAGTCTGCTCTTCTCGGCTCTTATCGACAACCCTTAAAAGGAACAGCAGTCAACCGCGATATGCTTCAGCGCCAAGGCGCGTGCTGGTTTGGCAAGAATGGCCCGCATAGTCGCGCTTCCGCCGGCTGGGCGCTCGAATGCAAGGTCGTAGACCTCTATCCTGGCTTGATATGCTACCAAAGAGCATGAACTGGGGCAGGCGCACGCCTAGGGCGGCTTTCTTTCATTTATAGGTCCCTAGGATGACATACAAGTTTCTGGGGCGAAGATGGGGGCCAGGGAAGGCCGAGCTGCGGGAATTTATGGGTGCACCAATTGGCGCACCACCCGGAAATGGGCCAGAACGAGCTAGAACGGGCCCCGCAGTTAGCTTAAAAATATGTCACATGTTAATGCACTGCTAGACGCCAAGCCGGAGTCCCGTCGAGGTGTTCGGCACGGCACGGCAGGTGTTCGGCACGGCACGGCACCGCACGCGCTCGTCCTGGCACGAACCCAAGCGTACTTATTCCACACAGTCCTAGGGTGAAGTCCCGAGGGAGCACGCGCAACGCAGCCCGTGTGCCTGGACGCAGGGATGGGGGCGAAATCGAAACTATTTCGCCTGCCTATTTCGCCACGTATTTCGCCGGGACCCAGGGTGGCGAAACGTCGGCGTAATTTCAGGCGAAATTGTTCTGAGGGGGGTCCTCTCGGCTAAAACAGCTTGTTGACCCCCCAAGACGCCCCAAGCAACTCCCTAGAGTGCTAATCTGGTGGTGTGCCGTGTTACATGCGAGGGGGTGGCCGTCATGTAGGGGGAAGAGAGGTGGCGGGGAGCCGTGGGGTAAGGTCGTGTCTCAGGGTTGGACCCTGCCGCCGCCGCCACCCTCCTGTCCCCGCCTTCCGCGGATCGCCCTGCTGGGCCTTGGCCCCGTCAGGCATGTCGTGTTTGGCCTCTGAGCGCGTCTGGGCTTGGGTCGGGTGGGGTGCCGCTTTCGCTTGCCTCTACGCGTTCGTGCTTTGGGTCGGCCTGGGTTTCGGTCTGGGTCCGGGTGGTGTCTGGGTCTGTGTCTGAGTGGTGCCCGGGTTTGTGTCTGGTCCGTCCGCTGTCTTGGGTCTGCGTCAGGGTCTGTGTCTGGGTGGTTTCCGGGTTTGGCGGGTTTGTGTCTGGTCCGTCCGCGGTCTGGTGTTGGGCCTAGGTCTGCTCTTGTTTCGTTGTCGCGCGCTGTTCCTGTGTCGGGCGTTGGGTCGTTGGTGCTTGCGAGCGGTGTTGAGGTTTCGGGTCGGGTGTTGGTGCTGTTTGGGTGCTTTGTGGTCCCCCTCCGGCTGTGGGGCGTGACCACCGGAGATGTAAGGCCACTGGACGCCTACCCTCGTCCCCGGTGCGATCCCGTGGAGCCGAGTGCCCACTGCGGACCGTGGGGAGCCACGCATGGCCCGCCCCGCCCTTGCCATGCACGCACACGCCCGCACCCCAGCCCCCCTTCTCCCCCGTACGCTGCATTGCACGCCGCTCGGCCCTGGGATTCGGGGTGTCGGGTTCCGGCTGTGTCGCTTGGGCGGGGGACCCCGCCATCGGGGGCCTGTCACACCCGTACTGCCCGCCCCGATGCCCTTGAGCCCTGCAGGTTACTTGCCTCCTTCTTCCGCCATCGCCCGAGTTCCTACGCGTTCTTAGGGGTAGCCGCCTGCTCTGCTCGCCCGCCGCTCGCCCCCCCCTGGCTCGCCCGCATGGTCGCGTACTGACGCTCTTCTCTTCCTCTTCTTGGACAACGTCGTCTTTACCCCCAGGTTCGGCTCCATGGGACGTGGGGACACCTAGACTTCTGGGGGCTCTAGTCGCGCCGACTCGGGCGATGGCGGACCTCCCCTTCTACACACAGGCAGGTAAGCCCAGGTAAGCCCGAGGTAAGCTGGCTGGGATACGGTGTTGTTTTTCCGACCGGGACGCGGGCGCTTTTGGGCTCTGTTACGCGCTGGCACCCTAACATGCAACATGGCCGACCCCGGCAACTCCCCCGCCCTCCCTCTCCATCACTCGTGTGCGTGTCCACCCGCGAGATTCCGTGCCCCTGTGCCCTCGCGGGCCCTCCCGATCCACAGGCGACGACGAACACTCGGTAAGCCCCCCCACAGGTCTGCGTAGTCAGCGGAACACGCCCTACGCCACAACCAAGCGCTTCGCTTCGTTGTTTTCTTCTACACCCTGCCCCGGCGGTCTCCTGCGGTCTTGGGCCCCTTGCAGCACACCAACAACATCCACAAGAAGTGTAGCTTGACAGACGGGTTGCAGAGCGAAACCACTGAGCTGCGCAGCAGTCAAGGCTTGCACCTTTTTTTGGGATGGGGGGCGACGCGGGTTGTCGCTGGGGCACGCGCCGACGCGCCGACAGGCTTTGCAGTCTCCATAGCATAGCATAGCGTAAGTATGTTGCATCAAAGGTTGCGAAGTGAGGGCTGCGGCTATGTCCGTCTTTCGTCGCGGTCGTCGGCCGAGCGAACACTTCACCTACACCGCAAAGGGCGGGAGTCGTCGCTGATGACTAGCGATAATCAACACGCGGCTTTGCATGCGTTCTCCAGCGGGCCCCATCCCGCTCGTCCGAGCTGCATGTCAGACGGCGCCTAACCACTTGGACGAAGACAAGGACGTGCAGTAGCTCATAGTGTCCGCTGAGACACGATCACATTGGCGAAGCCCCGTTTCCCCCTCTCGGGGGAAATGGGGCAAGCCAACCCCAGGCGATATTCTGCAGGCCCAATCGGCGATATATTTCGCCTTCCGTAGTGGCGAAACTAAAATATTAATTCCGCCCGCCTGAAAGCCCTCGGGATTTCGACCCGACGAATCCCCATGACACGAGGGTCCGCCGAATCCCGCCCGAAGCCGCCCGAAGCCGTCCGAACCCTCCCACACACGAGTTACCTGGAGGCGATTACCTGAGAGTGCGGGTGTGTGTGCAGCGTCTCCGGCGGCTCGCTATAGGCCCAGACCCGCCCCGCAGGTGGGCTGGGGGGCCCGGGAGGCCTCGACCCCAGGCCTCGATGAGTCGTAGCCTATGGAGACGAGGCCAGGGGACCAACCCGGCCACCAAGCGGCCCTCGGCGGCCCGCGCTCCTTTTGCCCATCGCCGGGCTAGGAATGACGCGTTACAGGGTTGCGGCCAGCGGGCAGCAAGCTGCCGGCCCCGCACGAGGGGGAGAGAGTCAACTTCCCCCGACCCCAGGCGTACCCTAAGGGATTGTCCAACACCGAGCCAGCCACCTACTCCAACCCATACAGCCACAGTCTCAACCCGAGTGGGCTAGCTACATCAGATCATCACAAGCACCTCAACCATGCCGAGTCAGGGGAAAGGCGGCTCGACATCCGCAGGGGGGTTGAACCGCGGCTTCCCGGCTACGCCGCCCAGGAAAGGGTGCGGGGGCGGAACGTCTCTCCACTTCTTACTGAAACCTTGACCACAGTCTTCCGCAAAGGAACGAACCTGAGCCCAGAATTCCGCAACCACTTGCTAACAAAGTCGAGAAAGGGTGGCGCGCCCAAGCGGGGCACCTGACTCCGGGCGGGCGGCATAGAGCCACTGACGTCCCCGCTCCAGAGCAGCCACCGCAGCCAGGCAGACCACATCCCAAGTCACACCAGACACGCCCACAGGCGGAGTCACGAGCCACAAATGCTGCTTGCCGAGGGCATAGCTAGGAGTCCATCTGTACAGTTCTTCTTCAACGGCCTCACGAAGAGCACCAGCGACACAGCAAGACCAGAAGTGGTGTGCCCGATCTCCCTCATCCATCTGCACACCACACGGGCACACCGCAGGGGCTTCGCGAACGCAGACAGTGGTTCAGGCGGCGCGGCGGGAAGAGATAGGGCCTCCGCAACGAAGGCCCGATGGCGCCGCGCCAGCGAGTCCACCGACGCGGAGAGTTGGAGCTGCGTAGCGGCCCGAACCGTCAGCTGGATCACGCGGCAGGGAGCACCCGGCGGCAGCGTCCAGCCCACGGCAGGGGCGATGATGCGACAGGCAGCCAGCGGCGGCGGGGCCGCGGCCGGCCCACCAGGCGCCAGCCGTGCAGCACGTGCAGCCTCCACCCAAGCTGGGGGTATACGCTGCAGCAGCGCTGCAAAGAGGCCAGCGGCCCGAACTCCGCAGTGGAGCTCGGACGGTAGCGTGAACCATTCCGAGACGCCGAGCACACCAAGCACGACGTCAGAGCGGTACAGGGGCAGGCAGCGGCGAGCCCAGCGCGGCGACGGGCGCCCGCCAGGCCGCCGCTCCCATTGACGGTTGAAGCGACGGAAGGCATCCACCACCGCAACCGCCACACCCACGCAACGAAGCGACTCGTCGGGGAAAGCCACATGGAGAGGCTCGCCGCCAGCATCAAGCGCGGGGTTGCCCCACAGCGGAGCGTGGTAACACCAGCCCCGCTGCTAGCAAGTCCCACGCAAGCACAGCCGGGCTAGCCCGGTGGCCCCCCCGCCAGGCCCTGCTGCGAGGTGACATGAGGCCTGAGCGTGCCATCGTGCATTGCATTGCGCTTTGCTTCAAACCTGATGCGTCAAACACCCTCAGCGTGGCTTTTGATATACATACTTCAGTCATGGCAAGTATCTCTTGTCAGCAAGAGTCCTGCTCCGGGTGTTCAGTCTACGCGACATATCAGCTCCAACACGTCCACGGTGGGTGTCTTCGAGCCCTAAGCTGTTTCATCAAGTGGTGACCGTGGTGCGACCGTATACAGGTGGAGCGGTGACGGTGGAGGTGCACCAGCGCGCGGCGGAGTCACGAGCGTACTCATTCCACGCGCGCGTACGCGGCGAGAGTCTTCCCGACGTCCTTTTTGGCGCAATATTCGAGTAAGTGATTATTATCGCCTGCCTCTATCCAGAGACAAATGTTGAGCCGCTTTTTGGTCGCAGACTTAAAAGTGGCGCCAGCACAGAATGGCTAAAAGACTGCGTCGACGCACTCTTGAAGCAATTCCAGGCAGAGGGCTTTCAGCTGCAGAAGGACGACCAGCCTGCGGCATTGACTTCCCATTGTCAAACGCAGCGGAAAGCTGACATCACCCTAGCTGAGATCAGCGGGTTCTTCCACTTACCAATCAAGGACGCCGCTATCCGCCTTGGCATTTCGCCCACATACCTGAAACGGATCTGCAGAGGGCATGGCCTACCCCGGTGGCCTTTCCGCAAGGTGCGCATTGGTGTTACTCGCGGTCCCTGCCAGATACACAACGGCTGCCGGATCCTAACTTTACAGGTGACGAGCCTACAACAGGTGGCGGGAAAGCTCAGTGCAGAGCCCCAGTAGGTGGGGGGGTTGCTGTAGGGTCAAGGTGGTGGACGGGCAAAGCCTCTGGCGCTAGATGGCTAGGGAGTGGGGGCTGTCTAGACTTCGTTGTGAGGCAGCTTGACTGCGTGGTGCGAGGTGGTGGTCCCTCGGCATACACACGTCCTCCAATCCCCATCCCCTTCCTTGCAGCTGAGCGGAATGACCGAGGAGAGCGGCGAGCTGGAGGCGGCACTCCGCCAACAGTGGAGCGGCGCTCCTGCCCCCACCGTGCGTGGGTCCCGCCCGGGCGGCCCCGGCACGGCGGTGCCATCCGAGACCGGCTCGGACCTGACGGCTGCCGTGCGGGTGGGGGGCATGACGACTCAGGACAGCGGAGCTGCCCTGCTGGGTGGCAGGGGTTCCTCGCGAGGCACCCCGGGACCCGCTGGGGCTGCTGCTGTGGGCCCTGTGCCAGCTCCCCGCGGAGCCCCTGCTGCGCGTGCCGGGCCCCTGCCCGGACAGCGAGCAGTGGGTGCTGCAAGTGCAGGACATGGTGCTTGCGTCGAGGGACGCGGGGGCAGGCGCAGCGCAGTCCGTAAGGGTGGAGGAGTTGGGGGCGTGGAGCGAGGTTTGAGGCGAGCGTGAGGTGTGGGAGAGATCCGGCGCTGGCCGGGCGCAGGAACGCTGCAGCTGTGAGTTCTTGTGAGGAGCCAGGCTCCATACGACTGAGGCAGGGCAGGAGGTTATGATCGACGGTGGCAAGTTGGCCTCCGCTGGGAAGTTTGCGCTGCGGTTATCTCAGCGTTCCTGGGTCCATGGGCGTTCCTGGGTCTATGGCACAGGTTGGAAAGGCTTGCTTTATTGTAGCGCCTCTGCTTCTGACGCTGTGGCTCTCGGGCGTGCAAAGTAACTCACGAGAGCAGCAAGCCTTAAGGGATGATCAATGCAAGTAGTATGTTGACTGGAAGGGCCTGCGCCATGCGGGGGTGGGGGCGCCTGGCATGGAGGGCCGCCTCATCAGAGACTTCTGGCACAACAGACTCGGCCTTGCAAGCTCGCGCACGAGGGCTCGGGTGAGTGGGCAGGGGCCGACCCGGAGGATACTGTAGAGGACAGGCTACAGGCTTTAAGACGCATGTACTACACGCCAGGAGTTGCAACGGGCTGGCTGGGCTTAGTGGGCTGCCAAGCTGGCCGGTGTCATTGTATGGAGCGGCTGGTGTGGAGCCTGCCTGAGTGGCTCGCGAGATGGCTAACCGAGTGAGCAAGGAAGGGTGGTGCTCTGTAGACCGCAGAAGTTATCGGGGGGCCGGGCTCAACCCTCATCGAGCCCGGCACGCGAGCACCCCTGTCGCATGGCCGTTCGACTGCTGCCGCGTCCGGGTACTAACGGTACATGGACAAGTATCACCGACTTGCTACCAACCCAATAAAATATATCGCACAATCGCACCTCCCGAATTGAGGAGCCCACCTCATCCGCGTCCGCGCCTTCTGACATGACCCGCGTCGGCCCCATGATTTCAATAGACGAAGGGCCTCTACTCTGCCAGAATTGACAGGGATCTGTGCTGTCCTCTACTCTGCCGGAATTGACAGGGATCTGTGCTGTCCTACCACAGCGCCTACTAGGTTGCATAGGCTTTTGCCCAGGCCCGGCTTCCGCAGTTGGCAGCAGCAACACCAAGCCGGCAACTCTAGCATGTGCTCAGCAGCACCCCCGTTCAACATCGTCCGCGTGTTCCACTCCGTGCTAGATGGCCTTACTGCTTGTGCGCTATATGGAGGCTATGCCCTCCCACCCCCGTCCGGCCAACCTTCTGATGAGCCAAACAGGCGACTACCACAGCGCCTGGCAGTGCGGGCACTGGCTCTTTCCCGCGCTCTTGAACCACTTGTAGAGGCACGCGGGGTGGAAGCGCACGCCGCAGGTACGGCAGGTCAGGCGCGGCAGCTGTGCGTTGACGCTGCTGATGACGCAGTAGCAGATTAGGCACGCCTCCACGCCCGCAAACTCGCTGTCCACGTTGCGCTTCCACAGCCCGATGGCGTCCGCCACGCAGCCGTTCTGGTGGCGCAGGTAGGTGGCGATGGACAGCAGCCATTTGCGCAGCCGGGCCTCGTTGACGCCCACCTGGGGGCGGGGCCGCACGGAGGGTTGCGGGGCAGGGCGGGTCAGGGCGGGTCAGCGCGGGCACAGAGGGCTATGGGGAGGGTGCATGTGTGAGACTGCGGCCCGCCGTGGAGACCCAGCCGGCAGGGCGCACAGGAGCGGTCGCCCCAGCCCTGTTTGGTAACCGGTGCCCTCCGGTGCCGTGCCCACCTTGCGCCTGCACTCGACCTCCGGCGCCTTGAGCGGCAGGCAGCCCGGCAGCCGCACCGCCAGCTCCAGCACCGCCCCGTCCTCCACCGTCAGCTGCGCCACCACCTCGCGGGAGGCGGCCGAGCAGCGCACCTGCAGCTGGTCGCCGGCGGCCCCGCGCCTGGCGAGCGCCTGCGGGGGGGAACCAGGCGGCGGCCTGCTGTAAGCCCCCTCGAGGCGCTGCCCAGCAGCGTGCACGGCCAGCCGTGGCTCCCGAGCACTGGGCGCAGGGCATGGAGCCAGACAGCATCGGACAGCAACACACAGCCCCGCCCCGCCCAGCCCTCACGGAGCTCACACCGGCTGCACGGCCACCCGCCTGCCCCTGCAAGCGCACGCACCTGCACCGCAGCCATTTCCGCCGCCAGTAGCGCGGGCCCCTCCACCGCCGCGGTGTAAGCCTCCACTGCAGCGGCCAGGCCGCGGTCACGCAGGTCCCCGAACCACGCACGCGCGCTGGCCGGCAGCGCGCGCAGCACCGCACGGAACAGCGCCCGAGCCGTGGCGTGAGCCGCATGGCGGCCCGACGGGAAGCCCACCTCGCGCAGCACTTCAGCCAGGCGCCAACCGTCTGCGTCCGCCGCCGCCCCCGCAACTGCTGTGCCCGCCCCCTTGGGCCCCTTCCGCCCCGGGCCCCCGGCGCCCGCCGGCGCCCCCCCGCCCTGCTTGGCCTGCCCCTGCGCCAGCCCCAGCAGTGGCACCAGCGCCCCCAGCAGCCCCGACACCAGGTGTCCCGCCTCGCGCAGCAGCCCCCGCAGCGCCCCCAGCGCCCGGCTTCCCGCCTCAAGCTCCAGCGAGTGCGCCAGCAGCAGCCCCCACGCGGCCAGGTAGGAGGCGGAGGCGGAGGCGGAGGTGGGGCCCGACGCAGCGCGCCCCGCCGGCAGGGGCAGCAGCAGGGCAACCATCTCGGGCCGCACGCCGCCGGCCGTCAGGAACGCCACGTCATCCCCCTCGTAGTCGGGCAGGTCCGCTGCCCCACCGCCTGCCGCGCCGGCCTCGTCCGCACCTCCCCCCGCTGCCCCTGCCGCCTCCGCCAGCGTGAGCTGCTGCAGCAGCGCCCTGTGCAGCAGCATGCGGTAGGCCAGCGGCTGCAGCTGGTGGGGCGCGCGGGGCTGGGGCGGGGGGCAGGAGGCCTCCACGGCGGCTCCGCGGCCCAGGGCCAGCGCCAGGAGCGCGCCGACCGGGTCCAGCCCCGCCGCCGCCAGCTCAGGAGCCGCTGCCGCCACCGCCTCCGCCGCTGCCGCCCCACCCAGGTGCTCCATGCCCGGCAGTAGTGCGCGGCCGCCGCAGCGCGCCACGGCAGCCCAGAAGGGGCGATGCGCCGCCATCCATGCCTCAACCTCACAAGCGGCATCGGCCCCGAAAGCCGCCCCGTGCGCCTCCACGGCGCCCAGCTCCACGGCAAGCTGCAGCGCCGCCGCCGCCACCATGGACACGGCGGCGCCGTACTCCCGAGCGGCGGCGGCGCTGCCTGCGGCGCTGGGGCCCCCTGCCCCAGAGGCCAGCTCATCCTGGGGGAATGGAACACGGGGGGCGGGGCGAGCTACTCAAGGGTTGAACGGGTGCACGCGGCCCATGCATCCTTCCCCACCCGCCCCTCCTCACCAAAGCCCCGTCCCCTCCCCGTCCCTCGACTTCCCCCTCCCAATGCACCTGCAGCTCCACCAGCGCCGCTGCAAGCTGCGCGCCCGCCGCATCAGCACCGCCGCCGCAGCAGCCCGCCAGCGCAGCGCGCGTGTGCCCCGCCAGCGCCTGCCCCGCGGGGAGGCGGGCGAGCACGACCCGCCCCTCCAGCCCCCGCAGGAGCTGCAGCGCCAGGGGTCCGGGTGGGGTGTGGCCCGGCTCCTGGCCCAGCACCGAGTCGGCGGCGGAGCGGGCGGCCGCGGCCAGCGCTGAGAGCGACTCCGCCAGCGAGGCCAGGCAGGCGGACAGCCGGGACTGGGGCAGGCGGAAGGGGGCAGAGGCGCGGGGCGACGGGGTGGGGGCCGGAGGGTGAGGCAATCGGGGCTCTTGCGCGCGAGGCGCCCGGCCAAGGGCTGAGACCATGCGCAAGGGCTGAGGGCCACCGGGGGGGGGGGGGGCGTTCGGCATCCCATGTCCCCATCCCGGCAGGTCGTACCGTTGCGTCCTGCAGTATCGCAGACCACTCGGCCGACCCCAGACCTCGCCAGTGGTAGATCAGTGCGGCGTGGGCCACCTTTGTAACCGCCGCAGCGCCCCTGTCCCCCAGGGCAGCGGAGTCCGAACCCGTGCGCTCCGGGGCATGGCGCGCTGAGGCGGCGGCACCCGCCTGCCGCGCCAACTGCAGCACGTCGTTGTGGCAGTGGGGGAAGGGGGCGTGAGAGGGGGGGAAAGGAGTGCGACAGTTGTGAGACTTGCTGGGGCGCTGGTGGAGGTACGAGGGCGCCAGCCGCAAGCGGCCCTACGCCGGCTTCACGCCGCACCTGACCAGTGCCCACGAACTTCCGGCCCCTGCGTCGGTCCGGTCCCCATCCTGCGCCCACCTGGTGCCGGGCCAGTGCCACCAACAGGGGCCGCTCCGCAGCCGCCAGTGCAGCGCCGCGGCTCCGGGCCAGCATGAGCGCCGCAGCCACCGCCGTGCCGCACGTCTCGCTGCCAGCGGCCGCCGGCACCGGGAAACACGCCCCCGCGACCTCGAGCGCAGCCACCGCCGCCGCCGAGGGCTCCACCGCCACGGGCGGGAGGGCGCTGCAGGCGCCCACCCAGGCGGCGGAGAGCTCGGGAAGGCCCGCCGCAGCAAGCAGCTCTTCGCCCGCGGCAGCTGCTGCGGCCTCAGCGGTCGATCCCCCACGGGTCTCCAGGGCCGCCGCCCCGCCAGCTGCCGCCGCCAGCCGCAGTGGCCCCGCCACCAGAGGGAGTAGGCAGCAGGTGGCGCGAGCCGGCAGGCCCGAGGAGGCGGCGGGGTCGGGGCGGCAGGTGGAGAGCCAGTGGCGGCAGAAGCGCTGCTGCAGGGGCAGCAAGGGCGGCTGCACGGGGCAGCCCGGAAGCGGTGACTCTGCCTCTGCCGCTGCCGCCGCAGAGGCGTCCGCCAGCGCGGAGACCATGCGGCAGAGAGCACGCAGATAGGTATCCTGGGGATCAGGCATGCCGGGGGAGGGTAGGGGGCCAGCGGAGCAGACCGCGGGGGCGGGGGGGGGTCTACACTTAGGCAAGGGGGCTTCAGTGCTGCAGGGAAGCTGCGGCGGTTGAGGTTGTGGTGGAGGCTTTAGGAGTTCCGCTGTGGGCGAAGAGCGGAGTGCCACTCACAAAGATGAGCAGTCGGTGTCTGTGGCAGTTCCTGGGATAGCAGAGTGCAGGTGACCGGGTTTGCGTTGTCCGAGTGCGATGTTCCGAGTGGGCAGCCGGTGTGAGGCGTGGAAAGGAAGGCCCCCGTGTCGATCCACATCTGCCCCCATCCACGCACCTGCTGCGCCACCGCCCCGCCTCCACCATCCAGTGCCCAGCGCCCAGTGCTCGGGTCGGCGCCAGAGCCAGCCCTGCAGAGTGAGGGCACAGTGCAAAGGCATGAAAGTTGGATGGTGAGAAGGGCTGCTCGTGTAAGCCGGGGTGATGACGGTGAATGAACGGGGCCAAGGAGTGGGGGTTCTCAGCAGCAGGAGCGCTAGGCAAAGGCCCAACCCAAGGGGTTCACGTTGCTGGCTTGAGCCCGCCCATCGCCCGGCCGCACGTGCCTGCACCCCTCGGCGAGTGAATCCAGCACCGACGTCGTGAGGGCGCCCCACAGGCCCCCGCACGTGCCGCCGCCGTCCTCCCCCGCCGCCGCCTCCTCCACCGCCGCCTTCAGCAGCCAGCCCAGCACTGCGCCGGCAGCGCGGCCCACGCTGCGCTCGCAGTCGCTGCGGAGCGGCCCGTGATAGCATGCGACCTCGCTGCCCTCCCTTTCCTCCGCAGCGCCCGATGCAGCGGCGTGGCTGCACAGTAAGGCCACGGCCACCCACGCCCGACCAGCCCCTGCCTCCTCGGCCACCTCTTTCGCCTGCACTGCCTTGCCACCCTCTGGCGAGCAGTCTTCCCCGCTCTCCCGGGCCGGATCCCAGCGCAGCAGCAACTCCCTCGGCCCCAGCGCGAGTGTGAGATGCGCCAGGTACTCGAGCGACTCTGCGGTGCCGGCAGCCGCACAGGCCGGGCCCCCGCCTCCACATGCGACAGAATTCCAGCTGCGCCATTCGGGCCGGGCGGCTAGCAGCGCCTCCAGGGCGGCACGGCGGTAGCGACACCAGGCGCTGCCCCCAGCCACACCGCCCTCCCAGGCATGCACCACCGACAGGAGCGAAGCAGCCTGCGCGGCCCAGGCCCGGGGGCGCAGCGCCAGCGCGGCAGGCAGAGACGGCGTGGCCGCGCCCCCGGGCCCTCCCGGCACCTCGGCTGCAAGCAGCCGAGCCACCCGTAACAGCAACGCGCCGGCTACCTCACGCCCCAGGGCCAGCGCGGCTGCGGCCAACGGCCGCCCATCGGCCCAGCATCGGGCGGCCGTGGCCGCAACAGTTGAAATCACTCCACCGCGGAGGTCCTCGTCCCCGTCCGTCCTGGCCACCCCGTCCTCGCCCTCACCGTCGGACTCGGATTCGGACCCGGACCCGGACCCGGACCCGGACCCGGAGCCGGCCTCGGCCCCGCCAACACCGCCCCGCTTCCCAGCGCCGACGTGCCAGCAGGGGCGCATGAGCGGGGGCTGGGCCCTCCAAGCCAGCTGCGCAACCGCTGCCGCTGCGTCCCCCATGGCCTCCGGCTGCAGCCGCCACAGCGCGCCACGCCCCTCGCCGCAAAGGGCGCCCCGCACAGCGTCGAGTGCCGCCGCCGCCCGCGCTGCTGCTGGGGAGTCGCTGGGCGCTGCAGCCGCGGCCGCAAGGTGAGCCGTGAGGGCCGCAAGGGTGGCTGCGGCGGCGGCTGGGGTCAGCAGAACCAGGCCACCGGCATTCGCCCCCAGAGTCATCGAGAGGAGCTCCACGGCCGCCGCCCCCGTCACGTTGAGCTGGGCATCCTGACCGGCGGCCGACCGCAGCGCCGCACCGGCCAGCTGCAGCGCCAGTGCATCCAGCGTGGGGCCCCTCCACACACACGCGTCAGACGCGGTGGGCGGCCCCCCCGTTGCATCCGCCGCGCCGCCCCGTGCTGCGATGTCCACGAGCAGGAGCAGCCGCTGCAGCGCCGCCGCAGCCTCCTCGGCGCCTTTGGCGTCCGCTCCTGCTCCCGATGCCGCCCCTGCCGCTCCACGGCTGGACTGTACAACGGGTGCCGCTACCGTGGCCACCACGGCCTCCCACAGCGCGGCGCTGTCCGCGTGCGACCCCACCCAGGCCACCAGCAGCTCGGCAGAGGCCTGGGCAGAGGGGCCCTGCGGCAGCGAAGCAAGGATAGACGCGTGGCATTGCAGGGCGGCAAAGCGACAGCGGTGGAGCGGCAGTGGTGGGCCGTGCGCCCCCTCCCCTGCTGCTCACAGCTGCCCTCCGGCACCCAGCCAGCCCCTCGGACCCCCCCACCTGCGCCATGCCCCGCGTGAACGCCGCCAGCAGCGACTCAAGGCTGAAGCTCCCGCGCACCGTGGCGGAGCCACCCAGCGGGGTGCTAAGCGCACCCGCCTCTCCACCAGCCTGCGCATCCGCCTGGGCACCACCAGCCTCCGCAACCCCAGCGGCCATCGGCCCCGCTCCAGCCCCTGGCAGTCCGGTGCCGTGCTTCCGCACCAGAGCCGCCAGGAGCTGTGACGTAGGCGGCGGCAGGGCCTCGGCCGCGCAGGAGGCCATCAGCCGCGCCGCCACCGCCGCCGCCACCTCAGACGCCAGCGTGCTGCAGGCGGGGGTGCCGGCGCGGCGTACGCGGGCGAGCAGCGCTGCCACGCCCTCGCAGAGCACCGTCAGCTCGCCAGCGCCTGGGCCGGCGTCTTGGGCGCCTGCCTCCGCCGCCAGCGCCGCCGCCAGCGCGTCGCCAACGCTCGCCTGCAGCGCATCCGCCAGCGCGGCCAGGGGCACTGAAGTCGCTGCAGGTGCGGGACCCTCCGCGGGCGCCCTGCACGCTGCACGCTCCGCCGACGCTGCCAGGTCCGCGGCCAGGTCTGCGACCAGCTCCGCAGCCGCGCAGCCGCCCGGCCTGAGGGCCGCAGGCAGCACGTGCCTGGCCAGGGAGCCCCCCAGCAGCGCCCGGCAGTAGGCAGCGCCATCATCAGCCACGGCTGGCGCCGGTGCCGTGGTAGCCGGCGAGGGGGCGGCAGAGGCCGAGGCAGCAGCGGTCGGGGCAAACGCCGAAAGCCGTGCGCTGCGCACGAGACCCCAGGCCAGGCACTCCCGGTAAGCTGTGTAGCACGCGGCCTTGGCGGGCCTGGGAGGATCCGGTGCAGCGAGGGCCATAAACGGGGGATTGCTGCCGCGTGACTCGCATGCCAGCAAGGCGAGAAGGTGGCATGTTAGCACAATCCTACAGAGGACAATCCTACAGAGGAACGCCCGCGCACTTCTGCCCCCCTTACTGCACAAGTCGCACACCCGAACCCCGCAGCTCACCGAGCGGCGCACGCGGGGTCAGCTGCGCCTGCCCACAGGGCCTCCAGCAGGGCAACCAGCACGTCAGGACCAGGGCCCAGCGTCCCGGCAGGGAGGAGGGGCAGCAGCGGCAGCAGCGCGGGCAGCGATGCGGCCGCCGAGCCGTAGCAGCCGTGCCGCAGCAGGGCGTACAGGCGGGGCAGGACAGCCTTGCGCAGGGCCACGTGCCGCCAGCCCTCGGGACAATGCTGCGGGAAGGGGCGTGGGGAAGGGTTGCAGCGGAGGGGGTGTCATGTGCTCCGTCGCACTTCCTCACCGCGGGTGTTTGCCAGCAGTGGCCATGGTCAGGTGAGAGAGACTGGGCGACAGCAAGCTGCCAAGGCCCCGCTCATCGGCATGCGACGGAGCGGCAACGGCCCCATCTTTGACATCCCCACCGCCCCAACCCACGTACCCCCAGCCCCCACCTTGCAGTAGGACAGGAGTGCCTCCCACATGGCTGAGTGGCTGCCCGGATCCCTCTCGCCCAGTGCTCCAAGGATGCAGCCGGCCGCCTCGGCCTCGCTATCGGCTGCCCCGCCCGCCTCGCCGCCCCGCAGCAGCTCGGGCGCCCGCTGAGCAGCCGTGCGCACCAGGCCGTACGCGGCCCGGCGCACCAGAGCGCTGCGGGAGCCCAGCAGCGAGCGCCAGGTGCCCGGGCGGCTCAGCGCCTCGCGCACGCAGCCCAGTATCGCCCCGCATGCCGTTGCCGCAGAGCCGGCGGCCGAGGAGGCAGATCCCGCGGCCTCGCCCTCGCTGCCCTCGGCTGTCAGTTCCACGTCCCTGCCCGGCCCCGGCCCTGCCTTCGCCAGGTCGACGAGGGCTGCGTACGCCCCCGCCACGGCCGCCTGCACCCGCTCGTGCCTCTCCTGCAGCTCCTCGGGGCTGTCTCGCCTGCGTGAGAAGACCAACGGTGACCGAGAGGAGGTGTCAACAGTTGGTATGCAGCAACCGGGGCGCCGGGGGCGGGTCGGCAGTTGTTGGAGACGGACAGGGCTGCCAATACTGCAACGCTTCCATGCCACAGGCTGGCTGTCACCCCCACCCCCCGCCTTCCCGCCCTCCCGCCACGCACCGCGCGTCCCCAAGCTGCTGCGGCCCCGCGGCAAGCTGGTCCCTGAGGTAGGCGGACAGCGCCTCGCGACACCACGAAACAGCTTCAAGCTGCCGCCGGGGTCCGGGGAAGGCTGAGGCGAAGGCAGCCCGGCTGGCGGCGGCCGAGTCGGCGTGGGGGTCATGCTGCGCCAGCCACCAGGGCCCCATGAGGGCGCGAAGGTGGGGCGCCACTGCCTTGCCCAGGGGCGGCAGCAACGCGGCCAGCGTGGCGGCAGCCTCGCAGCGCACCGCCCTGGCGGGGTCCAGGATGAGGCGGCGGTACATGTGGATCCAGGCGGGCATGGCGGCGAGCAGGTCGGCCTGGGAGCGGCTGGGAATGAGGGCCCGCAGACTCTGCAGGACAAGTGACGGGGCGGCAGGGGCGTGGCAGGTTTGTTGCCAGGGCGCTCAAGGGTGCTCGTAGCCGTGCATGCGTGCGGAACTGCCTGGCCTACGCGCCAGCAGTCCACCGCCGCTGTCTGCCTGCACGGCTGACTCGCTTTCTGAGCAGTGCCCGGGCCCTGGTCGCGCTGCCCTGCCTCACGGCGAGCCCGAGGACGGCGCTGGACCCCTGCAGGCCCCCCATGCGCACCTGCAGGGCCTTGACCTTGGTCACGGGGTCCTTCTTGGACAGGTGGCGCAGGCACTGGGCCAACTCGCCGTCCAGAGAGGAGCTCAGAGCCAGATCCCCTTCGTCCACCCCCCCGCCGGAAGCCGCAGAAGCCAGCATACTGGCTCCGAAACCAAAGCCCGGCACGTTGGGTGCGATGGGGCTGCCGCCCGCGAAGCTGCGTGGGAAGCAGGGGGGTCGGGTAATGGCGTGCCCGGTGCCCGTGTCCACGCTGGCAACTCTATTTGCGCTTCGCATAATGGTGGAAAACTTGTGCACTCCCGAACGCTTTCTGCAAAAGGATAGCAGGCCGCGCACCCGCCGAATCCGTGGCCGCCAGTGCCAGCAGCTTTGTTGGCCAGCACCTCGGCAGCACGTGCGCTGCTCGACGACTTCGTGGACTTGCGTTCAACCTTTGTGTCCTTGCCCATCGCGCCGAGGCTTGCGGCACCGCAAGAGTTAGGTGCGCAGATCCCTCGTTGCGCCAGGCGCACTCCGCCTCAAGGACCTCCGCCTCTGCCTCGAAGACCTTATAGGCTATGGATGGTAGTGTGTTGCGTAAGATGGCTGGTAAAAGGACGCCACTATTCGACTGGCGGGAGTTGCATCTTTGCTGAGGAGGAGCAAGCGAATGCGTGGCTCGAGTGCGATCTGCAGACCTGCTTCGCGTGAGTGCGGACGCGAGATTAGCGAGCACTTGAGTGCGGCTGGTGGCATGGAGTGGTCGGGGGCCTGGTCATGGACTGATCATGCGTCGCGGCGGGGGACTCGCTGAGGAGCTATATGGGAATACGTGCAGGCCGACTGCAAAGTGGGGGGGAGCAGGGGCGCAGGGGGCAGGGGGGCCAGCGGGGGCAGGGGGCGCAGGGGTTTGACGAGAACGACGTGGCAAGAAGCCTCACCGTGGCTTCTAATTCGGTCCCAATGGTCCGCGCCGCGGCCCCCCTGCGCGCGGGTGCGACGGGGTGCCTCCCCGCCACCCGTGGCCCCGCAATTGAAAGGCCCAAAAGGTTGCCCCGGGCCGCTGTACCGGGTTCCCTCAACACAAACCACCGTCAAGGTCCATCACACATGCTATTGCGTCCTTCAGCCGTCGCTCTTCCCGTGCATACCCGCCCCATGCGCCGAACCTCATGCATGCCCCGTCGTGCCCGCCCTGGCACCACCTTGCGCTGAACTATAAGTGCTGACGAGGGACGGATCGTGCATTCATTAGCATGGCCCACAACGCACACCCCATACTGCCAAGCAGCTGCACCTCAGGAACGTTTCCACGCATTGATCGGCCACCTGCCGCTGACGTGTATCGCACCCTACCTCTATCTTGCATGTCATCAGTGCTCTTACAGACCCTCACATCCGTGCTGCCCTTATTTATGTGTGCATCTTAGTGTGTTCCTGGGCCCGCTGTCTCTCGCCGGCCTTGGCAGGGCAGAGCCGTGGCGCGCTGCCTGGTCGGCCTGCGTGCCATGCACCCTTCGCCGCTAGCCCTCTACAGCGGCTCCGACAGCCACGCTTGCTCGCCCCCTGTCGTGCAGGCTACAGGGTCACCGCCAGGATCAGGTCTTCGGCGCTGAGCGGGCGCAGGCGCACCTCTGCGGCCTTGTAGAGCAGGAGCTGGGCGCAGCCCAGGAGCGCGTCCTCGGCCCCCGGCTGGCTGCGGGTGGGCAGGTGCAACACAAGGGCGGGGCAGGCATGCAGGGACGCGTTTAGTCGACAAAGCGCAAGCAATGCAGATGGAGAGCGGTCCGTCAAGGGCTGATCAAGGCCGGGTATGTTTGCCGTTGCTGTGCTCGGTTGGCGAAACTAAATGGCTAGTTGGCCCGTTGCCTGCGACCATGCGCTCCCCTACCTACCCTAGCTGTGCGCTCCCGTACCCTACCTCCCTCGCAGCCCCACCCCGCACCCGGCGTGAGGGTGCTGCCGTCACGCACCTCTCGAGCTCCATCACGGCCAGCCTTTGCAGCGCCGGCCCGCAGATGATGTGGAGCTTGCGCACGGCCTTGATGAGCGTCTTGAGGCACAGGGCGCTGCCGCCGGTGAGGACGGACAGCTTGAGGGCGGGGATGCCCGACGCCGCCGCAGAGGCCATCAGCCTGTACAGCTTTGCTCGTGTACCTGGTGACGCAAGCTGCGGGGGACAGAGTGCAAGCAATACGCGCACGTGGCGGTGTTAAGCGCACTGATTGTTTGAGACTGGTGACGTATGTACGTGCGGACAACGCCGTCGCTGCTGCCGCCGCCGGGAGGGAAGGGACGGAACGCAGGGGCGCCCTGTGCCTGCCTGGCCCAGAGCCCAAGCTTACCGCGGAGATGACCATCTGGCCGGCGTGGCTGATCACGAAGTTTGACAGGCGAATGAGGTTGGGGTAGGTCAGGTGCCTGCACGAGTTGCAGGGCGGGGGCGGCAAGGGTGTCGTGGGCCGCCTGCTTGCTTGACGCACAGCTCGTCCCCCCGACGACGGAGGACACTCATATGCACGCAGGAAGCTTAGTGCCTCAGCCATCACGCACCGGCGACAGCTAGCCTCACACTGTCACGTACCTGACATCGTCGCTCTTGCACCAGGCCTTGACCTCGTCGCGCACGCGCCGCGCCACCTCTTCGACCTCGACATGCAGCGGCGGCACCGCCTCCTGCAGCGCCGCCTGAAGCTTGGCCTGCGTAAAGCACTGCGTGGCTTTCACCATCTTCTGCAGCAGCGGGCCCCCGCCCGCCGCCACCTCCTCCGCCAGGTCCGCAGCCAGGATGGGGCGCTGCAGTTCGCGTATCTGCTTGACGGTCTTGTCCCAGGTCCGGTCGGCCAGCTCGGGGCCCAGGGCCGCCGTGACGGTCTCAGCGACCTCGTCCACGAGGATGACCTCTTTGGGGTAGACCTCCTTCAGGTGCGCGATGACGGTTTCCAGGCGGAGGTTGGTGGACAGCGGGTACTGGCGGGGGGAAGGGGAAGGGGGTAGTCACGACGCGGTGCACGGTACACGAGAACGACAGCGAGAAGGGCCGGAGGCTTGCAGCAGCAGACCGGCGCTGCCAAGCGTCAGCGCTGACGCGAGCGACAGGCACGAGTCGGCAGTGGCGTGTGTGCGCAGGTTGAAAGGCAATAATTGCACGCAATTCTCCGTAAGCGCAACCCCTGAGCGCAACCGAAACGACACGACATGACGGACCCGCAGTGCCGACCCACCAGCATCAGCCACTTGGACACCTTGTGCAGGCACAGCAGGGAGCCCATGACGGCTGACGTCGCGCTAACTACAACTGCGCCTGCGTATGCCGGGTCCGCGTAGCCGTGCTCGATGGCGTGGCCGACGGCGGCATTGACGTGACCCGCCGCTTGAGCAGTCACCTGCGACAGACCCATGCGGCGACTGGTGTTATCATAATACAAACGGTGGGAACACAAGGAACATGTGGAATTAGGAACAGTACTGGCAGCAGTCGGCGATGTTGACACTCACCCCCAGCATGGTCGACGACTCGTGCCTCGGCTCAGCTCCCTTCTACTACTGGACTGATACTGGAAGAGGTGACGAGTGTGCGGTGTTTTGTGTGACTTCTGCTCTGCGCCTGAAGCTTTCTAGGAGCACATACTCGTACGGCACAAAGT
Source organism: Edaphochlamys debaryana (assembly GCA_016858145.1). Taxonomy (NCBI): domain Eukaryota; kingdom Viridiplantae; phylum Chlorophyta; class Chlorophyceae; order Chlamydomonadales; genus Edaphochlamys; species Edaphochlamys debaryana. Next base: position 96,403 of record JAEHOE010000043.1, read on the forward strand.
GCGTCAGTCATGTCCGCAAGCCGTTGCTCGCCCCCGTGCGGTTCAACCGGTTCAACCGCAACGCCATGCCACGAGCAGGTAGACAGGACACCGCGCCTTCGATTAAACCAGGGGCGACATCGCCCTGGCTGCGGCCACCTTGTCAATCGCAGTCCCGTCACAAGCGCAGCCTCCGCGACGCGGGTGGCCCTCGGCGAACGCGCGCAAGCCCACACGGTACCGGTACCCCCACCCGGGCGCCAGTCACCGCGGCACTACGCCCCGTTGTCTATAATAACCCCCACCCGGGCTGTCAGCAAAGATGCCGACCCCGCAGGGAGTCTGCCAAGTCCATCTGCCCCTGGTTGCCCAGACTCTAGTGCCATGTGGTCAGCGCCGTTGGCTCGCCCCTTGGGGTCAAAGGCACACCCGGCCCTTAGTTTAATTCGCCCCGGATCTGAGTTGAACGGAGCAAATGGGACGAGATGGGGGCTGAACGGCGGCGCAGGCGTGGTGCTGGGGGTAGTGCAAAGGCCGCGCGAGGCCGCGATTTCCCGCGCAAGTATAAGCGATCCGCCGATTCGGTCCGGCGCCGCGAGCGCTGTTGCGAACTGCCTCGCAAGGAGCAGCCGGTTGTATATGCTGTGTCCGCCCGCCCGACAGCGTTATCCTATTTGGCTGTGAAAAAAATTGCCTGGATGGCCGCATGTCCGCCGTCGCGCCGTCGCGACCATACTTTGCGAACGGCGCCGACGACGCTAGAGCAGCATAGCAGGCCCAATGTCAAGACAGCGAAGCGTCCTCACTTGTCAAATTACGTCCTGTCGCCGGAACGCCGTGTTCATCCCGAGACGTGACCCAGCCGGAAACATATGTCGCCCGCTTGCCTCTCCTGGGCCGCACGTAGCGAGACCGCAAGTACGGATGCCAGTATCACAAACACTCGTGAGCGCCCTCCCCTTCCTCAGCACGCCTGCAGGACTGCAGCCATCTCCCCCCACAGCCTTCCCACCCCATCACGCCACGTGATATATAGAACAAGTTGAACAGGGCTGAGGGGAAGGCGGCACGCTAATCACGTCTCACGCGGCTGTGTTTTTATCTCGGGGGGCGAGCCTGCCTCGCTGCGCAGCAGGACGTTTGAGCTCACATGGGGTCAAGGCAAGCCTCACCAGTTCCTACAAGGGTTGCGTGCGACTCGCCCTGTCCCGCCGACCCCCTCACCGTGGCAGCGCTGCCTCCACATCAGGACTGACTCCTGACTCAAACATGTCCGCCCACCTGCCCTCTCCCTCCACGCCTTGCAACAGCCTCCGCACCAACACCGCCCGCCGCGCCGCCGCACACTCCCGCCTCACCGCCTGCTCCGCAGCCGCGCCAGACCCCGCCGCCACCGCCAGCGCCGCCAGCGCCCCAGCCGCGTGCACCTCATAGTTCGGGCCCCACCACCGCCCGCCCCACCAGCCCCAATGAGGCACGGGAGCCTCTGCCGAGCTTCCCCCGCCCCGCTCGACGAAATTCCAGCCGCCAAACCCCTCCGGTTCCACACCTTCTCCCACGGGACCTGGCCCAGCCCCTGCCAGCCCGGGGTTCTCACGGACCGTGAGGTCCACCTGAGCTGCCCTTGCCCACGGTTCCGTACTAGACGGCGACACAGGAAGGTGAGCCGCACCCGAGGGCCCTGCATCGCTGTCCGCCTGATCCACCCGGCCCGTGCCGTCCCGCCGCACAGCGTGCACGCGGCGCCGGGAGCTCGCGCCAGGCTGTTGGGGGCCCGGCGTGGGCTCGCGGTGCGCGTGGCGGTGGGACATAAAGCGTGGTCCCTGCCCCAGGCTTCTGTGTACGGAGGCAGCCGCAGCGGTCGCCACGGAGACAGCGGAGTGGGCCTCCGGAGAGGGCTGGGCGCCCTCGAGCGCCCCTGTGGAGGCTCGCCTCACCCTAGCCCCGCTCCCGCCTCCCTCGCCGCCACGCCCCTGCCCCCGCCCCCGCCCCATGACCCGGCGCCAGTGCTTGCGGCGGTACTCACTCCTCGCGTGGTCCTGCCGCGCCAGGGCCAGCTGGAACGCCGCCAGCTCCGCATCCCCCTGCTCCGCCGCAGCCGCAGCGGCCGCCGAGCCAAAGCGGCCGCCAACCGCGGAGCCTGCAGACACGGAGCCCGGCCGGAACACGGCCGACGGTAGCGCCGGTGCGGGCTCAGCCGCGATGGAGCCGGGGCGGAGCCCAGGACCTGGCGCGTGGGGCTGGGACTGCGAGGGCGCGGCGGAGGCGGCTCCGTACCGGCCTGCGGCTGCCCCCGCGCCCAGGCCGCTGCCGTCCTCGTCCTCCCCGAAGCCCGTCTCCAGTCCCAGCAGCTCCATGCCCAGGTTCAGGCGCTGCACCAGGCGGCGGAGGACCTGAGGGGGGGGCGGGTGCGTTGTCGGTGCGTTAGTGATACCCGATTGGGTATGACGGGTTTAAAGGCACGGCCTGGCTAGGGGCCCTACCCCTCGTGCCCACATCTGGATGAGCAGACGAAGCGACGTGCAAAGTTTGCTGGTCGGGACATTCGGTGGAAGACCCTCTGCCGTTGGCCTGTTGAGTTGTGGGCAGTTGCAGTGCTGCCGCGGCCCCTGTCGCCCCACCTGGCGCGTTGAGCGGAGGTCATCATTGTCCACTCCCAGAGCCCCCGCCCCGCCCCCGGGACCCTCCGTGGAGGGACGGCCGGGGGCTGGGGCGGGGCCCGGGGCCTCGGCGGCCGCGGGGGCCAGCATGGAAAGCCGGAGCTCCTAGACAGGGGCGGGTGCATTAAGGTGCAGCGGCAGGGAGGAAAGAGGCGGGCATGGGACCTGCGCTTGGGGTGATCAGGCGGGCACAGATGCCCGCCCTGCAAGCGGTGGCCTTCGGGCCAACGACGGAGGCCCGTCCTCCCCCTGTTTCTGGCTGCCCTCCCGCACCTGGCTCATGAGCAGCCGCACCGAGCCGTGCTTCCCCAGCGCCGCCAGCACCGCGGCCCCGCCTCGCTCCGCCAGCACTGCCGCGCCTGTGGCGGCCGCCGCCAGCGTCGCCTCGCTCGGCCGTCCGGACACCACCCGCCCCGAGCCCCGCCCCGCCCCAGCCGCCGCCGGCCCGGCACTGGCCTCCGCCCCGCCCAGGCCCCGACTGCTGCTGCCCGCCGCAGCCGTCGGCGCCCCCGGTCCGCCCGCCGCCTGCATGTGCTGCAGGTTGACGTGCTCCACCGCCTCCACGGCCGCCAGCGCCACCGCCTGCACCTCCGCCACCAGCTCCGCCAGCACCCGGTCCAGCTCGGGCAGGTTGTAGCTGCGGGTGGGTGTGGGGTAGGGGGGGACGGAGGGCTGCCATGCTCGCAGGGAAGTTCCGAATCCCCTGCTCAGTTGCAGCGACGCCCGCTCGCAATTCTGGAGTGTTGCCCCCTCCTCTGGCCTGCCCTCGCCCCCGTCACGGACTGACCGGCTCATGTGTATGAGGCCCCGCACGCCCCCCTCCACGTGCTTGCCGTGCGTCTGCATGCGCAGCACCGCCACCATGGAGCGGATGTAGGAGCCCAGCAGGTGGTGCCGCACGGAGCGGGAGCAGGGCAGCCTGGGGCGGGGCGGGGAGGGGGGCATCTTGAGGAGAGGAGACGCGGGCTGCCACGAGAGGCACTGGTACCAGCATCCAAAGTGCAAAGGACCCAGGCCGCAGCGCACTCCTCCTCCACCCCACCTTGCCACGCTGTTCTCAGTAAAGGTGGGCCGCACGATGAGGTCGCCCCTTCGCTTGGCAATCACCTGATTGGCGGGGGAGGAGAGGGCACGTGCGCATGAGCCGGACGGCACACATACACACAACCGGTACCCGAACCTTCTGTCTTAGGTGAGAAACGGGATTGTTTCGTTCAGGGCGGGCTTCGGCTTCGCGGGCTGCTCGGTCCGCATGTCTGCTTGCTTTGCTGTGCCCTTCTGCGCCGCCGGCGGGCCGCACCAGCTCTAGTCTACCTCACTATTACCAGCTACACACGGCTCCGGCGCGACTCCAGCGGTGACACAAACGTAACGGGTTCGGGATGGGTCGGGATGGGTCGGGCTTCGGACTCCCGGGGCTTTCGGTTCCGTATCTACGACCGGCTGGCTAATTACCGCGCCTACGCTTTTCCTGGCCTTTACACGAGCAGCCCTGAACACACAACCGGTACCCACTGCCGCTGCGGCCGCTTCTACCTGCGCGCCTGCCCTTAGCCCCCCCCGAGGCTCCGATCCGCCTACCTTGTGACCCGGGTGCTTGTAGACAAACCACCCGACGTACCTGGGCGTTGCGAGGCGTGGGGGGTACAGCAAGTTATTCACGAGGGCACGCCCTCTCGCGAGGAGTACGGCGCCCGGCGCTGGCCACTGGCCGGAAGGGTGGACAGGCAAGCCGCGAGGGCCTCCGTGCATGCGTGTTGGAATGTCAAGCGGTGAGAAGACGTGGCAGGCGGGGCAGAGAGGAGGGAGGGCGTGCGGCCGGGGAGTCCTCCTGGCCAGGGCGTGTGCGGGTCACGGCGGGCACGGTGACTTACTTGGGCGAGAGGGGCACCACATCATTGCCGTTGATGACGTTCCACGTCTCGTACACGTACTGCACGTACGGCACGGTACGGCACGTCACAAGGGAATGCCGGACAACGGACGTAAGCAAGTCGAAGCGGTGCAAGCGGCCAGACCAAGAGAGTGCAGAGCGCTCTCGGTCGGCCCGCCCCCCTCCTGATCCGGTGCACCCCGGCCGCCAGCAGCGCATCCACCCCCGCCCATGCCGTACACACTGCCGCACCTTGTCGTACATGGTGGCGAATGAGGCGTTTCCCACGCGCGGCGCTCCGTAGGTGTAGCAACGCACCTGCTCGGGCCGCAGCGGGGGCCCGGTGCCCACCGCCGCCCTCGCCGCCTCCGTCTGCACCAGGTCCAGGGTGCACAGGGTGGCGTGGGCCCCGCCCAGGGAGTGGCCTGGGATGGGGGCCGGGAGGCGATGTAGCAGGAGGGGAATGGGGACGAGAGGAGCCCACAGCAGGCAGGCGCATTATGGGCGCTCACCCGCAGCCAGCGCCTGGTCAAGGACTGGTGCTCCACTCGTGCACTCCACCCGCAGGTTGCCCGCGCCCCCTGGCACCCACCTCTTGCCGCCCCTCCCTTGCCCTCGCACCCACCCAGCCGCCCACCCACCCACCCGTTATGATGATGGTCGCCTCCGGGTGCGCGTCCCTGTACGCCGCCAGCCAGCCCATCACGCGGTCCCGGAAGCCGTTGTGCAGCCAGGACCACTGGAAGCCCTGGTGTACGGCAGCCAGCGGGGCCAGCGGGTGCTGAAAGGCCCCCCGATCGTGGTACGGCACCTGGGTCGGAGGGTTGGGTGGCGTCGGTCAGGAGTGCGGCGACGCGCAGCAGGGGGCAGCGGGGGCGCGGCACCAGCTCAGCCCCCCTTTCACCAGGCAGTCCTGCCCCCCAAGACGCTTCTGCCTCCACGCCCCTGCCCCCGGCGCACCAGCACTGCCTTGAGGTCCACGCAGGCGGCCTTGAGCGAGGCCGTGCCGCGGAAGCACACGAGCGCCTGCGCCCGAAGGGGAGGAAGGGACGGGGCGGCGGGAACACGAGACTGAGTGAGAGTGCCTAGGGCCATGTGGCGAGAGATTTGTTCCCGCGAAGCAGTGGTGGGGTGACCCCCCTCTCCCCTCTCCGGCCCCCTCCCCCCCACCGTGTGTCCACTGGCTGCCAGCATGGCCTTGGAATCGCTCTCCTCCTCCCGAATCACCTGGGGAGGAGAGGGGGTGTTGCGGGGGGCGACGGGGGGGTGATCCTTAACGAGTTAGAGTTTGGATAGCCCAGATGATATGGCGGCAGCCAGCGAGCCCGATGCGCACCGAGGTCCAGAGCGCAAGGTCCGGCGAGCTCCAGCAGCGCTCCAGCGGTGGCTGTTCTGACAAGTGGCGTAGGCTAAGGCAGCTAGACTCTAACTCTAGATCACTCTGAGTGCAGTGTGTAGGAAGGCTCGCTCAGCTGGCGTGCGTGCAAGCCGGCGTGCATTCTGTGACACGCGTCTTTCGCCGGCCGCACCGGTACCGCAGCAAACGCCCCATCCAACCGGATCCAACCGGACGTACCTATGCACGAAGATAGACCCACCACGAGACCCAGGCGCGCCACGGTCGCGGGGCGGGGGGCAGAAACGAAGGGATAAAATGAGGCGAGGCCAAGGAGAAGGAAATAGCGTGCGGGAGGGGCAGTGCGGAGGCACACCAATCCCGGGTGAACGTGGCCGGGGGTTCTAAGCTTGCGTGGGAGTCCGGGCCCGAGGGGTTCACGTGGACCTCCCACGCGCCGGAGGGCTGGCCCCTCTCGGCATCATGCGTTTCGGGCGTGCGCGGGGGCGGTTGCGTGGAGTGGATGGAGAGCCTGACGGATGCGGAGATGGAGCTTCACGCCCGCGCGCTGCTCGAGCTAGTTGGTCCTGCAGCCGCCGCTCAAGTAGCCGGCGACCGTATCCCTGCTCGATAAGGGCGCGCATTAGTTGGGCGACTTCGGTGATAGAGTTTTCTACGTCGGACATGCCCCGAGCTAGGCGTACGAACTGGCTAGTAAAAGTGTTGCACTTGGCTGCTTCGTTAACGGAGGACGTGAAGTGAACAAAGCGTGTGAGCCGCACAATCTGGAACGCAGGTTGCATGCGCTTGTCGTACAGGTGCGTGTCGTGACTGCACCCGCTCACTACACTGTAAACTAGCAGGAGATCGAGGAAGGGCATGCGCGCTTTGGATAGATGGGGGTGGTCTTGTAGTGAGATGGGGGGGTAGACGTGGTTGGGTAACCTCGAGGCATGCTCCAGCCCCCCATCGCCCCCCCCCCCACCTCCACGCTGTCCAGCTCGTACAGCCCCAGCAGCTGTTCCAGCGGCAGCCGCATGGCGCAGCCGGGCTCCTCAAAGTAGTAGGCGTGCTCACACCTTGGGGGGGGGAGGGGGCGGAAGTGGGAGAGGGGGGTGGTGAGGTGGGTAAAGGGGGGAGGAGCGGGGGCGAGGGGCGAGGCGATGACATCGAGAGGGGCAGGTGCGGCGCAGTGCTCGGTGGGCGGTGTGTGGAGGGCTGGGGGCAATCAGGATCGAGACTGGCATGGACGGTCCAGACCGTTGCCATGTCCTTCAGGGGCCCCAGACCCCTCAGGGAGCAGGGGCCGGGCAGGCAGGGGCGCAGGGGAGGTGCCACGTGCGAGTGCGGGTACGGGCGAGACCAAGCGAGCAAACCCCGCGCGCCCTGGCCATACCAGTAGCAGAGCTTTAAGGAGGTCTCAAAGCAGAACATCTGTGGAGGCCGCGGAGAGGGGGCCGGCGCAGGGCACAACCGTATGGAGCGTGCGGTGCACACGGGCGCAGGAAACGGGAGACCTCATGTTAGGCCTTCCCCCCAGGACGCCCCGCAGGCCCCAGCCCGACCTGCCCTGCCCAAACCTGCCCGCCCCGCTCGGCCTCACCCGCTGCGCCTCCCCCAGCCCCATCTTGGCATTTGATCTAGAGCGGATATTTCTCAAAGGCCCCCCTCCTTAATCCTCGCCCCAAGGATGCCCGGTCCCCCTTCCGTACCGTACCCCTCTACTCTCATCCAACCCCCCCACCTCCACCCCCAACCCCCCCACACCGGTTCCCTCTCCAACCGCTCGCGGTTCCGTGCACTCGTGTGCGGCGGCAGCGAGGCCAGGCGGTGCTCCAGGGCCCGGGGCAGCCCCGACTCGGTCCAGGCGAAGCGCTGAGTGGGGTGTGCGTTGACGGGGGGTGGGGGGCGGTAGGTGGTGGTTACTGGGCGCTCGGCTCGGGTGGCTAGGGCAGACTTCGCAGACAACGCCCTGCTCGACCCTCGCTCCAGAGACCAGATCAGTGTCTGCCCCATCCCCTCGCCCCCGCCCCCACCTGCAGTGTGGCCTGCAGGACCGGCAGCCCGGCCCCCACGGAGCGGGGCGAGAAGAGCCAGGCCAGGGAGCACACCAGCGTCACCGCCACGATCTGAGGGGGGGCGGGGGCGCAGGCATGGGACACTTGTTGCAGCGGTGCACGCATGGGGCGAGCTGGAGGGGCGTCGCTTGGTCGCATGGCAGCGGCCTCACCTGTGCCTTGAGCGCTGCCCCCCTTCCCGCTGCACCGACTCTTCCCGTCCCCCGCGCCCTTCCCTCCCGCCCCCCCTCGCCTGCGCGCTCCACACGCCCAGCATAGAGTCCAGGGCGTAGCGGCAGTGCTTCGGGCCGGAGGGGGTGTCGACCATGGGGGCCACGAAAACCTGGGGGGGAAGCGGAGCGGGAGCCCAGGAAATGTGCGAACCCTGCACAGCGAGCCCTCCCCCCTTCCCTCTCCACCTGCACGAAGCCGTGGACCAATATAGCACCGTGCCTTGCTAAGTTTCCTCTCCGCCCCCATCCATTCCCGCTTGCCCTTCTTTGTCGCCTGTTGCTTCTCACGAGGTTCTGCGTGGAGCCGTGCACACCGCTGCACCGCGTTTCCTGCCTGTCTGTGGCCCAGTTTAACAGTTCTGCCATATTTTGCTCTTGTGCATGTGGTGGGTCTCGCAGGTACGTCCGGGCTCGAGCTGGAAGTTCAGCGCTTCGTGGCGCAATACACGCACGCTGTTGACCAGATATCACGCCTCATCGCTTGAGCGTTCAGCTCGCCGCTTGGCAGTTTCTCAAACTCGTCAGAATGTCACCCCGCCCCTCCAACTCCCTCCCCCCCACCTGCACAAAGTCGTTGGCCACCAGGAAGAGCAGCACGGTGCCGCGGATGCGCACCTCCACGGACAGGTAGCTGGGGGGCGGGGAGGGGGGCACCGGGTGGGTGCCGAAGCGCTAAGCACGGGCCCTTGCACATTGCCGTGCAACCCTCTGGTACAATGTTGCGCCCAGTGCCCCGCCCCCCTACCCACATGTTGAGCTGCCGACACAGCACGTACGACCTTGGGGGGTGAAGGAAAGGTACATTGATCCAAAGGAGGGAGAGCGGGCGCACACAGGCGCAGGGCGAGCGTATGAGCGGGGCAAGGGGGTGGTAGACGTCAAGCCACCAGAGCGCACCGAGACGACCAGGCAGTCCTCAGGGTCCCTGCGGCAAGGCGCCAACCCCCTTCCCCGCGCATGCCTGCACCGCCCCCTGCCCACCTGGACCTCAGGTACGCGAACGCCTTGAGGCAGTACCCGAAGTACACGAGCACGTAGCCCACCTCGGCGCCCAGCAGCAGGCACTGGGGGGCGACGTAGGGGGCTTGCTGCAGGCTCGGGGTCGGGCCTCCAAGCCCCGACGGCTCCCCTCCCCTCGGTCGGTCACAGCGCCTCCCTTCCCCGTCATTTGGGAACGGGCGGGCGTAGGGAGCCCCCACCCGTGCCCCTCGCCTCCCCGCACCTGCAGGATGAAGCTGCCGGACGTCATCTCCCTGGGGGAGTGGGGGGCAGCGGGGGAGTACGGGGTGAAAGTGTTGGTGTGATAATGCGCAGGCTGTCAGGGCTGGGTGAGTGGGGTGGCGGATGGGATGGCGGTTGGCGCCTTGCGTAGATAGCAGTGCCGAGAGCAGGCGCACCTCCCATGGTCCCCTTCCTCTCCTTCTCTCCTCCCCTTCGTCCACGCAGCCTCCCTCTCCCTCCCCTTGCGCCCTTCCCCCCGACACGCGCCTGCAGGAGCTGTAGTAGGCCTGGCAGGCGGCCGGTTCGGTGCGGCCCTGCGCGAGCCGGGTCAGCAGGATGGTGTTGGCCACGATGATGGCCTGGGGGCAGCGGGGGGTGGGGAGGAGGGGCCCAGGGACCTGGAAGGCCTACGAAGGCCCCAGGCAGAGGCGCCAGCCGCCAGGCAGCCAGTCACCGTGGGACAGACCACAGCCCCTGACCCTCCCTCGCTCCACAGCCGCCACTCTCCCCGCCCCAGCGCCCCCGCCCCGCCCCGTTCCCCCGCCCCGCCTGGAAGGGCAGCCACAGCCAGGCCAGGGGCCCCGCTGTGAAGGCGAACCAGCCCGCGTCAATGAACAGCACCTCCTCCAGCGAGGCGGCGGCCTGCAACGAAGGGGGCCGGGGGGGCAGTGCGGTCCGAGGGAGGGGCGGTAGCGGGGAGGAGGGGACAGGGACACAGGGTCTGCGCTCAGGGGGCGTGCTGAGCTCACAACTGCCAGGGGCGAAGGGACAAGGGAGATGGTGAGCGGTGCAGCAGGCGAGTCTCTCAAGCTAGGGGAGTTTCAGGAAAGAGTGGGACTCGGTCGAGGCAGCAGCGTGGGGCCCCCAGCGCACCTGCGCGGCCTCCGCCGCTGCATGGACGGCCTCATTGGAGAGGGCGCGCGGGGGGCCTTCGGGGGGGCCCGGCACCGAGGCGGACCCGAGCCCGTCGGGCCCCGGCTGCGCCCCCGCCGGGATGAGTCCCGGCCCCAGAGCCTCTGCCGGGCAGGAGGCGGCCGACAGGGCCTCGAGGCCCAGCGCAGGTGCGGGCCGGGGCAACGGCGGCGCAGCGGGCATCCCGACCTCCCGCTCCGGCCCCAGCCCTGCGGTCGCTGTCATGACCGCCACGGCCGGCGCTGCCGCCTTGGCCCCCTGCACCTGCGCCTGCGGCCCCTGCTGTTGCTGCTTGCCGCTGGCCGCCGCCTGCAGCGCCGCCGCCCGGCCCGGGCGCTGCCCCTGAACCAGGCTGGCCGCCAGCCCTCCGACCTGCTTCGCCCTCAGCCCCAGCTCCCTTGCTGCCCCCTTGCCGCCCAGCACCGCCAGCTGCCCCACCGCCGCCGCACCGCCCCGGCCCCCCACCAGGCAGCAGCGCAGGCAGCCCCAGGCGCCCAGCGCCAGGCGCTGCAGCAGCGTCAGCGCCTGCATGCGGTTGCGCCAGAGCGTGGAGCCGCGGGCCGTGATGAGCCAGATGCTGGGGGGGCAGGGGGATGGGGGCGTGTTTGCCGACGCATGCAGGACGGCGACTAAGGACCTGCAAACGCGTGGAGTCGCGGGCCCTGGTAGTGTATAGAGCAGTAGGTGTTTGCCACTGAAACCGCGTCACAGCAGGCAGGCCCAAATCGCCCAATGCCAGGTCTGGCGGCTGAGGTCGAGGCCGCGGTCCCCCGCGGCGGTCCCCAGAGTGCGCCCCTGTCCCCTCTCAACCCCTGCCCGGCGCCCCGCCCCCAGGCGCCCCGCCCGTTGCGGCCGCACCAGAGCAGTGTGTTGTCCATGGTTCCCCGCACCAGGTAGGTGGCGATGAGGATGCGCTGGAAGCTGGGAGGACGGGCGGGCAACGAGGGGGGGGCTGAGGACAAGGAAAACCGTGCGGGGGCAGGGAAGGCAGCGCATGGGTTACCACCTGCTGAGTGGGGGCCAGCCGGGCGCAGGTGGGCGAGCGGTGGAAAAGGGGAGTGAAGCAAGGGCGTGTGGAGCCAGGCGATCGGGGCAGACACATTGCCATCCCCTGCCCTTCCGTGTGACTGACCCCGATATCCCCTGCCGCTCTGCCTTCTCTCGGGCCCCTGTTCCTCCTTCCCCTGACCTTCCCCCCCCCCAAAACACACCCACCGCGGGCAGTCGTCCCTGAGCAGTGACTCGTCGTTGGCCGCCACCCAGCAGCAGAACCGGACCTGCGGGGAGGCGGCCGGGAGGGTGGGGGGAGGGGTGGGGTGCGACGAAGAGGGCTGGGGGACGGTTGGCGTGCAGGATCGGGGCCCGCCCGCACAGATCATCATTGCCCCTACCGCCCCATCACGCCCACCTGGCTGCCCTCTCCCCGCCTTCGTTCCGCCACGTTTCTCCGGATTCCGACCCCGCCCCGCCCCGCACTCACGGCGATTACGCTCAGCTCCGCCAGCCGCAGCCAGTAGGTGCGGCTGCGGCGGTGGTCCCAGCGCAGGCGGCGCAGCAGGCCCAGCAGCCCCCGGCCCACGTAGAGCAGCCACAGGGCGGCCGTGACGCCGATGCAGACCAGGCCCACGATGCGGTTGGTCTGCCGGAAGGTAGGAAACGGGGCAGACATACCTCAGGGGCCAGGGTGCGTATTCGCTCCCCTCCATTTACTCCCTGCTCCCCAAGCTGCCCCCACTGCCCTGACCCACCTGCCCCCCCCCCCCCACCCGCGCACCCTGAACATGGTGCCGCCTGCGTCCAGCACGTACCAGGACGAGTTCCGCAGGCTGGCCACCACCTGGGGGGCAGGGATGTAGAGGGCAGGGGGCAGGGCTTGGGCCGGGGCTGGGGGCAGCGGAGCGGGGCGGCGATGCGGGGCCACGCCTCATGGGTGGTCCCGCCTGCTCCAACGCCGCATGGAGTGGTCAGCTGGGGTTCCATGCAGCCCCACTACTCCCTGTCCTCAAGTTCCCTTTCCCCGATGCCCTTCGCCCGCCCTAGGCCCCCCTCACCCCCTCCCTCCTCACCTTGAGCGCCACCGTCATGGCCACCCCGAACAGCACCACCCCCACCACCAGCCACGCGAGCGCCTTGACCTCCAGCTTGGAGCAGAACTCGATGCGGAGCACCACATCGCGGAGGGGCGGCGCGGAGCCGGCGTCGGTGGGGGAGGACGCACCGGAGGCCCCGTCCTGCACAAGCGGGGGCGGGGGCCGGTAGGCAGGCAGCAGGGGGCCAGGGCATAAGCCGGTCAGGGGTGCCATGGATAAGCGGGCATCACAGACCCTCAAGCCTCACATGGTACTGGTTGCCGCCCCACGTATTCCAGGGGCCGACCCACGACCGCTGCCACCCAGGGCCGCCCGGACCCGACCCACATCGACCATGCCATCGTCCGACGCACTGCCCCGCACGTGCTCCGCCCGCTCCCCTGAAACCACCGCAGCCACCGCCTCCAGCTTCGCCACGTCTGCCGCCGCAACAGCCGCCTCCGCCTCTGCAGCCGCAGCAGCAGCAGCTGCGTAGCCTGGGGCGAGCTCGGGGTCGGGGAAGGGTTCGGAGCGGGAATCGCGGGGCAGGCGCTGGCGCTTAGCGCCCGGCGTGGTGGCCGGCGAGGCGTCCACGTCGGCGCTGGAAGCACCGTTGGGCTGGATGTAGGGGTGGACGTTGGGTGCAGGCTCGGGTGGGGCAACTGCTTCGGGCGCTGCAGCTTGCTGGACCCCAGGCTCAGTAGGACGACCAGGCCCTGGCGAGGGCTGGGGCTTGGTTCCGGGTACAGCGTCGGCACCAGAGCCCGATGCGGCATGACCTTCCACTGTTGCTTGCGCGGGTGCAAAGGGCGAAGCCGCCGCCGGGTCGGTGACGATGATGGGGGGTTGCCCCGGCTGGGAGGTGGTGGCAGGGGGAACGGCTCCACGGGAACGGGCGTCCGTGGCCTCTGCCATGGGGTCCTCTGAGCCAGCGCGGTTCATGACGAGCAGGGCCTATGCCTTGCAGCGGGTCCAGCGCGCCACTTCGAAGCGGTTGCTGGCTGCCACCCTCGACAGATAATTGGGTGTTTCGGGTTGCTCACGCCTACAGCTTCAGCCCCACATTCAGTCTCAGTACACGCTGCTGACCATGCTGCTGGCCAAGAATGGCGATTTAGCTACGTAAGCTGCGGGCGGAAAGCGAGCAAGCACTTCAGCGGCGTTGACTGCCCCGACGCGAGTCACGCTTCTCGTTTGGTGGAGAGCCAAGTGCCGCTGACAACTGTTTGTTTGCAGTCAAAGCTCGCGTGTCCTCGCGTGTACGCCCCATCCGGGTCTCTGGAGACAGCTTCCGCTGCCGCGCGCTCCTGGCGAGGCCGATAGACAGCCCAGCGTGTCGCGGCCATCCCGACATTGACCCGTGTGCAACATCCCTCGCCGCTTGCAAACTTCGGCGACCATCGCTTCTGGCGCCGACTGGCCGCCAGCACGCTCAGGTTTCCACTTTGCGTGGCTGGTTCTATGATAGGCTACTGACAACGAAGGGCCCGGGAAAATTGTAAGGGGGCCATTCGACTGGCCGTCTTTGAACGCGATACAACCACCTAGAGCGCAGGGCGATGACATGTCTCTTACATGACACGCCCACAGCCAAGCGCACCGGGCCATCAGATCAGGAGGCATCAGACACCACTCTGGACCCACCTGGACCCCGCTGGACCTGGCTGCTGTTGCACCTTTCCTGGCCAATCCAGTGGATGACAGTCGAGGGCGTTGCTGTAGAAAGGCAGCATGGTGCCGTGCGGGCGGCACAGCAGGGCACAGCTGTCCGATGCCTGGACCAGCAGCAGGGCCCAGCAGTCAGTATGCTCGCCCCTGCTCGCCTATATCGGCAGACATGAGCGCCAGCAGCAACAGGGCCCAGCAGCAGCTGCCGTAACCAGCCGGGCCACCCTTCCCTCGCTTCGGAGCGCGCCTTCTTACGCACCAGGGGGTATGCATCGTGTAACCCCCATCCTGCAACATGCCGAAGGGCGCTCGTACAATGGCACAAAGGCATTAGCCCGTACGACAGCGTTGCACAGAGCGCAGCAGAGAAGCGCAGAGGCCCTGGACTGCTGGACAGCCCTGGCGCAGAGCCCTGGCGCAGAGCCCTGGCGCAGAGGCCTCCGAGTCACGTGTTCAGATGCCCTAGGTAGTATTATCGCTGAGAGTGGGGTCGGGGGCGGGGCCGGGAGGGCCCACGCTCGGGCGCGAGCTGCGTGCAATAGGGAGTACGGCCAAAGAATTGTGCGTGATTTACTTGGGACGGAAACACAGGACATGCCCCTGGCACTGAGAAGCGGGACAGAAATGGCCAGGCGGCTGCAGGACCTGCTGGGACGCCTCCCCGATGGGTGGGTGGCCGCAGCGCGCACCCCAGGAGACCCTGCGGGGTCTGATTTCGAGGCCTGGGGCAAAATAGCAGATAGTGTGGGGTGGGGGGACGCCACTCTGAAGAAGATGTCGGTCAAGGTTGCAACCCAGCTGCAGCTGGGCCCAGCGCGCACCCGGCTGGCGCACAAGCATGCAGAGTTTATTCAGGAAGCATTCGGAACGGGGGAGGCCGCGGAGGCTGAAGTGACGCGTTTGAAGGCGGTATGGCCACGTTTGTGGAAGTTGAAGTGGGAAGCAAGCAACAAGGAGCCCCTGTGGCGACTGGCCATGGACGGCTATCCAGGATTTGGCATGCATCGAGCCCAGCTGGGCACAAGCGTGGTAGCCAGGTGCCCCTGTGGGCAGGCAATGAACCAAGGTGACCGGCTCCATCATTTCTGGTCGTGTGCGGCAACAATGGCTGTGCGCACAAGATTGAGCGATGCTATTGGTCGGGCAGTGAAGAGGCATGCCGTGAGCAAGCAGGTACCTACTCAATATGTGTCGCGACACGTCTGCACGCATCCTTAAGAAAGCTATACGATAGCAATGGCGAACCCCCCTCAAGCGTTTGCAGTGTAAACGAGGCGGGTGAGCAGAGCCGTGAGTCCCCGAGGACCCCCGCCCCTCGCGGCTCGAGTTGATTAGGCGAGATTCGTGTGTAGGCACGCGCGCGGACATGGAGCTAGGCAGCGCGCGTGCAAGTTGATAGCAGAAGACGTAGGATTGTAATGGTGTGTCAGGCAGGACCTCCGTGCACGGCGCCCCTTAACGTGATGACGCGCGGGGCGGCGGAAGGTGTCGGGTGCGTGTGGGTATGCGCACGCCGGCAGCAGCGTCTCGCCGGCAGACACCGTGCCCTGCAGCAGCTTTGATTTACGCTTCGAGTGCGTTCCCTGACAGGGAAGCGGCCTCCGCGGCACGACCGAAGCAGACCCATCGCACGAGACTTGGCGAGACTTCAGCTCTTTACCTGCCCCGACGCCCTCAGTCAATCGTGGTGTGTACCTGTAGAGACTCCTGACGTGTTGGCGTATCCAGCCCGGCAACTATGGCGCCATCCGGCCATCAAGTTGGTCCGTGCACCCGCTTCCCGGCTTCAGCAGTATGTTCTCCCTCTATCTGCTATCATGTTGTTGACATTGGGGTGGCTCCGAGTAGCCCAGCGGCGGTAGCGAGGGAGGCCTCTGACCATGTGCTCTCCCTCCTCCCGAGCAGCCGCAGCATGCATACATAGACGGTACATAGTGTTTATAAGGTTATCGTGTGCTCCGTTAGGGAGCGGAACTAGTTTGGCAGGACAGCTCTAGCATCCTAGGGTCGCGCGTGGCGTGTAGTGGTATTTAGACCCGACTAGGTGAATGTGTGTCAAATTAGATGTTACTGAGGTGTCCTAAGTGGCTAGGTCGACAGCGACGGCACGGCGTGTGAGGGCGTACGGCCTCGGCCAACGCCCAACCGACTGAGTGAGTCAGTGGGCGGCGGCGTATGTTTGGGCCCTTCCGGCTATGTTGCTAATGCCTATGGTCCTTAGAAGCGCCGCCTCTGAATCCAATAATTCAAATGGAGCGAGCCGTTGGCCTTCCGGATGTACGAGCGTGCAACGTTGCGCCGGCGCCGGAATACGTGGCCTGACGTGGCGCAGACGTGGCCTGACGTGTGCCTACGTGGCCCTGACGTGGCGGCCGCCCTGCTCGTCCTATCGTACGGCACCGCGGCGGCCGGGGGAGTATAAAAGGCGACCCCGGCCGGCCATTACCCTAAGACACACAAAAGACACAAAGACACAATCAAGACAAAGCACTCCCAAAACTCTGCAACTCCGGCCCCCAGCATTCATTCTAGTACAGCAGCTAGCAGCATAACGTCCCTCTGCCTCAATCCTATCATCACTTCCCTATTTTCTCCTCGTTACGCTGCCCGATTACGTTGGTCCTTAGAAGCTCACGGGAGGATCCCCGATCGAGCCCGGCACTCAGTCGTACTGTAAAGCGTGCGTGTCTCCTCGGCTCCGCCCCCTTCGCCCCTCTTCCCCCAGGCTTACGCCACTCAGGCCCAAGCCAACTCCAGCCTCACCCCTACCCGTGTGAAGGTCGTATACCCTTCCACGCTCTCCAGCTCCCTCCAGCCTTCGCCACTAGCCCCCAGGCTTCCCCGCAGCCGAGCACGCTTACATACCACGTGCCTTATCGCGCAGCCCTGATCCAGCTGCCCTTACCCTACCAACCCTTACACACCACTCAAAGCTCGGCGGCCGGCAGGCACCTTAGCCGCCTCACCCCCGGCTGGTGGCAGGTCACTTCAGCTCACTGTCCAACACCCTGGCTTCCCCAGTCAGCGCTTGACACTTCCGCTTAACGCTTCCGCTTACCCCTTCCGCTTAACGCTTCCGCTTACCCCTTCCGCTTAACGCTTCCGCTCATCAACGCTTCCGCTTAAACGCTTCCGCACAGCGCTTTCGCTCATAACCCTAACAGCAGCCCTTGCTGTATCTTGGCACGCATCCCCCTCTTGCGCTGCCCCCTTCCCTCGTCCCTCAGGACTCAACTGATACCCCTGAAGTTGCCAGGCACGGGCGTGGTGTCTCCATACACCCCCTGTGCGAGCGGTTAGACCCCGGCCGGTCCTAGGGCACGCCAAACCCCCCTTGCGTCTGTCATAAGGCACCAGACTCCTTGCAGGACACCAATATCGGTGACTGCGCAGCGATCATCGCGCGAAAAAAATACGTGTCAGTACGCGCTGGGAGGGGTGACGCGTTTGTGGTAGCGGGACATCGTCTCCGGGCTCGTCTCCGCCCTCTCTCTGGCAACAGCATACACGGGTAATCAGCAATCAGCTTCAGCTTTGGTCTCAGCTTCAGCCCCTCCGCGCATTGGTCATAACCTACTTGTTAGGCAGCCCCTCCGCGCATTGGTAAACACCTTCGTGTTAGGCAGCCCCTCCGTGCATCCCACATCGCCTCCGCTCTTTTCTCCCATCCTTATCCCTCCGTGATAACCCAGGCTCGGAAGTCCCTCGGCATTCCTCTCCCCTCAATTGATCGACCTTTGCCTCTCGCTCTCCCTCAATTGTCCATCAGCTCCTCCGCGCATTGCC
This sequence comes from Edaphochlamys debaryana, assembly GCA_016858145.1. Taxonomy (NCBI): domain Eukaryota; kingdom Viridiplantae; phylum Chlorophyta; class Chlorophyceae; order Chlamydomonadales; genus Edaphochlamys; species Edaphochlamys debaryana. Next base: position 114,197 of record JAEHOE010000043.1, read on the forward strand.
TAGCCTCCGCTCCCTCCATCGTTCAATCCCCTTCCGCAACTCCGCCCTTCGTTCATATCACCTGCCCTCATCCGCGCATCTGCGCTCTGCTCACGACAAGCGCACGTACCATCGTCCCCTCAGGCATCGCAAAGCGTTGCAACCCTTGCAGCCTTTAGCCTTCCCCTTCATCATTCCTAGCAGGCCCCTCGCCGCAGGCGCACCAAGTTCACCCCGTGTCAAGTACCTTGCCGCCACTACCATCCCACCTCTGTCTCGTCCCTCGCCCCTCTTGCACCACCACCATGGCACCCAGCCTTAAACCGTCATCACTTCGGGCAATCCCTCTGTTTAGGCCCCAAAAGGTTGACGCATCAGACTGGCTTGATATCATAGACCAGCATGGTGACGCCTATGGCTGGTCAGAGGAGGAGCGCTTGGCAGCAGCTCGATGCCGTTTGGACCCCAAAGCCACGGCATGGGCAAAGGGCATCTCACAGCGCTTGACAACTTGGCCCAACTTCCGTCACGCCCTGGCAGAGAGATATGGTACTACTGACGCAATCTTGCATCACCGCTTGGCCCATTGTCATCAAGCCAAAGATGAGAGTGTGGGAGATTATACAGACCGTTACCGTTCCTTGCTAACTCAGCTCAAGATCGACGGCAACGCAGACACAATCCACATGCAGACCTACATTCGAGGCCTGTCACCACACATGCAAGAGGCCGTGCACCTCTATCGCCCCCGCTCCCTGGATCAGGCCATAGAGGTGGCAACGTATCATGACACCAGCGCCATATTCAAAGGAGCCGAATCAAAGGACAGGCCGGGAGCGTCACCAAGAGTAGACCAGCAGCAGCAAACGTCGCCCATCTCTGATGATGACACCAAGGGCTCTGACGAGCCACCCATGGTTTACCTCACATCTGCTCGTCCTCCAACCCCTTGGCAAAGGCAGTCCCACAGTGCAGAGCCCTTTGGCCCCATCACCCAAGAACTGCAGGCCTTGCGCTCAACGCAGGCCGCCATGATGCGGCACTTGCAGCAACTGACCGCGGCCGTAGCCGCATTGCACACAGAACCGCATACCTCCATCTCCCCTGCAGAGCCATACGATGAACATCAACACCGTGTCCCTTCATGGCGGGCCCCAAGGCGCCCCCACTGTCCCCAAGCGCATACGCAGGTGTACATGCTTGACTCCTCGCACGGCCCCGTGCATGTCACACCGCACCCAGCGCCGCAGACACCCTGTGTCGACATGCCGTCCGCAGAGGTGTTCTTCACATCCGTGCAGCCCACAGCGTGCGCAGCACCACGTGTTGCCCCATCACGTGTCAAAAGGCATCCCGCTGGTAACATCTCAAGCCTGGACGACAAAACCCAAGACAAAACCTTCCACCGCAAGCCAATCAACCGGCAACCAAGGGCACGACACATGCCTCATGCCTCCCATAACTGGTGCCCAACAAGCACAAGTGCGAACTCGTGCCCCCGTCCTCGGCAGCGGCACCAGCCTGAGCGTGCCAGCCACCGCAACAACCGTTTCCCACGGCCGCCCCGTCACTCCTCTGGCCTTGATCCCCGGCAGGCAGCGCAACTGGTGATTCATACGCTAGCAGCTTTTGTCTCTGCCAAAGAGATCTGCCGTGCAGTCCGGAAGGCCACCCAGCCAAGGACCATAGCCCCAAACCCAAAGAAGGGCACAGGCCGACAGTGGACACGCGCCAGCCTGCAAACCGTTCGCAACGTTGTGCAGGGCGCCTGCTCCCACACGCATTCAAACCAGGCGCCAGCCCCTCGACAGTACTTTGGGCAAGGCAACCCGAAGTGCCGGAGCCCTCGAGGTCCCCAGCACGGTGGCGCCCCCCTTTCGTCTCCGCCTCGTGTCCCCAGCAGCTCCAGCCCTGGCAATGCTAGCCCGCAGCAGGTGGCTAGTGACAGGGACGGGCCTCCATCATGGCCGCTCTTCACCGGAGCGCCCACAGCAGCCCAAGGCTGGGATGAGGATGAGGATGAGGATGATAAGCCTAACCAGGCTCATTAGAGGGCGCTTGCCCCATGACACCACGGGACAAGTAGGCCAGCGCCCCCTCCAGCACCGTTCGTCCTCGGTGCCCTCCCGTGTGTGTGCCACGCCTGCATTGCGTGAAGGCAGCGCATAACTGCGCAGCAGTACAAGTAGACGTACCCCTGGTCCGCATTGATTTGAGAGCGCCTCCATCCCTGGGGCGCACAAAGTCCCTTTCCCTCAGGCCTCTGGTGTAAAGCTGCAAGAACCCATCAAGGCCGGCAAGCTACACGCATCGATGTGATGCCCTTTCAACAGCTGACAGTAGAAGTGTAGTCCCGCTACAAATTGTCCCTGTTGTCCCGCTATACACTGTTCTCCTTGCAAGACGACCCAATCAGTGTGCATACAGCCAAGCCCACCTTAGCGAAAGCACGCCTTGCTGCTCTGCAGCTCCCTCCACAAGGAATGTCAGAGGATAAGATCTATGGTGTAGAGAGTAGGATTGAAGAAGGTGAGCAGTACGTGTCGCAGCGGGTTCATAAGGACACCGGGGCGGTGCCCCCGCAACTCCCCCCACACACGGCAGCTGCCGTGAGCAAGCAGGTACCTACTCAATATGTGTCGCGACACGTCTGCACGCATCCTTAAGAAAGCTATACGATAGCAATGGCGAACCCCCCTCAAGCGTTTGCAGTGTAAACGAGGCGGGTGAGCAGAGCCGTGAGTCCCCGAGGACCCCCGCCCCTCGCGGCTCGAGTTGATTAGGCGAGATTCGTGTGTAGGCACGCGCGCGGACATGGAGCTAGGCAGCGCGCGTGCAAGTTGATAGCAGAAGACGTAGGATTGTAATGGTGTGTCAGGCAGGACCTCCGTGCACGGCGCCCCTTAACGTGATGACGCGCGGGGCGGCGGAAGGTGTCGGGTGCGTGTGGGTATGCGCACGCCGGCAGCAGCGTCTCGCCGGCAGACACCGTGCCCTGCAGCAGCTTTGATTTACGCTTCGAGTGCGTTCCCTGACAGGGAAGCGGCCTCCGCGGCACGACCGAAGCAGACCCATCGCACGAGACTTGGCGAGACTTCAGCTCTTTACCTGCCCCGACGCCCTCAGTCAATCGTGGTGTGTACTTGTAGAGACTCCTGACGTGTTGGCGTATCCAGCCCGGCAACTATGGCGCCATCCGGCCATCAAGTTGGTCCGTGCACCCGCTTCCCGGCTTCAGCAGTATGTTCTCCCTCTATCTGCTATCATGTTGTTGACATTGGGGTGGCTCCGAGTAGCCCAGCGGCGGTAGCGAGGGAGGCCTCTGACCATGTGCTCTCCCTCCTCCCGAGCAGCCGCAGCATGCATACATAGACGGTACATAGTGTTTATAAGATTATCGTGTGCTCCGTTAGGGAGCGGAACTAGTTTGGCAGGACAGCTCTAGCATCCTAGGGTCGCGCGTGGCGTGTAGTGGTATTTAGACCCGACTAGGTGAATGTGTGTCAAATTAGATGTTACTGAGGTGTCCTAAGTGGCTAGGTCGACAGCGACGGCACGGCGTGTGAGGGCGTACGGCCTCGGCCAACGCCCAACCGACTGAGTGAGTCAGTGGGCGGCGGCGTATGTTTGGGCCCTTCCGGCTATGTTGCTAATGCCTATGGTCCTTAGAAGCGCCGCCTCTGAATCCAATAATTCAAATGGAGCGAGCCGTTGGCCTTCCGGATGTACGAGCGTGCAACGTTGCGCCGGCGCCGGAATACGTGGCCTGACGTGGCGCAGACGTGGCCTGACGTGTGCCTACGTGGCCCTGACGTGGCGGCCGCCCTGCTCGTCCTATCGTACGGCACCGCGGCGGCCGGGGGAGTATAAAAGGCGACCCCGGCCGGCCATTACCCTAAGACACACAAAAGACACAAAGACACAATCAAGACAAAGCACTCCCAAAACTCTGCAACTCCGGCCCCCAGCATTCATTCTAGTACAGCAGCTAGCAGCATAACGTCCCTCTGCCTCAATCCTATCATCACTTCCCTATTTTCTCCTCGTTACGCTGCCCGATTACGTTGGTCCTTAGAAGCTCACGGGAGGATCCCCGATCGAGCCCGGCACTCAGTCGTACTGTAAAGCGTGCGTGTCTCCTCGGCTCCGCCCCCTTCGCCCCTCTTCCCCCAGGCTTACGCCACTCAGGCCCAAGCCAACTCCAGCCTCACCCCTACCCGTGTGAAGGTCGTATACCCTTCCACGCTCTCCAGCTCCCTCCAGCCTTCGCCACTAGCCCCCAGGCTTCCCCGCAGCCGAGCACGCTTACATACCACGTGCCTTATCGCGCAGCCCTGATCCAGCTGCCCTTACCCTACCAACCCTTACACACCACTCAAAGCTCGGCGGCCGGCAGGCACCTTAGCCGCCTCACCCCCGGCTGGTGGCAGGTCACTTCAGCTCACTGTCCAACACCCTGGCTTCCCCAGTCAGCGCTTGACACTTCCGCTTAACGCTTCCGCTTACCCCTTCCGCTTAACGCTTCCGCTTACCCCTTCCGCTTAACGCTTCCGCTCATCAACGCTTCCGCTTAAACGCTTCCGCACAGCGCTTTCGCTCATAACCCTAACAGCAGCCCTTGCTGTATCTTGGCACGCATCCCCCTCTTGCGCTGCCCCCTTCCCTCGTCCCTCAGGACTCAACTGATACCCCTGAAGTTGCCAGGCACGGGCGTGGTGTCTCCATACACCCCCTGTGCGAGCGGTTAGACCCCGGCCGGTCCTAGGGCACGCCAAACCCCCCTTGCGTCTGTCATAAGGCACCAGACTCCTTGCAGGACACCAATATCGGTGACTGCGCAGCGATCATCGCGCGAAAAAAATACGTGTCAGTACGCGCTGGGAGGGGTGACGCGTTTGTGGTAGCGGGACATCGTCTCCGGGCTCGTCTCCGCCCTCTCTCTGGCAACAGCATACACGGGTAATCAGCAATCAGCTTCAGCTTTGGTCTCAGCTTCAGCCCCTCCGCGCATTGGTCATAACCTACTTGTTAGGCAGCCCCTCCGCGCATTGGTAAACACCTTCGTGTTAGGCAGCCCCTCCGTGCATCCCACATCGCCTCCGCTCTTTTCTCCCATCCTTATCCCTCCGTGATAACCCAGGCTCGGAAGTCCCTCGGCATTCCTCTCCCCTCAATTGATCGACCTTTGCCTCTCGCTCTCCCTCAATTGTCCATCAGCTCCTCCGCGCATTGCCTAGCCTCCGCTCCCTCCATCGTTCAATCCCCTTCCGCAACTCCGCCCTTCGTTCATATCACCTGCCCTCATCCGCGCATCTGCGCTCTGCTCACGACAAGCGCACGTACCATCGTCCCCTCAGGCATCGCAAAGCGTTGCAACCCTTGCAGCCTTTAGCCTTCCCCTTCATCATTCCTAGCAGGCCCCTCGCCGCAGGCGCACCAAGTTCACCCCGTGTCAAGTACCTTGCCGCCACTACCATCCCACCTCTGTCTCGTCCCTCGCCCCTCTTGCACCACCACCATGGCACCCAGCCTTAAACCGTCATCACTTCGGGCAATCCCTCTGTTTAGGCCCCAAAAGGTTGACGCATCAGACTGGCTTGATATCATAGACCAGCATGGTGACGCCTATGGCTGGTCAGAGGAGGAGCGCTTGGCAGCAGCTCGATGCCGTTTGGACCCCAAAGCCACGGCATGGGCAAAGGGCATCTCACAGCGCTTGACAACTTGGCCCAACTTCCGTCACGCCCTGGCAGAGAGATATGGTACTACTGACGCAATCTTGCATCACCGCTTGGCCCATTGTCATCAAGCCAAAGATGAGAGTGTGGGAGATTATACAGACCGTTACCGTTCCTTGCTAACTCAGCTCAAGATCGACGGCAACGCAGACACAATCCACATGCAGACCTACATTCGAGGCCTGTCACCACACATGCAAGAGGCCGTGCACCTCTATCGCCCCCGCTCCCTGGATCAGGCCATAGAGGTGGCAACGTATCATGACACCAGCGCCATATTCAAAGGAGCCGAATCAAAGGACAGGCCGGGAGCGTCACCAAGAGTAGACCAGCAGCAGCAAACGTCGCCCATCTCTGATGATGACACCAAGGGCTCTGACGAGCCACCCATGGTTTACCTCACATCTGCTCGTCCTCCAACCCCTTGGCAAAGGCAGTCCCACAGTGCAGAGCCCTTTGGCCCCATCACCCAAGAACTGCAGGCCTTGCGCTCAACGCAGGCCGCCATGATGCGGCACTTGCAGCAACTGACCGCGGCCGTAGCCGCATTGCACACAGAACCGCATACCTCCATCTCCCCTGCAGAGCCATACGATGAACATCAACACCGTGTCCCTTCATGGCGGGCCCCAAGGCGCCCCCACTGTCCCCAAGCGCATACGCAGGTGTACATGCTTGACTCCTCGCACGGCCCCGTGCATGTCACACCGCACCCAGCGCCGCAGACACCCTGTGTCGACATGCCGTCCGCAGAGGTGTTCTTCACATCCGTGCAGCCCACAGCGTGCGCAGCACCACGTGTTGCCCCATCACGTGTCAAAAGGCATCCCGCTGGTAACATCTCAAGCCTGGACGACAAAACCCAAGACAAAACCTTCCACCGCAAGCCAATCAACCGGCAACCAAGGGCACGACACATGCCTCATGCCTCCCATAACTGGTGCCCAACAAGCACAAGTGCGAACTCGTGCCCCCGTCCTCGGCAGCGGCACCAGCCTGAGCGTGCCAGCCACCGCAACAACCGTTTCCCACGGCCGCCCCGTCACTCCTCTGGCCTTGATCCCCGGCAGGCAGCGCAACTGGTGATTCATACGCTAGCAGCTTTTGTCTCTGCCAAAGAGATCTGCCGTGCAGTCCGGAAGGCCACCCAGCCAAGGACCATAGCCCCAAACCCAAAGAAGGGCACAGGCCGACAGTGGACACGCGCCAGCCTGCAAACCGTTCGCAACGTTGTGCAGGGCGCCTGCTCCCACACGCATTCAAACCAGGCGCCAGCCCCTCGACAGTACTTTGGGCAAGGCAACCCGAAGTGCCGGAGCCCTCGAGGTCCCCAGCACGGTGGCGCCCCCCTTTCGTCTCCGCCTCGTGTCCCCAGCAGCTCCAGCCCTGGCAATGCTAGCCCGCAGCAGGTGGCTAGTGACAGGGACGGGCCTCCATCATGGCCGCTCTTCACCGGAGCGCCCACAGCAGCCCAAGGCTGGGATGAGGATGAGGATGAGGATGATAAGCCTAACCAGGCTCATTAGAGGGCGCTTGCCCCATGACACCACGGGACAAGTAGGCCAGCGCCCCCTCCAGCACCGTTCGTCCTCGGTGCCCTCCCGTGTGTGTGCCACGCCTGCATTGCGTGAAGGCAGCGCATAACTGCGCAGCAGTACAAGTAGACGTACCCCTGGTCCGCATTGATTTGAGAGCGCCTCCATCCCTGGGGCGCACAAAGTCCCTTTCCCTCAGGCCTCTGGTGTAAAGCTGCAAGAACCCATCAAGGCCGGCAAGCTACACGCATCGATGTGATGCCCTTTCAACAGCTGACAGTAGAAGTGTAGTCCCGCTACAAATTGTCCCTGTTGTCCCGCTATACACTGTTCTCCTTGCAAGACGACCCAATCAGTGTGCATACAGCCAAGCCCACCTTAGCGAAAGCACGCCTTGCTGCTCTGCAGCTCCCTCCACAAGGAATGTCAGAGGATAAGATCTATGGTGTAGAGAGTAGGATTGAAGAAGGTGAGCAGTACGTGTCGCAGCGGGTTCATAAGGACACCGGGGCGGTGCCCCCGCAACTCCCCCCACACACGGCAGCTGCCGTGAGCAAGCAGGTACCTACTCAATATGTGTCGCGACACGTCTGCACGCATCCTTAAGAAAGCTATACGATAGCAATGGCGAACCCCCCTCAAGCGTTTGCAGTGTAAACGAGGCGGGTGAGCAGAGCCGTGAGTCCCCGAGGACCCCCGCCCCTCGCGGCTCGAGTTGATTAGGCGAGATTCGTGTGTAGGCACGCGCGCGGACATGGAGCTAGGCAGCGCGCGTGCAAGTTGATAGCAGAAGACGTAGGATTGTAATGGTGTGTCAGGCAGGACCTCCGTGCACGGCGCCCCTTAACGTGATGACGCGCGGGGCGGCGGAAGGTGTCGGGTGCGTGTGGGTATGCGCACGCCGGCAGCAGCGTCTCGCCGGCAGACACCGTGCCCTGCAGCAGCTTTGATTTACGCTTCGAGTGCGTTCCCTGACAGGGAAGCGGCCTCCGCGGCACGACCGAAGCAGACCCATCGCACGAGACTTGGCGAGACTTCAGCTCTTTACCTGCCCCGACGCCCTCAGTCAATCGTGGTGTGTACTTGTAGAGACTCCTGACGTGTTGGCGTATCCAGCCCGGCAACTATGGCGCCATCCGGCCATCAAGTTGGTCCGTGCACCCGCTTCCCGGCTTCAGCAGTATGTTCTCCCTCTATCTGCTATCATGTTGTTGACATTGGGGTGGCTCCGAGTAGCCCAGCGGCGGTAGCGAGGGAGGCCTCTGACCATGTGCTCTCCCTCCTCCCGAGCAGCCGCAGCATGCATACATAGACGGTACATAGTGTTTATAAGATTATCGTGTGCTCCGTTAGGGAGCGGAACTAGTTTGGCAGGACAGCTCTAGCATCCTAGGGTCGCGCGTGGCGTGTAGTGGTATTTAGACCCGACTAGGTGAATGTGTGTCAAATTAGATGTTACTGAGGTGTCCTAAGTGGCTAGGTCGACAGCGACGGCACGGCGTGTGAGGGCGTACGGCCTCGGCCAACGCCCAACCGACTGAGTGAGTCAGTGGGCGGCGGCGTATGTTTGGGCCCTTCCGGCTATGTTGCTAATGCCTATGGTCCTTAGAAGCGCCGCCTCTGAATCCAATAATTCAAATGGAGCGAGCCGTTGGCCTTCCGGATGTACGAGCGTGCAACGTTGCGCCGGCGCCGGAATACGTGGCCTGACGTGGCGCAGACGTGGCCTGACGTGTGCCTACGTGGCCCTGACGTGGCGGCCGCCCTGCTCGTCCTATCGTACGGCACCGCGGCGGCCGGGGGAGTATAAAAGGCGACCCCGGCCGGCCATTACCCTAAGACACACAAAAGACACAAAGACACAATCAAGACAAAGCACTCCCAAAACTCTGCAACTCCGGCCCCCAGCATTCATTCTAGTACAGCAGCTAGCAGCATAACGTCCCTCTGCCTCAATCCTATCATCACTTCCCTATTTTCTCCTCGTTACGCTGCCCGATTACGTTGGTCCTTAGAAGCTCACGGGAGGATCCCCGATCGAGCCCGGCACTCAGTCGTACTGTAAAGCGTGCGTGTCTCCTCGGCTCCGCCCCCTTCGCCCCTCTTCCCCCAGGCTTACGCCACTCAGGCCCAAGCCAACTCCAGCCTCACCCCTACCCGTGTGAAGGTCGTATACCCTTCCACGCTCTCCAGCTCCCTCCAGCCTTCGCCACTAGCCCCCAGGCTTCCCCGCAGCCGAGCACGCTTACATACCACGTGCCTTATCGCGCAGCCCTGATCCAGCTGCCCTTACCCTACCAACCCTTACACACCACTCAAAGCTCGGCGGCCGGCAGGCACCTTAGCCGCCTCACCCCCGGCTGGTGGCAGGTCACTTCAGCTCACTGTCCAACACCCTGGCTTCCCCAGTCAGCGCTTGACACTTCCGCTTAACGCTTCCGCTTACCCCTTCCGCTTAACGCTTCCGCTTACCCCTTCCGCTTAACGCTTCCGCTCATCAACGCTTCCGCTTAAACGCTTCCGCACAGCGCTTTCGCTCATAACCCTAACAGCAGCCCTTGCTGTATCTTGGCACGCATCCCCCTCTTGCGCTGCCCCCTTCCCTCGTCCCTCAGGACTCAACTGATACCCCTGAAGTTGCCAGGCACGGGCGTGGTGTCTCCATACACCCCCTGTGCGAGCGGTTAGACCCCGGCCGGTCCTAGGGCACGCCAAACCCCCCTTGCGTCTGTCATAAGGCACCAGACTCCTTGCAGGACACCAATATCGGTGACTGCGCAGCGATCATCGCGCGAAAAAAATACGTGTCAGTACGCGCTGGGAGGGGTGACGCGTTTGTGGTAGCGGGACATCGTCTCCGGGCTCGTCTCCGCCCTCTCTCTGGCAACAGCATACACGGGTAATCAGCAATCAGCTTCAGCTTTGGTCTCAGCTTCAGCCCCTCCGCGCATTGGTCATAACCTACTTGTTAGGCAGCCCCTCCGCGCATTGGTAAACACCTTCGTGTTAGGCAGCCCCTCCGTGCATCCCACATCGCCTCCGCTCTTTTCTCCCATCCTTATCCCTCCGTGATAACCCAGGCTCGGAAGTCCCTCGGCATTCCTCTCCCCTCAATTGATCGACCTTTGCCTCTCGCTCTCCCTCAATTGTCCATCAGCTCCTCCGCGCATTGCCTAGCCTCCGCTCCCTCCATCGTTCAATCCCCTTCCGCAACTCCGCCCTTCGTTCATATCACCTGCCCTCATCCGCGCATCTGCGCTCTGCTCACGACAAGCGCACGTACCATCGTCCCCTCAGGCATCGCAAAGCGTTGCAACCCTTGCAGCCTTTAGCCTTCCCCTTCATCATTCCTAGCAGGCCCCTCGCCGCAGGCGCACCAAGTTCACCCCGTGTCAAGTACCTTGCCGCCACTACCATCCCACCTCTGTCTCGTCCCTCGCCCCTCTTGCACCACCACCATGGCACCCAGCCTTAAACCGTCATCACTTCGGGCAATCCCTCTGTTTAGGCCCCAAAAGGTTGACGCATCAGACTGGCTTGATATCATAGACCAGCATGGTGACGCCTATGGCTGGTCAGAGGAGGAGCGCTTGGCAGCAGCTCGATGCCGTTTGGACCCCAAAGCCACGGCATGGGCAAAGGGCATCTCACAGCGCTTGACAACTTGGCCCAACTTCCGTCACGCCCTGGCAGAGAGATATGGTACTACTGACGCAATCTTGCATCACCGCTTGGCCCATTGTCATCAAGCCAAAGATGAGAGTGTGGGAGATTATACAGACCGTTACCGTTCCTTGCTAACTCAGCTCAAGATCGACGGCAACGCAGACACAATCCACATGCAGACCTACATTCGAGGCCTGTCACCACACATGCAAGAGGCCGTGCACCTCTATCGCCCCCGCTCCCTGGATCAGGCCATAGAGGTGGCAACGTATCATGACACCAGCGCCATATTCAAAGGAGCCGAATCAAAGGACAGGCCGGGAGCGTCACCAAGAGTAGACCAGCAGCAGCAAACGTCGCCCATCTCTGATGATGACACCAAGGGCTCTGACGAGCCACCCATGGTTTACCTCACATCTGCTCGTCCTCCAACCCCTTGGCAAAGGCAGTCCCACAGTGCAGAGCCCTTTGGCCCCATCACCCAAGAACTGCAGGCCTTGCGCTCAACGCAGGCCGCCATGATGCGGCACTTGCAGCAACTGACCGCGGCCGTAGCCGCATTGCACACAGAACCGCATACCTCCATCTCCCCTGCAGAGCCATACGATGAACATCAACACCGTGTCCCTTCATGGCGGGCCCCAAGGCGCCCCCACTGTCCCCAAGCGCATACGCAGGTGTACATGCTTGACTCCTCGCACGGCCCCGTGCATGTCACACCGCACCCAGCGCCGCAGACACCCTGTGTCGACATGCCGTCCGCAGAGGTGTTCTTCACATCCGTGCAGCCCACAGCGTGCGCAGCACCACGTGTTGCCCCATCACGTGTCAAAAGGCATCCCGCTGGTAACATCTCAAGCCTGGACGACAAAACCCAAGACAAAACCTTCCACCGCAAGCCAATCAACCGGCAACCAAGGGCACGACACATGCCTCATGCCTCCCATAACTGGTGCCCAACAAGCACAAGTGCGAACTCGTGCCCCCGTCCTCGGCAGCGGCACCAGCCTGAGCGTGCCAGCCACCGCAACAACCGTTTCCCACGGCCGCCCCGTCACTCCTCTGGCCTTGATCCCCGGCAGGCAGCGCAACTGGTGATTCATACGCTAGCAGCTTTTGTCTCTGCCAAAGAGATCTGCCGTGCAGTCCGGAAGGCCACCCAGCCAAGGACCATAGCCCCAAACCCAAAGAAGGGCACAGGCCGACAGTGGACACGCGCCAGCCTGCAAACCGTTCGCAACGTTGTGCAGGGCGCCTGCTCCCACACGCATTCAAACCAGGCGCCAGCCCCTCGACAGTACTTTGGGCAAGGCAACCCGAAGTGCCGGAGCCCTCGAGGTCCCCAGTACGGTGGCGCCCCCCTTTCGTCTCCGCCTCGTGTCCCCAGCAGCTCCAGCCCTGGCAATGCTAGCCCGCAGCAGGTGGCTAGTGACAGGGACGGGCCTCCATCATGGCCGCTCTTCACCGGAGCGCCCACAGCAGCCCAAGGCTGGGATGAGGATGAGGATGAGGATGATAAGCCTAACCAGGCTCATTAGAGGGCGCTTGCCCCATGACACCACGGGACAAGTAGGCCAGCGCCCCCTCCAGCACCGTTCGTCCTCGGTGCCCTCCCGTGTGTGTGCCACGCCTGCATTGCGTGAAGGCAGCGCATAACTGCGCAGCAGTACAAGTAGACGTACCCCTGGTCCGCATTGATTTGAGAGCGCCTCCATCCCTGGGGCGCACAAAGTCCCTTTCCCTCAGGCCTCTGGTGTAAAGCTGCAAGAACCCATCAAGGCCGGCAAGCTACACGCATCGATGTGATGCCCTTTCAACAGCTGACAGTAGAAGTGTAGTCCCGCTACAAATTGTCCCTGTTGTCCCGCTATACACTGTTCTCCTTGCAAGACGACCCAATCAGTGTGCATACAGCCAAGCCCACCTTAGCGAAAGCACGCCTTGCTGCTCTGCAGCTCCCTCCACAAGGAATGTCAGAGGATAAGATCTATGGTGTAGAGAGTAGGATTGAAGAAGGTGAGCAGTACGTGTCGCAGCGGGTTCATAAGGACACCGGGGCGGTGCCCCCGCAACTCCCCCCACACACGGCAGCTGCCGTGAGCAAGCAGGTACCTACTCAATATGTGTCGCGACACGTCTGCACGCATCCTTAAGAAAGCTATACGATAGCAATGGCGAACCCCCCTCAAGCGTTTGCAGTGTAAACGAGGCGGGTGAGCAGAGCCGTGAGTCCCCGAGGACCCCCGCCCCTCGCGGCTCGAGTTGATTAGGCGAGATTCGTGTGTAGGCACGCGCGCGGACATGGAGCTAGGCAGCGCGCGTGCAAGTTGATAGCAGAAGACGTAGGATTGTAATGGTGTGTCAGGCAGGACCTCCGTGCACGGCGCCCCTTAACGTGATGACGCGCGGGGCGGCGGAAGGTGTCGGGTGCGTGTGGGTATGCGCACGCCGGCAGCAGCGTCTCGCCGGCAGACACCGTGCCCTGCAGCAGCTTTGATTTACGCTTCGAGTGCGTTCCCTGACAGGGAAGCGGCCTCCGCGGCACGACCGAAGCAGACCCATCGCACGAGACTTGGCGAGACTTCAGCTCTTTACCTGCCCCGACGCCCTCAGTCAATCGTGGTGTGTACCTGTAGAGACTCCTGACGTGTTGGCGTATCCAGCCCGGCAACTATGGCGCCATCCGGCCATCAAGTTGGTCCGTGCACCCGCTTCCCGGCTTCAGCAGTATGTTCTCCCTCTATCTGCTATCATGTTGTTGACATTGGGGTGGCTCCGAGTAGCCCAGCGGCGGTAGCGAGGGAGGCCTCTGACCATGTGCTCTCCCTCCTCCCGAGCAGCCGCAGCATGCATACATAGACGGTACATAGTGTTTATAAGGTTATCGTGTGCTCCGTTAGGGAGCGGAACTAGTTTGGCAGGACAGCTCTAGCATCCTAGGGTCGCGCGTGGCGTGTAGTGGTATTTAGACCCGACTAGGTGAATGTGTGTCAAATTAGATGTTACTGAGGTGTCCTAAGTGGCTAGGTCGACAGCGACGGCACGGCGTGTGAGGGCGTACGGCCTCGGCCAACGCCCAACCGACTGAGTGAGTCAGTGGGCGGCGGCGTATGTTTGGGCCCTTCCGGCTATGTTGCTAATGCCTATGGTCCTTAGAAGCGCCGCCTCTGAATCCAATAATTCAAATGGAGCGAGCCGTTGGCCTTCCGGATGTACGAGCGTGCAACGTTGCGCCGGCGCCGGAATACGTGGCCTGACGTGGCGCAGACGTGGCCTGACGTGTGCCTACGTGGCCCTGACGTGGCGGCCGCCCTGCTCGTCCTATCGTACGGCACCGCGGCGGCCGGGGGAGTATAAAAGGCGACCCCGGCCGGCCATTACCCTAAGACACACAAAAGACACAAAGACACAATCAAGACAAAGCACTCCCAAAACTCTGCAACTCCGGCCCCCAGCATTCATTCTAGTACAGCAGCTAGCAGCATAACGTCCCTCTGCCTCAATCCTATCATCACTTCCCTATTTTCTCCTCGTTACGCTGCCCGATTACGTTGGTCCTTAGAAGCTCACGGGAGGATCCCCGATCGAGCCCGGCACTCAGTCGTACTGTAAAGCGTGCGTGTCTCCTCGGCTCCGCCCCCTTCGCCCCTCTTCCCCCAGGCTTACGCCACTCAGGCCCAAGCCAACTCCAGCCTCACCCCTACCCGTGTGAAGGTCGTATACCCTTCCACGCTCTCCAGCTCCCTCCAGCCTTCGCCACTAGCCCCCAGGCTTCCCCGCAGCCGAGCACGCTTACATACCACGTGCCTTATCGCGCAGCCCTGATCCAGCTGCCCTTACCCTACCAACCCTTACACACCACTCAAAGCTCGGCGGCCGGCAGGCACCTTAGCCGCCTCACCCCCGGCTGGTGGCAGGTCACTTCAGCTCACTGTCCAACACCCTGGCTTCCCCAGTCAGCGCTTGACACTTCCGCTTAACGCTTCCGCTTACCCCTTCCGCTTAACGCTTCCGCTTACCCCTTCCGCTTAACGCTTCCGCTCATCAACGCTTCCGCTTAAACGCTTCCGCACAGCGCTTTCGCTCATAACCCTAACAGCAGCCCTTGCTGTATCTTGGCACGCATCCCCCTCTTGCGCTGCCCCCTTCCCTCGTCCCTCAGGACTCAACTGATACCCCTGAAGTTGCCAGGCACGGGCGTGGTGTCTCCATACACCCCCTGTGCGAGCGGTTAGACCCCGGCCGGTCCTAGGGCACGCCAAACCCCCCTTGCGTCTGTCATAAGGCACCAGACTCCTTGCAGGACACCAATATCGGTGACTGCGCAGCGATCATCGCGCGAAAAAAATACGTGTCAGTACGCGCTGGGAGGGGTGACGCGTTTGCACACGGCAGGCATGAGGTTTGGTTGGTGCAGGCCCCCCCGGGCATTGTGCAGCAAGTTTGGGACGTGGTGTGCTTGGCCGCCGTGGGGGCCATGGAGCAAGCCCGCAGGTACAAGTATGCGCATCGGGGTGCAGAGGGCCTGATTATGCAGGCAAGGGCGCTGGCAAGGGGAGAGCTGGAAGCGCGCCTTCAGTGCTTTGCCGGGGTGGGGCCAGCCGCGTCGGATTGGGACACGGTGTCTGAGGACCACCCCTTTTTGGCCGTGACCGAGGAGGGAGATGTGCGCTACATGCCCCACGTTGAGGTGATGGATGGTCTTCACTAGATCTCGTTTGGAGCCCGGGTAGGGGCCCTGCCGTCCAAGTCAGGGGGCGGCGTGCTGGCTTGCAGGGGGCAAGCCCGTGAGGTTGGCTGCCAAGCCACGGCGTTCAGCTGCCGTGCACCCCTCTGGGGTCCCTCCTTGTAACCACCGAGGACTGCTCCCCTGTGCAGGACGTAGAGGGGCACGTCGAAATTTGGCCTACTTCGATGCACGCGGGCAAAATCAACCACATAGATATCCAAAACGCGAGCGCTGAGGCTTCTGCGGCCCTGGAGGGTGGGCTGCGTGGGCATGGTCGTCCAATCCACCGATCCGCTGGGCACGGGGTGGATGGCGTGTGGGCAATCCCAGGGGGTCTAAGAGCAATCCCAATCCACTTCGGGGGTTCCAATCCGCTGTCGGCAATTCCAGGCAGGGTGGTCGTTCCAATCCCAATCCGTCGCACACTTTCCGATCCAGCCGGGGACACCCACCCTCCGGCGGCCCCAGTGTTTCGAAAATCGGGTACTAGTACCCGATCGGGTACTGAGAAAATAATTCGGGCTTTTTTGCACGGGTACCAGAATATAACTCGGAAGGCCCCCAGTAACCGCACGGGTACTATAAAACTGTTGGCTACCCCCGGCTAGTACCCGGGCGGCTTGGGCGAAACGGGGCCGGGGGCGGGGCCCGGGTGTCGGGGCTCCGGACGGGGGAAGCGGGGAGGGCCGCACGGCACGACCACGCGACCAGCCACAACTTTCCACAGTTTCTTTTCCTTCGCGTCTTCGCCACCGCTTGATCAGTCCTAGACACATGTCATAGCTATGGCTCCAAAGCCTGAGCCTTAAGTCCTGGGCAACACTAGGCCCACGTCGTTCTTTCCGGGCGGCCGGCAGACCGCAGCTGTGGTTCCAGCTAGCTCAAACAACGCATGCCAAACGCACTGAACCGGTGGCTAGCTCAAACAACGCACTGAACAACGGATGCCGCTGATTTTATTGTGCTTCCTGCTGGGCTGGTGGGCCAGACTGGGTCAGGCGGGGCTGTTGAGCCTTCTTTCAGCCTTGTTGCGTAGCTCATTAGTTGACACTCTCAGCCCTCCTTACGTAGAGATCTACAGCGAAAATCGTGCAATTTGATACCCATATTGCGCAAATTTTGCCGGGAGGGCTAGCCGCCCCCCCGGACCCCCCCGCGGTTTGGGCGCCTTCGGCGCCCGGGTACTGGGAAATTACGAGGGTAGGCTGGCAGGTACCCGTGTGGGTACTATGGAATGGAGGGGCTCTAAAGGTTTTCGAAACACTGGGCGGCCCCATCCCTGCGCGGGGCTCAACGTATCCATGCGCATCGCGGTCGGTCGGCGAAGTTGGTCCTCCTAACATCCGCTCCAGCAAACATCATGAGTAGTGATAACATTGGCGTGGCCCTCTCCCCTGGGACTAACGGAATTCTGGCATGCTCGTACGGCAAGTTGTCATGTTTTGCACGAATGTGTTTGCTGCTTATACATAGGCTCGTTTCCCTTAGCCCAAAGTCCGGGTGGACATCGAAGCCCGGCGCGAAGAGCAAGCTCTTGCTAGGTGCCCTGTAGCGCGACGTCCGCCTGTAGCAGGTTCAGCGGGTTCAGACAAACTCTGGCAACTATACACAACTGCATTGTAAGCACAGCGAAGCCTGCAGCCCTAGCTGAAGCCGACCTGTCGCCCGACAAGTTTGAGGAATTCTGGTCGCGGGCATGCCGTGAGCTCGAGCTGTCCCTGGCTTGGAACCCGCCATCTGCGTGACCCACGAGGCATCATAGGTGACGTACTCCTACGAGCCAAGCCGTAGGCCGCGCGTCGGTTACGCGCGGTTTCTGTTGCGGGTGAAGCGGTGGACCCCGAGCCTACGCTCCCAGAGCCATGGCCCCGCCACGGCTCTCACGGCGCACCCGGGCCCCCCGCGGCCCAATGGTCCTGCTCCTGCTGCTGCTGGCCCTGTGCTTGGCTGCCGCGCCACGATGCACGCTGGCCGCCCTGGAGGGGGAGCTGACATTTGCGTCGGTGGTGCGCGACCTAACACCCGCGGACTGCGCGGTGGCCTCGAGTGTGCTGGTAGACGTGCTGGTGTCGTACAACGTGCCGATCGACCTAGCCATCCCAGCCTCCTTCTCCCTCGCCTGCCGCACGTGGCAGTCGGGACCGGGAGGAGGCAGTGCACTCCGCTCCGCACTGGTGCTGACGGCCACCTTTGACGGGCTGCCCTTCCTGGTGCGGAGGCCTGGGGACGCGGGTGGGGATGAACCCCTGCAGTACCCTGCTTGTGTAAGGGTGGGCGCATCAAACGGTTGAGGCTGGCGGAGAGCGTCAGGTGTGAAGCAAAGGCACTCTTTGGCAGTGCACCCTGGCCTCATGACGGTTCCCTCACTCACTTCCATTATTTTTGTATTCCCTTCCCGCCCCACTCGTGGCCTTCCCCCACAGGACAACCTCAAGACTTTCTCCGCTGCCATGCGGAACGAAGTGCTGTGGCGCTCACTCTTCCTGGCCATAAACCTGGGTTGCGGGGCGGAGGCTTTCTACACAGATGTCGCGGCGGCCACCGGCCTCACCTCAGAGACCTTAGTGTGCTCCGCAGGCTTGCTGGCGCCCCTGCTGCCGGCTGCTGCGGGGCGACCGTGCACATTCGTTTTCGCCCAGCAGTGCAGCCCGCCGCCCCCGCCGCCCAGGCCGCCTCGCTCACCCTGGCCGCCCGGCGCCGCTCCCCCGGCCCTGCCATTGGCGCCGCCGCCTTCGCCCGCCCCCCCTCTGCCGACCCCCCCCAGCCCTCCAAGCCCCCCCCGGTGAGCGTCTTCCCCCTTGCGCTGGCTTCACCCATGCCAGCGGCGCGCACTTGCCGTCTGTAAAGCACAATCCGCTTAACGGGCGCCCCCCCCACGTTATGCTGCTACCAGACACGCTGATGAGCCACAAAACCCTAGGCCGTAAGTATTGCGTTCCAACTTACTCGCGTGCAGGCCCCCTAGGCCGCCCTTCCCTCCTGGACTGGGCCCCTGCATCCTTGTGGTCAAGGCCATCCGGCCCGTGAGCTGGGCTGACCCACAGGCTTGCGCCAAGCTCACGTCCGGCATGACCTACACCTTTGCCATGGGAGCCGCCATGGCACCAAACAAGTGAGCGAAGACGGGGGCGTCCCTGCGTGCGTCCCTGCTCGCTGCAGGACAGCGAAGCGGAAAGGCGGAGGGACCAGGGGCAAGGCTGGGCTACAAGTACACAACGGCATGATGAACATACTATCCAGACATCATACCCCCGCCCTCCCCTCCATGATAAGGCCACTCCGTCATTCACTCCGCCGCTGCCTCTCCATCGCATGGCCGGGGCAGATAGTGCCGGGTCACCTGAGCTGGCACCTGTGACCTTTTAAGCGGTCACCCCCGCATGCGAGCCTCGCCTCCCCCGGCCCCCTGTCCCGCAGGACGTTTGTGTGCCTAGATGACGGCTCCACCAACGGAGTGCTGCTGGTGGTGGGGACGGCCAACAGCCGCGAGGACGCGCAGGTGGTGGGCCGCGCCTTCGCCACGCCCGTGCTGGCGGCCGCCACCGCCAAGATGCTGGGCATGGGCTGCGGCACATTGCTCAGCCTGGAGGGGGCCACATGCGACATCAGCGTGGCTTACGCGGCAGCTCAGCAGCCCTTGATCTTCGGCTGCTTCCCCTCGCCGCCGGCGTCGCCCAGCCCTCCGGCGCCGCCCTCGCCCCTCCCACCAGTGCCGTCGCCCCCAAGCCCACAGCCGCCCAGCCCTCAGCCACCCACGCCCCAGCCGCCCTCGCCCCCACCGCGGCCTCCGGTGGCACCCCCGTCCCCGCCCAAGGCACCACCACCGACGGTCTTCCTACAGGTGAGGCGCTTTGGCCGCTCGGTGAATTACGGGTTTGTCAAGAGTCAGCGTTCGTTCCTTTTGCCGGACTTCAATCCTTCGGCGTACTCGTGGCATGGGCATAGGGGGTGCCCAGCGGGGACACCGCCACGCTGGCCCGACCGCACAGCCCCCGCGCAACCCCCCAGGTCCGCATCACCAGCCCTGGCTCCATGCTCCGCTTCAACTGCTCCGCCGTGCGCGGCGCCCTGGAGCTGGCGGTGCTGACGGCGGGCGTGCCCACGGCCAACGTGACGTGCGCTGTGGACTACATTGCTCGGGAGGTGGTGGCACGGGCCGCGGTTCAAGACACGCAGTCGGCAGCGCTGGTGGGGACTGTGGGGAAGGGAGCGAGACAGGAGCCGACGGCCATGCCTTCGGGGGAGGTCGTGAGCGAAACGGGTGGGTCAGCAGCCCACGCGGTCCTGCACTCCTTGACTACCCCGACCCCTGTCCCTGCCCCGGGCCCTGCCCTGCCCCCCAGGCAGCCACGTTCCTGGACCCCTTCCTGGGGGCCTTCATCACCCTCGGCCAACTCCCATGCAACAGTGCCCTGGACATCACCATCACGGACACATGTGCGCGCGGGCGATGGGCAGGGGATGCGGGTCTTGAAGGGCAGACTGGGCTTCGGAAGGCGGACGGCGGATAGATAGGGCTCAGGCCGCGACGGTGGCGGAGGGCGCCCGAAGCTGCTGGGTAGCTAGCATGGGCCCTCGCCCTCAACAGGTCTCCCTGTCATCTTGCCTCTGCGCAGTGTACTATCTCGGCCTGTCATGCCTGTCAAGACCAGTGCTGTGCTGCCCATCGCCGCCACGGATGCCCAGCCCCCCGCCCCTGCCGCCCTCGCCACCGCCGCCGTCACCGCCACCTCCCCCTCCCAGTCCCCCACCCCCTTCACCCCCGCCGCCCAACCCTCCCCCGCCTTCAACCCCGCCACCCAACCCTCCCCCGCCTTCGCCACCTCCACCGTTGCCGCGGCCACCCAGCCCCCCCCCGTCGCCGCCGTTGCCGCCGTCGTCCCCCGCCAAGCGGCCCAAGCCTAGCAAGCCCAGTCGGCCCAAACGGAAAGGCAAGCCGCCAAGCCCGCCGCCATCGCCGCAAAAGGCGGGGCCCAGGAAGCGGAGGCCCCGACGGAACCACCGCGGCTGACGGAGGAGGGTCCTGCGGTCTCCCTGGTGCTTGGAACCAGTGCACTCACACGTGCGCCGACATGGGTTTGGGCCAGGGCCCAACCCCTCGCGGCAAGGAGGTCTGCGCTATTGCATATTCGTGCGGTGGTATGCGGACCGCACTCCCCGGAAGGAGCGGGTGTGATGGTGAGCAGGAGATGGAGCCAGTGTGCCTTGAAGTCTGGATCTGGGGCCATAAGGTGTTCCGGGCCCCATGGCAGAACATGGCCTTATAGCGTGTGACGCAAGGTTACGGAGTTGTGGAACATGTGGGTTTCAGCGGAGTAAGCGCTGCAGTGCATCACCCGGTATCAAGAAGATATGTCCAAGGGCTCGTGCTGGCCGAGCCGCCTTGATCGGGCCCAGCCTGGCTGCCTGGGCGTCCAAAGAGACCAAGCCCCGGGTGGCGGAGGCGGGGGGCTCAGCGGCCGAAGTCCTGTGGGTTTAGACAGGTCCAGACCCCTGACCCTCTTGCTCGTTGACCCGGTACTCGCTTGAAACACCTTGAGGTAACCGACAGCGGTTCCATTTTGGGTGAAATTTCCCGAAAAAGTGAAAAACGGCTTGTCGAGGCCGCGAAAAGGAGTAACCGTTTGCTCTGAGGGGGTCAGTAAATTTTCACCCGCCGGCCGCCGGCTGGCCGGCGGGCCGGTGGGGGCCGGTCGCGGGTATGACACGCGACGGCGGGAAGCCTTTGGTGTTCAGCCTCAAAGTGGCCTCGCGGAGCTCATACTGTTTTATTATAGATACACTATGCGGCAGTCAGCTTATACTTAAAGTCTAGAGGACAATGAGTGGCCGGGGAGTCGAAGCGCCCAAGCCGTTGACTGCCTTTTGGAGCAGTGCTAGTGCCACCAGAACTGTGCAACCAGCACATAGGAACCTAGAAGACCACTCTGATCACTCTGCGCAACTCGCCAAGCACGATGCTGGGGCGCAGCGGCCCTCGCAGGGCTGGGGCGCGCAGCGGCTTGGAGCTGGAGGCAGCGCCTGGGCACGGAGCGGCCGGGGCTGGGGCGCAGCGCTGAGGCGCGGAAGGGGACCTAAGCTTTTTGACAACTGCACTAGGACGTGGCACTGAGAGGGGTGGGCGCAGGGCGCAAGCGCGCGGCGAAGAGCACAGCGCAAGCGACCGGGGCTGGGGCGCAGCGCTGAGGCGCGGAACGGCACCTAAGCTGTGTGATAACTGCACTAGGACGCGGCACTGAGAGGGGTGGCGGCAAGGACTCAGCGTTAAGGCAAGCACTAAACTCTTTCAAAGGACAGAAGGGGGCATGAGGGCTGGGATGCAGTGCTGAGGCGCAGTCGCGCAGAGCTGGCAGAGCTGGCGAAGGCAAGCACTGCCTTGTGTGCGTGACGCGCGGAATTTGCGTCATTTTGACTACCATATTAGGCGTGGATTTTCAAAAATTTCCGGGGACACCCCCCAGACTCAGCTCAAGGGTTTGCTAGATGCTCTGCTGCCCGCGTCGCCCCACTGGCATGTGCCTTCGAGCGATGTTCCTGACGCCTCTTTCGCTCTGCTCTGGCGGTTCGTCCGTCACTCACAGGTCTGTATACGTGTAGCTGGGCTGGCCGGGCTGGGGTCCACTGCGAGCCGCCGGAGAGCCGACGCCTCTCGCATCGCCAGTAACCGCCCAAGACCCTGACGTGCTGTGCCTCTTGTTCCACGCCGCCCGCCTAACACGTTGACACGCCGTTGGTCGCGCCGTCCTGGTTTCAACCAAGACGCACCTTCGCGCACTCGCGCACACTGACTTTTTTCTAAACCCCCCAGACCCCCCGGTTGGGTGAAAATTTTCGGCCCTGCGGGCCGAAAATTTCACCCGAAAGTAACAGATTGGAAAGGGCCAAAGTTGAAAGCTGAAGCACTGGTAACCGAGCCTTTGCCATGGGAAAGTACCGTTACCGCGCCCCGGCCTGCAAGCGCCCCGCTCCCTGTCGACCCAGTGACTGCGGTTCCGGGGCTTGTTCCATCGTTTGACCCACATGTATGGTCATCGTGAGCTGTCAAGTTCGGGGTGCTGGGTTTGGCCCGTAGGAAGTGCCCACGCCCTGCATGACGTCATAAAGGCCTGCTGGGCCTACACAATCGACACACTGCGACACGCACTGACGTCATGACTTCCAAGGCCACAAGGTTCACGACGGCTTCCCCTCCCTTCGGTCCCCATCGAAAGGAAGGCGACAAAATCCATCAGATCTAACTACGCAGGGCCATGCTCAGCAAGCCTCGTGCAGTGACTGACTGCCCACACCACGCGGCTCAACACACATCTGGCCGTCAGTGGCTGCCATGGAAGCCATTCTAGAAGGCGTTGCCACGTGATGCCCTTGAAGACCTTACTTGTCCGTCCTACAGCGATCTATCTGCCTATGCATCCTGCTTTTCGTTAAGCTGCGCCCGCACTCCTTGCGCCGTTATGGCACAATGTAGTGGGTTTACTCCACGGCTACTCCTTGTCCGCCGATGGCACGTTCTGGGGCTCATACCGCTCCAGCCGCTTGCGCAGCTGCGCCACCTCCTGCGCCTTCGCCTGCATCATAGCCTTCATTTGCTGGAACTGCTTGGAGTCCTGCAGCTTCCCGTTCAGCGCGTCATTGGCGGCTCGCAGCTCCTTGTCTTTGAGCGCCAGCTGAGATTTGAGGCCCTGAGGGGGGAGGAATAAGACGGGCAGGTCAAGCGCTACTCCGGACCTTGTGGACTGAGCATGTGCACGCTCCACACGGCCCCCGAGGGCAAAGATACCGCTTCCGTGTCCCTGAGCGCAATTGTAACTGCAACCGACGCCCATCCCTAAGAGACACGACGCCCGCACCTTGACCTCGTCTTGCAGCGCGGCAAGCTGCCCGGCGAGGCCGCCAGCCTGCTTCTGAAGCCGCTCGGCCTCGGCTGCGCTGAGCCCTGCACGGTTAGTACTGAGCGAGTCTAGGTCCTTCCTTAGCTTCGACAGAGACGCGTCCTTGTCGCTCAGCTGGATGCCGCGGGCCGCCAGCTCGTCCTTCAGCGTGTTTAGCTGCACGGTCAGCATCGGAAGGGGCCGTGCAGGGTCAAGGTCCTACAGCTTGAGCACAGCGGAAGCGCCACAGCCAAGCGGTCATCTCCAGCATTCTCCTTCATAAGCATAGTCATCTGGAACCCCACAGGGACAAACCTTGTTGTTGATCTCTGTGCGGTCGCGCATGACTTTTGTGACCTCTTCCTGCGCAGGACGCGAGGAATCAGGCATTTTGTCCACGCAACACAGCTTGGCATCAGCGCCCTCAGGTCCAGATTTGGCCCATGTGTATGACCGATGCTGGCATGCTGCTAAAGCGACTGGACCTGCTTGATGCCACGATTATGGACATGCATGCACACCTGTAGCTTGGCCATACGCTCCTTGGCCGCCGCCAGCTCAGCCTTGAGCGCGTCACGCTCCTTGAGCAGTACTGGATCCTGGGTGGCCGTGCAGTAAATGCCGGTTGAAACACCCTCGACGGGCTCTACCTAAGGTCATCCCGTAACCCCGGCAAGCTGCGCGTTTACTGCTGCGCTTGACCTTGCCTGCGTAGTGACGGAAGCAACCGTACCCAGCCGCCCAAGGTTGGTGTTACGCCGAATGAAGTCGGAGGCTGGGCGGGAAAGGGCCGTCTTCTCCGAGGCACTGATCTGAACGGGGAGGCGCAAGGCGGCCACCGTGTCTTAGCTCCATACAGACGCTGGGGAAACATTCCCAGCCTGTTCGTGTCCTCAACGCCCCACCTGCTTCAGCAAAAACTCATTCTCAAGGCTGTTCGTGTCTACAAGCAACTCAAGTCCTTGGGACTGAGCTTGGCTGAGGAGAATCTTCACCAGCAGGGCATTGGCGTGGTAGGCGTTTTGGATTTCCTGCGCGGCAGGGGCCCCCCGGCATGCAGGGGACATGTCAGCGCAAGGATGGGGACAAGTCCAGTCAGAATTAGGGAACTAGGACCAGGAGCCGCCCAGCGGCAGCGTGCTTGCGTCTATCGTCAGTATTCTGCAGCCGCTCCCAGGCCTTTGTTGAGATCGACTACCTTGTCCATGAGCTCCCGCGTCGACTGCTCTAGCTCCTGCCACATCGCGCTCAGCTCCTTATAGTTGTACATATCCTGCAGAGGGGCGGGGCACAGGAACTCGGACGCACGAACAACGCACGGGGCGCTGCAATAGGCGACGCACCCCTGGGCGGAGATGGTCGCCCTTGAAGTCGCTGATTGTTGATACAACCTCACGGACATGCTGGTCGCGCTTGAGCTTTGCAAAGCGCAGGTAGGCCTGGACTTGCAGCTCGCCATCCTCGGTCAGGTTCAATGATGCCATTGTGGGGGATACAAGGCGCAAGGTTGATTGCGTCGAGGTATGATGTGGGGTATCAGCCTCGACCAGCCCCCACCGTGCCATCCATCCCGATGCGGGTCCCTGAAGGCACGGCCACCGACTTTTGTGTGTCCCTTGCCCTCGCAGGACACAAGAGAAACATAAATTGTGTTTGGCCTGGCCGGCTGGGAGGGCTACGGGGCCTGCCGCCTCGCCCCCCCGACGTCCTCATGCGCGAGAAGCGAGTGGCGTTCTCCGCGTGCTCGCGTGCCCCGCCCCAACCCCTTCCGCCCCCTCTCCCACCTCGCGGATGGCGCCGGCACCAGCAGGCACCAGCACCAGCGGCCGCCCACAGGTCTGCGTAGTTCGCGACCACGCCCTACGCCCGATGAAGCATGAAGCGCGCACTAAGTGCCAACTCGCGCTCCTTTACGGCGATTACCACGTGTATGCCTAACAAGCTGCCGAGCTCAAACAACCTCCCCCAACGAAATTGGCAGCTCACGATGGCTGGGCATCAGTGGGGCCACCCAGTACCGCTGGGTACCGCAGTCGCTGGCTGGCACCGCCGCATGCCAGGGAGGGAAGCGCTTGCTTGCCGGAGGATGCATGGGGGGTAGAGGGGGCTCATTATGCTGTGCTGACCAGCTTACCGCCTGCACTGAGCCATATGAAAGGCCACCAGATGCGTTCGGCCTAGATCCCCTGCGGTGCGGGATCATCTGCGTGTGAGCTTCCAGAGAAGTGCTGCGCTTGCGTGCGGAAGGCAGACTCGCCTTGGCTGAGCGCGGCCTTACGTGCATATGTATCTATACATATTGTGTTGGGCTTGGGTGGAGATATATCTTTGGCGTGATGGTCAGCTTCCGCGGGCTTGGACGGGCCAGGCCCGCTGGTTGCAGTCTGGCGACCCCGTCTGCGCTGGTGCTGCGTGGTGGATGGTCCTGCGAGACTGGCAGTTGTGGGGCTAGTAATGATCTGGTCTTGGTGATGCCGCTTCTAGCGGCATCACCAATCGATCAGTAACGGGGGACCCGGGGTGTTGCGGGGTTATCAAGACAACGGCAGGCGGGGTCTACTCCGGCCGCGTGTCCCCTTCCCATATGGCTTTAATATGCATACTATGCATACACGGAGTCCCTGTGGGGGGTCAGGGCCGCGGTTTGCGGTCTTCCGAGCACAAATCGTCGCGGGACATGCCGGCCAGTCGACCACAGAATCGAGAATCGAGAGCGTTTCTAGTCGCTGCACGGTTCGGTTGACCCGAGGTCTCGCGATAAATGACCGCAATGGCTGATTGTGTGTTCAGATAACAAAATACGGATAGGCGCGAAGCAACTCGGTGGTCAGAACAGGGTTTTGGTACACGCACGGCCGTCACCACATCTCTGCGCTCGCCGCTCTCACAAACCGTTCCACGGGTCCACAACATTTATCTCCGCCAACGATGCAACACCAGCAGCGCACAGTCCAGCCAACCGCACAATGCCCTACACATACTGCTCAACAGCTGCGGAATCCTACCATCCCCGCACGCGCCCGGGGCAACAGAGTAGGGGGGAAGGACCGAGGGCGGGGACGTCTCCAAACGCCGAGCCGGACACCTCTTCCTGACTCCCCGCCCTCGCCAACAAACAAAACCGGCCCAAACTCTGGCCCAAAAACTGCCTGCTTGGTCACACCCGCTACACACAACTAGCACAACCGTAAGGCGGCCGGGCGGCCCGCACCTTGATTCCGAGAGAAAAAACCCGCCGCTGCCACGCCAGCTGACCTAAACGCCTGACCTCCACACGTCTGTGCAAGGGTTACGAAGAACCCAAACCTCACACCACACCAAGCCAAACGCAAGCTAGATTGCGCAACCACTCGTACAGCCACGGGGCGCCGAGCCGCCGAACCGCCAACGTCCGTGCGCCGGCAGCCGGTGATGCGCAGACTCGGCACAACCCCATCTGCAGTCGAGCCGCCGACGTTGCCTCGCCAGGCGTCACATACAGCGGCGACTCCGTGCAACCCCGTTCGACGTCTCTGCGAACCGGCGACGGCGCGGCCCCAAGCCGCAAGCGCCAGATCACACGCCCTTCCAAACCGCCGACGTTGCCTCGCCAGGCGTCACAGCGGCGCCTCCGTGCAACCCCGTTCGACGTCTCTGCGGACTGGCGACGGCGCGGCCCCAAGCCGCAAGCGCCAGATTGCACGCCAATCCGAACCGCCGACGTTGCCTCGCCAGGCGTCACAGCGGCGCCTCCGTGCAACCCCGTTCGACGTCTCTGCGAACCGGCGACGGCGCGGCCCAAAGCCGCAAGCGCCAGATCACACGCCGATCCGAACCGCCGACGTTGCCTCGCCAGGCGTCACAGCGGCGCCTCCGTGCAACCCCGTTCGACGTCTCTGCGAACCGGCGACGGCGCGGCCCAAAGCCGCAAGCGCCAGATCACACGCCGATCCGAACCGCCGACGTTGCCTCGCCAGGCGTCACAGCGGCGCCTCCGTGCAACCCCGTTCGACGTCTCTGCGAACCGGCGACGGCGCGGCCCAAAGCCGCAAGCGCCAGATCACACGCCGATCTGAACCGCCGACGTTGCCTCGCCAGGCGTCACAGCGGCGCCTCCGTGCAACCCCGTTCGAGGTCTCTGCGAACCGGCGACGGCGCGGCCCCAAGCCGCAAGCGCCAGATCACACGCCGTTCCAGACCGCCGACGTTGCCTCGCCAGGCGTCACAGCGGCGCCTCCGTGCAACCCCGTTCGACGTCTCTGCGGACTGGCGACGGCGCGGCCCCAAGCCGCAAGCGCCAGATTGCACGCCAATCCGAACCGCCGACGTTGCCTCGCCAGGCGTCACAGCGGCGCCTCCGTGCAACCCCGTTCGACGTCTCTGCGAACCGGCGACGGCGCGGCCCAAAGCCGCAAGCGCCAGATCACACGCCAATCCAAACCGCCGACGTTGCCTCGCCAGGCGTCACAGCGGCGCCTCCGTGCAACCCCGTTCGACGTCTCTGCGAACCGGCGACGGCGCGGCCCAAAGCCGCAAGCGCCAGATCACACGCCAATCCGAACCGCCGACGTTGCCTCGCCAGGCGTCACAGCGGCGCCTCCGTGCAACCCCGTTCGACGTCTCTGCGAACCGGCGACGGCGCGGCCCCAAGCCGCAAGCGCCAGATTGCACGCCAATCCGAACCGCCGACGTTGCCTCGCCAGGCGTCACAGCGGCGCCTCCGTGCAACCCCGTTCGACGTCTCTGCGAACCGGCGACGGCGCGGCCCAAAGCCGCAAGCGCCAGATCACACGCCGATCCGAACCGCCGACGTTGCCTCGCCAGGCGTCACAGCGGCGCCTCCGTGCAACCCCGTTCGACGTCTCTGCGAACCGGCGACGGCGCGGCCCCAAGCCGCAAGCGCCAGATCACACGCCGATCCGAACCGCCGACGTTGCCTCGCCAGGCGTCACAGCGGCGCCTCCGTGCAACCCCGTTCGACGTCTCTGCGAACCGGCGACGGCGCGGCCCCAAGCCGCAAGCGCCAGATCACACGCCGATCTGAACCGCCGACGTTGCCTCGCCAGGCGTCACAGCGGCGCCTCCGTGCAACCCCGTTCGACGTCTCTGCGAACCGGCGACGGCGCGGCCCCAAGCCGCAAGCGCCAGATCACACGCCGTTCCAGACCGCCGACGTTGCCTCGCCAGGCGTCACAGCGGCGCCTCCGTGCAACCCCGTTCGACGTCTCTGCGGACTGGCGACGGCGCGGCCCCAAGCCGCAAGCGCCAGATTGCACGCCAATCCGAACCGCCGACGTTGCCTCGCCAGGCGTCACAGCGGCGCCTCCGTGCAACCCCGTTCGACGTCTCTGCGAACCGGCGACGGCGCGGCCCCAAGCCGCAAGCGCCAGATCACACGCCAATCCAAACCGCCGACGTTGCCTCGCCAGGCGTCACAGCGGCGCCTCCGTGCAACCCCGTTCGACGTCTCTGCGAACCGGCGACGGCGCGGCCCCAAGCCGCAAGCGCCAGATCACACGCCCTTCCAAACCGCCGACGTTGCCTCGCCAGGCGTCACAGCGGCGCCTCCGTGCAACCCCGTTCGACGTCTCTGCGAACCGGCGACGGCGCGGCCCCAAGCCGCAAGCGCCAGATTGCACGCCAATCCGAACCGCCGACGTTGCCTCGCCAGGCGTCACAGCGGCGCCTCCGTGCAACCCCGTTCGACGTCTCTGCGAACCGGCGACGGCGCGGCCCCAAGCCGCAAGCGCCAGATCACACGCCAATCCGAACCGCCGACGTTGCCTCGCCAGGCGTCACAGCGGCGCCTCCGTGCAACCCCGTTCGACGTCTCTGCGAACCGGCGACGGCGCGGCCTCAAGCCGCAAGCGCCAGATCACACGCCAATCCAAACCGCCGACGTTGCCTCGCCAGGCGTCACAGCGGCGCCTCCGTGCAACCCCGTTCGAGGTCTCTGCGAACCGGCGACGTCGCGGCCTCAAGCCGCAAGCGCCAGATCACACGCCAATCCGAACCGCCGACGTTGCCTCGCCAGGCGTCATAGCGGCGCCTCCGTGCAACCCCGTTCGACGTTGCTGCGAACCAGCGCCAGATCACACGCCAATCCGAACCGCCGACGTTGCCTCGCCAGGCGTCATAGCGGCGCCGGCTGCGACGCCCAGTGACTGGGCCCGAATGACCGGCGACCGCGCCCTGACTCAGCTCTCCAACAACCCCCCTTTCATCTGTTGCGCGGGCGCCCCTAGGAAGGCAACGAGCCCCGTCTGGGCGGTACAGGGGCAAGCAACGAGTCCCGTCTGGGCAATACAGGGGCAAGCAACGAGCCCCGTCTGGGCAGTACAGGGGCAAGCAACGAGCCCCGTCTGGGCGGTACAGGGGCAAGCAACGAGCCCCGTCTGGGCGGTACAGGGGCAAGCAACGAGCCCGACTGGGCGGTACAGGGGCAAGCAACGAGCCCCGACTGGGCGGTACAGGGGCAAGCAACGAGCCCCGTCTGGGCGGTACAGGGGCAAGCAACGAGCCCCGTCTGGGCGGTTCAGGGGCAAGCAGGGAGACAGGGTCGGCAATGCGGCAAGGACGAGCCCCGGCGAAAGGAGGCAAGCACCGAGCCCTGGCTGAGCGGGACACGCACTCACTCGTATGAGTCTCCCACGCTAAATCGCGGTGCGAAGGGCACCACAGCAGGACATCTCCGCCATCATCGCTCTCCGGTCCGATTGCCGCCACGTAATCAGCTCCGAGCAGAAGGACACGAAGGCGCAAAGAAGCACGCCGCATCAACTACGAAAGCCTGCAAAGCCACGCTGGACGACTAGATGGCGGCCCCAAGCCTACGCCGACCGCACGCAAGCATGTGCTTAAAAGCACAAGTGGTGAAGAGCAAGCATATCCGTTATGCCAACGCGAGAAACGATGTACGCATTCCCTATCCTCCACAGACGAGTGAGGGGCCTTGCCTTGACCTAACTGCAAGCATGAACACGTCTATGAGAAATCATTTAGCAAGCCGACAACGACGTGCTGGCTAGCGTGAGTTCAGCCTGTGCTTCCGCTTGCTCCGGTCACGTACGGCGTGTCATACCCTTACCACCTTCACCAACGGAAGTCGCCCGCCCCCACGCCGGGCTTCCAACGCACGCACTGCGCTCTGCGTCTCGCTTGACCTGCTTGCTCCTTGCCGTACGTGTCCCAAAACCTCCCCTCGGTGCGGCGAGCCGCCCCGTAGTGTCCCGTCCGGCCGGTCCGGTCGGCACGCTGGAACCCACCCCCCTCGGACGCCAGCTGCGATAACACCACTTATGCACCGGCACCCAAGAATTTCCTCGCGGTTACCCCTATCATCCTTGGGCGCCGTTGCATAAGTGGTGTTTTGGGGCTTGGGAGGCGGGGACACGCCCCAAACCCGGAATAGACCCCGCCTGGACAACCGGGCGTAGTGCCGCGGTGTGATGGCATCGCATTTCGTTGGCCGCAGCGGTTCCATTTTGGGTGAAATTTCCCGAAAAAGTGAAAAACGGCTTGTCGAGGCCGCGAAAAGGAGTAACCGTTTGCTCTGAGGGGGTCAGTAAATTTTCACCCGCCGGCCGCCGGCTGGCCGGCGGGCTGGCCGGGGGCCGGTGGGGGCCGGTCGCGGGTATGACACGCGACGGCGGGAAGCCTTTGGTGTTCAGCCTCAAAGTGGCCTCGCGGAGCTCATACTGTTTTATTATAGATACACTATGCGGCAGTCAGCTTATACTTAAAGTCTAGAGGACAATGAGTGGCCGGGGAGTCGCGAAGACCAAAGCGCCCAAGCCGTTGACTGCCTTTTGGAGCAGTGCTAGTGCCACCAGAACTGTGCAACCAGCACATAGGAACCTAGAAGACCACTCTGATCACTCTGCGCAACTCGCCAAGCACGATGCTGGGGCGCAGCGGCCCTCGCAGGGCTGGGGCGCGCAGCGGCTTGGAGCTGGAGGCAGCGCCTGGGCACGGAGCGGCCGGGGCTGGGGCGCGCAGCGGCTTGGAGCTGGAGGCAGCGCCTGGGCACGGAGCGGCCGGGGCTGGGGCGCAGCGCTGAGGCGCGGAAGGGGACCTAAGCTTTTTGACAACTGCACTAGGACGTGGCACTGAGAGGGGTGGGCGCAGGGCGCAAGCGCGCGGCGAAGAGCACAGCGCAAGCGACCGGGGCTGGGGCGCAGCGCTGAGGCGCGGAACGGCACCTAAGCTGTGTGATAACTGCACTAGGACGCGGCACTGAGAGGGTGGGCGGCAAGGACTCAGCGTTAAGGCAAGCACTAAACTCTTTCAAAGGACAGAAGGGGGCATGAGGGCTGGGATGCAGTGCTGAGGCGCAGTCGCGCAGAGCTGGCGGGGGCCGAAGAGGCGAAGGCAAGCACTGCCTTGTGTGCGTGACGCGCGGAATTTGCGTCATTTTGACTACCATATTAGGCGTGGATTTTCAAAAATTTCCGGGGACACCCCCCAGACCCCCCCGTTGGGTGAAAATTTTCGGCCCTGCGGGCCGAAAATTTCACCCGAAAGTAACAGATTGGACAGGGCCAAAGTTGAAAGCTGAAGCACTGGTTGGCCGATGCAAAGGACCTGTGAAGCGTAGCCGCCTGTGAACGTGGAACCCTTCTCGGGCCAAAAGCGCATGGCTATCAAATACCCCGGGTTGGTGCAAGGGTTGCTGGGGGGGGAGGAGAAGGGCCGGGGGTGTTGCGGGGTGGGTTCGTGGAAGTCGCGTGCAAGCACGGTCGGCGTAAGGTGACACATGGCTGCGCGAATCAGATTCCTCAGATGAGATGGTCGCAGTGCTTGGGTACGCTCGCAGCTGCTTGCAGCGGGTTCGGGCTGGGCAGATCGATGGACATCGCACTGATCATCAGAGGCCCTCGCGCCCTCGCGCACTTGCCACGACGTACTCGCAGCTCATGTGTATCTCATGAGTGCTTTGCGCGGTGTGGGTCCTTCTGCATGGCCCAAACCGTTGCGGTGCATGCACCGAGGTCGGCCCACCCCGCGTGCTCCATTCGCCCCAGCCCCCGCGGCTGTGGGCCTTGTGCTAGGCTAGGAACCCGCTGCGCGGACTTTGGCGGCCTCTGGGGCCCCACAAAGTAAGACGACACGCCCCGGTGACCAAGGGTCACCCCCAGCTCGACTTCGTGATTCGACAGGCGGCATAACTAACTGCAAGTGGGGCGGAGTGGTGCTGGGGCCTGCGGGCTGGAAGCGTACCTGCGTACGAGATTGAAGGCGGGGGCATGAAGGCCGTCCCAGGGTGATGTGGCTTGATGCCGGTAAAGCTCTGTGTGCGTCACTGGTGAGATGTGAGCTAGCGGATTCGCGCGAGCCCAGCATGCCGCATGGCGACTAGGGGCTGCGGGGTCTGCACGTACAAGCAGAGGGGACGTTAGTTGCCGGGCACGGCACGGCACGGACTGGGGTTGCGTTGTATAACATAATACTAGTGTATTCCACGGCTGCACAGAACAGAACAGGACAGTCATCGGTGGTTACAATGAGGGACCCCTTCGAGGGGGTCTAAGCGCAGAACGCTCCGACCGGCTGGTCGACCACACGGGCTTGCCGCCTGCAAGCCTGGGTGCCCCCTAACAGCAGCCCACAAGGGCGGTGAGCCACGGCTATCACCAACGAAGCCTCAGCTAGGGAGCCGCCAAGGGGAGTGTCCCCGCCCGTCCGTGGGCCACCGACCGCAAGGGTTGGACAGCCACACACCATGCCCCCGGGCTCACAGATAACCTTGCCGCATCCACCCCTCCCCCTCTAAGTACAGGATATCCGCCCCTTTGATCCAGCGAGGCTTGAGGCCCTTTGTGCGGAGCCTAGCGAAGACTGGCTGCCGCTTCTTCCGCAGCGCCCTCCCTAGGGCCGTGAGGTAGGGCGCCACCACCACCCCGCTCGCCTCCCGCACCTCCTTAGCCCGCAGGCGGAACTCCGCCCGCTGTGCGGTCGTCACCCCCAGCACGACGTTCCAGCCCCCCTCACCCTTCCAGCACCGCTGGACTGACGCGCTAAGCTGGCTGGCGACTGATGGGCCCAGGCCTGACATGTCGCCCGACTTCAGCCGGTCGGCCATCTGGTCCGAAACCCCCCGCAGCAGCAGCCGGCCTGGGTCCTCCATGGGGGTGTTCTCCACGATCAGCTCGGTAATCCGCTCCACGCGGTTGATGTCCTTGAAGATTTTGTCGACGTCATTGTCGGCGAGCGTGAACGCCTCGAAGACATTGGTTTTGTGGGAAGCGAGCTCCTCCCTAAGCGTGGATACGTCGCGCTGCAGGGCAGCGTGCCGCTCAGCGGCTGCCCGCAGCTCGTCGCGGACTTTGGCGGCCAGCTCGTTGACCGCGTGGACGATACCCTCCCTCAGAGCGGGCGAGTGAATGCAGCGCAGCTTCTCTAGCACCGAATCCAGGAGCGCCACAAAGTCGTCCTGAATCCGCTTCGCCTCGGGACACATGGCAGCCTCGCCCTCAGCTCGCTCCGCCTCGCGAGCCTTGTGCTCAGCTCTCGCTTCGGCCCTAGCCTTCCGGTGAGCCGCCTGCTCGGCTGGTGTGCCAATGTTGTGCAGCCAATTCCTTCCGTAGGAGCGAGACATGGCGGCTACCGTAGGGCTAGGTCCTACGCGTGGTGTGTATTGTGTATTGTGTATTGTGTATTGTGGTGTGTAGGACAGCCTACAACATAGGACATTGCCTACTACATAGCAGCCTGCGCGTCTCGCTGGCCGGCCCTGGCCGACCCGCCAGGGGCCGGCCGCGCGTCGCTGGGCTGAGCAGCCGCCACTTCGGGCCCTGAGGGAGTGGACCAGGCTCGAAGTGCTGCGGCTACTCATCTGTGACTGCAGCCGGATGGTGGACTTCAGTCAAAGGCCGCTCAAGGGCGGTAGTCTCGTTTGGCACAACCCCCCCCCTCACCCGCCGCCTTCCCCGGGGCTTCGTGCCACGTTGTTCTCTGCAGCACAGCTCAGTGGTTTGGCGGCTGAAATTTCGTCGAGCCGGGCGGGGGAGGCTCAGCAGAGGCGTCCGTGCCTCATTGGGGCTGGTGGGGCGGGCGGTGGTGGGGCCCGAACTATGAGGTGCACGCGGCTGGGGCGCTGGCGGCGCTGGCGGTGGCGGCGGGGTCTGTCGCGGCTGCGGAACAGGCGGTGAGGCGGGAGTGTGCGGCGGCGCGGCGGGCGGTGTTGGAGGCTGTTGCAAGGCGTGGAGGGAGAGGGCGGGTGGGCGGACATGTGTGAGTCAGGAGTCAGTCCTGATGTGGAGGCAGCGCTGCCACGGTGAGGGGGTCGGCGGGACAGGGCGAGTCGCACGCAACCCTTGTAGGAACTGGTGAGGCTTGCCTTGACCCCATGTGAGCTCAAACGGCGCTGACCACATGGCACTAGGGCCTGGGCAGCCTGGGCAACCAGGGGCTGATGGACTTGGCAGACTCCCTGCGGGGTCGGCATCTTTGCTGACAGCCCGGGTGGGGGTTATTATAGACAACGGGGCGTAGTGCCGCGGTGACTGGCGCCCGGGTGGGGGTACCGGTACCGTGTGGGCTTGCGCGCGTTCGCCGAGGGCCACCCGCGTCGCGGAGGCTGCGCTTGTGACGGGACTGCGATTGACTAGGTGGCCGCAGCCAGGGCGATGTCGCCCCTGGTTTAATCGAAGGCGCGGTGTCCTGTCGACCTGCTCGTGGCATGGCGTTGCGGTTGAACCGGTTGAACCGCACGGGGGCGAGCAACGGCTTGCGGACATGACAGACGCACATTGTGCCGTACGAGGATGTGCTCCTAGAAAGCTTCAGGCGCAGAGCAGAAGTCACACAAAACACCGCACACTCTTCACCTCTTCCAGTATCAGTCCAGTAGTAGAAGGGAGCTGAGCCGAGGCACGAGTCGTCGACCATGCTGGGGGTGAGTGTCAACATCGCCGACTGCTGCCAGTACTGTTCCTAATTCCACATGTTCCTTGTGTTCCCACCGTTTGTATTATGATAACACCAGTCGCTGCATGGGTCTGTCGCAGGTGACTGCTCAAGCGGCGGGTCACGTCGATGCCGCCATCGGCCACGCCATCGAGCACGGCTACGCGGACCCGGCATACGCAGGCGTAGTTGTAGTTAGCGCGACGTCGGCCGTCATGGGCTCCCTGCTGTGCCTGCACAAGGTGTCCAAGTGGCTGATGCTGGTGGGTCGGCACTGCGGGTCCGTCATGTCGTGTCCTTTCGGTTGCGCTCAGGGGGTGCGCTTACGGAGACTTGCGTGCAATTATTGCCTTTCAACCTGCGCACACACGCCACTGCCGACTCGTGCCTGTCGCTCGCGTCAGCGCTGACGCTTGGCAGCGCCGGTCTGCTGCTGCAAGCCTCCGGCCCTTCTCGCTGTCGTTCTCGTGTACCGTGCACCGCGTCGTGACTACCCCCTTCCCCTTCCCCCCGCCAGTACCCGCTGTCCACCAACCTCCGCCTGGAAACCGTCATCACGCACCTGAAGGAGGTCTACCCCAAAGAGGTCATCCTCGTGGACGAGGTCGCTGAGACCGTCACGGCGGCCCTGGGCCCCGAGCTGGCCGACCGGACCTGGGACAAGACCGTCAAGCAGATACGCGAACTGCAGCGCCCCATCCTGGCTGCGGACCTGGCGGAGGAGGTGGCGGCGGGCGGGGGCCCGCTGCTGCAGAAGATGGTAAAAGCCACGCAGGGCTTTACGCAGGCCAAGCTTCAGGCGGCGCTAAAGGATGCGGTGCCGCCGCTGCATGTCGAGGTCGAAGAGGTGGCGCGGCGCGTGCGCGACGAGGTCAAGGCCTGGTGCAAGAGCGACGATGTCAGGTACGTGACAGTGTGAGGCTAGCTGTCGCCGGTGCGTGATGGCTGAGGCACTAAGCTTCCTGCGTGCATATGAGTATCCTCCGTCGTCCGGGGGACGAGCTGTGCGTCAAGCAAGCAGGCGGCCCACGACACACCGGCCGCCCCCGCCCTGCAACTCGTGCAGGCACCTGACCTACCCCAACCTCATTCGCCTGTCAAACTTCGTGATCAGCCACGCCGGCCAGATGGTCCTCTCCGCGGCGGTAAGCTTCCTTGGGCTCTGGGCCAGGCATGCACAGGGCGCCCCTGCGTTCCGTCCCTTCCCTCCCGGCGGCGGCAGCAGCGACGGCGTTGTCCGCACGTACATACGTCACCAGTCTCAAACAATCAGTGCGCTTAACACCGCCACGTGCGCGTATTGCTTGCACTCTGTCCCCCGCAGCTTGCGTCACCAGCTACACGAGCAAAGCTGTACAGGCTGATGGCCTCTGCGGCGGCGTCGGGCATCCCCGCCCTCAAGCTGTCCGTCCTCACCGGCGGCAGCGCCCTGTGCCTCAAGACGCTCATCAAGGCCGTGCGCAAGCTCCACATCATCTGCGGGCCGGCGCTGCAAAGGCTGGCCGTGATGGAGCTCGAGAGGTGCGTGACGGCAGCACCCTCACGCCGGGTGCGGGGTGGGGCTGCGAGGGAGGTAGGGTACGGGAGCGCATGGTCGCAGGCAACGGGCCAACTAGCCATTTAGTTTCGCCAACCGAGCACAGCAACGGCAAACATACCCGGCCTTGATCAGCCCTTGACGGACCGCTCTCCATCTGCATTGCTTGCGCTTTGTCGACTAAACGCGTCCCTGCATGCCTGCCCCGCCCTTGTGTTGCACCTGCCCACCCGCAGCCAGCCGGGGGCCGAGGACGCGCTCCTGGGCTGCGCCCAGCTCCTGCTCTACAAGGCCGCAGAGGTGCGCCTGCGCCCGCTCAGCGCCGAAGACCTGATCCTGGCGGTGACCCTGTAGCCTGCACGACAGGGGGCGAGCAAGTGTGGCTGTCGGAGCCGCTGTAGAGGGCTAGCGGCGAAGGGTGCATGGCACGCAGGCCAACCAGGCAGCGCGCCACGGCTCTGCCCTGCCAAGGCCGGCGAAAGACAGCGGGCCCAGGAACACACTAAGATGCACACATAAATAAGGGCAGCACGGATGTGAGGGTCTGTAAGAGCACTGATGACATGCAAGATAGAGGTAGGGTGCGATACACGTCAGCGGCAGCAGGTGGCCGATCAATGCGTGGAAACCTTCCTGAGGTGCAGCTGCTTGGCAGTATGGGGTGTGCGTTGTGGGCCATGCTAATGATTGCACGATCCGTCCCTCGTCAGCACTTATAGTTCAGCGCAAGGTGGTGCCAGAACGGGCACGACGGGGCATGCATGAGGTTCGGCGCATGGGGCGGGTATGCACGGGAAGAGCGACGGCTGAAGGACGCAATAGCATGTATGATGGACCTTGACGGTGGTTTGTGTTGAGGGAACCCGGTACAGCGGCCCGGGGCACCCTTTTGGGCCTTTCAATTGCGGGGCCACGGGTGGCGGGGAGGCACCCCGTCGCACCCGCGCGCAGGGGGGCCGCGGCGCGGACCATTGGGACCGAATTAGAAGCCATGGTGAGAGAGCGAGGATCCTGTGCTCCAGAGAAGTGCCGGCGAGAGCCTAAGGCAACGCCTTCTTGGAGGCACCTCGCGGGAGTCGCGGCGCAGGCCATTCCAGAGGAAGCAGCGACAGCGTCGGTCGGCCGAATTAGCAGCAAGGGCAAGCCATCCATCCACGGCGCTCAGGCCGTCTCCAACCGCAACGCTTCCTGCACTCGAGGCACGGCAGGTAGCCACCACTCCAGACCACTCCTATATCAAGAAGTAGAACCGTGTCCGCGTCCTCTCCATGGTTCAGGCACGGGGCCGCGCCTCTGCTCCCCCTGTCCGCCTGCTCGCAAGAGCAGGGTTGCGGGTAGTTCCTCGCCAGTGCGCACTTCGTCGCACTTTGCTGGCCTTGCTTATCACGTAACTCGTCTCCCGTGGGCCCCTTCCCCCTGTCCCCATCCGGCTGACACCGAGTCCCCTATGGCTCATTTAGCACTGCGCTATAATACCTCCGCCCGCCAAGCTTCTAACCCTTCTGTGCTGGGGACGCCTATGTCCGTCCTCCTCCGCCCTCTCTGCTGCAAAGCGTGGGCTCCCCCGCCCCTCCTGGTTGGCCCCCCTTGTCAGCGGCACCCATCCAATCCCATCGCGAGGGCGCAATTGCTATGATACACTTGCAATAATAATGGCAAGCCGATGAGCACTCACGCTTATTTTTGGGCAGGAGCGAGGCAATGGCTACTGGCAGGGACGATGATGATGGCGCTTTGAGCCGCGCTGGACAGCAGCTGCTGCTGGGCAGGACCGTGAGTGAGTGTGGCCAGCAGGGCGGACCGGTGACCGGGGGAGGACATTATAATGGAAGAGGGGTAACCAGTACATAATCCAGTTCCGGCAATGCAAGTCTGGGCTTATCCTTGGAAGGCGACTTCCTTGAGCCGCCGCAGAAGTGGACGGAACGACCACGTTTCCCGGGCACAGCGCTCCCGCAGTGTGCGTTGCCCGCCCGTAACCCCCGTACGTCCACCCCGGCCGCCATACGGCCACAAACAGCTAAACCCCTCCGGCATATCAACGCCTATCCGGCAGAATGTTGTATCACGGGCCTTGG
The DNA here is from genome assembly GCA_016858145.1 of Edaphochlamys debaryana. Lineage (NCBI taxonomy): Eukaryota > Viridiplantae > Chlorophyta > Chlorophyceae > Chlamydomonadales > Edaphochlamys > Edaphochlamys debaryana. The sequence goes on from JAEHOE010000043.1 coordinate 153,216, forward strand.
GCCTGTGGGGCGCGCACCGTGTGTGCCTATGGACTAGCGGCCGCTCCTGGCGGTCCGAAGGGCGTGCCCCCCAGAGAAGAAAGGAGAGTGAAATGTAGTGTCTACGTTGCTGGCACCCGGCGAGGCGGGGGTTTCGACTTGGCGGAGAGCGCCTCAGAGCGCCTCAGAGCGCCTCAGAGCGCCGAGTCGAGGCGGGGGCCCGCAACCGGGCACGCGTACACGGTACCTCTCTCACACCTGATGGCAGTTAGCCACATGTTGGCGATCGACTTTACATAGTTAGATACAACTTGGCGCGACTAACAGTGTACAGCCGGATGCTGAAGCGCGGAGTGTCGAGGGCGGTGTCCACGCTGCTGTGCTTGGCCGACACCATGGTGTGAAACTTGAAGCCATGAATGGTGATGCGTTGTCGACGCGGCGAAAGGAGCATGCTTAGGCCCGTGGTCGTTCAGCTCGGCGAGATTTGGCCCCCAGCACAAATTTTAGTATGTGCTGTGCTCCCCTATCCCTCTAATGCAAGTTATGAAGCCAGTCGCGGTTTAAGTCATGAGTCCTTAATCCTCAACCTGGAAGTCTGTCAGCCCGAGGCTGATGAACGAGAGACTTGATCCGAGGCTTAATGCTACTAACCAGTGTTACTCGCAGAAAAAGTGTGTTCTGAGGTTTAAACCGGTCCTGAGACCCTGCTCAGCAGATGTCCTATAACCGTGCCCCATGCACGTGTATAGGATCAACATACTTGGCCTGTTGGAACTATCCACCCTGGACTCGCCATGGTAATGTAACGTGGTAAAGTAGTCACAGGTTATCATAGTGGCTGGCTTGCGGCTAACCTGGTTGCCCGCCCTGAAGCCCCATCATTGATGTCATGCTGCTGTAAACACCTGATCGAGATTTGTCTTTGCCTGGAGTGCGACCCTGGGTCGTGACTCACGCCCGTGCCTGGCGTTGGGTGATGCGGTGCTCTGGGCGCTGCTATGCAACAATGCTTCCCGACCCCGCTGCGCGCCCCATGTGTCCGCGAGGACGCTGGACAGCTGAGGGGGAGCATGTGTTGTATCACGGGCCTTGGGCCTGTGGGGCGCGCACCGTGCGTGCCTATGGACACCGGCAGACCCGTATCTGTCCCTGGGTCTGTATGTAGCCAGTTCGGCATCCCGGTGTGATGCTCAGCCAGTAGAGCATCAGGTAGTAAGATTAGCAGGCTTTCGGGGTCAGACCCTACTCTGCTGGTTGGTGATCGGGCTAACTGTCAGCCCGTACCGGAGCCCCATCACGTAACTACGCGCTTCCTGCTGCCAACTGGTAGTTCTTACTACCTCCTGATCCAGGGCTAGTGTCTCATCAGATGGGATACAACACAGAAGAGCCTTGAGGGCAGATTCCCGCAGTGCTTACGAAGACTAAGGAGAAGGGGCAGCGCAGTGCCGCAAGATACAAGCAACAAGTACCTGCTGAAACTCTAGAGCCCAGTCTCTGCATCATCCCACAGCAATTTGTTGGAAGGAAGACAAGGGCAGCGCGCCGGCCTCTTCCCACGGCCGGGAAGTCGCAAGATCAAGTTCCAGCACGCAAGGAAGAAGCAATGAGACCTGATCGCCCACACGCCTTGCAGCAGGGCTCTGGCCTCTGCCGCTTTACCCTCCTCGCGCCCTTGCCACCCTGACGCACGGCCGGGCCTTATTAGCACCAAAGCAAACTCGTGCCATGTATCTCATACCCCAGGCAGACCCACATTACCCAGAGTTGGCTTGCCCCATCCTCCGCGGTCGCGTCGCAGGGCCCCCTGTCTGTGATTCACAGTTTACTGAACGACGAGACGACTAGGGGCTCGCCAGCCAGGCCGCAGCAGCCGTCGCCGACAGCAGCCCCGCCAGGCCATACACCGCAGCAGCCACAAGGCCGCCCTGCTCGTCCCTGGCACGCTCCCCGCCGTTGCGGTACACCCTTAGAGCGGCAGCGTGCCCGACACGGGAGGACCGCAGCTGCAGCCAGCGCCACAGGTCCATGTGGCACACACCCCGGCGCGCCCGCACCCACGCCCGCACCTCCTCCGCGTGGCGAGGGCCCGAGCACCGGAGCGCCTCGCACTGCTCCTCCGCCGCAGCCAGGGCCGCGCACCAGTCCACCCCCCGGCACCCCGCCTCCGCCACCAGCCACTGCAGGACGGCCGCCGGTGCCCCCGCCTGGATGGCCCGCACCACCAGGCCCAGGCCGGGGGGCCCCAGGGGCACCCCCTTGGCGTGCAGCAGGCGCAGCAGGCGCCAGTCTTGGTTGGTCAGCGCCACGGTGTAGGGCTCGGCCGTGACCTGGCAGGGGGGGCGCAGGTCGGATTAAGACGAGGCGAGGGCCGGCTGGGACACCGTCGAGCAGCCGATAGGTTCTACCGCCAGATACAAGCATGAGCACGCAGGCTGTAACCCCAAAGCCAGCTCAACTCACCGGCTGGGGGCAGCCATGCTCCGCCAGCAGCTCCACCGCCGCCTCGCACCCGGACATCGCGGCCAGGGACCACGCATCCTGCTGCATGACGCAACCCTGCAGCGTTCGCACCGCTTTGGTGACGTCGTTCCAGCCGATCGCTCCCCGCATCCACTGCAGGTGTAACGTGCTAGTCCAGTACTTAGGTGGAGTCTAAAGACCCCAATATAAGCTAAGGGAGCCAAGCCATAGGCGAGGCTCAATAGTACGGCAGCACAGCTGCCGTATGCACACACCTGGGCCCAGAGGGCCCAGATACGGCTATAATAGGAGGGCAGAGCCCTAGGAGAAGTCATGCCTGTAAGGCGTACGTTACAGCAGGAGCTGCTCATGCCCGCCGGTGGCCGCGCCCCTCGCAAGCAGCTCCCCCGGCAGGGCGTAGCCCCTCTATGCAGCGGCGGGAGGGGATGAGGAGGTTATTCACGTGGTTGCGCGTCTCAGCCGTGCATGCAGTCCCGGGACGGCTGCAACCTTTCACCTGGACGAGTGTCTGCAGCACGGCCGTGTGCCCGCCCCTGGCCGCCCTGTAGCCAGCCTCAGGCAGCACGTTCGCCAGCTGCACCTGGTCCCCCGCAGGCAAGAGCCACCCCAGGAAGGCAGCGACGTCTCGTTGTCCTGCCTGCGATAACGGATATGGCGCGCAGGCGCGCTGGCGTTGGCTCCTTCAGCCCATCGTGGAGTGCGCGCGCGGTCCAGCAGGAAAGACGCACCTGCACACCCTCGTCCAGGAGCCACTCGAGCGCCGCCCCTTTCCCGGCCTCAACCGCCACCGCCACGGCCCAGCAGTCGGGCCTCAAGCCCTTGGCCCGCAGCCATCCAAACCGCTCCACAGCAGCGTCGTCCGGAAGGGGAGCACCACAGGTGAACAGTAAGGGTTCGCCCTCGGCGCCGAGTGTTAGGAGCCAATCCGCCTTGGCCTGAAGGCACGGCGGCAAGCACGGGCACAGTGACGGGTCGAGCTCAGTGGAAGGCCTGGAGTTGACCGAATGTGTCCGTCCTACATGATCTGGCGATCCCGACTCACCTCCCAGTCGGGCGTTACACTGCACAGCGCTTGCAGGAGGTAGGGGGTGAGCTCCACGCCTGCCCCTCCGAAGGGCACCCACAGCCTCTGCACGGCCGCCAGGTCGCAGCCCTCCAGTGCCGCGGCCACGATGTTTGGCCCAGAAGGCACAGCCTGCCTGAGGCTGGCCGAACTCTTTGGACGTGCCGCGTTCAGCAGCGACTCCGCCAGCGCCGGATACCCGCCCTTGAGCGCGCCGGCAGCCGCCGTGCCCGCCCCAGCCGGCGCCCGCAGGCCAGGGAAGCGCTCGAGGCACCACTCACTCACACATGTCATCTGTAACAGGGCCCGGGCGGGCTCTGAACTGGCATCATAGGAGGCTTTTGAGAAGGTACGTTGTTACATCATCCCTCCCCGCCTCGGCCGCAGCGGTGAGGACTTGGGCCCAGGCCAGCCCCTCGGTCACCCAGCCCGGCTGCACCAACCAGGCGCAACAGCCCAGGGCGCCGGCGGCCGTAAGCGCTGCCTCCAAATTGGGCACGACGTCAGTGCTTTATATTGTTGCTCCTCCAAGCACCTCGGACGTCAGCTTGCTCACGAAGCGGAGACAGGCTGCCTCGTTCGGGCTTAAATTTTCGGCGGGGACATCTGGCAACGCATGTGGGAGGCTGCATCCCGTGGCGTATATCGCGCGCCTAGACCGCGCCGTTGACGATTGTGGAGCTCGGACCTCGCTTGGACCTAACGAGTAGCTGAGAAAGACGCTTGGCGGTTGTGGAGCTCGTAAGCTTGCACACAAGCTGGCTGCCCTGGGCCGTGCCGGGGATACGCCAGCATAGCCATCCTGCCGCAAGGGCAAGGGCAAGGTGAGGGCACTACTCAGCGTGTGAGCTCAAGCTAACCACGGTCCGATAGGCTGACAATGACTGATACGCACGACACTGTAGCTGGCCAGTCGTGGGCCCGCTGCCGGCTCAACCTGAGCTTTTGCCGTGTTCTTGTCTTCTTATGTACCCCACAACCTCCTGCACTGCGTTAGCACGGCGGCAGTGGTGCTGCAAGCGACCAAGGGCCCGGGCCCTCTTTCAATTCATCTGCGTCAAACGCCCTTCATGGGGCGCCGAAACGATGGCGCAGAGCCCAAACTTCTATCAATTGAGGAACTTCCTTGATCATTCCCATAGATCCCCGGCGGCCGGCCGTAATAATGACTACGCCACAAGGGTGTCACCGGCGGCCTACCTTCCTCCCAGGCCACCTTCCTCCGCCACCTGTCTCAGCGTCTAGGTGGAGCTCGCAAACTCTCACAGGCCACTCCCTAATTGAGCCCCATCCCCGCAGCTCCTGGCACGCTGATCCGTCCCTAGACCTCTACGGCGGCCTCAGCCTGTAGGTTCCCTGCCCTTCGTCAGCCTTGTAGTCAAGTACGCCCTCATGCTCCTCGCCCAGCACATCACTGCGGCTCTTCCTTGGCTGCGGGCTCCGCTGCGGAAGCCTCCCGCGGCCCGCCGTCCCGCTCCTCCTCGAACACCAGGTGCTGCGTGAGGTAGGAGTTGATATGCGACTCAAGCTTGTTGGCGAGTTTGTAGTATACCGTGTCGGGGGCGTTGTAGAAGCGGCAGTTGTCGCAGACGCGGCGGAGGTCGGCGTTGAGGATCTCCAGCGTGGCGTAGAAGCAGCGCGACGCCAGACGCTGCTCAATGACGTCCAGGGCGATGGGGTCCTTGATGATGTCTGGCGGGGGTGAACGACGAGGGAGGCGGAAGGGAAATGGGTAGGGCTGGGCACGGGCCCAAGTGCCAAGCATGGCCAAGCAACATGATGAGGCGTGGCATGAGGGCACGAGGGGAAACGCATAGTAGCTTGTGAGGTGAGGTGAGAGAGTGCAAAGAAAGGAGCATGGTCTGTGTCGAGTCAGCCCGGAAGCGGGTGAGGGCAGCTGCCAGCAGCGAGCAGGAGCGCCCACACCCTGGGCAGAGACCGGCCATTCCCTGCGTCAGGGGCCAGAGGCGCCAAGCCTCTTCCAGCCAGCCCGTGCGAAGCCCTGCCCTCATCTCATCACACAGTATTGCGCTGCGGTGAAGCCCCCCGCCCCCCTTCCCCCCTGATGCTCCTCCACAGCCCTGCAGCCTTTTCCCTGGCCTCGTCTCAAGGGCCATGCCCTCCCGTCTCCCCCCGCCGGCCGCTCGGCGCGCACCGTAGTAGTCGGGTGCGTCCTGCACGGCCACCTGCACCAGAAAGGGCCATGCCTCCTCCAGCCCCTTGACGTGCTCCAGAAGCGCGGCCATGAAGGCGTGCAGCGTCGCGGGTGTGGGGTCCACGGGCGCCTCGCTGCCGTCCAGCACCAGACGGTAGCGCGGGCCCTGAGCCGCCAGGGCGGGCGACCAGCCAGCCTCCAGCACGCCTGGGATGTCGCCGATCGTTAGCGCGGAGCGCAGCGGCCGCGGCTGGCCCGCTGCGTCTGCCCGCGCCTCTGCAGCGGCCTGGTCGGCAAAGTGCGTGAGGCCGGGGCGCACGAGGTGGCTGTTGGAGAGCTGGCGGATGCGCTCGTCCAGCGCCAGGCGCTGGGTGCGGACCAGGTCCGGCAGCGCCGTGAAGCAGACGCAGGGGTGCATGACGCACTCCATCAGCGTGCCGCCGTCGTAGTCCTTAATGTAGCCCTGCCAGCGCTCCCGCTCGAGCGTCACCTCACGCGTGAAGCCCTGCTTCTCAAAGTACCCCACCGCGTTGTTGTCGGCGTACGTGAGGAAGTGCGTGAGCCGGTCCTGCGTGCGCGCAAACTCTTTCGTGTGGTTCATGAGCCGCGTGCCGTAGCCCTTGACCTGCTCGTGCGAGGTCACGGCGCAGAAGGCGATCTCGCCAAAGGCCTGGGCGTGGAAGGCGCGGTACGTGATGCCGCCGATGACTGTCCCGTTGCGCTTCAGCAGCGCCACGGAGCGGTGTCGTCGGTCGAACACCAGCCGCACGATGTACTCCTGCAGAGCGGGGGAAAGGGGAGGGCGGGAGCGTGCGGTGCAGGGGACTGCGCTCAAGGTGACTGCCATGTTCTGTGCAGCCGCCAAAAACCCCACACGCCTGTGACGTCCGCCCGCCCCCTTGAAGAGCTTCCTCTCACTGCCCCTGCCCAACCCCTGAGCCCGCCTACCTTTGGCATGTTGGGCAGCTGCTTGGAGAAGATGTTTTTCAACCCCACGAGGTATATCAAGTTCTGCGGGTCGTCATTGTTGAGGACATACTTGAAGGAGATGTCCCCGTCCTGCTCTCGCTTGATAAGTGCCTCCTCGCGTTGGGAGTAGGCACCAGGCAACAATCGCTCAGATGGCCCCGGTTGTTCGCATACAAGCTGGTTTGCTGTCCGGTATTCAAGTTGTAAGGGTCCATTCTCATGATGCAGGCGCTGCCTCTTGGCAGGAGGCTGCTCGACCTCAACCATTTGCGCGCCACCGCGTTGACCGCCCACTACCGCGGCGCTCTGTGCACAGTGTGTAAGCAGCTGGAAGAACAGGACGCGAAGGGGTGTTGGGCGACATCCTGACCCGCGATGCCACGCAATGGTGCCACCATTGGGTGCAGCGCCATTTGGGTGCCACCATTGGGTGCAGCGCCCTCGTTCACTTCCAGGTCTGATTTTCCACGAGTTCCTCCTGCCCATTTCCACAGCGCAATCAGTCACCATGGCCCTGATCATGCAGAAGGCCTGCGCAGCTCGCCTTGTGGCTCGCTCACGCACTGTGTGCCAGGCGGGCTCGAGCGCCTCGCGCCGTGCCATCCTCGGTGTTGCGCTGCTCCCGGCGCTTGTGTATGCCCCCAAATCACTGGCGATGATCCTTGGTGAGTTTGGTGCTTGGGCCAGGCGAGCTGCGTGTGGCTGCAACTCGTCGCAAGCCAGCGCGCTATGCTCGCGTGTCGTTCAACCTTTCGTGGTCTCAGCCCATTAACTTGCATCGATCGATTGAACATCTGCGGGCTTCAAGCGTAGAGCGCCATGACCAGTTGCTGCATGCCGCGACCTGCCTTCTTCCCGCTGCCGCACGCCTACAGACGAGGACGACGATGACCTTGTTGAGAAGGCCAAGGCCAATCGCCGTGCCCGCCTGGCGCAGCAGGCAAGCCTGTGTGGCCAGGCTTGTTTTGTGGTTGGGCTTCGGTGGTCGGGCCCCGGCCCCGCCATACACAGCTGCCCCGCCATACACATTCCCCCGCACATCCCTCCGCAGAAAGGCGTCACCTCCGACTTCCTGCGTGAGGAGAACCTGCGCGACGCTCGCCTTGAGCGCGAGCTGGTGCCGGTGCAGAAGGCCGTGTACAAGCTCGCCAAGTCGGGCAGCCAGCTCGAGGTGAGGCGGCCCTTGTGCGAGGGGCAAGGCCACATGTCTGACCGCCATTCAAACAGCTTTCAGCTGGGGAGGTGACTGGTTGTCGTCCTTGACCATAGGATCTTCCACACGCTTGTTCGCCCGCGCCTCACCCCTTCCCTCTTGAACCCGTGCAGGCCGGAGATCTCTCTGGCGCCGCCAGCACCCTCTCTGAGTCTTGGGTTGCGGAGCTGGGCACCGTCGCCACCGCTCTGTCGGGTGCCGATGAGGCCGGCAAGCTCACCTCCGCGATTCGCAGTGTGCAGAGCTCGGCGGCCGCTGGGGACGCCTCCGGCTCCAAGCGCCAGTTCGTGGCCCTGGTGGGCAGCCTCCAGAGCTGGGCCGCCAGCACAGGCCTGGCGGGCGGGCTGAAGGGTCTGTGAGCAATGCGCTGTGTGGGGACGATGGAAAGCAGGCTAAGGATCATCTCTATGGGTCGTGCGCTGTTGATGAATCGGACAGTTTTGCCGGAAGGGCTTGACTAGGTAGCTGCCCCAAGGTACTGCGCCGCATGTCACTCTAAGCGTTGCGCGGTTGTGAGCTTGTTGCGGACTAAGTGCAGCGCGGGTACCTTTGACAAGCTGTAGAGGAAGCTGTTCGTAGTGGAGCATTGTGCGTCAGTGCGCGGCTCCTGCCCTTCCGTCCTCGCGGGGTTTGGGGCCCAGCCCTCGCCCCTTTGATGACAACCTTGATAGCAGGTAGCGGGTATTCAGCAGAACGCTGTGCACGGGTGACGGCCGAGTTTGGTATGGCGGGCCTCTGCCCTTGATGCCCGCATGCAGGGGACAAACACTCCCGGGCGAGGGGTAAGGAGAGGTTTACAAGGAGATATCACGAATGGATGGGTGAACTAGGATGTCTGGCTGGGAGCTTTGGATGGGCCAGGCCGGATTGCAACGTACAAGTTGATTTGGCTAGCATATTGACGGGCTCCGTACGGTTTCTAGGCCATGAGCGTGTGCGTCACAGCTGTGTAAGCTTGCAGTCGCTGCTGAGGTTGAAATTGACGATCAGCCCACCGGTCGGCTTTGGACGTGTAGGGACGCCACGAGGGCGGACAGGGATGTGCACAATTGCTACTACTTGCTGTGGAGCTGCACAGCTTATGGCGCCTCACCCACTCCCAGCGGCCCACGTGATTCCCTGACATTGCCTCCGCAAGGCCGGGCATCTCCTTGTTGTGCTCCCTGTCCCTGAGCCTTCGGCCCTCTCTGCAGGGGCCTCCGGTGGCTTAGGGTCCCTGTCGTGCAGGCGCTTGCGACTGGCCTTTGAACGTGGGGGCATCACTAATGGATCAATCACGGGGGACCGGGGGTTGCGGGGTGGGTTCGTGGCAGTCAGGTTGACACATGGCTGCACGAATGAGCTGGTTGCTCAGATAATATGGTCGCAGTGCTTGGGTACGCTCGCAGCTGCTTGCAGCGGGTTCGGGCTGGGCAGATCGATGGACATCGCACTGATCATCAGAGGCCCTCGCGCCCTCGCGCTCTTGCCACGACGTGCTCGTAAGTCATGTGTATCCCATGAGTGCTTTGCGCGGTGTGGGTCCCTCTGCATGGCCCAAACCGTCGCGATGCATTCACCGAGGTCGGCCCACCCCGCGTGCTCCATTCGCCCAAGCCCCGCGGCTGCGGGCCTTGTGCTCGGCTAGGAACCCGCTGCACGGACTTTGGCGGCCTCTGGGGCCCCACAGAATACAACGTAACGTCTGGTGACCCAGGGTCACCCCCAGCTCGACTTCGTGATTCGACAGGCGGCATAAATAGCGGGTTTAGGATGGAGCTTGACAATGCGGCTTGAGCGGGTTTAGGGTGAAGCAGTCTGCGGGGGGGTTGGGGGGGAGTTGAGGGGTGGGGGCGGGGGAGTGGGCGGGGCCACTTCCCCACCCCCTTGCGTTGTTGAGGCTGGCGGGTGGGAGGGGCCCGGCTTGGCCTGGTTAGCTGGCCTGCGAGGTAGGACGCAGGCGATGCGGGATGCTGGACGTGGGGCAAGCTGCCATGATGTGCGCCTGCCATAGGTGGTGAGGACTTGCTTGGATGGAGCTGCCCGGAAGATGCTGACAGATGCTCAGCAAGCGAGCTGCCCACACAGCACGCGGGCTTGGACTATGGAGCTTGACAATGCTGCTTGAGCCTTGAGCTGGGTTGAAGAGGTTGCTGGCGGTAGGGAGAAGGCGTGGGCGGGGCCAAGGGAGCTGTGCCCGAGGATGGATGGATGAATTGGTGAGGGGAGGCGGGGTCTTTGTACAAGGCGAGCTCTGAACTGGATGGCTCCTGACCTATGTATATGATACATCAAGTCTGCGTGCCGATCGGGCGCTCATGTGAGTCGCGGTTAAGTCGCGATACATTTTGCTCGCCGAGGGCCATCCATCGCCAATCGCCGAACCATTGGCCTCACGTCAGCTTCTTGGCGCCTCTGCAGGTCACAGTCGGGCCTGTCAAGTAAAATTTGCCGCATGTCGGGCTTGTCAAGTAAAAACGGTTGGTCGCGGCGCGCGGAGGCCTCCTGCTGCTCGGCGAGCACCGTTTCGGCCCAGCTTTGGAACCGCGAGTGTATCTCAAACATCAAGGCATTGATTGGTCGAGGTCGCGTGGCGTTCCGACGCGCATTGAGGAAGTTCGGTGCTCATTGTTGGGGCGATTTCCGCGACCACGCGTCTTCGCGGCCCCGCGCCAGCCTAGCGAGCGCTCCTATGATGCAAATTACGTATGCGAGTCAAGTCCGATGGCTTTGGTCGCGGAGTAAGAACGCCGACCCAGGGTCGTTGCTTTTGCGAACATGGCTGGTCAAAGGTCTGCTTAAATAGCGGGTGACGGGTGAAGCAGTCTGCGGGGGGTGGGGGGGAGTTGAGGGGTGGGGGGCGGGGGAGTGGGTGGGGCCACTCCCCCACCCCCTTGCGTTGTTGAGGGGCAAAAGGCCGCGGGTTGGGAGGGGCCTGGCTTGGGCCGGTAAGCTGGCCTGGGAGCTGGGACGCAGGCTATGCGGGAGGCTGGACGTGGGGCAAGCTACCATGAGGTGCGCCTGCTATGGGTGGTGAGGACTTGCTTGGATGGAGCTGCCTGGAAGATGCCCACAGATGGTCAGAAGCCATCTGCCCACACCGCACGCAGGCTTGGATGTGGGAGCTTTGACAATGTTGCTTGAGAATTGAGCTGGATTGAAGAGGTTGCTGGCGGTAGGAGAAGGAGTGGGCGGGGCCAAGGGAGCTGGGTGCCCGAGGATGGATGATGGGCTTGAGGCGGGGTCTTTGTGCAGGACGAGTTCTGAGCTGGATGGCCATTGACGTATATATATGAAACATCAAGTATGTGTGCCGATTGGGCGCTGTTGCAGTGAGTGTGGTCCGTCGCGGTGAAGTCGCGATACATTTTGCTCGCCGAGGGCCATCGCCAGTCGCCGGGTTGCGGCCCATTGGCCCTCACGTCAGCTTCTTGGCGCCTCTGAAGGTCACAGTCGGGCTGCCAAGTAAAAACGGTTGAGCGGCTGCAGGTCGGGCCTGCCATGAAAACAACGGTTGGTCGCGGCGCGCGACAGGCTCCTGCTGCTCGGCGAGCACCGTTTCGGCCCGGTTCTGGCCTCGCGAGTGCTTCTCAGATGTCAGGGCAGCATGTGATGCGGGTCGCGCGGCGTCCCGACGCGGCTTGAGGAAGATTGCTGCCCTAGATGTGGTCGATTTCCGCGACCGCGCGTCGGCGCGGCCCCGCGCCGCTCCCGCGCGCGTCCTACCGCCACTATGTACCAAATACAGTCAAGTCCGACGGCTTTGGTCGCGGAGTGAGGGGGGTGACCCGGGGTCGGAACTTTTGCGAACATGGCTGGTCAAAGGTCTGCTTAACTAGCGTGAAGCAGCTCTCCGGAGGCAGGCGGGGCGGGGGCGTGCCGCCCCCTCCCCGCCTTGAGGGGGTTTCCCCGGGGTGCGTGGCGGGGTTGGGCGGGGAAGTGGTTTGACGGCTGGATTCGTTTGAGGGGAGGAGGAAGGCGAAGAATGGGACCAAGGAAGTAACCGCGGAGCGCTGGGCGGGAGGGGTACGTAGGTGTGCTTGCTCGGGGATGCGCTGGACGGAGTTGCCGGCGGGTTGGATTGGAATTCCCCGCGTTGGACAACCTCGTCGCGAAGGACCACGGGGGCCTGCCCAGGGTGCAGACGTGTGAAGGATGGCATGCTATATGTTGAAAGGGGCGCGCGTTGTTGGCAAACGCATTCTGTCGCGGGGCGAGCATGTGCGGGTCGCGAGGGCTTTCGTTTCGCAGAGTTGCATTTGACGCCCGCCTGCAGGTGCTGTTATACCCTGTGAGGAGTTTAGTGAAGTATGGTGGTGAAGCGCAAGGCACTCGCGGCTCTGAGCGGAGCTGGTTGAGGGCGATGGGGCCCCTCCTGGTTTTGGCGCGAGTTTTGGCCGGTCCATCGCTGCACGTGAGGTCGCCCGCAACGCCCCACGCTGGGGTAATAGAGCTGTGAAAGCTATGCCGGCGTGGGCAGGCGCGGCGGGCAGGCGCGACCGCCGGTGGCGTGCGCATGTCCGCCGTCGAGGCATCCCCACGTCGCCCTTCCGCCTCCCTGGCCGGCGCAAGGGCCCTTTGACGCTGCGCGGCACCCGACGCACTGAGTTTAAGAGGCTGAGAGGGCCTCCTGAATAAAGGGTCAGAACCGGTGACCCGGGGTCGGCGGAACCGCCGTTTTGGCGCTTCTTGAGCTGCTTAACCACTCGTGATAAGGACGTGTGGCATCTGTCCTGGTGCTGTGCTTTCCCTGCCATTTCAGTCCGAGTCCTGCCCATCAGGGCCCAGCACGCCTGCTGCCCATGTACCCATCACAGCGTGCATGGTTTAAGGAGCAGCATCGCGGCGGCCGAAGCGGACGGGTCACACACTCACCTCCGGCCCCACTGCATTGGGTCGGCTCCCCAGCGTCCCCTGGCTTGCCTGCCTGCATGCCCTCTGCATCCCATGCCGTACCCCCTTCCCCATTCCTGCGCCCTTGCTCACCGCCAAGCCCCGCCAGTTCCACTCAAGTCAGAAGCACACCCGCATAACGACCTCAACCCCCGAAGATCTATCTACTGCAATCCAGCTTCCCCAGCCAGCGTCACGGCCCGTCACCCAGCTCCATGCCTGTGCTCAACGTCTGTACTCCTTCAGCCCCAGGCCCCCACATGTGCCCTCATGGAATGGGTGAGGTCCCGACACATATGCCCATGAGAGTGCGTCCCTCCCCCCAGCCGCGAGCAGCCATGTGCCGTACACATCGCCCAGCGTCTGTCTGGCGCCCGGCCATGCATGCACTCAGGGCCCCGCCACCGCGTGCACCGCCTTCAGGCCCTCCAGCGCCTGGCTCAGGTGCTGCACGGTCAGCGACGCCATGCCCTGCGTCAGGATGTGCGCCGTGCGCTCGTGCGCCAGTGCGCCGGTGAGCACAGCCAGCGTGTTGCCGGCCGCCCTGCATCCGGGGGGAGGAAGGGAGGGGCCGCAGGATTTGGAAGGGAGCAAGGCAGGGGCGACATGCGGTGCGTGTGAGTTGCAGCCAGGGCGGCTGATACGGCCAGAGCACAGCAGGGGGTGTCCAACGTAAGCTCGTCTATCCTAACCGCGCCTTGGACAGAGACAGGAGCACGGCAGCGCTGGGCGGCGGACGGCACTGTGCGTGCTCTCAGCCCGGCGCTCTGCGGCCCCGCCCTTCCCCGCCTGACCCTGCCTCACATGTTAGCGGCGATGCCCTCCCGCCACTCCTGCACGTCTCGCTCCAGCTGCGCGATGTCCCCAGCGACCGGCAGCAGCGGCCCCTGCGCCAGCGCCAGGTCCATCAGGGCGTGCAGCCGCTCCTCCGTGAAGCCCTGCGTGCTCGCCGCCAGGGCGCTGAGCGCGGCGTCGCGGCCCTCGTCGCCCACCCGCAGTGGCTCGGCCAGGGGCGGGTTCGGGGGCACGGGCAGGGCCGCGTTGAGCGCAGCCAGCCACTGCGACGACCTCGCCGGGGTGTGCGGCAGCGACCGCGCGATGTTGCCGCGGGTGCAACGGACCAGCCCGCCGCCCCGCTGGTGCTGGCGGAGCCGCTGGTCGATGATGGTCTTGCGGGCAGCAGCGCTCGGCAGCCCAGGCTGCGGCGAAGGAACGAGTGGCGGAAATGGTAAGGCATCCATCCTCGCGGTGGCATCATGTGCGTGACTCGGCCACGGAGCACGCGAGGCAGCGCAGGATCACAGCTCAAGGCAGTGCAAAGGGCCCCGGGCTCTAACGATTAAGGGCAGCTCAAGGCCTTTGACACGACGCATGGGCTATGATGCATGGCCGAAGCGCGCAACGCTCACCTGACAGCAGAACGCGCAGATCGTGCTGATGGTTGTCACGGCCACCAGGGCGACAGCCGCGCCAGCGAACGCGCCCTCGAGCTGGGCCTGGTGGACGCGCTGGGCATCCTCGACATGACCGCGCGTTGGCGACACGCGCACAGGAGCCTGCGGAGCGATGCGGACAGGAGGGCATCAGGCAGCTGCAGCTTCCCTCTTCAGCTTGCGTGGACAGCTCACCGCAGATGGTTCGCAGCCCAGCAAGTTTGCGACCGTCGTGCAGATCGCGTTGAGTCCGTTGCAAGCGAAGTCTTGCAGGGACGGGTCCGCTGTTTTGCTGCTCATTCTCTACGTGTGCGGCTGACAGCAGGTGGCTCTGCTTGGTTCTTAGGCGCATGCGCTTCTTAACGTGCGCCTGCCATCGCGAGCCGTACAGGTCCGAGGCCTTTCACGAACTCGCCATGCATTTCGCCCAGCACCCACTCCTCCCCGCATCCATTGCACAACAGACTGAGCTCCTATGTGCAGATTATCAAGGCTTGCGTGCCTTGAGAGCCCCTGCGCCTGCGCGTCTCACAACTGCCGCCGCGGGTCCTCGCCCTCGGTCCAGCCCCCTCCGCTCGCAGCTCCCGCTGGCCGGCTCCGTCAGAAACCGAGTCCCCAGCAGCCATTCCCATCGCCCTTGCTCGGCCCTTGCAACACCACACCCAGCCCTGGCAGGGACGTGGCAGTGCGTGTGTGCCGGTCCATCCTGCAGACACAAAAACGGACTGCCGTGCCATGCACTTTTGGCCTCCCTGACTCCCCACGGCAGCCTCCCATTCAACTTCCCAGCCCCGCCACCTCAACCGCCCCTGAGCTTAAGCCGACGAAGGTCCGGGCATTGCCTCCGCAGCCCACGCCTGCCGGCTCGCCTTGGGCGGGCGGCCCCGCCTCTTGGCAGCCTCCGGCCCCGAAGCCGCCCCAACGGTCGGTGCCGCCGCCGTCGCCACCTCCCCTTGCGCCTGAGCACTAGCGCCGTCCGCCGACCCCGCCGCCTTTTTCGCAGCTGCCACGCGCCGGACAGTCTCGCGCGCGACGCGCTTCGGCGCCTCCGCTGGCTGCGCCGCCAGCGCCGCTCTCGCGTTCGCCTCCCACGTCCCCCCTCAACAGCCACAACTTGCCCTTCCCCTTCGCCGCCCCTCCCGCCCCTCCCCGGCCTGCACTCCCCCTCCCGCCCCCCCCCTGCAGGTCGAGCCCACGATGGGCACGCGGTGTGCCAGGCGCCATTTTCGCCGCCGCCACCGCCGCTGCCGCCCGTGGCCCAGTAGGCGGCGGAGCAGGCGGCCCCCAGCGCCCCGGCCAGAGCCAGGAAGCGCTAGTCCTGGAAGGCGGCGCGGCTGGGGCGCAGGGGGGGTGGGGGGCAGGCAGGGCGGCGGCAAGGGGAAGTGTGCATGCAACTGTTGTTGACTTCCGTACGGGCCGTGGGCCAAAGGGGTCGGTGGGCATCTGTCTCCAGTGAGGAGCAAACATATCTAGTGTCGGGGAGCTTGCTCCCGGCCTAGGGCGGCAAGACGATGCATGCGGGCACAGCCTGTAGTACACACTACTGAGCGTCCAACTTCTCCAGGCGCTGCGCACACCTGTTGGGCGCCTCACGGAGTCATGGGGCGTGCTCCAACGACCCATGACACTCGCGATCCACTGCACCACGACACTTCGGGCTCGTGCCCTCGTGCACACCGAGTCGCCCTGACCACGAGACCATTGCCTGTCGCTTGGCATCTCCGTCTTTCTGTTGCGTTGCGCACAGCCTAGTTGCGTTCAGCTGCTTCCCCCTTCGTCGTCGTCCGGACTACGCTGCACGGCCCCTGCGAGCATAGAATCCCCAAACGCCCAACGCTGTCCCTGTAGTGCTGCGAACCCTTTGTTCCACAACAAAGCATTGTGTATTGCGCCCAGACGGCTGCCTGCGAGATCATCGACATACCCAGCCGGCAACCGCGCGAAAGCGCCTGAGGGTCGCGTTGCGGGGAAGGCGAGCGTGCAACTGCTTACATCGACCACCCCACGCCTTGGCCTACAATCCGTGTTCCCCTAGGGGGGCACATCACTCCGGGGCACAGCTCCTGGCGCTGTCACGGCTCCTCGCCCTGCCTACCCCTGCCTACCCCCTGCCGCGCGCGGCTCCGTTGCTGCGCCGCCCGCCCCGGCTGCCCCACCCCAGCCTCCCCGCCTCTGCGCGCTCACGCCTGCTGGTAGTGGTGCAGGCGGTACAGCAGCGCGCGGCCCTTGGCGTTGCCGATGGCCAGGAGGCCGCAGTGGGGCGAGAAGTCCAGGGAGTGCACGTAGTGCAGCGGCGAGCGGCTGGTGGGCCAGTTGGCGAACACGGTGAGCGAGGGCAGGTGCACCAGGCGCAGGGCGTCACGCTTCATGCGGGAGGCAGCCGCCAGCATCTGGGGGCGCGGGCGGGGGCACGGGCATGGGCAAGGCGGGGGCCTTACGACAGCAGCAGACAGCGCGTTGCCCGTGATGCGGCAAGGCGGGGGGGAGCTGCAGTGGCACTTCCATCGGCACGTGATAATGAGAGCTGCTTGCACAGGGTCCACGCACTGAGGCCCAGGCGGCCAGGGCCGCAATGCCCCGAGCAGCGGGGCTGCCGCGGGGCCACCAGCAGCGCCCAAGCGGCAGTGCCGTGGGCCCCAGCAGGGTGGGGGAGGTGCGCCAGCTGTGCGGCGCGGGCCGCTCCGGCCGCTCACCTGGCTGTCGGGGCTAAACACGAGCGTGTCTGCGTTGGTGGTGAGGTTCATCAGCGACTTGGCCGGCTCCACCGCCACGCGCCCGGCGCCGCCCGCGCGCGCCGCCGCCGCCTCCACCTCCGCGCGCGCATACACGTTGACCACGCCCGAGCCTGAGCCCGTGGCCAGCCAGCGGCCGTCCGCCGAGGCCGCCAGCGCGCTGGCGTCCCCCGTGGAGCCCGCGTCCAGCAGCGCCAGGCGGCAGCGGCGCATGCGCAGGTCCCACACGTGCACCACGCCGTCGTCGCCTGGGGCGGGGGGGGGGGCGTGGGCGTGGGCGTGGGCGGGAGGGAGGATGGTCAGAGGGTTTAGGCGTGGGCTTGGGCTTGGGCTTGGGCGTGGGTCTGGGAGTAGGGCAGGGATAGCATGGTGGGGTAGCGCAGGGCCGGGAAACATCTGATCCTGTCGGTGCACAAGATATGTTGGGCAAGGGTTGAGGGACGAGAGAAGAGCTTACACACGGCAGCAGTAGCGGCAGCGACAGGAGCCCTGCCACGGCTCCTGCCAGATCCGCGCCTGCCCTGCGGCCCTAGACCGCCGGTTGAGAGCACCCAGCGGCCCCGCGCCAGCCCGCCCCACCCCCGGCCCCGGCCCCACCCGTGGTCATCAGCTCGCTGGCGCTGGGGTCGAAGGCCAGCGCCCGCACGCTGCCGCTCATGCGCAGGGAGCCCACCCACTGCCGGCTGCGCAGCGACACGAGCGGGATGAGGCCGCCGTCGCCCGCAAAGGCCACCAGCGGCTCCGAGCCCCCACCCGCGGCGGCCCTGCCAGCACACAGCGTGGGGCCCAGGGAGGAGGGGAGGGGGCGGGCATGGCAAGCTTAACCAGCTGGACAGGCGGCGGACGCATGGGCTGAGCCCGGCTAAGGGACACCGGGAGCGATTGGCTCAGGGGGTGAGCCGGGCCGCGAGGGACGCCGCCCCCACCGCCCCAGGACTACTTGCCGCTCCCCGGCTGCTCAGCCTCCCCCCCTACCCTGAGCCGCCATCCCCTGCACCCCGCCTGTCCCCCACCCCCCTGCACCCCACCCACCCGCAGGGCGCCACGGCGAAGCGCTCCAGCGACTTGAGCCCGCAGCCCGCGGGGCCCTGCACCCGCTCCACAGCCCCCGCCTCCATGTCGTACAGGTGGAAGAAGGGCCGCCGCCCCGCCACCACCACGTGCCCCGCCTCCCCGCCCGGCGCCGCCGCCGCGAAGGCCGCGTCCGTGGGCGGCAGGTCGTCCAGGTGCAGCGCCTGCAGCAGCGGGTTGCGCAGCCCGTCCGCCCCGAACAGCCGCAGCTTGCGGTCCAGGCCGGCGGTCAGGAGCAGCTGCGGGGGGGGAGAGGGCGAGGGTTCAGGGGGGGGGCAAGAGGTGAGGGAGAGCGAGGGAGATGGCTGCATGGAGGCGGAAGCGGAGGAGCGAGCCACGCAGGGCGAGCCTTGCAGGTGCCCAGGTGGTGTGGCGGTGGGGCGCTATCGCCGGACAACGCCCTGGGGTTCACATGCCCGTAGCCGCTGCGCATGGCGGGGCCGGCGAGCGCCGGGCGCCGAGCTTGGTGCGGCCCAGTCCGAGCTGTCCATACCGACCCCGCCTCCTTCCCCTCCCTGCTTTCCGCCTACGCCCGCGTCTCCACAGCACGATGCGGACCCGCCCACTCGGGCCCAGCTTCCCCACCAGCCCGGCAGCGTCTGCACCCCGAGCCCCACCGCCGCGCCCCTGCTCCCGCCCGCGGCCCCGCCCCACCTGGCCGTTGGGGTGGAAGCGCACCGCCCGCACCACCGCCTCGCTGGGGCCGTGCACGTTGGCGTCCTTGAGCCGAGTGGCCTCCAGCTGCCCTGCAGGCAGCCGCCGCCCCGCACCGCCCGCCAGCAGCCCCCCCGCCCGCGACAGCAGCGCGTCGGCGCCCTCGTCCCCCTCCTCTGCCGCAGCTCCAGGGCCCGATCTGGAGGCGGCGGCAGCCCGGGAGGCCCAGCTCGTGCGAGGGTTGAGCGCGGCGTGCTGGCGCCTCAGGGCCGCCTCATACTCGGTGCCTGCAGACGGGGAGGGGTGGGGGCGCTTGCTTCAGAGCGGGACCTTGCGTCGCCTCTTGAGCTTGGCAAACGGGGGGAGGCTGGCGCGGCTCGTGGAGTGGGGGAGAGCTGCACGATCAGGTGCCAGCTCTGGCCCTGCCGGCCGCCCGTCGGCATCAGTCCTTCAGCCGGGTTACCGTATCTCCCCCGGACGGGAGGCTGTGCAACGCAGCTCCCGACAGCACTATGTGCCAGGCTGCAGCGCTCTCCTTCCAGACGGGTGCACACCACCTGTCCCTTCGCCCCCTCGCCCCTCCCGCGCCCGCAGGAGCACTCCCACAATCCCAACCTCCCGGCGCACCGTCCATCGTCTCCTGGCCCTCCCGCGTGCGCAGCTTCCGCAGCCGTGCGCGCGACGCCACCGCCACAGCAACCGTCACATCATCGGGGTCGCTCCAGACGGGGGCACGGGCACCTGAGGGGGGAGCATTGAGGTAGGGGTTGGGGCCTCAAGGTGCGTTTCCTCAGATCCTGAGCCAGGTTCGCAGTGGCGGGAGTCAAGGGCGGCGTCGGCCGGCTGGTTTTGTAGGGCGCAGGACTCTGCCCTCCTGCAACCCCCTTCCACACCTGAACGCCTCTGGCTGGGCGCAGAGTCGTGGTCCGCTCCTGCGCCGCGCCTGCCTGCCGGGCCGGCGCCCCCGGAGCTCCGTTGCCGCTCCGCCTCAGCGCCCTCCTCCGCCTCCGCCTTCGTGCCGTGCTCAGCCTGGAGTGGCAGCACGTGAGGGCTGAGCCGGTAGCCCTCTCCAGAGGACAGGAGCCGCACCCCCTGGGCTCGCTGTGCCGCCGCCCGCGGACCCAGCCTCACGCCGAGCCGGTCGCCTCGGTCGTCACGGGGGTAAGAGGCTCGGGCCCGCTGGCAGTTCCCGCTATCTCACCGCACGCACCTCCTGGCTCGATTCGTCCTCGTCGCTGTCGTCCTCCCCTGGTGGCGCCCCGTCGCTGAGGCTTTCCGGTTGGTCTGTGTCCGGGTCCCCACCGCCGGGGCCCGTCAAGGCACGCGGCTTGCCTTGTTTGCCCCGGCGTTGAGGGGGCTGGTCCTCCTCGTCACTGCTAGCATCCGCCTCCCCACGCGTATCACTGAAGAACAGATCCCCATCGTGAAGCAACCCGCCCCTGGCACTAGCCTGCAAAGGCGGGAGGAGGTGCAGGTTAGTTTCTTGGAGCCGCTGCGGGGGTGTGGAGGTGTGCTGCCGGAAGCTCACCTTCACCAGCTCCGCGACGGTTTCCTCGCCCTCCTCCTTCTCGCGTTCAAACATAGCGGCCGGGTCTCCGCCATCACCAAACAGGAAGTCTTCCAGCTCGGCAGCCTGTGGGCAGGCGGGAGAGCTGTAAATTCCGACGGGCGGCGGCGGATGGCAGCGCCGGACGCGACGTCTATCGACCAAGCTGCAAGGCGCAATCGGGGAACCGAACCTTGGTGCTGGCATCCTCCCGGTACACAACGCGCTGCTTCTTTGCCTTCTTCATGGCGCCCTAGCTCAGTGAGCTGAGGTGCAAAGGGCAATCGTACGCAATGACAGGAGAAAGTCACGCGGTCCAGTGTTTCACTCAGTGTAAGCTGCACTGCCGCAGTGGGCTCGCGGGATTTCGGCTGTCGATGCCAATGCACGCAAACACAATGCAGGCGGGCCCGCTTCTAAATTCTATTCCTGCCACACCCTGAGCATGGTATCATACGTTACGGGCTCCGGACAAAGCTCACGGCTCCACAGGTGCAGTGTTTAGGAAGAGTGGGCAGGCTGCTCTTACCCGGCGCTTTCCACTCAGCTGCCTAAGCCATGGCGACATATCTAGACGCGGGGGTGCTACCAAGCTGATCTTGGCGTTCACGGAGCGTCGGGCTGCGCGCTCGGGCGTGGGCCGATTCCTTCCTCTGCTGAGGGGAAGCCGGCAGAATGAACCAGTACCCGCCTGAGTACTACTCTGGAGGCATGGCCGTGGGGGGGCAGCTGCCTGGTGCGGGGTTCGGGCAGGTTCCGCTAGGCATGGCGGTACCTCCTGAATTCCAGCCCCAGCCGCACATGAATATGGCTCAAGATATGAGTGGCATGCAGCATCACATGGGAGGGCATCCGTATCTGATGCCCGGCGCTGAAGTGCATGAGTTTGCCGGGTCCCAGCAACACCAGCACGGTGGCGTGCACCTGTCACAGCCGGCACAACAACACGTGTACCAGCCGCAGCAACAGCAGCAGGAGCCCTTGACTGCGTACCAGCGTCAGATGCTCGCTGAGCGGGCTGCGCGTGCAGCAGGCCAGCAGCCACACCCGCAGCACTTGGGCGCGCACATGCAGCAGCAGCAGCAGGCCGCGCACATGCAGCAAGTGCACGGCGCGCCGGGCTACGCACCAGGCGCCATGCACGACCCGTACGCCCCTCCGCAGTTCGCCGTGCCGCCCCCGCCCCCGCCGCCGCCCCGCGAGCCGGCGGCAGGCAGCGCTGCGCCCCAACCGCCGCCCCCGCCCCCCGAACCGTCGGCCCAGCCGCCACCACCGCCTGCAGGCACTGGCGCAGCGGACCCCGCGCCCGCGCAGGGGCCCGAGGAGCTGGGGCAGCAGGACTTTGCGTCCATGACCCCCGAGCAGCAGGCCTCCTACATGGAGCAGTGGCAGCTCTACTACCAGAGCCAGCAGTACTACTACGGGGCACAGCAGGTGGGCCGCAGGGGGCGGGGATACTTGGGGCCGGGAGCTGGGCGCCGGAGCGGCGGCGAAAGGTGGGTTGAAGGCGCCAAGGTGATTCAGTGGGGTGGCGTGTGGGCTGAGGTGCAGTCGGAGCCCGGCTGCGTTCGCCGCACGCTCACTCGTGGCGCCCTCGGCCTGCCCCTCAGGGCTACGGCTACCAGGACCCCAGCGCCTACTACGGCGCCTACCAGCCCTACGCGCAGCCGGGCTACCCCCAGCAGCCGCAGGCGCAGGACAGGGCGTACCCGGTGAGCCGTGCGCACGGGTGGAGGAGCCAGAGTCTGGGCGGATAGGAGGGCGCTTAGGAGTCGAAGTCCCTGCCCTGCTTCCAAGTGGTCATGGCAGCTGTGCCCTGTTCCAGCAAGCCTGACCGCATCCGGTCCCTCCTTGCAGCAGCAGCAGCAACAGCAGCTGCAGTACGCGCCTGC
The DNA here is from genome assembly GCA_016858145.1 of Edaphochlamys debaryana. Taxonomy (NCBI): domain Eukaryota; kingdom Viridiplantae; phylum Chlorophyta; class Chlorophyceae; order Chlamydomonadales; genus Edaphochlamys; species Edaphochlamys debaryana. The sequence goes on from JAEHOE010000043.1 coordinate 175,282, forward strand.
TGGGGGCTTCGGAGCGGCCCCGCACGCGCGCACAGGTATGCCATGCGCACAGCAGCTGGGGCCGGCGGCGCGCCGGGAGGACCACACGGATGCCAAGGCCACACATGGCGGCCCACTGCCTGACACTGCGTTGGGATATGTGAACGGCTGCTCGTGTTAGCCGGGGAAGCGTAGGCGCGGCGGGTAGCCGGCCGGTTCTAAGTACCCGAAGCCCGCCCCATGTCCCTGCGTTGGGACATGTGTGTCATCAAAGTGTGACTGCAGTTGTCCCTGCTTGGCTCTGTCCTGCTCTAGCCCTTTCGGCCTTTAGTCGCCTGTACTGCACCCTCGCATCCGACGCCTGCCCCCCGGGTCCGGCCTGCCTTCCTCCCAGACTTCACCATGGGGGCGGCGGCGGCTGCGGCGGCCATGGGCTCGATGCCCGGTCCCACCAGCGGCGGCAGCGGTGGCGGTGGCGGCAGCGGCAGGCGCATTCCCGACTGGCTGCGCGAGGAGATGCTCAAGCGCCAGATGGCGGCGGCGCAGGCCGGTGAGCGGCGCATGCTGCAGGCACGCACTCGTATGTTGGGGTCCAGGACGGAGGGAGCGACCGCGATCGAGGAGGTGGCGCCCACCCGCTCTCTTGTGTCCGCCTCTGCGTTGCTTGCCCCCCGCAGGCGCCAAGGACTCGGGTGCCGGCGACGACCGGGACGGCGACGAGGCAGCCGAGGAGGCGGGCGAGGGGCGGGAGGCCAAGGGGCGCCGTCGCTTCACCGAGGCGCCGGCGGGGGGCTCTGGCGTCCCCGGAGGCCGGTGGCAGAGCGACGGGGATGGCGCGGAGGAGTCCGACGGCGAGGCAGACGCAGAGGCGGTGGGTGGCTGGGCCTCGGCTGAGCGGGGCGGCACGGGTCCGTGGCTCCGCCCGCACCGCCAGGCGGTCCCTCTTGCTCGCATCGGCTGGGGCCGCAGCCGCTGCGGGACCCCACCGATCTGAGCAAACCCTGTGCCTGCCGCACCACCACCTTGCTGACGCCTCGCCTGCGACGCATTGAGCACCGCGGGCCGTGTGCGCTCCCACGCGCCCGCCACGGGTGCTGGCCGCCACAATCACCCCACGCAGGGCCCGGGACCAGCCCGTCCCACCTGCTGCTCGGCTTTCCGCCCCCGGCCTGCGGCGCTCCCGCGCTCCCGCCTCTACCCCGCTTTCCGCCCCCCGCAGGAGCGCATCCGCCAGGAGGTGATCCACCGCGAGATCCGCGCCTCCCTCACGGCCATCCTGCTGGAGGTCACAGACGCGCTGTTCGGTGGGCGGGGAGCGGGGGCCGGGGGTTGGGGCCGGGGCAGCTGCGTCGACGGCCTGGCTCAGGGGCAGGGCTGTGTGGGTCTGGTCGCGCAGCAGGCCCAGCGGGAGGCGCGTGTTGCCCTGCTGTCGCAACCGAAGGTGTTGACTCCCATCTCATGCGTGGCCGCCGGAGGCAGACGCGAGCCCCGCCTCACCCCCCGGTTGCACCCGACCCGCAGAGGAGGTGGCGCGTGAGGTTTACGCCGAGACCGCCCCCGCGAAGCGGCCGGCTGCGGGGGGCGCAGTGAGGCTGGAGGCGGGGGCCTCGCTCGGGGCCGCGCTCGTTGGCGGAGAGGACGAGGACGAGGCCCAGGCCCAGGCCCGATTGGGCCCAGGTGCAGGGGCCGCCGGGCTGCTTGGGTTGGGCTACGGCTCCGAAGACGAGGAGGAGGAGGAGGAGCAGCAAGCGGCTAAGGGCGGGGAGGGCAAGGCTGCGGAGCGGCGGCAGGCGGCGGGCCGCAGCGCGGGCCGCGAGGCGGAGGCCGCAGCTCGGGAGCCGGAGCCGAAGCGGCGCCGGGAGCAAGCCGACGGCAGCGGCAGCGGCGGCGAGGGTGGTGACGGTGGCGGTGAGGGGTCGCGTGGCTTGCATGCTGCCCCGGGGCCGCACGGGGAGGTGGAGCAGGTGAGGGGCCGGGCGGCAAGCGCAGGCTTTGGGTCCGTCGGCCGGGTGCAGGCCGCACCGTGGGCCGGTGTGGCCTCGAGGCGGCCACCGGCCCATGCTGCCCCCTCGCAGGCATGTTGGAGCAAGTCCGCACATGCGCCTCACGCCCTGCCTTTTCCCGCCTGGCCCTCTTTGTGTCGCAGGCGCCCAAGCCGACGGTCTCGCCCCGCCAGGGCCGCAGCCCTGAGCCGGAGCAGCAGCCGCAGTACCAAAAGGGCCAAAGGTGGGGTGCCGGGTAGCGGGCTCGGGCTGTTCAGTGGGGATCTCGCTTACAGTTCGTCCTCGCTGCGCCCCGCTAGTGCCCGCCGCATTCCGTGCTTCCAGACCTGGGCGGGCTGGGCATGGCTTAAGCCGAGCGGCTCCGTTCCCCAGTCCCAACAACTGACGTCCTCTCAACATGCTCGCCCTCCCGGCCCTGCAGTGTGTGGCTGGTCAAGGAGGACGGCTCCCGGGTGCCGGCCAAGGTGCTGGGTCTGCAGCCGCCCGCCGCGCCAGGTATCAAGGGAGGCCAGGGCTGGGCCCGGACCCACGGCTCAACTGACATCTGCAGTACCTGACCTTTGTCACCACGGCAGCCCTGCTCTGTACTGAAGCTAGCGCTTGCTCCGCCCCACACTCGCCTGGGCGAGGCGAGCGGTGCCTCCGCGCCCCATGCGGCCCCACCTCCCTGCCCCCGGACCGCCCCGCCCCGCCCCAGGCGAGCTCCCCCGGTACTCCCTGGTGGCGGAGGGCCGCAAGCTCACGGCCGCGGAGCCGCAGCTGGCGCCGCAGGAGGACCGCCTGCAGCGCCCGGGCCCGGGCCCGCGCCAGAGCCCCCCGCCGGCGCCGGCGCCGCCTCTTGATAAGGTGGGGCCTCCGCTGTGCGACTCGGGGCTCAGCCTGGAGCCGCCCCTCTCGTACGGGGCAGGGCACAGCCGGGCGACCGTCCGGGGTTTGGGACAGGGAGGTGTTATGTGTGGGTCCATTGAGGGGGCCTGAGCCTGAGCCTCGCACCGGCCCGTGCTGGCCCTGGCGTGCAGGTGGAGACCGGTGCCCAGGGCCCCAGCGCTGACGGGCCGCCCGCAGAGCACGAGCCGCACGGTGAGGGCGTCGCTTGCCCGCGCTGAGGCTTTGTGGTGGCTGTGCATCCCCGGACTTGCGGCTGGACTGCCGGCGCCCTTCCCGCCCACCCAGCCAACCCGTGTGTGCTGGTGCAGGCGCTACCGGGCCTGCACCCGCGAGTGGCGACCCCGTCCCCTGCCAGCGGTCAGCCCCCGCGGCCGTGCCCGTCAACGCCCAGCCGCCAGCCGCTGGGAACGCCGCCGCGGGCGCCCCGCAGGCAGCTGCGCCTCACAGCACCACTGGAGGCGACAAGGCCCGGACCTCCAAGCGCAGCCGAAGCCCGCGCAGCCGCAGCCGCAGCAGGTGGGTGCACACGGTTGTGGCCCGCCGGCGCTGCCGACCCGAGGCGTGCTTCAGGAGCTCCGCACGCTGACGCCGGCCCCTCCCGCCTCTGACGCGCAGTGGCCGCAGCCGCCGCTCCAGTCGGTCCCGCAGCCGCAGCCGCAGCCGCAAGCGGGGAGGCGGGGGCGGCCGCTCCCGCTCGCGCTCACGCTCCCGCAGCAGAAGCAGGTGGGGCAGGCGAGGCGCTGGGGGAGCGGGCCTGGGGCCTCGTCTGAGTAGTGCGGTGGTCAGGTGGTGCTATCTGCCGGGCTCACATTCCAACCGCCCCAAACGGCGCAGGGACCGTGGTGTGCGGAGGGACCGCTCGAGGTCGTCTTCCCCCCGCCAGCGTGACCGGGAGCGGGACCGCAGCCGCCAGGAGCGACGGAGGAGCCGCAGCCGCAGCGCTCGCCGCCGTCGCTCCTCACGCAGTCGATCGCGGGATAGGGCCCGGGAGCGGGAGCGGGATTGGGATCGCGACCGGGATCGCGAGCGGGAGCGGGAAAGGGAGCGGGAAAGGGACAGGGACAAGGGCCGGGATCGAGACCGAGACCGGGACCGGGACCGAGACCGGGAGCGGGAGCGGGGCCGGGATGACCGGGCGCAGAGCGATGAGGACCGGGTGGCACCCGACACCAAGGAGCGGCGGCACCGGGACAAGAAGGCGTCCTCCGGGCGCAAGGAAAAGAGCAAGGACAAGGAGCGACGGCGTCGCGGGTCGGCGGGTGCTGCAGATAGCGAGGATTCGGGTAGTAGCGAGTCTGACAGCCAAGGTACGTTAAGGGAGGGGGGCGGCGACGTGCTTCTGGGCCGGCCGCTGCCGTTGGGCGCGACCTCCCCGGGCGGGGTGGGCTACATGACTGCTTCATGGCAGGCCGTCGTGTGCTGGCGCCGGGACCTCGGGGAACGGGAGCTGAATCCATCCGCACTAAGCTGCCTGTTTCACGCTGCAGGACACAAGAAGAAGAAGCACAAGAGCAAGAAGAGCAAGAGGGGCTGAGGAGCGGGGTCCGCGTGTCATGCTCCCAAGCAAGCAGGCGGGAGCCGCGTGTGTCGAAGTGCCGAACTAGGCGTGGAGGCAGCGTGGCACCGGTCTGGCCCACGAGACGGCTGCGCTGCGAGTTCAGCGACAGCCGAGGCACCGAACTGGAGGTGCGGATGTGCTGTGGCTGGATCAGGGCCAGTAAGCTCCCTGCCGGCATCGACCGGTAGAAGGTGGCTCCGGACTGGGCAGGTGCTGAAAGCCAAGTGGGGCCTGGCAGATCAGGTAGCTGGGCGCGATGAGATAGATGGGCACTTAAGCCTCTGACGCGACCCCACTCCCGGTTGGGCTCGCAACTTGTGGGCTTGCAGTTGCAATGTCAAGCGGGCCCAAACTTTTGTGTTGGCGTGAGTGCCTGCGTGCCACATTAACATGCGATTTACGCCTAGTCCCGTCTCCCATGTGCGGAGTCCTGCCTCTGTACCCATGACCCGTGCACGGTCAAACGTGCAGCCTCGCGGCGGACGAAGCGGACTGTTCACACAGTCACCTCCAGCCCCACTGCGTTGGCTAGGCTCCTGTTGTTGTTACATGTTGGCGCAGATCCAACCCAATCGAGCCGCTAGGTCCTGAGTCCCCAGCGCCCCCTGGCTTGCCTGCATGCCCTCTGCATCCCATGCCGTACCCCCTTCCCCATTCGTGCACCCTTGCTCAACGCCAAGCCCCACCAGTTCCATCAAAGTCAGAAGCACACCCGCATAACGACCTCAACCCCCGAAGATCTATCTACTGCAATCCAGCTTCCCCAGCCAGCGCAATCGTCGCATTTGCTGGCCTTGCTTTTCGCGTAACTCGTCTCCCGTGTCTCCTTTCCCCAGCCAGCGTCACGGCCCGTCACCCAGCTCCATGCCTGTGCTCAACGTCTGTACTCCATCAGCCCCAGGCCCCCACATGTGCCCTCATAGAATGGGTGACCTCCCGACACATATGCCCATGAGAGTGCGTCCCTCCCCCCAGCCGCAAGCAGCCATGTGCCGTACACATCGTCCAGCGTCTGTCTGCGCCCGGCCATGCCTGCACTCAGGGCCCCGCCACCGCGTGCACCGCCTTCAGGCCCTCCAGCGCCTGGCTCAGGTGCTGCACGGTCAGCGACGCCATGCCCTGCGTCAGGATGTGCGCCGTGCCCTCGTGCGCCAGTGCGCCGGTGAGCACAGCCAGCGTGTTGCCCGCCGCTCTGCATCCGGGGGGAGGAAGGGAGGGGCCGCAGGATTTGGAAGGGAGCAAGGCACGGGCGACATGCGGTGCGTGTGAGTTGCAGCCAGGGCGGCTGATACGGCCAGAGCACAGCAGGGGGTGTCCAACGTAAGCTCGTCTATCCTAACCGCGCCTTGGACAGAGACAGGAGCACGGCAGCGCTGGGCGGCGGACGGCACTGTGCGTGCTCTCAGCCCGGCGCTCTGCGGCCCCGCCCTTCCCCGCCTGCCCCTGCCTCACATGTTAGCGGCGATGCCCTCCCGCCACTCCTGCACGTCTCGCTCCAGCTGCGCGATGTCCCCAGCGACCGGCAGCAGCGGCCCCCGCGCCAGCGCCAGGTCCATCAGGGCGTGCAGCCGCTCCTCCGTGAAGCCTTGCGTGCTCGCCGCCAGGGCGCTGAGCGCGGCGTCGCGGCCCTCGTCGCCCACCCGCAGCGGCTCGGCCAGGGGCGGGTTCGGGGGCACGGGCAGGGCCGCGTTGAGCGCAGCCAGCCACTGCGGTGACCCCGCCAGGGGGAGCGGCAGCGATCGCGCGATGTTGCCGCGGGTGCAACGGACCAGCCCGCCGCCCCGCTGGTGCTGGCGGAGCCGCTGGTCGATGATGGCCTTGCGGGCAGCAGCGCTCGGCAGCCCAGGCTGCGGCGAAGGAACGAGTGGCGGAAATGGTAAGGCATCCATCCTCGCGGTGGCATCATGTGCGTGACTCGGCCACGGAGCACGCGAGGCAGCGCAGGATCACAGCTCAAGGCAGTGCATCGGGCCCCGGGCTCTAACGATCAAGGGCAGCTCAAGGCCTTTGACAAGTCGCCTGGGCCATGAATGCATGGCTTCAGCGCGCAACGCTCACCTGACAGCAGAACGCGCAGATCGTGCTGATGGTCGTCACGGCCACCAGGGCGACAGCCGCGCCAGCGAACGCGCCCTCGAGCTGGGCCCTGGTGGATGCGCTGGGCATCCTCGACATGACCGCGCCTTGGCGACACGCGCACAGGAGCCTGCGGAGCGATGCGTACAGGAGGGCATCAGGCAGCTGCAGCTTCCCTCTTCAGCTTGCGTGGACAGCTCACCGCAGATGGTTCGCAGCCCAGCAAGTTCTCGACCGTCGTGCAGATTGCGTTGAGTCCGTTGCAAGCGAAGTCTTGCAGGGACGGCTCGGCTGTTTTGCTGCTCATTCTCTACGTGTGCGGCTGACAGCAGGTGGCTCTGCTTGGTTCTTAGGCGCGTGGCCTTCTTATCGGGCGACCTCAATCGCGAGCCGTACAGGTCCGAGGCCTTTCACGAATTCATCAATTCGCCCAGCACCCACTCCTCCCCGCATCCATCGCACAACATCCGTGCTCCTGTGTGCAACCCATCAAGACGTGTGTGCCTTAAGAGCCCCTGCGCCTGCGCGTCTCACAACTGCCGCCGCGGGTCCTCGCCCTCGGTCCAGCCCCCTCCGCTTCGCAGCCCCAGCCGGCCGGCTCCGTCAGAAACCGAGTCCCCAGCAGCCATTCCCATCGCCCTTGCTCGGCCCTTGCAACACCACACCCAGCCCTGGCAGGGACACGTGGCAGTGCGTGGGTGCCGGTCCATCCTGCAGACACAAAAACGGACTGCCGTGCCATGCACTTTCGGCCTCCCTGACTCCCCACGGCGGTCTCCCATTCAACTTCCCAGCCCCTCCACCTCAACCGCCCCTGAGCTTAAGCCGACGAAGGTCCGGGCATTGCCTCCGCAGCCCACGCCTGCCGGCTCGCCTTGGGCGGGCGGCCCCGCCTCTTGGCAGCCTCCGGCCCCGAAGCCGCCCCAACGGTCGGTGCCGCCGCCGTCGCCACCTCCCCTTGCGCCTGAGCACTAGCGCCGTCCGCCGACCCCGCCGCCTTTTTCGCAGCTGCCACGCGCCGGACAGTCTCGCGCGCGACGCGCTTCGGCGCCTCCGCCGGCTGCGCCGCCAGCGCCGCTCCCGCGTCCGCCTTGGCCGCAGCGGGGGCGGGCTTCACGGGGTCCAGCCGCGCCGAGCTGCGGGCGGTCGTGCGGCGGGCCGCGGGCTTGGGCGCCGCCGCCTGGGCCCCCTCGCCTGCCGCCGGCGCCGGAGGGGCCTCAGGCGCCGCCGTGCCGTTCCGTACGCTGTCCCGCCGGGGGCCGCTCTTAGCGGTGGCGCGGGCACGCTTGGGCGGAGCGCCCTCAGCCTTGGGCGCCGGCCCCGCAGCCGCAGGCCCCGCCCCCGCCCCCACGGGGAACTCCACCTCGCCCTCGCTCGCTGCCGCTGCGTTGGCGGCCGCCGCCGCGCGGTCCCTCGCTCGCTCCGCCTCCACCAGCTGCCGCTGCGCCGCTGCCAGCTGCTGCCGGAGGGAGTCCGCCTGGGAGGCCGCGGCCTGGGCGGAGGCCAGCTCGTCCTGGGGGGCATGGGCGTGAGAGCCTTGGGTAGTACCCGGGCGTAGAGGGAAAGCACGGGTGTGCTAGCTGTGCGCGCCAGCGTGTGTACGGAGGAGGCCGTCCGCACTCCGCAGCGAAACCCATGGGCCCTGCCTGATCCCACACCTCTGGCCCTATCACAGCCCCGGCCCCCGCCAGCACGGCGCCGCATGCCTCGTGTGCACCGCCCCTCCCCCCCCACCAGCCCCCCTGCCCCTCCCCCCCCCACCTGCAGGTGCTGCAGCTGCTGGCGGAGCTCGGTGGCCTCCTGGCGGGCGGCCACGGAGCGCATCTCGCTCTCAGCCATCTGGGGGGGGGGGGATGTCTTGGGAGTTTCTTTTGGGGGGAGGAAGGAGGCGGCGGGTCGTGGTAAAAGGGGCAAGTGAAGTCGAGCCGGACGAGCTTGGCGGCATGGGGCTGGCGCGGCGCCCCCACGGCGCTTGGGGCCACCTCCCCTCCAGCCATTGTGCCCACTACTCGCTCGGCAGCACACGCCCCCTGGCCCCAGTGCCTCCGCAGAGCCCTCCTGCACACAAGAGAAACCCTAGTGCCCTGCCCTCCTCCGGCGCCCCTGCCCTGCACCTTCGCCCGTCCCCTCCTCCCCCCACCTCCCGCCGGATGGCCCCCGCCGCCTGCTCTGCCTTTGTGAGGGCCGTCTTGGAGGTGTCAGCCACACGCACCAGCTCGGCCTCGCGGGAGGCGGCAGCCTGGGGTCGGGGGGAGGGCGTCAGCGGGGGTGGGAGTGTCACAGGCGGCCGGAGCACGCGCCCTCCTGACCCCCCTCCCTCTGCACCCTCCCTCTGCATTCTCCCCACCCCCGCCCCCGCCGCCCCCTCACCTGCACCTGCTGCCCCAGCTCCGCGCTCCGCCGCTCCACGCCGTTGAGCGCCGCCGACAGCTCCGCCACTCGGGCGTCCGCGGCGGAGGCGGAGGCGCGCGCGACGTCCAGCTGGGAGCCCAGGGCGGCCAGCTCGGAGGCGGCGCGCTCAGCCTCCTGGTGGGGGGGGGGCAGGGGAGGGGGTGTTTGAAGCTGATAAGCGGGAGAGCGTCGAATGGTTAGTGGGATTGCCGGAGAAGGCGGGCAGGTGGGGGGGGGCAGGGGAGGGGGGCGGCTGTCATGGCCCATGCACGGGGGGTCGGGGGCGGGCGGGGGCAGGGAAGCGCGTGCTGCCCTCGCACCAGCGACCACGGACGACACCCCTTCCCCCCTCTCATGGCCGAGCCCCCTGCCCCCGCTGGCGCCCCGAGCGGGGGACACAGCGGTCCCAGCCCCAGGCATGAAGTGCCTCGACCGCCGCCGGGAGGCACCACAACCACCACAACCATCATAACCGGGGCGAGTTCAAGGGACACGCGCCTTCTCCGCCCCCCCCCCCGTACCCGCCCTTCCCCTCTCCCCACCTGCTTGTAGTGCTGCGCCTTCTCGCGCTGCTTGTCCGCCCGGCCCTCCGCCTCCCGCAGCGCCCCCTGCGTCCCCACCAGCTCCCGCGCCGCCGCCTCCTGCGCCGCCTTGAGCGAGCGGGCGGTGGCCTCCAGCTTGGAGTGCCGCTCCTGGGGGGGGGAGGGGGAGGGGGGAGGGAGGAGGGGGTAAGCGGCGCTGAGCGGGGTCACAGGGCATCATGGCAAGGGGAAGGAGATGGGCACAGGCACGGCCCTGAGCGGCCCCTGCAATGGACCAGCGGGACTGTGACTGAGGCTGACGACCTGGAAGGTCGGGCGCTCAAGGGCCGAGCCCCATGGAGGGCGCATTCTGAGGGCGCCGGGCCCTCCTCTGACGCTCTCCGTCGCAAACCATAGCCCTGCCCCTGCCGCTGCCCAGCCCCCGAGCTCCGCTCCACCCGCCCCCCGCCCCTCCCCCCACCTGCAGCTCCTCCAGCTCGCTGCGCAGGGTGTGGCGCTGGGAGCGCTCCGACTCGAGCTCGGCCTGGGGGGGGGGGAGTGGGGGGGAGGAGGAGGCGGGGCGAGGGTGAGCGGGGAAGGGGGAGGGCAGGAGCTGGGAGGAGAAGAGGGAAGGAGGGTACTTATCGTGCGACAGTCGTCGGCGCAGCGGCCGGGAGGTGCGAGGGCGCGAGGCCGGGAGGGCGCAGGCCGGCAACGCAGCGGGGCGGAGCGAGGAGAGCAACGGCCACCCCCCGCTCAACCCCCCCCCCCTACTGCCATCCCCCACTCAACCCCCCCTCCTGCCCCTCCCCTCCCCCCACCTCGCTCCGGTCCAGGTGCTCCGCCAGGCGGTCCATCTGCTGCTCCAGGTCCTGCACGCGCGCGGCGGAGGCGGAGCGGGCGGCCTGGGGGGGGGCAGGGGGGGGATGGGGGGGTGGGGTGGGGGGAGATGGGTGGGTGGGGTGGGGTATGGGGCGGAGGGGTGGACTACGACGCAGGGCCATCCCCAACCGGCCTATGGCCCACCCCAGGGTATCTCCTTCGACACGCAGCACACGACCGCACCGCTCCGCCCAGCCTCCCCGCCCCCCCCTGCACTCGCCTGCGCCTCCGCCGCCCGCGCCGCCGCCGCCTCCAGCTCCGCCGCCAGCTCCGCCGCCGCGCCCTGCTGCTCAGCGGCGCGCAGGTCGGCGGCGGTGACCCGCTCCTCCGCGGCCGCCAGGCGCTGGGCGGCCTGGGCCACACGGCCCTGCAGGGAGTCCACCTGGGGGTGGGGTGGGGGGTGGGGGGGAGGGCGGGTGAGCCCGAAAGGTGTGGGGGCAGCCAGGCTGACGAGCTACAGACACAGAAAGGGGTTGAGGATGAGAACTTGGACCTTGGAGCTGGGGCGCGCATGGGGCGCTAAGCGTTCCGTCGCGTGGGGGTCAGACCCGAGTCTGCACGGACAGCCCCGCCCCCCTCCCCGGCAAGGCGCTCTCGAGGCCCCTCCCCCTCCCCCTCCCCGGCAAGGCGCTCTCGAGGCCCCTCCCCCTCCCCCTCCCTCCCTCCCGCTCCCCTCCGCTCTCCGCGCCCGCACCTGCGCCTGCAGCGCCTTGGAGGCGGCCGACTCGGAGTGCAGCTCGGCCTGGGGGGGGGGGTGAGGGGGAGAGGAGGTGCACGGGAAAGAGAGGGTGGAGGGGGTGGGGTAGGTGACGGAGGAAGAAGAGGGTGAGGAGTAAGGGGAGGGGGAGGGCCACGGGAGTGCGGCTGTGCGCTAGCCCGGAGGGCGCACAAGCCGAGGAGAGACGCCCCGCTGCCTGCTCGACCGGGCCCTGCAGCCCTGGTCGGCCGCCGCTGCCCGCACCCGCACACGCCCCCCCGCCCCCGGTACCGCACCTTGGTGGCGTGCAGGTGCTCGGTGGTGCGGCTGAGCTCCTCCTCCAGCGCCGCGCAGCGCTCCAGCAGGGCCGAGGCGTCGGCGGAGGCGGCGTCGGAGGAGGCCTGGGGGGTGAGGGTGGGGGTGGGGGTGGGGGTGGGGGTGGGGGGTGGGGGTGGGGGTGGGGGTGGGGGTGGGGGTGGGGGGGCACGAGTGTGCTGACCCGGTGCTGGTGGCGGTGGAGCGAACCTTGAGCAGCAGAAGGCCGGACCCGTGCACTGGCCGCACTTCAGCAACAAGGGAAGCCCAAGCAGTTGGAAACAGCAGGACCCGTGCGTGTGGTTGGGCGGGGCGATGACGAGGTGCTTTGCGGGGCAGGGCGGGACGCGGTGTAGCACATCACTCCGCCCGCTGCGCGCCCCCGCCCGCGTGGTCCCACCTGCAGCTGCTCCGAGCGGCGCCGCTCCGCCTCCAGAGCCCCCGCCAGGGCCTCCCGCTCAGAGGCCAGCGCGGCCCGGGCGGCCTCCAGGGCGGCCTCGCGCGCAGCCGAGGCCTGAGGGTGAGTGAGGGCGGGGAGGGGGAGCAGGGGAGCGCATGAGGATTACCGCGCATCTGCGTGCACAGTCAGTCGGCTCCCCGCGGGCGCAGCAGGCTCCTGGGCCCTGCACATCCTCCCTCCTGTGTCCGCAGCGCACCCCCGGGCGCGAATCAGCGAAACCCCCCCTCGCCGTCCCGCCACCACATGAGGACGCAACCTGTCAGGCGGCCCGCCGCCGCTTTCGGCTTCCATCGCCATTGCACACATGTCTCTAAAGCGAGAGCCACCCCTACGCCGACCCCCACACACAGCGCACCGCCGGCGGGCACGACTACACCCACGCCGGACTTTGCTCTGGGTCACGGCGCAGCGAGGTTCGGACCAGCCTTCCAGCCAGCTTCACAATCCAGTATGTTCGGGGTACGCCCGTTTCAGCCGGGTTCTCGCTTTTTGCTGCTTTGGGTTTACTTTTAGCTATCACTAACCAGGGTCAGCACACACCGCACCTTCTCCGCCGCCCTGGCCTCCGCCAGCTGCTTGGTCAGCTGCGCCGCCAGCCCCGAGGCCTGCTCGGATGCGGCCTGGGCGTGCGCCAGCTGGGAGGCGCGATCCGACAGGTCGGACTGGGGGGCGGAGGGGGAGGGGCGCGGGTGGGTAGGGGAGAGAGTAAGCCGAAGCGCGGGAACTCGGTGTATGCAGCAGAGGGAGTGCCAACGAAGGGGGGGGGGTGACATCACCAGCTGGCGGCCGGCACACGGGGGCAACGGTGGGGGGTGGCAACAGAGGCTTGCACCACCCCATCATCGCCCCCCGCCCCCACCTCCAGCTTGGACACGCGGCTCCGCGCCTTGCCCAGCTCCGTGCGCGCCCGCACGCCCGCCTCCTCGGCAGCGGCCTGCGCCCGCGTCGCCGCCTCCAGCTTGGCCTTGGCCTCGGCGGCGCCCTTGTCCGCCTCCGCCTTCTCCCGGGCCAGGGCCAGGGACAGCTGCTGCGCGCGCGCGGCGGCGGCGGCGGCCTTGGACGCGGCCTCCTCCTGAGCGGCGGAGGCTGCCTGCAGCTGCGGGACGTAGGGAGGGTGTGTGTCGAGAGGGGTAAGAGCGGTGGCAGGAGCGAGTGGTTCGGTGGTGTGCGATGTCAGGAAAGTGCCATGAGGAGAGGGGGGTGCTTCCAGGGAGCAGTTGGGCGGGGACCCTGGCAGATGCAGCTCAGCCCCAGCATTGCGCCACAGCCAGCCCCCCTTGCAGGCAGCAGTCCGCCGAACGGCCCCCTCCCCGCCGCACCTCGGCCCGTGCTGACGCCAGCTTGCTCTCCGCCGCCGTCAGCTGGCTGCCCACGGCCGCCGCCCTCGCCTCCGCCGCCCTCGCCTCCTGCTGCGCCCGGGACAGCTCGGCCTGGCGCCGGGAGAGCTCCTCATCCTGCACAGGGGGGGATATGTCGTGTTGGGGAGGGAAGGAGGCGGAAGAGGAGGGGCAGGAAGGAGCAGCCGGGGCACAGCCTTTTCGGAGGTACCGGTCCTGTAGTACCTGAGCGATGGGCGTTAACACATTTGGCCAACCGTCTCTCGCAGCCTGGGCTGTGCGCCCCAACCAACTCCCTCCTTCCCATGTGCAGCATCCCCTCCCGCCATCGTCCGTAATCCCAAGCGCAGCGGTCACTCCCGCTGTCCTCGAGCGCGCGGATGCTCAGTCCCCCACCAACGGCACCCAGCCCACCTTGGCCGCCGCCTCCCGCTTCGCCTTGGTGGCCGCCGACTTGGCCGCCTCCTGCTCGACAGCCAGCTGGGCCGTCAGCGCCGCCACCTGGCCGTTCAGCTGATCACGCGCGGCGGTGGCGGCAGATACGGCTGCCTGGGCCGAGGAGGCCGCCTGCTTCTGTGGGGTGCGGTGTGGGCGCGAGGGAGGGCAGGTTGGCCTTGCCACGCCGTGGGGCGGTGTGAGTCGCCAGCCGCCGCGGCCAGCACTTGCCCAAGCAAAACTACCTGCTCGTTGAGCTGGATGCCGAAGTAAGCCGCGAGGCCACCCGCCGCGGTGGCCAGGATCGCGCCGACCGGGGCTCCGCTCGAGGGCGCGGCTGCGCCTTGCTCCGCCACGCGGGCATTACGAGCAGTCTCGTTTGTGGCCTGGGCGGCGGGGCTTTCCACGGAGACGCGCTCCTACAGAAGAAAGCGGGAAGAATGTCGGGGCAGCGCGGGAGTTCTCGGCGACTCGCCGCCTGCTCAACCCAAACCTCTGACAACATCAGAGCAATAACCAATTGGCGTTGAGCAATGCAGAACCCGAAATAGGCGTCAAGGGTGCAAGATACCGACTGCGCGCAACCAGCCTCAGCCTCTCTTTACCTCTGCACTGGAGGGACGAGGTAGGCCAAGGAGGAGCGTGGCAAGTCCGCCCAGCAGCCCCACACGCCGGCTGACGGCAGTGCTCGCCGGCTTGCGCGGCGTGAGCGAGGCCGAGCAGCGCACCACGCCGCGCCTGGCCCCGACACCGGGCCTCACGCCCGGCTGCATCCTCAACTGATGCATATTGAGCCTCACGGTGAAGTGGGTGGCCACAGACGTGCGGAATGCCTGCGCAAGCCTACTCGGCCGCGCCTTGTAGCGAAGCTCCTATACAACAGGCTCCTCTTCTGGATCCCCTATGTGCTTTGCGAAGGCCTGTCACGTCCGCGCAGGGTAAGACTTTGCAGCGAGGGCCCGACCTGCATGACGTGTGCATCTGGCCATGCGCCCATGCATCACCTGCGCGTGCACCTGATCGGGGTGCCCCCTGCCTCCCAAGCAAGTGCGCTTCATCTTGTGCATGTCGGACTTGCACTATGGGCCTCTTCGCCAATCGTAACACGCAGATCACCACCGGGCCGGCCACTCTGGCCCTGGCCTAGGTACTGAGGTGTCCCATGTCCCCTCCCTACTTGCGCCTTGCCCTTGAGGGCCCTTGCAACCCTGGAAGGAGGCCCCCGCAATACGCATGCCCCGAAAGAGAAGCCTGCACTCACGGCGTGGGCTAACAAGACTTCCTGCCCTTCCCCACCTCTCCGTGTAGTGGCTCTAACACCGGACACGAACGGACCGGCAGATGAGGGCTGCGGCAAGTGGACCTTGCCGTGTCCCTTTCCCAGCTGGCGAGTGCATGCGTCAAGCCCCGCTGTGCAGCCGTAAGGAGGGCCGTTGGGCGCTCAGGGCGGTGAGAACAACTTGGCGGAGGCGGGGGCAAGCAAGACCATCACAGGGCTTCACAGGGCAAAGGTTACGTCTCTGCAGATGTGCTGAGCATGCAAGCTATGCTTTGACTTGTCCTCGGACATCATCAGCAGAAGACCCGGTTCAGCGATGAGAAGGAACGCAGATGGGGGGGCCGGCGTCAAGTGGATTTAGACAGGGAAGGAAGGCATGGGGCCGCTGGCGCAGTGGGGAGGGAGGGGATCATGGGGAGGTTGCTGCAGAACGTGGAGGCGTAGAGGCGAAAGGTAAGCCGAAGACAAGTAGTGCGGGACGTCCATCCCCCAGGGGGGCTTGCAGGGGGGCTTGCAGGGGGTGTTCTGTGGGGGCTTGCAGGGGGTTGCATGGGTGTTGCAAGGGGGCTAGCAGGGGGGCTTGCAGGGGGTGTTGCAGGGGGTCGAGCAAGGGGTGTTGTGTGGGGGCTGGCAGAGGGGCTTGCAGAGGGTGTTGCATATGGGGCTTGCAGGGGGTGTTGCATTGGGGCTAACAGGGGGTGTTGCATTGGGGCTAGCAGGGGGGCTTGCAGGGGGTTTGCGTGGGGCCTTGTAGGTATGTGGCATGGGGGGCTAGCAAGGGGGCTTGCAGGGGGTGTTGCAGGGGGGCTTGCAGGGGGCCTTGCAGGGGGTGTTCTGTGGGGGCTTGTAGGGGGGCTTGCAGGGGGGTTGCGTGGGGCCTTGTAGGTATGTGGCATGGGGGGCTAGCAAGGGGGCTTGCAGGGGGTGTTGCAGGGGGGCTTGCAGGGGGCCTTGCAGGGGGTGTTGGCGTGGGGGCTTGTAGGGGGGCTTGCAGGGGGGTTGCGTGGGGCCTTGTAGGTATGTGGCATGGGGGGCTAGCAGGGGGGCTTGCAGGGGGTGTTGCAGGGGGGCTTGCACGGGGGCTTGCAGGGGGGTTGCGTGGGGGTTTGCAGGGGTGTTGGCGTGGGGGCTAGCAGGGGGGCTTGCAGGGGGTGTTGTGTGGGGGCTTGCACGGGTGTGGTATGGGGGCCTAGCAGGGGGGTTTGCAGGGGGGGCTAGCAGGTGGGCTAGCAGGTGGGCTAGCAGGGGGACTTGCAGGGGGAGTTGCGTGGGGACTTGCAGGGGTATTACGTGGCGGCTAGTAGGGGGTGCTGCAGGGGGGGCTAGCAGAGGGGTGTTGCAGGGGGTGTTACAAGGCGGCCTTGCAGGGGGTGTGGCATCTTGCATGGGGGGCTTGCAGGGGGGCTTGCAGGTGGTTGCATGTGGTTGCAGGTGGTTGCAGGGGGCTTGCAGGGGTTGTTAGGGGGGGGCTGGCAGAGGAAGTCATGTTGGGGCTTGCAGAGGCGCGTCCAGGGGGTGTTGCAGGGGCCCGAGGGGGGCTAGCAGGGGGGGGTGCATGTGGGGCTTGCAGGGGTGTGGCATGGGGGGCTAGCAGGGGGTGTTGCAGGGGGTGTTGCAGGAGGGCTTGCAGATGGTCTTGCAAAGGGTGTTGCGAGGCCGGCTTGCAGGGGTGTTGCATGTGGGGCTAGCTGGGGGCCTAGCAGAGGGTGTTGCAAGGCGGGCTTGCAGGGGGTGGCGCGTGGGGGAATGAGAAACGGGGACGAGGTTGCGCGTGGGGGGATAGCACAGTTGCGCTTCATAAGCAGGCCCACCTTACCCGTCGCCCGCCTCTCTCCGCCTCTCCCTCTGCCCAACCGGCACGCCCACACAACACCCGCCTGCATACCTCCCGTGCTCTGCTTGGGTGGGGGGCGGGGGCCGCCCGAGGAGCCCGAGGAGCGGCCTCCTGAAGCCAGGGTTCGACACGCAGCGCGACGGCCGGCCGACTGTGCGGGAGCCGGCTGACGCCTTGCCCAATCCGGCTGTTCGTTTGTAACCTTATACAACTGTTGTGCACTTCCAATACTTCCCTACGATAAGCACTTCTCGGACATTGCATGTGCAGAAGCCACTCACAAACAGCAACTCCAGAAGCTTGGAATCATGTCTGGGAGACCGGGGGGCACAGCGTTAGGAGAGCAGCGACAAGTAAGCTTGTTTGCGATCCCCTTAGCGAGCAAAGGGGCGTCGGACGATAGTCACCACGGTCGCGACATGCTTGCAGGGCCTGGGCTCGAGGCAGGTGACGCGGAACTTAAGCGCAAGTGGCGAGCGCAACGATGGCAACGCCATGATGTCTGACGAAATCCGCTCGGAGGTTCGGCGTATTGTGCCGACGCTGACGGGTGCGTAGCCTGGGTCCCATAAAACCCGAGGCGGGCGGGACTGGACAAGCATGGCCGACTGACGGCTGGGGGGGGGGGCGAGGGCCGGGGGCGGGGAGCGGCGTGCTCGCCGCGCACCCTTTGACACACCTTAACACAGGGCTGAAGGAGGCTATTGACCGTGTGCGCTTAGCGCCCATCGTGTGCGGTGGGGGGGGGGGGTTGAAAGCCTGCCGCTGAGTAAGGCATTCAAGGGTCTGAGGGTCAAGGCAGTGTTGGTACCACAGAGTATGGGCACCCGTGACGTACTGTATGCTCGGGGCGCCCAGCTGAGCCCGACCCCGCGCCCCGCAGAGGACCGCTACAAGGGGCAGTCGGGCAAGATTGCGGTGCTGGGCGGCTGCACCGAGTACACGGGGGCGCCCTACTTCGCGGCCTTCGCGGCGCTGGCCGTGGGCGCCGACCTGTCCCACATCTTCTGCTCCACGGCCGCTGCGCCCGTGATCAAGGGCTACTCGCCCGACCTGCTGGTGCACCCCTACTTCATGCAGACCGCGGACCTGGTCGCCAGACAGGTGGGCAGCGGGGCGGGGGCGGGGGGGGGGGGGCGCGGGGGCGGGCTCGGGGCTCGTGTGTCAGGGGGCGGCAGAATGTGACAGCACGTATGGAAGACTCGTTGGTGGAGCGCCCCGTGTGGGCCGCTCAGCGCCCACACCCAGGCATCTAATGCGTGGTACCCCGCCTTGACGTTCTGGGTCACTGCCACCCTCCGCCAGCCCTCCGCGCCCCAGCCTGCGCCGGGCAGCAGCGGCGCGGCCGCGGCCCAGGCCGCCGCCGCCAGCCAGGCCGCCGCCGCCGCCGCGCATGTGGCCGAGGCGACGGCCGAGGTGGAGGGCTGGTTCAACCGGCTGGACTGCCTGGTGGTGGGGCCCGGGCTGGGGCGCGACCCGCTGCTGCTGGACATCGCCCGCTCCGTCATCATCCGCGCGCGGGCGCTCAAGATGCCCCTGGTGCTGGACGGCGACGGGCTGTTCCTGGTGGCGAGGGAGCCCGAGCTGGTGGCGGGTGAGCTCCGGGGGGGGGCCGGCGGGGAGCGCTTGCGCAGGGGCGGGGGGTGCGGGCGGGGGTGCAGGGTAGCGGCAGGGCCCCGTGCGCCGCCCTTGCACCTGTGGCAGCACGCGTGGTTGTGCGCTGAGCCTCTCCCGGCGGGCGCCCGTGCCCCCCTCCAGGCTACACCAACTGCGTCCTCACGCCCAACCTGAATGAGTTCCGGCGGCTGGCCTCCACGCTGGGCGTGAGCCTGCACGGCCCCAACAACGACCGCTCCTCCAAGCTGCTCGAGGTGACCGCGCACCTGCGCGGGCCCACGCTCGTGTCCAAGGGCCCCGTGGACGCCATTTGCGACGGCAAGGTCACCATGATCTGCAACGCAAGCGGGGGTGAGCGGGGCAAGGAGCGCCGGGCCACGGGCGGCGCGGCTCCGGCTTGCACTCGTGAAGCCCTTCGCCCCGGCCCCCGCCGCGTGTTGCTCCGCTGGCCCCGGCCCTCTCCACGGCGCCCTCTGCGAGCCCTGCGAGCCATGACGCTCCCCTTGTCCCACCCCCAACCCCCGCGTCCCTCCGCTGCTCCCGTGGGCCCCAGGCGCCAAGCGCTGCGGCAGCCAGGGCGACATCCTGGCGGGCACCATCGCCACCTTCATCGCCTGGACGCTGGCCTTCCTGGACAGCGCGCGGCAGAGCGCCGAGGTGGAGGTGGTCATACTGCCCGAGATCAACCCCATGGTGCTCGCGTCGTACGGCGCCTGCTTAGTCACCCGTACGGCAGCCGCGTACGCCTTTGCGGCTCGCAAGCGGGCCATGGCTGCGTCTGACATGCTGTCGCAGCTGGGCAGTGCCATGGAGATGCTGTTCGACAGCGCCGGGACGGGCGGCGGGGGGGGCGCGGGGGGCGGGGGGCAGGGGCAGGGGCTGCTGCAGGCGCACACGTCCGGGCAGCCGGCCACCATGGTGGGGGTGGGGGGGGCGGGGGCGTGAGGGCGGTTGGGGCAGCGTATCAGTAATGAGGAGCAGTACTGTGGCGTCGTTGGCAATAAGAGGGCTACGCAGCGGATCACCTGGGCACGTGGGGGGTTACGGGCTTGGGCGAGAGGAGAGGGCATTGCCCCAACAATAGCGTTGCCGATAATGCGCTGGGCGGGGAGGCGCGCCACACGTTCTGCACGGCTGTGCTTACCCTTCCGCATGGAGGAAGGGGGTCAGCTTTGGGGCACATGCTCGTCGCAGAGTCCGCGAGGTTGTGAGGTGTGCAGCGGCGCTAGATCGGTGATCAGGCACTGACGAAGCCCGGGTTCTGCCGCTTGCTTCTGTAGTGGCGGTGCTGGGGCCTCAAGTGTCGGCAGCTGTGTCAGTCGCTTGTGTTTGTGCGTCGGACCGGAAGCCAGACAGATCCGGTTGCGTCTGGCTGGTAGCCCTCGTCGTTGCCGGTGGAGGCTGCCACTCCGTGTGCGCCGTCTTGGGGTATGGGGCCTGCTCCGTCCGCCGGTGTGCAAGCTGCCCCAGGCAGCCTCGCGGGTCGCAGTGAGTTGTTTCTCTGCTTCGTGCACTGTTTGGGGCTGCCGCTTCAGGAGCGAATCCTGGGGGATATGGGCCCGGCCATGTTGGTGCCTGGGGACACATGGCATGACAATCTGCTTCTTGGGGACAGGGGCTTGGGGGCAGGAGCTGAGAGTCATGCCTGGCAGTCATCTGTGATATACCTGTACGAGCAGTGCTGTCACTGGTGCGCTTAAGGAGGCTCGGAGGGCATGCACTTGAGTGGTGCCGACGCAGCTGGCCTGCTGACGAGGGCGCATGGTGCGACAGAAGGTCTCTGGGCACTTGCCGCGTATGACGCTTGCAGTCCGCCGGCCTGTCTGTTAACACCAGCCTTACTGAAAGCAGATGAGGCAGGCCGCACACGGGTTCTGTTGGGCAGCAGAGCAGCCCACGTTACAGAGGCGTAGTCCTGGTCAAGTGAGTGCAGTGAGTGTGTCAACTCGATGCGATGACAAGGGTGGCTGCCTGAAGGCAGGAAAAGGGCTGAGCCCCGTGGTCCCCCCCAGGGGGCCCAATGTTCGAGTCTGGCTCCGTGCAGCTCTCAACCCCTCTCCACCACCAGCCCGCACCACGGCACGCGGGCTCGCACCCGGCCATTAATCCGTTGGAACCCCGCACTACACGAGGTGGTGCGCTCGTCAGGCGTCTACTCGCCTCGGCCTGGACATAGCCGGCCGGACCCACCCGCAGCTACGGCTACGGGAACCTCCGCCCTCCTCATCCTGCAACACCTCCGCCTCCGCCTCCACCCGCAGCTGCGGCCCCGCCCGCGCCCCCTGCAGCGCGCACGAGAGCGCGATTGATCGCCGCTGACCTCGCCAGGCCCTCCAGAAGGCAGACCGTCAGGAGACGGATGTTGCATGCCGGCATGTTGGAGCGTGGAGCTTGTGGCATCGAGGGCTGGGCGTGAATCGCAAGTTCATGCGTGACGCGGGGCAATCCCGGGGGGCTTCGCCGCCCGAAGAGCCTAACGGCGGCGGCTCAGCCCAAAAAGCAGAACGGGCGTCCTCCGGCATCTGAGCCCACCCAGCTCCAGCCGCAACACCCACAGGCAGCACAAGCTGCAGCCAACCCAACTGCTCGCCTCAGGCCGAGCCCCCCGCCTCCGCCCGCGCCGCCCCGCCGCCACCCCCGCCCCCGGCCACCCCCGCCGCAAAGTCCGCCACCAGGTCCACGAACAGCTCCGGCGCCTCCTCCTGCGGCATGTGGCCGCAGCGGTCCAGCAGCACCAGCTCGCAGCCGGGCAGCATGCGGGCCAGGCGCTGCGAGTTGGAGGCGGGCACCAGGCGGTCCTGCAGCCCGTGCACCAGCAGCACGGGCAGGCGCCGGGAGGCCACCAGGGCCGACAGCCGGGACGCGAGGTCGTCGTCGTCCGCGTGGGCGGGCTCGGGGCCTGCGGCGGCGCCGTCGGCTGCGGGCGGAGCGGAGGCGCGGGCGGCGGCGGCGGCCTCCGTGTCCGCCTCGCTGGCGGCCAGCGCCTCGGCGACCGCCGCACTGCCCGTCACGGGGCCGCCGGGGCCCGGCCCCTGCTCGGGCCGGAAGGAGAGTCGGGCCCTGCAGCGGGAGGGCAGGCGTGGGCAGAGCAGGTGAGCGAGCGGCCTGGCGCTGCGGATGGGCGGCTGGCAGGCGCGCTGCACGGAGAATTGGGTGACGCCCAAGGCCGGGCGTCCACGTGTGCCCCTCCCCTCCGTCGCCACCAGCCCACCGGTGCACGCAACCTTGCGCACTCCAGAGGATGCTGATCTCGCCCGTGCAAAAGCCCCGATCAAGCCTTCCCACGCGCCCGCTGCCCCCTATGCCCTCCGCCCCGCCCTTCTCCCTCCCTCCACCCCTTGAGCTCCGCCCCTCCCTTCTCCCCTCCCTCTCGCCCTAGGGCCCCGCACCTGCTCCCCGCCAGCCGCGCCAGCAGGAAGTTGACCATGCCGCCCTCCCAGCCGCGCACCAGCTGCGGCAGCCGGTAGGCGTCCACGATGGCGGGGGTCACCAGCGCGGGGTCGTAGTAGGCCTGCTGCAGGCCCTGGGGGAGGAGGCCGGGGGCGGGGTGGGGGGCGGGGCGGGGCGGCGGGGGATGGGGGCGGCGCTCGAGGTTAAGCACGGTCCCGCCTGCTGCGCAGCTGCCCCCCCCACAAGGCCTGCCCCCAGTCCGCTGCGCAGCCCCCCCCCGCAAGGCCTGGCCCCCGGGGCCTGGCGCTGCGCCGCGCACCTTGTGCCAGAAGGCCCGCCGCCGCACCAGCGAGCGCAGCAGCGCCGTGATGATGGGCGCCAGCAGCCGCAGCACCAGCAGCAGCAGCGCAGACGCCAGCGCGGCCAGGCCGGCGCGGAGGGCGCGGAGGACGCCGCCGCGCTGCGCGGCCTTGCCGCCCGTACGGCCGCCGGGCGCCGCGGCGCCAGAGGTGCGCGGGTAGAGGCGCCGCACGGTGGGGGGGTCGGTCACGTGGCTGCCGGGCGGCTCGGGCCCCAGCTGCAGGGCGGCACGAGCGGCCGCAGCGGCGGTAGACGCAGCGTCCGCCGGGGCCGTGGCGGCCCCTGCGGCCGTCGCGGCCTGGGGCGGCGGGCGGTCCGGGGTGAGCGTGACGCCGGCGTAGTCCGGTCCGGGGAAGGCGAAGATCGCGGGCGCCACGAGCACCAGCGCCGCCAGTCCTTCGGGGTGGGTGACGGCCTGCGGTGGGGCAGCGGGGGCGCGGCTGGCTTGACGTGGTGGTGCGAGTGCAGGGCTTTGCGTGCGGGTGGCAAGCGTCTGGGGCAAGCATGGGAACAGCTGAGCCATCGCGCAGCCATCGGCCCCTGCCGGATTGCTGCCCAAGCCCTCGTACGCAGTCCTGTCCCTTCATGCTCGTAAGACATACCTCGAGGGCGGCACACGCGCCGCCGAGGGAGTGCCCAATCAGGATCCGTCGCAGGCCGCCGGAGGCCGACCCGCCCGGCACGGCTGCACCGGGGTCCGCTGCTGAGCCCGCCTGCTGCTCCCGCGGCGAGCCGGTCTTGGGCGTGCGCGCAGTCCCAGACAGAGAGGGCGCTCCGGGTCCCGCTTCGGCGCTGCCGGCGCCCCCCGCCCCCTCCAGCCCCATCGCCCTCAGCTCTGCGTCCATCACCAGGCGGCCCAGGCGGCCGTTGTAGGTGAGGTAGTAGGCAGACATGTCGGGAGGCCTGGCGGGGGGTGCAGCGAGAAGAGGGGCGGGGCAGAGCTTGGCCGGTTTACCAGGGGGGCAGCTGCGGTTGCTTGGTGGGTTGGGGCTACGAGGGGGCTGCAGTGAGCCCCGGCATGCAGGCGTCTGGGGTGCCCTGCATCCCTAGCCAGACATGGAAGGTTGTATGGGTGCCGCCCCGCCCCTCCGCCCCCGCGCGCTGTGCCCACCGCTCGGTCAGGCCGAAGCCGGGCATGTCGTGCGCCGTCACCACCCCCGCCAGCGCCGCAGCCAGGCGGGCCTGCACCAGGCCGTAGGAGGCCAGGTTGGCGCCGAAGCCGTGGTAGCAGTGCGCGGCCGTGAGCTCGCCCGCCTGGGCCGCGGCCCGCAGCACGGCGGGGTCGGCGGCCTTGGCCTTGACGTGCACCCCCAGCTCGCCGATGCGGCGGAAGTGCGAGTCCGGGTCGCCGAGGGCGGAGAACGCCCTCTCGCGGGCCTGAGGGTGGGGGGCGCGGGTGGGTGGGTCTGGAGCGGGGTCCGGAGCGGGGGCCGGAGTGGGCGGCTCCCAGTGTCACAACGGTGCTGCGACAGGATTGGGCGACCGCAAGCCGTGAGGGGCGCCCGACTGTCTTCCGAGGAGGCCCTTCCCAGCCGCCGGTAGCCAGCTGCCGCCACGCCGGTGCCTCACCCCCACTCTGCCCCTGCTCGCCCACCTTGTACTCCCTCTCGAGCAGTGCCGCGCGGGTCAGCGAGGCCCCGGCCGCTGCCGCCAGCACAGCGCCCAGCTTGGCTGCAAGCGCGCCGCCGTGCCAGCGGCCCGTGGTCTTGTACAGGACGAGGCAGGCCAGGACCGGCAGCAGCACAGAGAGGAACTCCAAGGCCTGAGTGCAGAGGAGGGTGCAAAGGAGTGGGAGGAGCGGGGCGTGCAAGAGTGGGGGCACGGCGGGGCAGCGGGCCCCTTGGCTTCAGCGGATGCGTTCGGTGGTGCGCCTCATGGCCTTCTCACCGGTCCAAGCGATGGCACATAGTCAAGGTCGAAGTTGACCTGCTGCTTGCTGGCCTCCGAGGTGCTCGGGGACGGCTCAGGCGACGACGATGGCGCCGCAGCTGCTGCAGCGCGTGCGACCACGGTGGCGCGGGGGCGAGTAGCTGATCCTCCCGAGGCCGGCCTCGAGATGAGACACGAGGTCGAAGCAGTGTCGCCTCTGCCCCCCTGCAACAGACGCAGACGCGCGCGCGAGCGCATGCAAGCCGCAAGCATACTTGAGTGACAGTCCCCCACCAGCTCTTCCGAGGCCACGAAAGAACACAAGACAAAGATCTTCTCTTACCTTCGTCTCCGGCTGCACCGCGTCAGAGCACCTTTGGAGCCATGCGCTCAGCATTCGCTGCCCGCGCCGAGTCGAAGGGGCCCAGGAAGATGCGCTCTTGAGCCCCCACATGTTTAGCGCCCAGCGCAAGGCGTGGGGACGCTGCGTCTCAGCTAAAACCGTAAAAGCAAAAGCGATGCACTAGGCGCGCTTGCGCGCTGTGTGCTCGCGCATTAGATGAGCGCGCATGTGAGGGGTCTTATGTATGCGACGCGTATGAATGCAAACGGTGGCCAGGATCACCAGATCACAGAAACTGATCTGGGCCGCCCCCATGCCCCTCCCCTGCCGCCCCCTGCCCTCCGCCCCGCGCCGCTGTTCCCAGTTTCGTCGCCCGTGGCGAGCCTCAATCCCTTAAACCCCGTCCCCTATCGCTGTACCCGCTGCGGTGAATCGGAGCGCTACCGACGACGACGGCTGTGGCGTGGGGCCCTCTACCGTTGTGCCAAGCAGATTCCAGCGGCCATTCGAGGACGCGGCCGCGTCCCCTGACTTGGGGAGAATCCCCTTCCAGGATGCCCTCCCGTGTGTGCCTACTACGCTATGTGCCTTGTACTACTGATGGAAGGTAGTACTTGTGTCGCCCGACAGCCTACTCCGTCCCCAAGGAGGGGGAAAGCCGTGGCAGCTGCACAGCTCGGTGGCTTGCAGGCGCAAAAGCAAGGAGCAGGGCTGTAGCCCCACAAGAGGTTGGCTGACTCGATCGCCTCCAGTGCCGTCCTGGTGCCCCCCCAGCACCACCATTCCAACTATCTGCATCCGCGTAATCCACAGACTTCCCCACAGACGCCCCACCTTGGGGACGATTCTCACCCTCACCCGTCCCCCCCGGCGTGACTTGCCAGACTCTAGACCGAATGCTCCCCCACCAGTACGCATGCCAGCGCAACACACCCGGTCTCGCACCGCCCGTGTCTCAGTCCCACTCCTTGCCTTCACCACCCCGGACTGCGCCTCCGCGGGCTCAACCAACAACCCGCTGCACTGGCGCTGCAAGGTCACCACTAAAGCGCAATGCTACGGACTCCCCCAACCCACTACGCCACTGAGAAACACGCTGCCGGGCACATCGCGCCAGTCTTTACGCCCGGCAGACGTCACCTCACCGGTGAACGACATGGTAGGAACGCCCCAGCTGCCCAGTCGTGCCTCAAGGCTACCCGAAGTACACGCTCAGCGTGAATACGGAGGGGTTGAACCCGGACAGCACAGCAAAGGGCAGCAGCAGCAGCATGATGCCGATCGGCCACAAGAACACCTGCGTGGGGGTGCCGGGATCGGGGCAGCGATGAGCGCGGTCTTCAAGCCACCGCCAGTACGCTGCCGTTCCCCCACAAGGCACCAGCTAGACCCGGGCAGGTTCACATGAGAGGCTGCCAGGTAGGGGGCACAAGGAGACCAGAACGACGCCAGTGACAACTGCCGAGTGACGTATGGCACTTTGCAAAGGGCATAGACTTTGCGACCGCGGAGCATGGGCAGTGCTCGCCGGTCCCACTGTGAGGCCACCCTAGACGTGCGCAAGCTGGGGACAGTCCTTTTGCCGAATGGCTTGGTACAGGACCGATGGCGGCGCCTGGGCGCGCACCCACCTCGGTCCTTTCTAGGAAGGGCAGCGCGCTGTACCCCAGGAAGTTCATGTAGTGGTACACGCCCAGCGCCACCACGTACAGAGCGCACGACAGCGCCGAGGACAGGAAGCTCCGCCACAGCAGCAGCGGGCTCAGCAGGAACTGGGCCACTGCGCGGAACACACAGCGAGCGGACGACAGAGGCGCCCTTGAGCTCCAGCTGT
The DNA here is from genome assembly GCA_016858145.1 of Edaphochlamys debaryana. Taxonomy (NCBI): domain Eukaryota; kingdom Viridiplantae; phylum Chlorophyta; class Chlorophyceae; order Chlamydomonadales; genus Edaphochlamys; species Edaphochlamys debaryana. The sequence continues at coordinate 201,350 of JAEHOE010000043.1, forward strand.
ACCGGTAACCCGGCCAACTTGGCCTGGCAGGTGGCAGGCGCAGAGCTCGCCTGCAGCTACAGCTGCATCCCCTGCAGAAGGGCGGCCACTCACCATACAGCAGCAGGAACAACGGGAAGTACGAGTTGCAGTGCACATCGAACGCGTAGAGCCTGCAAGCATAGGCCGAAAGGGCGGCGAGCGAGATGGCAGACAAGCAGCACACGTCCGCCGCCCCGTGGGCGGGCATGCCTCCCCTGGCCCCGAACACCTCCTCCCGGTGGCACGCCGCCCCTGGGTCCCCAGCACTGGTCGGCGCCCGCTGGCCGCCCAGCCGGCGCTCACCACTCGACGTGCTGCTCCACCTGGTGGTGGTGCAGGTTGCGCTTGCGCAGGAAGCGGTTGGTGATCACCCTGGTCGGAGCGGGGAGGGAGGCGAGAGCGGTGGGGCGCCGTAGCTGGGCGGCCCTCAGCCCTGCACGCAACCCGCCGCCCTGGCCGCGTCCGCCTGCCGCCGCCCCCCCCGCCGCCCCCTCACCAGCAGGCGGTGGCCACCGCCACCCCCAGCAGCAGGAAGTCCACCAGCACAGCCGACAGCATCGTCACCAGCGTGTGAGCCACCGTGTCACCAAACCTGCGAGGACGGTACGGGTGCGCGTAGCTGGAGTAGCGTAGACCCCTGGACAATAGGTGCCCCCAGGGTGCGCACGGATGCCCCGACCCACGTGACGCAGTAAGCCAGGCTGGCCATGGCCACGAGGGCGCAGCACACGACCACAAACGCCGGGTCGTCCCGAGCCCATTGGTTCTTGGTCTGTTTATGGTAGGCAGTGTGGCGATACCTGTCAGCGGGGACAGCGGGACTCCAGGTCATGAGGCATGGCCTGAACGGCCGCGCGGGCTGAAGTTAGACTGGTGCGGTTGGGCCTGGGCCGGACGAGGACCACAGGGCACCTGGCCGCTGGGGGGGAGTGTGCCGTTGAAGGGCAGCTGAAGAGCACGCCCAGACAGCCCGTTCAGCATGAGATTCACGACCAATCTTAGCCCCCGAGCCTGGCCAAAGTGCCGTTGGACTCTTTTGTGACTCCACGGGCTGCACCTGTTGCACCGCCTACCCGTCCCACCCTGGGCACCCCGGGCTTGACTTACGCTGTCTTGGGTGAAACGCACAGCTGGAGCATAAGCCAGAAAGTATACCTGTGTGTAGAAGAGGGTTAGCGAGGCGTCGCTGGCTGCTTGGGCTGCAGGAGCTGGCTCACTCGAGATCCCATTGCCGGGGCTTGAGGAATCGCCTCAGGTACGTTCCTACAAGGCCCTTGCTATGCATTCTTCTCCCAGTGCTCGGGTGTGTGGAGGTTGGAAGCTGCATTCGCTCAGCGCGAAGCTGAAGGTCAAAGCATTTTGCTTCAGAGCAGTGGACAGCAAGAGGAGGTTGCAGAGACGGCGATTAAGCTGTTCAATAGAGACTTGCACAGGAACCGCTGCCTTTGCCAAGCGGAATCCATCGCGCGATCGGCCCCCACTCCCCAAAGGGCTAACTGCTCCCCCGGCAAGCTGCAATGCCTCTCGCATCTCTTAGAGATATAGCTTGCTCACTAGCCATGTTGGTATGCAAACTTACGCGTGACACGGCAATGAGCAGGCTGCGCCAGCTGGGGCACTGCCCCGACCTTTGTCGGCTTACGGGCGGTTGAGAGCTTTGCAACGTTTTGGAGTGCCGAGGAGGCAATGGGAGTCAAGGTGGCGGGCGGGGAGGGTGCCGTGGGGGTCGGTCCGGGCGTCAACGCGTGGACCGGCGAGTCCGCACGGTCATGGCCCTGAGGGCGGCCAACAAAGCGAAGCCAGCACACCGCGATACGCTCCAAATCATATTTTCCCCCGAGGAGGACAGGGCGTGGTGTGGGGAGGGATGGAAGGGTCCGCAAGTGGGGATGGTGGGGGGGGGGATCGCCACGGGAGTTCATTAGGCTGTGCCACACCCGTGGTTGTGCGCAGTGGCCTGCAACCAGCTGGGGGGCTCTTGAGGCGCACCCACCTTGAGGCTTTCAGGTGAGGAGCCATCGAGGAGCAAGCCGTGCCGACGAGCACGAACAGACAGCAGGGGCAGTGGTCTGTCTTGACAAGAGCGGGAGGGATCACTATGCCCGGGGCCTGCCACGTCGGGTGATGCGCCTTCCCCTTGCCTTGCCCCTACACACATGGTACTCAAGGAGGCCCTGCCACCCCCCTTCAGCGCCTGGCCTGGCATTAAAAGGCCACGCCCATGCTGGCGTGACAGAGGGACGCCCTCAATCTTGGAGCCCTCGCCCTTCCCCGCGCCGTTTGTGCCTTTGGACTATCCCCGTGCGGAGTATGCCCATGGAGACGGTTGTTGTCTGGGGCAGGTGAGCGTGGCCGAGGGCCCGGGGGTCGGCGCGGGTGATAAGTCCGGTTGGGTCCGGTGACCTGGCCAGGGTGTCCTATCACGGCTAGGTAGGAACGAGCCTTGTGCGGGCCTTGCGCGGGCCATGACCTCAGACAAGTGCGAGGTGACATGCCCGAGGCAGTGAATGAGCCTTCATGCTTGCGGGGATTTGTGAGTTGTCGGCCATCCCCGACCACGGCGTCCAACGAGTGCACACCTTGAGAGGCGACATGCGCAAGGCATAGGTTTGGCCCACGAGCGATAATGTGAATCCTTTCGTCGCGCATTTGCGCCAGTCCAGCGGTCGCGACTTTTAACCGCGCGAAACGACACTCGCGCCGAAGCCCAACAGCCGCTGGCCTAAACGATAGCACGATAAACAAGACTTCCCCTTCACAAACACATTATCAATACTATAATATTTAGCTCGGGAATACGCATAACCGGCCTTCTCCCAAACATGTCGAGTACATTTTGGCAAGCATTCGGCTCAGCGTCGCCGCTATGGTCTGCGCTCAGCGTGAGTACACACCTCACGTCTGGACTTTGAGCCGGCGCTGAAGGCTCAGGCACCTGGGTCCAACGTCCGCCCTCGCCCTGCCTTGCCCGCGCAGGACCCGCGTGTGAACCGCCTGCTCCTAGGCGCATCCGTCGTCGGGGCCGCCTTTTACTGCGGCAAGATATGGGCTAAGGTGACTGAGGTGAGAACGTGGGGGTATCGCCTGGGCTACTGTGTCACAGGATCTGCAAGGGCAGCAAGCCTTGGCAACCGCCCCTGGTGGAACGGTTACTGGTAGGAGGCGCGGCCGAGGAGGGGCCATCGATACACGCTGAGCATGGTCATTGCGTGCCAAGGACTAAGGTGGGACCTGAGTGTGGTCAGTGCAAGTTATGACAGGGGCTTGCGTTCTGGCTTGCAGGGGGCAAGCCCGTGAGGTGGGTCGCTTGGCCCCAGCGTTCAGCGCTGTGACCCCAGGGGGGTCCTTCATTGTAAACACCGAGGACTGGTGGATGCACCTTACAGCGGTGCCAGAACGGCCCGGTCTCTGTGACACGCACGCTGCCCTCCCTGTCCGCAGGTCTCCCAGCCCAGCGAGGCCAAGCGGCGCGAGGCCATCATCATGACCGAGGTCAGCGCCTTCGCCCGCACGGACCCCGCCGCAGCCTTCGGCCGCAGTGTGCAGGCCATTATCGCGAAGGGGCTGGACGCCTGCGCCAGCGACCCCCGCTGGAAGACCTTTGTGGCGCAGCAGGCCCGGCAGGCCCGCTCGCCGGCCGTGGAGGCGACCATCCTGCAGCAGGCCGAGGTGCGACTGGGTTTGACTCTGCACGCAAGAGGCACCAGTAGGAGGCCAAGACGCCACGTGTGGGGCTGTACGTCAGCACCTGGCCGCATCTGCGGTCGGGAAGCCACGTCTGTCCTGAGAGAGGCTTCCAAGCGTGGCCCGGCCTGACGCAAGGCTTCTTGCCCAGCCCACCTTGCTCACCCCGCTCGCCCTCACCACGCCACGCAGGTGTTCGGGGTCACAACAGAGGGCCTGACGAGGGCGCAGCTGCGGGCGCTGGTGTGGGAGGCGGCGGAGCTGCCCATGCAGGAGAGGGCGAACGAGCTGCAGGAGATCCTCGCACGCGTCAACACCTGGGCGAGAGCCTTTGTGCACATCCGGTGAGGCGCTGGGCAGTTCCTCTGCATGCCCTGCCCTGCGCACGCGTAATGAAACCGAAGGCACCAGCGGCTCACACACGCCCACCCGCTGCACCCCGCTGCAGGGAGACCATCAACCCGGAGCTCATCATGGCCTCAGTCGAGCAGGCGGTGGGTCTGGCGCAGGAGGCCGCGGCGGTGCGGTTCCGGCCCGTCAGCGCGCAGGACCTGTGGGAGGCGTCGCTGCGGGCGAAGCTGGTGAAGGACTCGGGGCTGGCGGCGTGCCGCTGGCGCTAGAGGCGGGACAGGGGGTGCGGCGCGAGAGGGACGCAGGGGCCAATGGGTCGCGTGAAAGCAATGCAAGTTGCCACAGGTTGAGCCAGCCTGGGACCTGGGGGAAGGCGGGTTTGAGCAAGAGCGGTGCGAGTGCAAGGTTGTGAACAGGCCTTCTGCACGCTCGACAGCGTAGACGTATCTAGGCAATCAGCCGGGAGTTTCTCAGGCGCGAGAGGAGACCTACGGGGGCTGGAGAAAGATCAATGTGGCGAGGCGCCGCAGCACCGGTGAAGACGTCGAACTAGCGCTGGGATAGGGGCATGAGAGGGCATGAGGCAAACGAAAGACAAACGACGGTGAGGTCTGTGACCACGGTTCGTGCTTGCACCGTTGGGCTGGCTTTGCCATACATGTAATCACGAGGGGCGCACGAAGTCTGGCTCGGCCTGGCTCTCTGCTCAACTGCCGGCCCCCCCAGGCCCCCCGCCTGCTGCCCCCATCCCCCTGCTCAAGGCTTCCACCGTCCCTTCTCCGCATGAACGGGCTTCGGCTTGTCAGCCCCCACCCAGGCCTGATAACCCAAGCGCTGGGCACGGCGGCTGTGCGATACTTGAGGGGCCGTAGGTCCGGCCACTGGAAGCCGGCGCTGGGGAATGGACGGGAGTAGGGAAGGCCAGGGCGCTGAGGCCAGGCACGGTCCCGGGGCTCCATAGGTAACAAGATGTTTGCACTTCATACTCAAGCACTGCGTCGCGACGTCGTCTCGCGCCAACTGTAAGAGACGTCGCCAGCTGTCGCACTGTTGGCGCTTTGCTTTGCTGACGGAGCCCCGCAGCAAGTCCCTCTACTCATACCTTGCTACAAAGCCTGCAAAGATAATGCAACGCAAAGCATTCGGCCCAAGACTTTCTAAGCCTGCCCATGCCGCGTCCCGACCAGCCTGTGGCCGACCGCCAGCGCGGACGCTATGCTCAACTGCACAAGCTCGATGAAGCTGCTGCGCGTGACGACCGGGAGATGCGCTCCCGGTTGCAGCGGCGTGTGGAGCGGCGAGCTACCGCGCACGCCGTGATGCTTGAAGCCATCGCGCTTGAGAAAGAGATCGAGTCAAAGCGAGTTGGGAAATGGGGGCTATGGCGCAAGCGAGGCCGCTCGCCGACCTTAACCCCTGGCCGCCCCCGCCCCCAGGCGCTGCAAGCTGTGCGACGTGCTGCGCGCCGAGGCCTGGGGCCTGGGCCACAGCAACTGGACCGAGCGTCGCTGCGGCCAGTGCTGGAAAGCGCAGGCGGAGGAGCTTGCGAAGCTGCGGCATGTGGGCGCTCATGCTCCCTACCGCCGCGGCCTCTCCACTGGATCCGCCGCAGGGGCGCGGCCCGGCCCTGTGCCCGCGCCCCTGCATGTAGCGCCCCTGCTCGCTGACGTGGCACCCGACAGCGCAACCGAGCTGCTGGCGGCGCTGCGGGCTCGCGACCCGGACGCCTTGATGGCCCTCCTGGACTCCAGGCAGGTCGGCGGCAAAGGGCCGGAAGGGGGCCGCTCGTGGGTCACCAGAGCCTTCTGCACTGCTTCAGAGGGCCAACGGCTGAATCCTTGGAACACCACGTGCCAGCGTAGCTTGCAAGGCGTGGAGTCGTGGCAAGTACGGCCGATGACGGCCTCAGCACGCTGCGAGTGTGTGAGCAACCCCACCCCACCCACCCCACCCTCCACCCCCCGCCCCCCACACGCAGAGCACTGCAGCGCCACTTCGGGACTGTGGGCAGCCACGGTGCCGCAACGGGCGGCGACGGGGCTGCGGGCGGCCAGCCCTCCCCCCTCTCCCCGGTGCCCGCCCCCGAGCACCCGACCGGGGGGGTGTACTACCACGACGCCGTGCTGGCGACCCTGGGTGGGCTGGGGGGGGGGAATGGGGGCGTGAGGGGACCAGGATGCGAGACCGGTCAGACCGCCGCTGGAGGTGGCGGCGCTGGTGACTCGAGCTGGGCGCTTGGAACGCCCGGGTGCAGTGCGAAGGACTCATCCGCAGGCCCCAGGATTTGGGACCTTTCCAGCACGGAGGCTGTGCGCGCCACCCGTGCAGCCCCATGAGCCCGGTGGAGCCCCACTGACGCATCCCGCGCCCCGCGCCCCGCACCCCGCATCACTCTGACAGCACGAGCAAGCGAGGCGGGGGCAGGGGCAGGCGCCGGCCCTGCTGCGGGCAGTGACGGCGGCTCGGCCCGCAGCTTCGCCAGCTCCGCCATGGCCCACGCGGGCGCGCAGGGCGGGCCGCAGGGCCGGCAGCCGGTAGGCCACTACGACGGGGGGGCGGCGGAGGCAGGCACTGAAGGCAGCCCCGGGTCCGGCTCCGCGCGGCAAAAGCACGACGGAGAAGAGGAGGAGGAGGAGGAGGAGGAGTCGGGCGATGAGGGAGCTGGACACGGCCCACGGCAGGGACTTGGCCGAGACGGCGGGGGCCGCCACAGGGGCAGCGAGGGCGCAGGGGCCCACCCCCCGCCGCAGCCAGGCGGCTCAGAACCCGCCGCACACCTCCGCCAGGCAGGCAGGGCCAGGGCCCAGGGAAACCGAGTGAGCTTCGCGCCATCCCCCGAACTGGCGCCGCTACGGCCAGCCACCGCTGCCGGCGGTGCCGAGCCCGGCCCTGGGCCCTCGGGGGGCCACAGCCCCGCCCCGCCACGGCCGCAGTCAGCCCCAGCCGTCTCGGGGCCGCCGGGCAGGCCCCCGCTGCGCAGCCCGGGGTCCGCCCCCGACCCCGCGGTGGCGGTGCGGGGCGGGGGCGGCTTCCGGCCCCAGCCCCGGCCGCTGCCCAGCCAGCCCCGGCCGCTGCCCACGGACCGCGAGGGCCTGGTTGGGCAGCTGGCCCGGGCGGAGCGGGAGGTGGTGTTCGGAGCCGGCCAGCGGGCGCGCAGCGAGGTGCGGGGGCCGGCCGGCTGGGTTGGCGGATTGGGCCAGGCAAGGACGGCGGGAGAGGAGGGGAGCACGCACACGAAGTGGATTCGGGGTGCCAGGGAGCTGCCGAGGGTGCACCCGGATCTGTCCCCGCACACCTCCTTACTCCACACACCGCCCTGCCCCACGCCACGGCGCGCCCCTCCAGTCCGGCCGCCCGTCCCTGCGCAGCCCTGCGGCCCCTCTGCGCCCCTCCCCCGCTTAGGCCCTCAACCCGCCCGCTCCCTACCGGTCCCTTCCGCCCCCTCTGCCTGCGCCGCCAGGCCCTGTTGCTGGCCCACCAGCTGCGCGCCGCCCTGGCCGACCTGCGGCTGCTGGACCGCAAGGCCGCGCGGGCGCAGGCGGTGCACCGCAGGGCCGTGCGGCAGGACACGCGGGACGAGGCGGGCACGCGGCGGGTGATACGGGAGGGCCGCACGGAGCCGGTGCGCGCGGGGGGGGGCGGCATGACTCAGGGAGTCAGAGGGCGGGCTGCAGGTGTCGGCCCCGTGCTGACGTGAGGCCCCTCTTCAGGCCGTGCACAGTGTCTGCAGCGGTGCGCGGCCCTGTGGAGGCCACGCACGCTCACCTCTCACGGCCGGTGCTTCCCCACCCCGCTGCGGCCCGCACCCGCAGCCCCTCAGCCCCACCGCGGTCCGCCGCCTGGCCCACCCCGAGGCCTTCTACGAGGACCCGCACCGCCGCCGACCTCGCTGGCTGGAGCACGTGCACCCGCCCCGACCCGACCCCGCCCGCGCTATCGATGTGGTCAACTGGCGGCCGCCCTCCGCGCGGGAGCCACCGCCCCGCCACACGGAGGGCCTGGCCGCAGCGGGTGGGGCCCGGGGGCCGCTGGGAAGGGGCGGAGGCGCCTCGAGGGGACGCTACAGCGCTGCGAGGTACCTGCGTCCAAACACGGCCCGGCCCCGCGAGTGCACCCGTGTCCATCCGCGCCCAGGGCAGGGGCTGCGCTCCGCCACCCCGCCATCCACGTTGCCCCGCGCCCGCCCTCGCTGCCGCAGGCGACTGGGCCCCCGGCGACCGCTACCGCTACGACTGGGAGCTGGCCTGGGTGCGGTCCAGCCGCGTGGAGGAGTACCGCAGCGCGGCGCAGAAGGAGCGGGAGTACCTGGCGGCGTGGGCGGAGCTGCAGGTGTGGGCGGGGGGGATGGGGTGATGGAGGGGGTTGAGAGGGGGGGGGGCGCGGAAGGGGAATCACTTGCGGCACAAGCGCACCGGAATGGGGGTGGCGCCGTGCGCTAGTTGACGCTGGTCCCCTCTGCAACTCCTGCAGCCTCCGCCTGCAACAGCAGGCTATGCAGAACACACCGGTCCAACTGTAGCCGCGCGTCTGGCCGCATGCATCGCAGCTTCCTGTTCTGCGCTGTGCTGAGCTGCTGCCCTGCCCTGCAGGCACGCGCACGTGTGTCGCTCGGCCTGAGCTGGGTGGGCAGCGGCGGTCCCGGCGGACTGGAGGACGCACGTGAGGCCGCCAGCAGCCAGTGGAGCGGGGGCCCGGAGGGCCACTCCGCGGGCGGGTCGGCGGGGCTCAGGGATGTTGGCGGCGAGGGCGAGGGCGAGAGCGAGGGCGAGGAGGCCAGCCTGGCATGAGCAGTCCCAGCCCCCAAGTTGGAGGAAATGCGCCCAGGGGTCTGCCCATACTGCCCTAGGCTGGGTCTTCCTGGCCGTTGGCGGCACTAGAGCGCATGTTGTCTGTGAGGCGCTGAGGCGGGTGCGAGGGCGTGGCGGAGGGCAACGTGGGGCCACACGGTCGGGGTCCAGCTGGTTGCGGGCCCCAGCGAAGCTGTGTGGCAGATGCCTTAAGACGGGCAGCTCGGGGGCACTAGCAGCTAGCTGTGCAGTGACGGTGGTGTGCTTTGGTTGTGATGCGGTGGGTGCTGGCGAGCGAGAAGTGGGCCGTTGGTCACCGGGAGACCCGTCTCTCGGGACATCGGGTGGCGCCGCTCGGCGCGTGTGGTTTTGCACGCGTAGGTTCCGTGAGAACCAACAGAGGCACAGTAACCGATGAGCACTGGGCTGGTGGTTGAGCAGCTTGAGCTCCTGCTGAGGTCGCGCGCGGCACGAGTCGCGGCACGACGCTTGCACAAGTCGGGATCGTTTCATCCGCCGGTACGTTTTGCAAAGGTACAGCAGCAACTCAATTGCGAACGCAGCACAGGTGTTTGGGTCATAGTCTTTCGCCCAGTACTTGCTGGACAGCGACTGCAAGCACGCGAGCAATTGGTCGACCAATCGACGAGACTGAGCCTAGCGCGAGCCCAGACACCTTCTTGCCCCAAACACCGAGCTTCTTTCATCATGCGCTCGCTTACGATCAGCCCCTTCACACCAAGCGCGCCGATGCACACACGGCGAAGCTTGCGCCGAGTGGCGTGCAAGGCGCAAGGCGTCAGGTGGGCTTGCGTTCGTCACGCTGGCAGCACGGGTAACGGGTTGTAAGGCGGTTGATTGACTTGCCACGCTTGCGGACAGGTGGCCGACGCTTAGGGGGTGCCTGCAGTGTGGGAGGCCGTGGGGTTCGTCCCACTGTCGCTCCGCGCTCTCTGCCCAGACGGAGCACCCTCCATACATTCCACCCATAACATGCTGCTGAGGCTCTGCCAGGCGTCTCACGCACCGCCCGCCTTGGCGCGTACGGCCCCCGCAGGACCTCCGGCGCCGAGTTCAACCCCCTGCTCATGGGGGCCGTGGAGGCGCTGTTCAAGTTCCCGCCCTTCTTCGATGCCGCCAAGAAGAACGTGCGTGCAAAAGGGAGCACCTCAAGTGGATTGCAACACAAAGCTGTCTAGCAGAGCTGCGGCCAGGGCCGTGAGGGCGGCGCGTGCGGGACCGAAGGCGCGTGGTTGGCGGCCTCGGGCTGGGCGGGTGCAGTCTGCACCCGCCGCCAGCCTCAGTGCGGCTCCCTCGTCTGGCCACCGGGGCCTCCCGCGTGGGCCCTCGCTGCCGGAGGAGGCAGCCAGCCGGACTGTAGCGGCGCTGGGCGCAGCGGGGGGCTGGGTCGGGCAGGGTACTCCGATACAGGCCCCGCCAGGAGGACCTTCACGTGAAGCCAGGGGGAGCGGCAGCAGGCACCAGCCAGCGCAGGACGGAGGGATCATAGGAAGCTGTGTCCGTGCAAAGCTGGCTTAGCCTGCAACCCCGAAAGCCTGAAGGTCAGGGCGTGTTGGGTGCGCCCCCCGCCCCCCCTGCCTGAAGCGCCCCCTCCCCTTCGGCGCTTCCCCCTCTCCTCTTGCCTCCTCCCCTCAGGCCCGCAGCATGATTGTGAAGCGCTATGAGTCGCTGGGCGGGGACTGGGAGGGCGCCATGCGGGACCTGCAGGCGCAGGACTGGGAGGCGAGGTTCAAGGTGCGGGGGCGGGGGGGGAGGCAGGGTGGAAGGGAAGCGGCAGGGAGGAGGGGGTCAGGGCGGCGTGGGCTGAGGGGGCTGCCAGAGAATGCAGGTGTGCGGGAATTGGGAATCGCGGCGCTGGGGCCGCGAAAGGGACAACAGAGAAACGGAAGCATAAACGGTATTGCAGAAGCAGAAGCACGAAGGGTATTGGCGGAAGATACGTGCAAGAATGAAGAAACGCAGCTAAGGCAATCAGAGCCGCTGTGCCTTGCAGCTCTGCCGCTGCCTGCTCTGCGACTCGTTCCTGGCTTGCCAGCCTGGCGCAGGTGCACCCCCGCCCCTCTCCGGTGCAAACCCGGCTGTTGGACCGGCCCTTTCCCTCCCCCTCCCCCTCGCGTCTCCCCCACCCGCCAGGCCGTGGAGGACCCCGCCGTCACCTACCCCTCCTACTACACACAGCCCTTCCACGCGTACAGCAAGGTGAGTGGCCACGTAGTTTGGATGGCGGGAAAGTGGATAGGGGGTTTTGGAACCACCTGCGCTCTGCAGTCGGGGGCCAGCGTGGCCTGCAGGTGCAGGTGCAGGTGCACACCGGGGGAGGCGGGGCTGCGGCACTGCAGCCTCGACCCTGGTGCCCGCCACGCACTGGTGCCCCGCCCCTGCGGACCCTGGCCGCCAGCACCCGCGCGCCGGCCCACCCGGCCTTGTCCCCCCCCCCCCTCCCCGGCCCCTCCCCCCCCCCCCAGGGCAACCTGTGCTGGGAGGCGGCCCTGGAGGTGACCATGGCCGCGCAGTCGGTGCACGCACTGGTGATGGACCCCCGGGGCAAGCAGCTGGACCCCAAGTGAGGGGAGAGGGGGGAGGGGGGAGGGGCCGGCGCGGGACCTGTGTTGGTGCGCAATCAGCGGGGCTGGGCGGAGCAGCGGCGGTGGCCGGGCTTCAAACGCCCCGCCTTGAGGCGGCCCCGCCCAAGTTGCTGACCCAGCCGCGTCTCCCGGCAGCGAGTGGCCGTTTGCTCTCATCGTCGGCCTGCGCTGGTGGAAGCCGTGCAGCTCTCGCCACGCCTAGTACGCCCGCTCCTCCTCCCTGCACCGCGTTCGCCTCGCCTCCCCTCCGTCCGATCCAGTGCGCTCGGGCACCTGCCGCCGCAATTTCCTCACCCTGCCCCCCTCCGCAAGGACTCCCTGGCGCCGGCGCGATCCCGCTCAGCAACAAACACTCCCCCCCTCCCCCCCTCCCCCCCCCCCAGCGGCGACGCCCGGCTGCGCTCCTCCTACTCGGCCCGCATCCACGAGAACATGGCGGAGCTGGGGGCGGACAGGTGGGGGGGGCAGGGCACGGGGGGGAGGGAGCTTTCTCGAGGGGGAATCGATAAGGCGGCGGCCGGCGAGCACGGGGGGGGGGATGCGCGCAAACGGCCATGGCCCCGGGACGGAGCCGGCGCCGGGTGTTTAGGGAGTACCCGTTGGGAAGCTAGAATGCGATTGCGCGTGCGATGCAGTGAGAGTAGTGGAGCGGCGGACGCGCGAGCGACCCGAAACGAAAGCCCGAGCGAACCCCATGCCCAAGCCCGGGTGTGTGTTTAGGGAGTATGTGTGTGTGTGCTAGGCAACGAGGAAATCGGAAGCAAGCACATAGCCGGGTGTGTGTCTGTGTGCGCAGACCTGTCCTTGGCGGGAAGGGGTGGCCGGGTGGGGGAGGGGGGTACGAGTTTGGCAGTGGCTGGCGGCGTGTTTCGGTCTGCGGGGTTGGGGTGGGCCTGCGACTGCGGTGCTGCGGTGCCACGCGATACCGCGGCCGGGGCCACCAGGCGACGTCATAGCCTCCCTGTACCTCCCACCCCGCGCCTTCCCACTACCGCTCCCCCCCCCTCCCCCCCCAGGTCCGGCGTGCGGCGCATCGTGGACCTGGGCTGCGCCTCGGGGCTGTCCTCGCGGGAGCTGCTGCGGGCCTTCCCGGGGGCCGAGGTCACGGGGGTGGACCTGAGCCCCTACTTCCTGGCGGTGGGGCGCTACGAGCAGGAGAGGCGGGAGGTGGGCAGCCAGGGTGGTGGGGAGGGGGGCGTGGAGGGGGGTTCCAGGGAGAGGGCGTGGGCGTGGGATGAGGGAGGCGGCGGCCAGCGAGCCCCGACACGAGCTGTGCTGAAGCCGGCGTGCATGCGGGGTGCTGTGTGTGCGCTGTGTTGGGAGGCAGGAGTGAGAGAGCTCTGTGACCACCCCCACCCCTGCCCACCTCACTCCGCTGCTGCGGCGCTGGCGCTCCGCCACCCACCGCATCCTCGGCCCTACCCCTCGCCCCCCTGACCCCCCTGGCCCCCCTGACCCCCCTGACCCCCGCCAGGCCGCGGGTGGTCGGCCCGAGGCCCTGCGGTGGGTTCACGGCGCCGCTGAGTCCACGGGGCTGGCGGCGGGGGGTGCGGACCTGGTGTCCATGTGCCTGGTGGCGCACGAGCTGCCGGTGGAGGCAACCAAGGTGGGGGGGAAAGGGGGGGGACAGGGGAGGGGGAGGGTGTACGGGAGGGGCTACCGGGCCAGGGCTGCGGCGGCGGCCAGGGACCTCCAGGTGGTGATGGGGTGGGGGTGGAGGGGCGAGGAAGGGGAAGGGGAAGGGTGAGGGGCAGTTGAGGTAGGGGAGCGGTTTCGACATGAGGTGCCTTCTGTGTACGGGCCGACGTATACGGGCCTTGGCAGTAGCAGGACAAAGCCGCCACACTCCTCGCAGCCGCAGCAGGACCAGCACATCCCGCAACCCCCCGTCGTCCGCCCCCCACGTGCCCCTCCATCCCTGCGCTGGCCCCCAAGCCTTGAACCGAAGCCTACCCCTTCCCCTCTCCCCCTTCCAGCTCTTCCTCCCCCTTTCCCCTCCCCCAACCTCCTCCTCCTCTTTGGCTTCCGGTTCGTCAAGCGATCGCCCCCTCCTGCCCCCCCAGGCCATCATGCGCGAGGCCCACCGCCTGCTGCGCCCCGGCGGCGTCATGTGCATCATGGAGATGAACCCCGCCTCGCCCGTGTTCCAGCGCATCTTCTCCAACCCCTTTGCCTACACCGCCTTCAAGAGCACCGAGCCCTGGCTGCAGGCGCGTGGGGGGCGGGGGAAAGGAGGGCGGGAGGGACAGGGCGACAGGGGGGGAGGACGGGAGAGCAGGGACGGGAGAGCCCGGGGGTGGGTGCACCGGGTCATGGACCACGCACCAAGTAGAGCGGACGTCGGTAGGCGTTATCACGATAAGGAGCGGCAGCAGGGCTCGGCTTAGCTGGGGGCCGAGGTACCTCGTTAACCGCCCTTGACCATAGTCAGAGCGCCCTCCTCCTGGCGCAAGCTGCCTCCTTGGCACCCTCACCCGTCTGTCTGACTGCCCCTCCCTCCCCCTCGCTACCCCTCACTCCCCCCCGGCCTCCCCCCTCCGCCCCCCAGGAGTACATCTCTCTGGACATGCCCGGGGCGCTGCGGGAGGCGGGCTTCGCGCAGGTGGTCACGCGCGAGAGCACGCCCCGCCACAAGACCGTCACGGCGCTCAAGCAGTGATGCAGGCGGAGAGGGAGAGGCCGGAGGCGGGGCGGGGGGCCGCGCCGGCCCCAGGGGGTGGACACAGGAGTGCGGCGAGGGCAGCGCGACGGTACATGCAGCCGCCGGCCATGGCCGCGGGGAGGAGTGGGGCCGGGAGACGCTTGCGGGGACATTTGGTGCATGGGGGAGGGGGCCTGAGGTGTGCCGCAAGCAGCGGTGCGCGGAGCGCACTGGAGGAGTGGGGCTGGCACAGGCCAAGGCGTCATTGCAGCAGGCATAGTCGAGGCCCCGCCTGGGTACTGCACGGGAGCTTGCGGAGGGGAGTCCACGGGAGATCGGCCGAGAGCCGCCGAAGGCGTCTGCCGTGAGCGCCCGAGGGCTCTCCCCTGGCCGCTGTGGGGGCGCTTGGAACGGCGCTGAAGGGCTGACCGCAGGCGAACGGCTGCTGGCGTGGATGGGGGCCGTGCGGAGCAGGAGTGCGCCGGACTCGGCTACCCCCACAAGGGTAGGGGTAGCTATGTTGATGAGGGGGCTAGGTTACGGAACTTGCGGCCAGACTGTAGCCTGTGACTGTATTTATGGACGGCAAGCGCGGAAGCGCAGTATTGCTAGTGCGCCTCATGCATCTCGTCGAACATTGGGCCTCCTGGGGGGGACCACGGGGCTCAGCCGTTGGAGCCGGGGCAGCCACCCGTGTCATGGACGGCTGTGTGCACTGTGTGGCGGGCTATTGGCGGTGAGGGGGTCATGGCGGCGTCTAACTCTGGAACCCGCGCTTGTCAAGGTTTAGACTTAAGTTCCAGTAATGATACTGAGGTCTGACGAGCAAGGCCCGTTCACATGCGTAACAGCGTCCCCCTGCAACCTCAGGTGAGGGTGGGGCTGGAACTTGTCCTGGCTCCGACGAATCACCGTCTCACCGACTCCGGCCCCACCCCCCGCCTTGAGGCGTGGAGCCTGTCAAGCACGCTCCTGCGACCCCTGTAGAAAGCGGGAGTGAGCTGCGCCCCTGGTTTGACACGCGTCGCGGATGGGGTGTGGGTGGGTGGGTGTGCCGGCTGGCAGCAATCGTCGGCATGCAAGCGTACGCGGGAGAGCAATACACCATTCTCTTCACCAATACCACGTAGACGTGTCATTCTTGCAGCTGCGCTACCTGATCCACGCTACACTCCCTGGTCGACTCCACGACGACATGATGCAGACGACGAAGGCCGCGGGGACGAAGGGAAGCACGCGCCGTGAGGTGCGAAAAACGCGTTGCGCTGTCGCTTATTCATAGATCACGCACTCCTGCGTCGAACCATCAGCGTGGACAGATATGCTTGCACAAGTCGCTCCCGCAGTTCTCTGAACGCGACGCGTGCCAGTCACACATGCGTCCTCGTTGCTGTAGGCTTTTGGTGCTGTGCGCGCGGCGGCGCGCGTCACCCACCTGCGGTGTCGCAGTGTCGTGGTGCGTGCCTCGGCATCCGGGCTGCCCGGAGATGCTCAGGCCTGGACCACCCGTCGCTCCGCGCTGCTCTCTCTGCTGTCAGCCCCCGCTGCGGCGGCCCTACTGTTGAGCCCAGGCAGGGCACTGGCGGCGGACCCCGCCGTGCAGGTAAGGGCAGGCGCAGGGCAGGGGGTGCGAAGTGGTGGGCTGAACCACGCTGCACGGTCCCTTTCCCGGTCCCAGACTGGCACCCAGGCTTGACTTGATGCCGCAGTGACGCGCCATGGGGTTTGGCCCACATTTCCAATGGTTTCCACATTTGGTGACCATGGGGGTCGTTCTGTGTGTCCTTCCCGCCTCCCTTGAGGGCCCGCCGGACCCCCCGCCTCCCCCCCCCAGGACGCCATCGTCATCCTCATGGACGCCCGCAGCACCCTGCGCACCATCCAGGCGAGCGGCCCGCAGCTGCTGGAAGGGCTTCTGGGGCGGGTTTGGAGATTGATGCCCTTTGGATGCATCCAGTGGCCCAGCTGCAGCCCCGCGCGTCACTGCGATCACTCTCTTCGGCCTCTCGCCGAACCACTTACCCCCGGTCAGCCTCTTACCACGTACTGCCCCCCGCCTCCGCCTATCCTGGCCCCAGTCCATTGCTGCCACCCCGCTGGACTCGGAGGAGCGCTTCCGCGCCCGCGCCTTCTGGCCCGCCTACGCCAAGCGACTGAGGGCCGTCGCGGGCGCGGCGCCGGTCGCGGGCGCTGCGGCGCTGGGTGTGAGCGACAAGGCGGAGGCCATGGGCGTGCCCTTCGGCGGCAAGGCGGAGGGCGCCGGGGTGAGGCGGGACGAGGGTCGGGCAGGGCGAGGAGCGAGGGTGGGCCTCCCACGCCTGGCCGCCTGCCTGCCTGCCCGCTGCGAGCGGAAGCGCGCACCCCTGCCCCCCGCCCCCATACACGCCTGGCTGATTTGCGCGCCCTCCCCTGGCCCCCCTCCCGCCCCCCCCCAGCTGGTCGACCCCGTGTTCGTGTCCCTGGGCCGAGTGCTCACCATCAGCGGCCGCACCATCACCGCCGAGGCGCAGGCGGAGCCGGGGCCCGCCAAGGCGGCGGAGGAGGCCGTGGAGGGGGTGCTGAGCAAGGCGAGTGCGGGGTGCGGGAGGGAGGAGAGGAGCGAGTCGGGCGCCTCGCAGTCGGGCGGGCCGCTGGTGGGGGCGGCAGGGGGCGGCAGCAGGGGGCCGCTTCGCACTGCTGGCGCCTGGCGTTTCATGCGCCGTTGCATTTGCTCATGACCGAGTGCCTTCCACCCCCCCCTCCGCCTGCCTGCCCTGCCTGGCTGCAGGTGCCGCAGCCCCTGCTGGACGCAGCCCAGGCCTTCCGCGTGGAGCGGGCCAAGGCGGCGGGCGTGGCGTAGCGCGCAGGGGGGGGAGCCAAGCGCCTGTGGATGGGTTGAAGTGTGCTGGGCACGGCACTGGGGACCGCACATTGAGTCCCTCGGGAGTCGACGGCTGAATGGTCTGGATGCGGGCCATGCGGTACCGCGAGGTTCCGGAGGGTGCGAGGGGGCTGTAACAAGGTGCAAGAAGGCACGACTTGGCACTGGTGTAACTCTCTCTCTCAAAGCCCCAAGGCGGCAGGCGTGATGTGTGCTCCAGGGCTTCAGAGAGCACCTTAGCTGAAAGGAGCGGCGACCTGGCAGGCTTGCGGGCCAGAAGGGGTGGCCTCCGGGGTGTGCCTCCAAGCAGGGTGGTCTGCGCGTTGGATGCTGACCAAACTCTTACAGCGCAAGGTGTGCGCGACTCTTGGAGACCACGAGTATCCCACAGGTAGCCTGTGCTCTCGTTAGCACCTGAGCGCAGCGTGCGCAGCTAGCTAACACGCGCCGCCACACTGGTGTCAGTAACGATCTGCGACGGCCCGTCCACCCCAGCAGCCTCGTCCTGCCGCGTCCAGGGCTTGGCCCTGCACCCTCACACGCACTCCATCCTGCAACATTTCAAGGGTACACATGCGCAAGTTCTTATGCCATCCTGCCCACAACGCTTCCTGAGCAAGAGCGAGTAGCCATCGCTCTCAGCCCCCGTCCTCCATGCCTGTCAGGCACCCCAGGCCTAACCCCTGACCTGCCCCAGCCAGCCTTGCAAGAAACCGTCGGCAAATGGTAGCATGCCCCCAGACAACACCCCGCAAACGAAAGCTGCCGTCGTTGGACGCGTGCCACGGCGTCTGCCGCCCACGCCTCAGTCGTCGCGGGCCCGCTTGCCCATGAAGACGGCGTCGCCCCATGCGTCCATCCTGTGGGCATAACGGGTGTGCGTCATGTGCCCCATGCCCGCACACTGTGAACCGCACGTGCCCAACGCCCCCCGGCAGTCCCCCCGTGCAGGCCCCACCTGTAGCGCTTGTCCAGGATGAGGCCCGAGGGCACGATGACCTGTCCGACAGCAGCGGTGGAGCGGGCAGGGGCTGGCCCTCAACGTCTGCGGTGCGCTCCCGCAACACCCTGGCCGCTGCGCCTAAGACCAGGTCGCCTTGAGCTCTGTGTCCTCAACGCCCGCCTCAGGCCCTCCCCCCCGCCGCACCTGCACGTAGTAGGCCGAGCACTGGTAGCCCACCCGGTTGGGGATGTAGGACTGCGCCGGGGCGAGTGGGGGGACAGTGAGGTCTTGGGGCTGCTGGCCTGCTTCTGGGCATTGTCACACATGAGCGGCAAGCCTACCGCAAACAGACCCCACTTGTCTCCCACGCCGTGCTTGCGCGCAGTCTGCACGTTAAGAGAGGCGCGGAGGGTAAGGGCTAGTTGGGCGAAGGTGTGGTGGGCGCCTCAAGTGCAGCGGGCGACACGACGATGGGTGGTATCATCCCACTGCACCGCACGCGGCGCCAGCCCGGGCGCCGCGAGCGGCCTGCCCGCACGCACCTGCACGAACAGGTCGTGCTCCTCCTGCGTCCACTCGCCCGTGGCCTGCTCCCGATCGGGGGCGGGGTGGCGGTAGAAGAAGGCGTTGGGGTTCTTGTGCAGCTGGCCGGCGGCAAAGGCCCGCGCCTCGCTCCAGCCCTTGCTGCGGAACTGGGCCGGCACGTCTGCGCACGCCGCAGGGGGACAGCTGCGTTGGGCATGCGGCAGCGGCTGCCCTCACGGCAATAAGCAAAACCCCCTCTGTTGCCGGCCTCTCCAGAACTGCACCAGGCCATGCGGCATTACGAGCTTGGCAGCAGCCCCTGCGTGGGACCCCCATTGAAGCTTGCGGTGCATCTCCCCTGCCCCACCGCACCTGCTTTCGTAATCTTGCGCTTGAACTGGCCTCCGCCCCCCGCCTCCCACGCCTCCGCCGCACTGCCCGCGAGGCCAAAGCGCTGCACAACGTCCGGCGCCACCCAGCCCCGGAAGTGGCCGTCCGTGGCGAAGGCATCGGCCGGCACCGGCAGGCCCTTGGAGGCCAGGTACTCTTCCTAGGGGGCAATGATGAGGGAAGGGGGCGAGCCAGCGAGTTCAGGGCCCTGGGAGAAGCGCTGGAGGCTGCGTGGCGTCGTGGGGTTAGCTGAGCCCACACGCCTGGACGTGGAGCCTTCAGTCCTGCGGGCTGCGCTCGTAGGGTGTGGGTGGGTGTTGGCGCACCTGGGTCATGATGCCCACGCCCTTGACGGCCCCGGCCGAGCGGCCTGAGGGCAGACGCAGAAGCAGGAAGGGGCGGGCGTATGGGTGGGAGTCACGTTGCTTGACAGCCGTATGGACCCCCCTATGGATCTTGCACGGGATACCGGCTCACCCTCAGCATCCTCAGCCTCCGCGGCATCGGCATCGCCATGCGACGGGGGGCCGGCGGCGAGGCGTGTGGAGCGCCGAGCGGGTCCGACCTCCTCGGGGGCTGCCCGCTTGGGCCTCGCAGGCCCTGGCCGCCGCTCAGCGCTCGCCCCGTTTGCGCCAGCCGCCTCGGCTGCCGCTGCTTTCCGCAGATCAGCCACGGCATTCTGGACGCCCAGCTTCGCCAGCATTTCCTGGTTGCGGCGGATGAGCGCCATCCGCTGCAGGGCGCCAGCCGGCGACGGGGATATGGCCAGGGCCGTGGGGTGGGAACAGGTCAACAGGTTATTGGTATTGGTATTGGAGTGGTGGTGCTCAGGGCACGCCAGGTCATACACACTGTCATCTGAAGGCGCTGGACCCCGGAGAGCCCGAAGCACACCTCGCGTTCAAGGTCGGGCATGTCCTCCGCCTCGTCGGGTTTGACTGATGTGTCGGCCACAACCTGGTTTTGGACGAGACGCCGTGGCCGCGTCTTTCCACGTCGCTGTGAGACCACTCCATCAACGGCTGTAGGGCTGCTCATAGTGCTTGGCGACCTCGTTCGATGGGCGCGTCGGATGTCCAAGGCTGTCCACAGCGAAGTCAAGCTGCAGTATGGCCGTTGTGCTAAGTATTTGACGATGGCGATCCGAGGACGCTGCATCGACGTCGCTGCTCGCGAGCATGTTCAAATTCCCCACCACGAATCCGAATTCGGATTCTCTCTCGAACGCGCAGCTTTGCTTCGACGTCCTCTCAATCATCATGCTGTGAGATGGTGTTTAGTGCGTACGCTGCGGCAGAGACGGGAAGTGCTGGGGGCAGTCCATGCCAGATGTCAGGCCCCTGAAGGTGCAGTCCCTCGAGGGCTGCACATCGCTTGTGCGCGCCATAGTTACGCTTGAGCATAAGATGCTGGTGTGCGGCTCTGCCCCATGATGATGACGGGTGAGCGGCGAAGCTCTTCAGCTGAACATGCATGTCGACGACAGGCTGGAGGGCGATGGGCACCCGCATTCCAAGCTCATACAATAGCAAGCAGCAGTCTGTATCTTAAGGATTGCGGTCTACTGCAATGGGTTGAACCAGGTAGGGCCCCCCGCGAACCGCCACCGCGGAAGCGCAGACGGCGACCGCTTACCTTCGACGACTCGCAAGCGGAGCGTCGGAACATCAAGGACACCATAAACCTGGTCCCCGCACCTGGCTGCCACATTACGCCAACTGCAAAAGACCGCCGCGGGACAATTCTTGCCTGTCGCTGCGCCCAAGCAGGCACTCTGGATGAACGAGCCCCACTATGCAGCTATGTCCTCGTTTACCAAGGGACCTGTATAGTTTTGCTGATAGAGAGGCAATCGCCTCGGCAAAGCGGGCTAGCGGGATCATAAGAAAGGCAGGCGACAACGCCCCTACAGCACCCTTCCCGCTGTGTCGCAAGCGATGACAGCATCGCTATGCAAATGGCGACAGTCGCCCACTCTGAAGGGGACACGGGCGTTCTTATGGGTGGTCGTGCACATCATCGCCGCCCGAGGTGTCGCGAGCTCGTACGGACCCTGGTCTTCAGCTGGGGACTTGAACGAGCAGCGTAAGAAGCGGACTGCAGGAGGCTGGGGGCTTGGGGTGCAGGTGCTGGATGGGGCTATTGGCTCAGAACAGGGGGGCACGGCAGGCACTGTCGGATCCGATGCACTGAGGTCCAGGTCCAGTTCCCATGCGGCATTCACCTTGCCGGCTTGTGCGTAGCAGGCCGCAAGGTCGCCCGCTGTGCCGAGCGCCTGCATCCCCTGTTCGGGCGTTCCACGGTCTCAGCACCCTCCTTTTCCCTCGCAGACAAGGGCCTGCTCCAGTTCATCCTCAGCGGCGACACCTCCTTCTGGAGCCGCCCCGAGGTGGCCACGCGCATCGGCTTCGGCACCGCGCCCTGGCGCTGCATCAGCCACTGCGCCGGCCAGTACTACGCCTCCGCGGCCGAGTGCGCGCCGGACTGCGAGGACCAGGTCTACTGCGAGCCGGGAGGTGGGGGCCCTGGTGGGGGGGGGCAGAGGAGCTGAGGGCCGGGGGCCCAACACCCTGGTACCCGCTGGCGCACTCGGAGCGTGTATCCATCCCCGTCTCGTCTCGACGAGGGGAGGGTCTGACAGTGATGGCTGCAAAGGCTAAGCCTGCTGCTCCCCCAGTCAGCCGCTTGCTGCTCACCGCCACCTTCTGCCGGCCCCTCAGGTGCCGCCCTCAACGAGCCGAACACGACCTGCTGCGCCCTCAGCCTGCTGGACCAGTCCTACAGCTTCTCGCACCCGCCCAGCGCCTCCACCCCTGCCTGGTGCACCACATACCCGGCCTGGTGGGCTCGCGTGCTGGCTTGGTGCAGACGGGGTAGCGGGGTAGGATCGCTGGATGGGGGCTTGGGGGGGTGCGACGCATCGCGCATTCAAGGCTAAGCACACAGACCGCCATGTTGTCTGGCCTGCCAACAAGCACAATAAATACCATTAAACTATAAACACAACAGCGTTCAAAGGGTTGGTGCTAGACGATTTCGCTTTATTGCTGCGAGGTTGCCGCGACGAGCAGCCTTCTGGCGTGCCGTGCTCGCGCATCGGCGGATAAATGGAGTCGCTGGAGCTTGCCGGGATGGCGACAGAGGGTCCCCCGCTCCCGTACAGGGGCACCGGGCCGCGGCCCAGCGTCTGCGACTTCAACGCCTTCGCGGCCAGGGGCGTGTCGCCGCCGGGCGGGGCCGATGACCCCGACCTGGCTGTTGCCTGCGAGTCGCTGAGCACGCCCACGCTGCACGTCACGGGCAGCCGCTTCCGCGGGGATACCACTGTGCGCGTCATGCGGGACGGAGACGTCGTCGCCACATCTGGGGCGGTACGAAACAACGTCAAGCGCATGTGGGTGTGGGGAGGGGGCAGCCGGGACTGGCTGACGAGCCTCTGCCCCCCACTGTAAGGTCAGCGGCCCCTCTATCTGCGACCGCCTCCATCCTCCGCTGCTGCCCGTCACTTGCTGCGGGCCCCTGCCCCTCCCCTCCCCTTCGCCCGCAGCTCCCTCCGCCACACGCCCGCGTGGCACCTGCCCGACATCGACATCGTGGAGCCGCCCGAGTTCAGCATGGTGGACGAGCTGGCGTGCATGCCGCTGGAGGAGATGTGAGGGCGGGGGCGGAGGGGGGAGGAGGGGAAACTAGGGTTCCAGGAAGAGCGCTGGCAGCAGAAGTGCCTCGAATCGGGCGTCCAGCCATGCCCGTTCTGGCCCGTCACCCCACCCACAATGTGGGTTCGCCGGGGATTCACCGACAACGTCCGCGCCTCTACCGTGCCCCGCCCAGCTGTATGCGGGACATCTGATCGCCCCAGCCCCATCCCCCCATCCCCCTCTGACCCAACGTCTGACCGCCCGCGCCCAGCCAAGCTTTGCTGCAATTCTCTTCTTCATTATTGGTCACCCCCCCCCCCCCCCCACGTTCCGCTGCCGGTGTGCAGATACCTGGAGGACATCTACCTCACGCCCGAGCACGCCCAGCTCAAGGTGTCCCCCGACATGACGGGGCGGAACGGAACCACGTTTGACTTGTGAGGCGGGAGCCGAGGCAGCAGAGGGGACCAGACTGGACAGCCGGGGGGCCATGGGGAGCGTCCGAGGAGGGGGTATCGCTGACGTGAGGCCTGCGCCCCGGCTTTAGACCGCGCCCGGGTGCTCGTCTGGCGGCCTCACCGTTCTCTTGGCTGCCCCCCCTGCTCCCCGCACGCAGCTTCGACCCCAACACCTGGCCCGACCTGATGCGGTCCCTCAATGGCACAGCCAAGTCCTGGTTCATGTTGATGGCGGGTGCGGTCGTGGCGGCCGGGGGCGGGGCAGGACGGGGAGGGGCGCGGCGGGCACGGGCTCTGGCTTCTAAGTTTTCTCCCCCTCGTTCGGTGCATAATCTTTTGAGGGTGGGGGCAAGCGGGGACCTCCTCAGGAGCCTCCGTCGCAAGCCCGCATATGCCGCAACACCCTGCTGACCCGCCCCGCCCCTCTGTATCCCCCGCCTCAGCCAACCTTGGAGTGGTCCGAGCGACTATTACTCAGTCCGTTGGCAGCCTCAACCCCCAGCTCGCCTCCCGCTCGCATGCGCAAAGCGTCTGCGCCTTCTCCCCGATGACGGAGCTCAACGCCATGCGGTGGGGAGGGGGGTGGTGGGTGAAGTCCCGGCAGCGTAGTACGCAGACAGCAAGGCCGCTAGCGCGCGCTACCCAGAACGGCATTCACACGCGGTGCTGGCGCTATGCGGTGGTGAGGGGAGCAGTTTGGAAGCTTTTTTGGAGGTAGCGGGGCCTTCTTGAGACCTCCCACCCGCCGGCACCCCACCCGCCCACCCCGCTGCTCCCCACCCCCACCCCACCCCCCTGCAGGTGGACGGCCAAGGCCCGCCTGGAATGGAGCCCTGGCCTCAAGGCGGCTCTGAACTGGATCCGGTACGGCAACCAGACCGTGAGTGTCACCCAGCTTCCCGGTTATCAGAGTCCGGACAGCATCCAGGGCTGGCACTACCCCGTGTACGACCCCACGGCCGGCCGCAAGCTGCTGGCCGACACGCTGCAGCGCATCACCGTCAAGCGCACGCGGGACGGCCGCCACCCCTCGCCCTGGGCCTCCAAGCCCCTCATCACGGGCCAGCTGCCCGCGGACTGGGCCCAGTTCGCCAAACTGGAGTACATGTGAGCGCTTGGGCCGCAGGGGCGGGGCTGCTTGGCCCTGGACCAGGGGGGCTGGGGATGCGTCAGAGCTCGGGCCCAGCACCCCGGCATGTCGGCCTTTCTGCTTGATCTGACCGGTGGTCAGTGCCTTCCCAGTTCCCCGGCTGTGCCGGCTCTTCATGCCCCTACCCCCCGTCCTGTCTTCTCTCCCCACCGCTTCCTGCTCCCCCCCAGCGACCTGAGCGACGAGATGGAGACGGGCCAGATCGAGGGCCCCATCCCCTCCACGTGGCTCATGATGACCACGCTCAAGACCATGTGAGGGTGGTGGTGGTAGTACGGGAGAAAAGGGGTGGGGAGAGGATGGGGGCGTGGACGCACGTGTGCATGGCAGGAGGGAGGGGGAAGAGAGGGGTGCACATACCGCCATGAGGCCCGGCCGGCGAGCCGCTCACCGGTCGATACGTTTTGTCTCGCCCTCCTGACCTGCTGCTCCCCTGCCTCCCGCCCCGTGCCCCCCCAGCAACCTGACCGGCCACCACAACTTCTGCAAGGACTGGCACAGGTGCGGCGGGGCCTGTCGCATGCGCGTTGGGACAGGAGCTGCACCCCAGCGCCAGGGGCCCAACCTGCCAGGCGCCGGGAGGGGCCCTGAGTCCCTCCCTCCGTGGATGTGCCCCCGCACTCGCATGTCGCCCATGATGCCTCCCATCAGCACACCGCCTGCGTAGGGCTCGACCCACATGCTTCCTGGCCCTTAACCCCACGCCCTGGCCCCGCACCGCCCCCTCCCGCCACCCCAGGCTGGTCAGCTACCAGATCCAGCTCTTCTACGCCTCGGCAACAGGTGTCTTCGAGTACCCGCGCTACTACGGCCCCATAGATCCGACTGACAAAACCAAGCAGTACAACATCTCCGTGTACGACCTCAGCGGCAACGGCTGGCAGTGGTGGGACCCCGTGACCGACACAGGCGAGTGCGGACGACCCTGGAGGCGGCGACAACATGTGCTGCGTGCGACCGGGGCAGGCCTCGCATGCGCCCGGCGCCTGGCCCGGCCTACTTGGCCACAGGGCCCACTGTACACTTTCCGCCGTGCCCCCCGCAGGCGGCTATGTCAACATCATTGCGCCGCACGGCAAGTGCTGCTGGGACCTGTGGTCGCAGCAGTTTGCTGCGCGCAACTACTCGATGCCCAACCTGGATGGCGGCTTCTCCGGCCCGGATGACTACTACGGCGCCTTCTATGACCGAATGGACTTCTGTGAACCCACCTCCCCGCCGCCCCCACCCGAGCCCCCGCTGCCCCCCGTGAGCAGCCTGCCCCCCAGCGTGCCCACAGCGGCGCCCTTCCCACCCGACGCGGGCACTAGCACGGCCAACGCCCCGCCCCGGCCTCCGCTCGCGCCGCCGCTGCCAGGCAACTCGCCCCTGCGCCCCGCAGCGCCGCCTCACCCTCCACCGCCCCCGAGCTTCCCGGGAAAATGGAAGAACGCCTGGCCAAACCGGCCCCGGTTGCCACCTTCACCGCCGCCGCCCGCGCCTCCTCCAAGACCTCCGTCGCCATTGCCCCCGTCGCCACGCCCGCCGTCGCCACCGAGACCATTCCCGTCCCCGCCCAAGCCGCCCTCCCCGTCACCGAGGCCACGTCCACCTTCGCCGTCGCCTCCAAGCCCTCGGCCCTCGCCCCCCTTGCCGCCCTCTCCCCGCCCGTTGCCCCCATCACCCTTTCCCAAGCCCCCAAGCCCCGAGCCGCCATTGCCTCCAGCCCCGAGCCCGGAGCCGCCTTCTCCCTCGCCTCCCACCCCTCCGCCGCCATCCCTCTTTCCCCCAAGCCCCATGCCTCCATCGCCCAGCCCCGCCAGCCCAGTGCCGCCGTCCCCTGAGCCGCCAAGCCCTGAGCCTGCTTCTCCCACGCCTCCCAGCCCAAGCCCGCCTTCTCCTCCCCTTCCCAGCCCGGAGCCGCCATCTCCCTCGCCTCCCAGCCCTCCGCCGCCATCCCCCTTTCCCCCAAGCCCCGTGCCTCCATCTCCCAGCCCCGCCAGCCCAGTGCCGCCGTCCCCTGAGCCGCCAAGCCCCGAGCCTGCTTTCTCCCACGCCTCCCAGCCCAAGCCCGCCCTCTCCTCCCCTTCCCAGCCCGGAGCCGCCATCTCCCTCGCCTCCCAGCCCTCCGCCGCCATCCCCCTTTCCTCCAAGCCCCATGCCTCCATCGCCCAGCCCCGCCAGCCCAGTGCCGCCTTCCCCTGAGCCGCCAAGCCCCGAGCCTGCTTCTCCCACGCCTCCCAGCCCACGCCCGCCTTCTCCTCCCCTTCCCAGCCCGGAGCCGCCATCTCCCTCGCCTCCCAGCCCTCCGCCGCCATCCCCCTTTCCTCCAAGCCCCATGCCTCCATCGCCCAGCCCCGCCAGCCCAGTGCCGCCTTCCCCTGGGCCGCCAAGCCCCGAGCCTGCTTCTCCCACGCCTCCCAGCCCAAGCCCGCCTTCTCCTCCCCTTCCCAGCCCGGAGCCGCCATCTCCCTCGCCTCCCAGCCCTCCGCCGCCATCCCCCTTTCCTCCAAGCCCCATGCCTCCATCGCCCAGCCCCGCCAGCCCAGTGCCGCCGTCCCCTGAGCCGCCAAGCCCCGAGCCTGCTTCTCCCACGCCTCCCAGCCCAAGCCCGCCTTCTCCTCCCCTTCCCAGCCCGGAGCCGCCATCTCCCTCGCCTCCCAGCCCTCCGCCGCCATCCCCCTTTCCTCCAAGCCCCATGCCTCCATCGCCCAGCCCCGCCAGCCCAGTGCCGCCGTCCCCTGGGCCGCCAAGCCCCGAGCCTGCTTCTCCTACGCCTCCCAGCCCACGCCCGCCTTCTCCTCCCCTTCCCAGCCCGGAGCCGCCATCTCCCTCGCCTCCCAGCCCTCCGCCGCCATCCCCCCTTTCCCCCAAGCCCCATGCCTCCATCGCCCAGCCCCGCCAGCCCAGTGCCGCCGTCCCCTGAGCCGCCAAGCCCCGAGCCTGCTTCTCCCACGCCTCCCAGCCCACGCCCGCCTTCTCCTCCCCTTCCCAGCCCGGAGCCGCCATCTCCCTCGCCTCCCAGCCCTCCGCCGCCATCCCCCTTTCCTCCAAGCCCCATGCCTCCATCGCCCAGCCCCGCCAGCCCAGTGCCGCCGTCCCCTGAGCCGCCAAGCCCCGAGCCTGCTTCTCCCACGCCTCCCAGCCCAAGCCCGCCTTCTCCTCCCCTTCCCAGCCCGAAGCCGCCATCTCCCTCGCCTCCCAGCCCTCCGCCGCCATCCCCCTTTCCTCCAAGCCCCATGCCTCCATTGCCCAGCCCCGCCAGCCCAGTGCCGCCGTCCCCTGGGCCGCCAAGCCCCGAGCCTGCTTCTCCCACGCCTCCCAGCCCAAGCCCGCCTTCTCCTCCCCTTCCCAGCCCGGAGCCGCCATCTCCCTCGCCTCCCAGCCCTCCGCCGCCATCCCCCTTTCCCCCAAGCCCCATGCCTCCATCGCCCAGCCCCGCCAGCCCAGTGCCGCCTTCCCCTGAGCCGCCAAGCCCCGAGCCTGCTTCTCCCACGCCTCCCAGCCCACGCCCGCCTTCTCCTCCCCTTCCCAGCCCGGAGCCGCCATCTCCCTCGCCTCCCAGCCCTCCGCCGCCATCCCCCTTTCCTCCAAGCCCCATGCCTCCATCGCCCAGCCCCGCCAGCCCAGTGCCGCCGTCCCCTGAGCCGCCAAGCCCCGAGCCTGCTTCTCCCACGCCTCCCAGCCCAAGCCCGCCTTCTCCTCCTCCCCTTCCCAGCCCGGAGCCGCCATCTCCCTCGCCTCCCAGCCCTCCGCCGCCATCCCCCTTTCCTCCAAGCCCCGTGCCTCCATCGCCCAGCCCCGCCAGCCCAGTGCCGCCGTCCCCTGGGCCGCCAAACCCCGAGCCTGCTTCTCCCACGCCTCCCAGCCCAAGCCCGCCTTCTCCTCCCCTTCTCAGCCCGGAGCCGCCATCTCCCTCGCCTCCCAGCCCTCCGCCGCCATCCCCCTTTCCTCCAAGCCCCATGCCTCCATTGCCCAGCCCCGCCAGCCCAGTGCCGCCGTCCCCTGGGCCGCCAAGCCCCGAGCCTGCTTCTCCCACGCCTCCCAGCCCACGCCCGCCTTCTCCTCCCCTTCCCAGCCCGGAGCCGCCATCTCCCTCGCCTCCCAGCCCTCCGCCGCCATCCCCCTTTCCTCCAAGCCCCATGCCTCCATCGCCCAGCCCCGCCAGCCCAGTGCCGCCTTCCCCTGAGCCGCCAAGCCCCGAGCCTGCTTCTCCCACGCCTCCCAGCCCACGCCCGCCTTCTCCTCCCCTTCCCAGCCCGGAGCCGCCATCTCCCTCGCCTCCCAGCCCTCCGCCGCCATCCCCCTTTCCTCCAAGCCCCATGCCTCCATTGCCCAGCCCCGCCAGCCCAGTGCCGCCGTCCCCTGGGCCGCCAAGCCCCGAGCCTGCTTCTCCCACGCCTCCCAGCCCACGCCCGCCTTCTCCTCCCCTTCCCAGCCCGGAGCCGCCATCTCCCTCGCCTCCCAGCCCTCCGCCGCCATCCCCCTTTCCTCCAAGCCCCATGCCTCCATCGCCCAGCCCCGCCAGCCCAGTGCCGCCTTCCCCTGAGCCGCCAAGCCCCGAGCCTGCTTCTTCCCACGCCTCCCAGCCCACGCCCGCCTTCTCCTCCCCTTCCCAGCCCGGAGCCGCCATCTCCCTCGCCTCCCAGCCCTCCGCCGCCATCCCCCTTTCCCCCAAGCCCCATGCCTCCATCGCCCAGCCCCGCCAGCCCAGTGCCGCCGTCCCCTGAGCCGCCAAGCCCCGAGCCTGCTTCTCCCACGCCTCCCAGCCCAAGCCCGCCTTCTCCTCCCCTTCCCAGCCCGGAGCCGCCATCTCCCTCGCCTCCCAGCCCTCCGCCCGCCATCCCCCTTTCCTCCAAGCCCCATGCCTCCATCGCCCAGCCCCGCCAGCCCAGTGCCGCCTTCCCCTGAGCCGCCAAGCCCCGAGCCTGCTTCTCCCACGCCTCCCAGCCCACGCCCGCCTTCTCCTCCCCTTCCCAGCCCGGAGCCGCCATCTCCCTCGCCTCCCAGCCCTCCGCCGCCATCCCCCTTTCCCCCAAGCCCCATGCCTCCATCGCCCAGCCCCGCCAGCCCAGTGCCGCCGTCCCCTGAGCCGCCAAGCCCCGAGCCTGCTTCTCCCACGCCTCCCAGCCCAAGCCCGCCTTCTCCTCCCCTTCCCAGCCCGGAGCCGCCATCTCCCTCGCCTCCCAGCCCTCCGCCGCCATCCCCCTTTCCTCCAAGCCCCATGCCTCCATCGCCCAGCCCCGCCAGCCCAGTGCCGCCGTCCCCTGAGCCGCCAAGCCCCGAGCCTGCTTCTCCCACGCCTCCCAGCCCACGCCCGCCTTCTCCTCCCCTTCCCAGCCCGGAGCCGCCATCTCCCTCGCCTCCCAGCCCTCCGCCGCCATCCCCCTTTCCCCCAAGCCCCATGCCTCCATCGCCCAGCCCCGCCAGCCCAGTGCCGCCGTCCCCTGAGCCGCCAAGCCCCGAGCCTGCTTCTCCCACGCCTCCCAGCCCACGCCCGCCTTCTCCTCCCCTTCCCAGCCCGGAGCCGCCATCTCCCTCGCCTCCCAGCCCTCCGCCGCCATCCCCCTTTCCTCCAAGCCCCATGCCTCCATCGCCCAGCCCCGCCAGCCCAGTGCCGCCGTCCCCTGAGCCGCCAAGCCCCGAGCCTGCTTCTCCCACGCCTCCCAGCCCAAGCCCGCCTTCTCCTCCCCTTCCCAGCCCGAAGCCGCCATCTCCCTCGCCTCCCAGCCCTCCGCCGCCATCCCCCTTTCCTCCAAGCCCCATGCCTCCATTGCCCAGCCCCGCCAGCCCAGTGCCGCCGTCCCCTGGGCCGCCAAGCCCCGAGCCTGCTTCTCCCCACGCCTCCCAGCCCACGCCCGCCTTCTCCTCCCCTTCCCAGCCCGGAGCCGCCATCTCCCTCGCCTCCCAGCCCTCCGCCGCCATCCCCCTTTCCCCCAAGCCCCATGCCTCCATTGCCCCGCCCCGCCAGCCCAGTGCCGCCTTCCCCTGAGCCGCCAAGCCCCGAGCCTGCTTCTCCCACGCCTCCCAGCCCAAGCCCGCCTTCTCCTCCCCTTCCCAGCCCGAAGCCGCCATCTCCCTCGCCTCCCAGCCCTCCGCCGCCATCCCCCTTTCCTCCAAGCCCCATGCCTCCATTGCCCAGCCCCGCCAGCCCAGTGCCGCCGTCCCCTGGGCCGCCAAGCCCCGAGCCTGCTTCTCCCACGCCTCCCAGCCCACGCCCGCCTTCTCCTCCCCTTCCCAGCCCGGAGCCGCCATCTCCCTCGCCTCCCAGCCCTCCGCCGCCATCCCCCTTTCCCCCAAGCCCCATGCCTCCATCGCCCAGCCCCGCCAGCCCAGTGCCGCCTTCCCCTGGGCCGCCAAGCCCCGAGCCTGCTTCTCCCACGCCTCCCAGCCCACGCCCGCCTTCTCCTCCCCTTCCCAGCCCGGAGCCGCCATCTCCCTCGCCTCCCAGCCCTCCGCCGCCATCCCCCTTTCCCCCAAGCCCCATGCCTCCATCGCCCAGCCCCGCCAGCCCAGTGCCGCCTTCCCCTGAGCCGCCAAGCCCCGAGCCTGCTTCTCCCACGCCTCCCAGCCCACGCCCGCCTTCTCCTCCCCTTCCCAGCCCGGAGCCGCCATCCTCCCTCGCCTCCCAGCCCTCCGCCGCCATCCCCCTTTCCTCCAAGCCCCATGCCTCCATCGCCCAGCCCCGCCAGCCCAGTGCCGCCGTCCCCTGAGCCGCCAAGCCCCGAGCCTGCTTCTCCCACGCCTCCCAGCCCACGCCCGCCTTCTCCTCCCCTTCCCAGCCCGGAGCCGCCATCTCCCTCGCCTCCCAGCCCTCCGCCGCCATCCCCCTTTCCTCCAAGCCCCATGCCTCCATCGCCCAGCCCCGCCAGCCCAGTGCCGCCGTCCCCTGAGCCGCCAAGCCCCGAGCCTGCTTCTCCCACGCCTCCCAGCCCAAGCCCGCCTTCTCCTCCCCTTCCCAGCCCGGAGCCGCCATCTCCCTCGCCTCCCAGCCCTCCGCCGCCATCCCCCTTTCCTCCAAGCCCCGTGCCTCCATCGCCCAGCCCCGCCAGCCCAGTGCCGCCGTCCCCTGGGCCGCCAAACCCCGAGCCTGCTTCTCCCACGCCTCCCAGCCCAAGCCCGCCTTCTCCTCCCCTTCTCAGCCCGGAGCCGCCATCTCCCTCGCCTCCCAGCCCTCCGCCGCCATCCCCCTTTCCTCCAAGCCCCATGCCTCCATCGCCCAGCCCCGCCAGCCCAGTGCCGCCGTCCCCTGAGCCGCCAAGCCCCGAGCCTGCTTCTCCCACGCCTCCCAGCCCAAGCCCGCCTTCTCCTCCCCTTCCCAGCCCGAAGCCGCCATCTCCCTCGCCTCCCAGCCCTCCGCCGCCATCCCCCCTTTCCTCCAAGCCCCATGCCTCCATCTCCCAGCCCCGCCAGCCCAGTGCCGCCGTCCCCTGAGCCGCCAAGCCCCGAGCCTGCTTCTCCCACGCCTCCCAGCCCAAGCCCGCCTTCTCCTCCCCTTCCCAGCCCGGAGCCGCCATCTCCCTCGCCTCCCAGCCCTCCGCCGCCATCCCCCCTTTCCTCCAAGCCCCATGCCTCCATCGCCCAGCCCCGCCAGCCCAGTGCCGCCTTCCCCTGAGCCGCCAAGCCCCGAGCCTGCTTCTCCCACGCCTCCCAGCCCACGCCCGCCTTCTCCTCCCCTTCCCAGCCCGGAGCCGCCATCTCCCTCGCCTCCCAGCCCTCCGCCGCCATCCCCCTTTCCCCCAAGCCCCATGCCTCCATCGCCCAGCCCCGCCAGCCCAGTGCCGCCGTCCCCTGAGCCGCCAAGCCCCGAGCCTGCTTCTCCCACGCCTCCCAGCCCAAGCCCGCCTTCTCCTCCCCTTCCCAGCCCGGAGCCGCCATCTCCCTCGCCTCCCAGCCCTCCGCCGCCATCCCCCTTTCCTCCAAGCCCCATGCCTCCATCGCCCAGCCCCGCCAGCCCAGTGCCGCCGTCCCCTGAGCCGCCAAGCCCCGAGCCTGCTTCTCCCACGCCTCCCAGCCCAAGCCCGCCTTCTCCTCCCCTTCCCAGCCCGGAGCCGCCATCTCCCTCGCCTCCCAGCCCTCCGCCGCCATCCCCCTTTCCTCCAAGCCCCATGCCTCCATCGCCCAGCCCCGCCAGCCCAGTGCCGCCGTCCCCTGAGCCGCCAAGCCCGAGCCTGCTTCTCCCACGCCTCCCAGCCCACGCCCGCCTTCTCCTCCCCTTCCCAGCCCGGAGCCGCCATCTCCCTCGCCTCCCAGCCCTCCGCCGCCATCCCCCTTTCCCCCAAGCCCCATGCCTCCATCGCCCAGCCCCGCCAGCCCAGTGCCGCCGTCCCCTGAGCCGCCAAGCCCCGAGCCTGCTTCTCCCACGCCTCCCAGCCCACGCCCGCCTTCTCCTCCCCTTCCCAGCCCGGAGCCGCCATCTCCCTCGCCTCCCAGCCCTCCGCCGCCATCCCCCTTTCCTCCAAGCCCCATGCCTCCATCGCCCAGCCCCGCCAGCCCAGTGCCGCCGTCCCCTGAGCCGCCAAGCCCCGAGCCTGCTTCTCCCACGCCTCCCAGCCCAAGCCCGCCTTCTCCTCCCCTTCCCAGCCCGAAGCCGCCATCTCCCTCGCCTCCCAGCCCTCCGCCGCCATCCCCCTTTCCTCCAAGCCCCATGCCTCCATTGCCCAGCCCCGCCAGCCCAGTGCCGCCGTCCCCTGGGCCGCCAAGCCCCGAGCCTGCTTCTCCCACGCCTCCCAGCCCACGCCCGCCTTCTCCTCCCCTTCCCAGCCCGGAGCCGCCATCTCCCTCGCCTCCCAGCCCTCCGCCGCCATCCCCCTTTCCCCCAAGCCCCATGCCTCCATCGCCCAGCCCCGCCAGCCCAGTGCCGCCTTCCCCTGAGCCGCCAAGCCCCGAGCCTGCTTCTCCCACGCCTCCCAGCCCAAGCCCGCCTTCTCCTCCCCTTCCCAGCCCGAAGCCGCCATCTCCCTCGCCTCCCAGCCCTCCGCCGCCATCCCCCCTTTCCTCCAAGCCCCATGCCTCCATTGCCCAGCCCCGCCAGCCCAGTGCCGCCGTCCCCTGGGCCGCCAAGCCCCGAGCCTGCTTCTCCCACGCCTCCCAGCCCACGCCCGCCTTCTCCCCTTCCCAGCCCGGAGCCGCCATCTCCCTCGCCTCCCAGCCCTCCGCCGCCATCCCCCTTTCCCCCAAGCCCCATGCCTCCATCGCCCAGCCCCGCCAGCCCAGTGCCGCCTTCCCCTGAGCCGCCAAGCCCCGAGCCTGCTTCTCCCACGCCTCCCAGCCCAAGCCCGCCTTCTCCTCCCCTTCCCAGCCCGAAGCCGCCATCTCCCTCGCCTCCCAGCCCTCCGCCGCCATCCCCCTTTCCTCCAAGCCCCATGCCTCCATTGCCCAGCCCCGCCAGCCCAGTGCCGCCGTCCCCTGGGCCGCCAAGCCCCGAGCCTGCTTCTCCCACGCCTCCCAGCCCACGCCCGCCTTCTCCTCCCCTTCCCAGCCCGGAGCCGCCATCTCCCTCGCCTCCCAGCCCTCCGCCGCCATCCCCCTTTCCCCCAAGCCCCATGCCTCCATCGCCCAGCCCCGCCAGCCCAGTGCCGCCTTCCCCTGAGCCGCCAAGCCCCGAGCCTGCTTCTCCCACGCCTCCCAGCCCACGCCCGCCTTCTCCTCCCCTTCCCAGCCCGGAGCCGCCATCTCCCTCGCCTCCCAGCCCTCCGCCGCCATCCCCCTTTCCTCCAAGCCCCATGCCTCCATCGCCCAGCCCCGCCAGCCCAGTGCCGCCGTCCCCTGAGCCGCCAAGCCCCGAGCCTGCTTCTCCCACGCCTCCCAGCCCAAGCCCGCCTTCTCCTCCCCTTCCCAGCCCGGAGCCGCCATCTCCCTCGCCTCCCAGCCCTCCGCCGCCATCCCCCTTTCCTCCAAGCCCCGTGCCTCCATCGCCCAGCCCCGCCAGCCCAGTGCCGCCGTCCCCTGGGCCGCCAAACCCCGAGCCTGCTTCTCCCACGCCTCCCAGCCCAAGCCCGCCTTCTCCTCCCCTTCTCAGCCCGGAGCCGCCATCTCCCTCGCCTCCCAGCCCTCCGCCGCCATCCCCCTTTCCTCCAAGCCCCATGCCTCCATTGCCCAGCCCCGCCAGCCCAGTGCCGCCGTCCCCTGGGCCGCCAAGCCCCGAGCCTGCTTCTCCCACGCCTCCCAGCCCGCGCCCGCCTTCTCCTCCCCTTCCCAGCCCGGAGCCGCCATCTCCCTCGCCTCCCAGCCCTCCGCCGCCATCCCCCTTTCCTCCAAGCCCCATGCCTCCATCGCCCAGCCCCGCCAGCCCAGTGCCGCCTTCCCCTGAGCCGCCAAGCCCCGAGCCTGCTTCTCCCACGCCTCCCAGCCCACGCCCGCCTTCTCCTCCCCTTCCCAGCCCGGAGCCGCCATCTCCCTCGCCTCCCAGCCCTCCGCCGCCATCCCCCTTTCCCCCAAGCCCCATGCCTCCATTGCCCAGCCCCGCCAGCCCAGTGCCGCCGTCCCCTGAGCCGCCAAGCCCCGAGCCTGCTTCTCCCACGCCTCCCAGCCCAAGCCCGCCTTCTCCTCCCCTTCCCAGCCCGGAGCCGCCATCTCCCTCGCCTCCCAGCCCTCCGCCGCCATCCCCCTTTCCTCCAAGCCCCATGCCTCCATCGCCCAGCCCCGCCAGCCCAGTGCCGCCTTCCCCTGAGCCGCCAAGCCCCGAGCCTGCTTCTCCCACGCCTCCCAGCCCACGCCCGCCTTCTCCTCCCCTTCCCAGCCCGGAGCCGCCATCTCCCTCGCCTCCCAGCCCTCCGCCGCCATCCCCCTTTCCCCCAAGCCCCATGCCTCCATCGCCCAGCCCCGCCAGCCCAGTGCCGCCGTCCCCTGAGCCGCCAAGCCCCGAGCCTGCTTCTCCCACGCCTCCCAGCCCAAGCCCGCCTTCTCCTCCCCTTCCCAGCCCGGAGCCGCCATCTCCCTCGCCTCCCAGCCCTCCGCCGCCATCCCCCTTTCCTCCAAGCCCCATGCCTCCATCGCCCAGCCCCGCCAGCCCAGTGCCGCCGTCCCCTGAGCCGCCAAGCCCCGAGCCTGCTTCTCCCACGCCTCCCAGCCCACGCCCGCCTTCTCCTCCCCTTCCCAGCCCGGAGCCGCCATCTCCCTCGCCTCCCAGCCCTCCGCCGCCATCCCCCTTTCCCCCAAGCCCCATGCCTCCATCGCCCAGCCCCGCCAGCCCAGTGCCGCCGTCCCCTGAGCCGCCAAGCCCCGAGCCTGCTTCTCCCACGCCTCCCAGCCCACGCCCGCCTTCTCCTCCCCTTCCCAGCCCGGAGCCGCCATCTCCCTCGCCTCCCAGCCCTCCGCCGCCATCCCCCTTTCCCCCAAGCCCCATGCCTCCATCGCCCAGCCCCGCCAGCCCAGTGCCGCCTTCCCCTGAGCCGCCAAGCCCCGAGCCTGCTTCTCCCACGCCTCCCAGCCCAAGCCCGCCTTCTCCTCCCCTTCCCAGCCCGGAGCCGCCATCTCCCTCGCCTCCCAGCCCTCCGCCGCCATCCCCCTTTCCTCCAAGCCCCATGCCTCCATCGCCCAGCCCCGCCAGCCCAGTGCCGCCGTCCCCTGAGCCGCCAAGCCCCGAGCCTGCTTCTCCCACGCCTCCCAGCCCACGCCCGCCTTCTCCTCCCCTTCCCAGCCCGGAGCCGCCATCTCCCTCGCCTCCCAGCCCTCCGCCGCCATCCCCCTTTCCCCCAAGCCCCATGCCTCCATTGCCCAGCCCCGCCAGCCCAGTGCCGCCGTCCCCTGAGCCGCCAAGCCCCGAGCCTGCTTCTCCCACGCCTCCCAGCCCACGCCCGCCTTCTCCTCCCCTTCCCAGCCCGGAGCCGCCATCCCCCTCGCCTCCCAGCCCTCCGCCGCCATCCCCCTTTCGTCCAAGCCCCATGCCTCCATTGCCCAGCCCCGCCAGCCCAGTGCCGCCGTCCCCTGGGCCGCCAAGCCCCGAGCCTGCTTCTCCCACGCCTCCCAGCCCAAGCCCGCCTTCTCCTCCCCTTCCCAGCCCGGAGCCGCCATCCCCCTCGCCTCCCAGCCCTCCGCCGCCATCTCCCTTTCCTCCAAGCCCCATGCCTCCATCGCCCAGCCCCGCCAGCCCAGTGCCGCCGTCCCCTGAGCCGCCAAGCCCCGAGCCTGCTTCTCCCACGCCTCCCAGCCTAAGCCCACCTTCTCCTCCCCTTCCCAGCCCGGAGCCGCCATCTCCGTGTCCTCCCAGCCCTCCGCCGCCATCCCCCTTTCCCCCAAGCCCCATGCCTCCATCGCCCAGCCCCGCCAGCCCAGTGCCGCCTTCCCCTGGGCCGCCAAGCCCCGAGCCTGCTTCTCCCACGCCTCCCAGCCCAAGCCCGCCTTCTCCTCCCCTTCCCAGCCCGGAGCCGCCATCTCCCTCGCCTCCCAGCCCTCCGCCGCCATCCCCCTTTCCTCCAAGCCCCATGCCTCCATTGCCCAGCCCCGCCAGCCCAGTGCCGCCGTCCCCTGGGCCGCCAAGCCCCGAGCCTGCTTCTCCCACGCCTCCCAGCCCACGCCCGCCTTCTCCTCCCCTTCCCAGCCCGGAGCCGCCATCTCCCTCGCCTCCCAGCCCTCCGCCGCCATCCCCCTTTCCCCCAAGCCCCATGCCTCCATCGCCCAGCCCCGCCAGCCCAGTGCCGCCTTCCCCTGAGCCGCCAAGCCCCGAGCCTGCTTCTCCCACGCCTCCCAGCCCACGCCCGCCTTCTCCTCCCCTTCCCAGCCCGGAGCCGCCATCTCCCTCGCCTCCCAGCCCTCCGCCGCCATCCCCCTTTCCTCCAAGCCCCATGCCTCCATTGCCCAGCCCCGCCAGCCCAGTGCCGCCTTCCCCTGAGCCGCCAAACCCCGAGCCTGCTTCTCCCACGCCTCCCAGCCCACGCCCGCCTTCTCCTCCCCTTCCCAGCCCGGAGCCGCCATCTCCCTCGCCTCCCAGCCCTCCGCCGCCATCCCCCTTTCCTCCAAGCCCCGTGCCTCCATCGCCCAGCCCCGCCAGCCCAGTGCCGCCGTCCCCTGGGCCGCCAAACCCCGAGCCTGCTTCTCCCACGCCTCCCAGCCCAAGCCCGCCTTCTCCTCCCCTTCTCAGCCCGGAGCCGCCATCTCCCTCGCCTCCCAGCCCTCCGCCGCCATCCCCCTTTCCTCCAAGCCCCATGCCTCCATTGCCCAGCCCCGCCAGCCCAGTGCCGCCGTCCCCTGGGCCGCCAAGCCCCGAGCCTGCTTCTCCCACGCCTCCCAGCCCACGCCCGCCTTCTCCTCCCCTTCCCAGCCCGGAGCCGCCATCTCCCTCGCCTCCCAGCCCTCCGCCGCCATCCCCCTTTCCTCCAAGCCCCATGCCTCCATCGCCCAGCCCCGCCAGCCCAGTGCCGCCTTCCCCTGAGCCGCCAAGCCCCGAGCCTGCTTCTCCCACGCCTCCCAGCCCACGCCCGCCTTCTCCTCCCCTTCCCAGCCCGGAGCCGCCATCCCCCTCGCCTCCCAGCCCTCCGCCGCCATCCCCCTTTCCCCCAAGCCCCATGCCTCCATCGCCCAGCCCCGCCAGCCCAGTGCCGCCGTCCCCTGAGCCGCCAAGCCCCGAGCCTGCTTCTCCCACGCCTCCCAGCCCAAGCCCGCCTTCTCCTCCCCTTCCCAGCCCGGAGCCGCCATCTCCCTCGCCTCCCAGCCCTCCGCCGCCATCCCCCTTTCCTCCAAGCCCCATGCCTCCATCGCCCAGCCCCGCCAGCCCAGTGCCGCCTTCCCCTGAGCCGCCAAGCCCCGAGCCTGCTTCTCCCACGCCTCCCAGCCCACGCCCGCCTTCTCCTCCCCTTCCCAGCCCGGAGCCGCCATCTCCCTCGCCTCCCAGCCCTCCGCCGCCATCCCCCTTTCCCCCAAGCCCCATGCCTCCATTGCCCAGCCCCGCCAGCCCAGTGCCGCCGTCCCCTGAGCCGCCAAGCCCCGAGCCTGCTTCTCCCACGCCTCCCAGCCCACGCCCGCCTTCTCCTCCCCTTCCCAGCCCGGAGCCGCCATCCCCCTCGCCTCCCAGCCCTCCGCCGCCATCCCCCTTTCGTCCAAGCCCCATGCCTCCATTGCCCAGCCCCGCCAGCCCAGTGCCGCCGTCCCCTGGGCCGCCAAGCCCCGAGCCTGCTTCTCCCACGCCTCCCAGCCCAAGCCCGCCTTCTCCTCCCCTTCCCAGCCCGGAGCCGCCATCCCCCTCGCCTCCCAGCCCTCCGCCGCCATCTCCCTTTCCTCCAAGCCCCATGCCTCCATCGCCCAGCCCCGCCAGCCCAGTGCCGCCGTCCCCTGAGCCGCCAAGCCCCGAGCCTGCTTCTCCCACGCCTCCCAGCCTAAGCCCACCTTCTCCTCCCCTTCCCAGCCCGGAGCCGCCATCTCCGTGTCCTCCCAGCCCTCCGCCGCCATCCCCCTTTCCCCCAAGCCCCATGCCTCCATCGCCCAGCCCCGCCAGCCCAGTGCCGCCTTCCCCTGGGCCGCCAAGCCCCGAGCCTGCTTCTCCCACGCCTCCCAGCCCAAGCCCGCCTTCTCCTCCCCTTCCCAGCCCGGAGCCGCCATCTCCCTCGCCTCCCAGCCCGCCGCAGCCCAATGTACCCTCCTATCGTCCACCTCGTCCTTACTTGCCTCGAGGTCCTAGCCCGGAGGTTCCCTACATGCCACTTGCCAATGGGTTGCCACCGCCTTTACCAACGGCGTCTCCTCCATCCTTAAAGGACTCGCCCTCATCTCGTCCGTCCGACCCTCCCCCTCCTCCCGGCATCCGCCTTTCTTCTCCTCCTGATGCACCCCCACTGCCTGCCCCAAACGTTGTGCCCCCACCTTCGCCGGACGTTTCTCCTCCTGGGATGCCGCCTTCTTCTCCTGCGGATGCGCCTCCCCCGCCCCCTACTAGCGTCCCCAGGCCTCCTCGCAGCCCGCCACCCGCCATTACAACCCCTTCAGTTGTAAACGGTCCTCCTCCACCTTCGCCGTCATTTCTATTGTTGCCGCCTGTGACTCCACCCGTAGTTCAAGAACCGACTTTGTTCATCTCGCCTGTGTTGGCTCCGCCGGTTCCATCACCGGGTCACCCGTCGCCTCCGGTTCTCAAGCTTGGGGCGCCGCCTCCACCACCACCACCTCCTCCACCACGGAACCCTCCTCCGTCACCTCTGTCTCCATACATCTCCCTGACACCCGCGTCAGGTTCGACGACGGATGCGCCCGCCATGATGCCTCCCGCGCTCCCCAGCGGCCTGCCCCTCCCGCCGCGCTCCCCTCGGCCCGGGGGGAACGCAACTGGGGGAGCGGAGACGCGGGTGGCCCCGCCCGCACCCCTCGCTCCCCGTGTGCCACCACCGCCCGTGGAGGGATCGCTCTACATTGCTCGCAGCTGCGGGAATGCAGGCGGGGGTGCGTTGGCCGACGGCGGGGGTGTCTCGGGGGAGCGGTGCGCTGGATGAAGCCTCGGCCTGAACTGCTGGCTGCCGCTGCCTCACCGCTCTCGCCCTTTCCCATGCCCTAACGCCTGCCCTTGATGCCCCCTCACCTCCTTCTCAGGCGTGGGGTACGTGCTGGGCCCGCACGACGACCCCCTGGTCCCCACCTTCGCAGCCGCGTACCTGGGACAGGTGGGCACGACGGGCGGGGCGCGGCGGCAGCACGTAGCCGAGCAGGCTGCAGCCCCCTCACCAGTCTAGGTATAACGTAGGGGCACGCGTTCCCTGACCTCACACCGCCGCCCCAACGCAGGCGGCGCCCGTCGAGGCCCTGGCCCCAGACACTGCGGCCGTGCTCCTCTCCGACGCGCTGTGGACCGAGCTCTCGGGCGCCCCTCCCTCCGGGGGCCCCGCCGACCCCAGGGCCGCGCCCACCCGGGCCGCCCTGTCCCGCCGCGTCAAGGCGCTCCCCGGCTCGGTCACGGCGGTGCTGCTGCTGCCCTCCGCCGCCACGGACGTGTCGGCACTGGTGCTGGCGCTGGCAGGGGTCCCCGTGTCGTGTGCGCTGGTGCGTGCGGGCCCCCCGCGGGTGGGCGCCTTCCTCCCTCCCCACCCAGCCTTGCCCGGAGGCCCAGGCAGGACGGGAGCCAGCGGATGGGGGTCAGCCGGGGCATGGCGGGGAGCGGCGGCAGACAGTGACAGGAGCAGGAGCGTGGGCCGAGTGCGAGGGATCCAGGGCAGGCGAATGCAGGCAGTGCGCCCTCCGCCGCCGCAGCTGGTAAACCCTGCCCTGCCCCCCTCCCGCCCTGTCCCCCTCCCGCCCTCCCCAGATGGACCCCCACCTGGGCACCCCCCTGTCCCCCCCACCGGCCGCCTCCTGGGCCAACAAGGTCGCCTCCACCCCCGCCACGCTGGACGTCCCGGACGCAGCGGCGGTGGAGTGGATCTCCTGCGGCAGCGCCCGGGCCCAGGCGCTGGCGGCGGTGACCGTGGGGGGCGCCAGCAGGCCCCTGGCGGTCAGCATAGGCGTGGCGGGAGGTGGGGCTGGCGGGGCGGGAGGGCGGAGGACCGGGGGTCGGGCGGGTGCAGGTCTACCCTAGCCTAGCAGGCGCGCAGGGAGAGGGGCACAGGCTGCTGCCTCGGTCGCCGCCCCGCCCTGCCATGTCCTGCCCGACCTCCCCGCCGTCCTTCCCCCCCAGGCGGCACGCTGCGGCTCATCTCGTTCAACCTCCTCAACGTGGCCCCGGGGGCGGCCGCCGCGGCCCTGCTCGCAGGCGTCGACTCGGCCTGCGCCGCCCCCGCCGCCCGCCCCCCCGCCCCCCGCCCCGCCCCCGCCCGGAGCCTGGCTGCCCTGCGTCGACTGCGCCGGGGTCGCCCTGCTGGGAGTGCCCCCGGCCTCCCTGGCAGCGGCCCTGCAGCCCGCGCCCGCGCCCGCGTCCCTGGCGGCGCTGTCCGAGGGGCCGCTGCTGCTGGACGCATTCGCAGCGCTCGCCTTCCCAGGCCTCGCCCCGGCCGCCGATGCTTCCGCTGTCGTGTACGACGCCGCGAGCCTCTTCATGTCCGACACGGTGCTGAAGCAGGCCCTGGCGGGCCCAGCCACGGGGCCCGCGCTGCTGCGGCGCGTCCGGCGCCGGCCCGCTTCCCACACCACGGTCTTCCTGGGCGAGGCCCTGGCGGGGGCGGCCGCGGCTCTGCTGCAGCTGCTGACCGGCAACGGCGCGGCGGAGTGCGCGCTGGTGCGTTGCGCGGCCAGCTAGGGGAGCAGGGCGGGGAGCCAGCGGTACCTCGCGCCCTGCTGCTGAGGAACGGGGGGCCCGCAGGGCAGAAAGCCGAGAGCACCGGCCCCCGCCGTACGTGCGCTCACCTGCCCGACATGCCGTGCCGTGCAGGTCCAGGCCAGGAGCGGGCGCCTGGTGGCCGGGGGCGGGAGGCCCTCCTGGGTGGAGGGCATCCTGCCCGCCAGCGGCACGCAGCTCGCGCGCCTCAACGCCACGGGAGGGGGCGGGGCGCGGGCCGCCGTGGCGCAGGGCCTGAGCTGCGCGGCGGGGGGCCCCGCGGCGCTGGTGGCTGTGGCGGTGGCGGACGTGGGCGGCGCAGGGGGGGTGCCGCTGGTGGTGGAGCTGCGGCCCTACTCAGGCGGTGAGGGGCGGCGGGGCGGAATCCTATGCGGCTGGCTGCCAACATGACTTCGTACCTGCCGTTCTGCTGGGGTCGCTGCGTGTCCTGTTGGTGCTTTGACACCTGTCTCGCACCC
This sequence comes from Edaphochlamys debaryana, assembly GCA_016858145.1. Lineage (NCBI taxonomy): Eukaryota > Viridiplantae > Chlorophyta > Chlorophyceae > Chlamydomonadales > Edaphochlamys > Edaphochlamys debaryana. The sequence goes on from JAEHOE010000043.1 coordinate 243,032, forward strand.
CCCCTGCCGCCTCGCAGGGGGCCTGCTCCGCCTGGTGCCCGAGAGCCTGCTGCTGTCCCACCCGGGAGCAGTGCAGGCGGCGCTCACACGCGGCCTCACGCTGCGCCCCTGCAGCACCGCACCCCCCGGGAACCCGCCGCCACAGCGCCCGCAACCCGCGCTCGCCCCCGTGCCACCCGCCCCCGAGCCGCCGCCCCCGCCCCCGCTGCCCCGCGGGGCGCCAGACCTGCGCTACCGCTACGGCGCCTGTGAGCCGCGGGGCTGGGCCTGGGGCGGCCTCGGCAGCGCATGTGGGGGGGCCATGGGGGGCCTCAGACGCATGGGCGGCATGACCACTGGTCCCGCGCTTGCTCGCTCGCTCGCTACACCCCGCGTGCCCCCCCCCCCCCGCCCGCCCCCGCAGGCCTGTCCAGCGTGCAGCAGGCGCCCGACGGCGCGGGCCCCGTGGCCGCCTTCATGGCCGACCACTTCCCTGCGGTGAGCGCACGCACGCACGCAGTGGCCCCCGCACCGGCTGCTGGCTGCCGCACTGCTGCGGGGGCCGGGGACCAGCTGGCTGCGTGCTCGCCGCCACTCCCGCCCCGCCTCCTGCAATCACCCTGTAGCACCCTCTCCCGGCGCCCAGGTCTTCTCTCCCGTGTTCCGTCATTTTGCTCCACGTCGCCTCCGCCCCATGCCTCCGTCCCTCGCCCTCAGACCACGTCGACGGCATCGCTCCACACGGACACCGCTGCACTCATGATGGTCGACACTGCACTGCAGGTGTGCTCAGGAAGGAGGCAAGGGGGGGGGGTACTGCGCAGGGCTCTCGCACTCCAAGGGGCGCTTTGGGACCGTGAGCGCTGCCTCTCCTCCTGTCTGTCCGCTCCACAAGGAGGGCCGAACCTCGGGGCTTGGGAGCGCCACACGCCCTGCGGCCTGCCCTCTCGCTCCGCCTGCCCCCCCCAGGCGCTGCTGGCGGCGGCCGATGGCTCGGCGCAGCGGCAGCTCGGCGACTGGGCCCGCAGCCCCGGCCCCGGCCGCACCCTCACGCTGCTGCTCTCCTAGGGGCCGGGGGCGCCGCAGTCCGTGGCGCTGCTCACTGCGCTCAACGCCTACTCCCGCCTGCGCTGCGGCCTGGTGCGTGAGGGGGCGGGGGGGGGGTTGCGCTGTGCGGGAGGAGAAGTGGCAGCGGCGGAGGAACCGGCAAAGGGGGATCAATGTTGGGCCGCACACCCGATGCGCTGGCGAGGCCCGCTTGGTATCCGGACTGCACGGCACATGGGCCTTCTGGGCTCCATCAGTCCCCGCCTCATGCCGCCCCGTCCTTCCTCACGGGTTACCGCGCCACCCGCCCCCCCCCCCCCCCCCCCCCCACAGACCGACCCCTCCACCGGCGGTCTGCTGCAGCCCGGGCCGGCCTTCGCCAGCGCTGTGCGCACCGAGGGGGCCGCCGCGCTCGAGGGGGTGGAGGGGGTGCCGGGGGTGGCCTGCGCCTCGCCCTCCGCCCGGGCCGAGGCGGTGGCGGGAGGCACGGGGGCGGCGCTGGTGGTCGTGCTGCCCCTGGAGACGGGTGCGTGGGGGGCCGGGGACCCGTCCCTGTCTTGGCTCTTCGGCCGCGGCTGGGGCTCAGGGGGCTGCCGTACGTGATTGTTCCTCCGCGCTCCGAGCCTGCATGCCGCCTCCCCTCCGTGCCGCTCTCTCACCCCCGCCCCTCCATCCCCTGCAGGCGCCTGGCTCCGCCTGGCCCCCCTGTCGCTGCTGGAGCGGGCGCCCGCGGACCTGGCGGCGCTGGTGCGGGCGGGCAACCCCGCGTGCTGGGGCCTGCCGCCGCCGCCGCCCGCGCCGGCGCCGCCGCGTGGCCTGCTGACGTACCTGGGCATGAGCGGCTTGGACGAGCGGCCGGGGCGGGCGCTGATCGAGGGCTTAGGCGGCGGATGTGAGGCGGGGCACAGGGGCGGGGCATGCAGGGTCGGGGAGCGATATCGTGTGCCGCACTGCCGTCAAAGCATTCGACCTGCGTCACGCGTGTGCTTGCTCTGCCGCAGGCGTGTCGTGTGTGCTGGCTGCGAACGAGGATGCCTCCTTTGCCGCCTTTGTGGATTCTGCGTTCCCAGACGTGAGTCTCCTGACTCCGGGCGCCCAGAGTACCCACCTGTTGCCGGCGGACCGGGCCAGGCCTCCGCGGCTCTGCGCTGTGGGGTGGAGCCCGGGCCCGCTGCGCCACGCGCCCAGCCTCAGCTGCTGACCCCTCACGCCCCCACGCCCCCACGCCCCACCCGCAGCTGCGCCCGCTGCCCTCCCTCGGCCTGGAGTCCCCCGCCCTGCTCCTCTCCACCACCGGATGGGAGCTGCTCAGCCGCTTCGCGGACCGGGCCCTGCTCGCCCGCCTCGCCGCGTGGGCCGCCCAGTCCCGCCTCACCCTCGCCATCCCAGACTCCGCCAGCGCCGCCGCCATCGCCGCCGCCCTGGCCCGCCTGAGCGGCAGCGACTCGCTCCGCTGCGGCCTGGTGGACCCCCGCACGGGAGCCGCCGTCACCCCCAGGATGGCGGGGGCCGACAGCGCCGCCGCCGTGCCACCGAGGCCGGGGGCGGTACTGCTGGGCGGCCAGGCGGGGGCCCGCGCCGTCAGCTGCGCGCCCGGGGCCACGCTGCCGCTCGCCGCCGCCGCGGTCGCTCGCGTGGAGGGAGCCGGGGGCGGGGCGGTGGAGGTGGAGGTGGCCGTGGTGGTGGAGGTGGCGCTGCCGGCGGGCGGCACGCTGCGGCTCGTGCCAGCCCGGTCCCTGGCGGTGCCCGAGTTCGCGCAGGCCCTGGCGGCCATCATCTGGGGGGACGCGCCCGGCTGCAGCGCCGCCCCAGGGGCAGGGGCAGGCGGGCGCTCGCCGCCGGCCCCCGTGCCGCCCTCGCCGCCCGGCCCACCGCCGCGAGGCAGCATGGGCAGGCCAGGCACTCCCCCTCCCCCTTTATTTTGCCCCTCCCCCGCATGCGCCCGGTGCCACCCCTCGCGCGAAGCCACCCTCGGGGCCCGCGACCGCGCCCCAGGACCCCGACCCCGTGTCAGACTGGACGAGCGGTTGTGTGTCGTACTCTGACGCAAGCGGCAGCGGTACGGCAGTACTGCTGCCCACGGGGGCCGACCCCGTGGCGGCAGCGGTGGCGGCGCTGCTGCCCAGCCTGCCGGCAGCGGTGGCGGCACGGTCCGTGGGCGAGGTCCCTAACGGTAAGGTCTCTACCGGCAGGCTCTTCCCCCCTGCAGCCCTCGCTGCCCCGCCCAACCGCCCCTTCCCACCACCCGTGTGTGGACGCACGTAGTGACCCCGCGCTCCCGCTCCGCGCCTGCCCCCCCTCCCGCCCCCCAGGTGCCTCCAACGTGGTGGTGCTGGACTCCGAACTCCTGGCGCTGCCCCCGCGCCCCACGCGCCTGCTGGCGGCGGTGGCGGCCACGCCCGGCCGCGCGGTGACGGTGGCGGTGGGCCCCGGGGCGACGGAGGAGTCGCTGGGGGAGGTGCTGCGCCGCCTGGGCCTGGGCCGGGCGGCGTGCAGCGTGGCGGCGCGGGAGCGGGAGGGGGCGCCCAGCCGCCTGGACTGCAGCCTGCGGGCCGCCATGCGTGTCACGTGCGCACGGGAGGAGGCCGCTGGGGGCCACGTGGTCCCCATCGTGACCCCCACGGGCGGCCGGGTGCGCTTGCTCCCCTCGGCCGGCCTGAGGGCGCCGGGCGACGACCCAGCCCGGCTGGCCGCTGCGGCGGCGCTGCTGGCGGGGTATCTGCCGCCCCTGCCGCCGCCGCCACCGCCCTCGCCCGAGCCGCCTCTGCCGCCGGCCCCCCCGGCCGCGCCCCCCCCCGGGCTCTTCCCCGGATGGCGAGCCCAGGCATGCCGGCCTGCATTCGGGGCTTGCGAGGCGCGTCGGGGCAAGAACCGGGTGCCGTACACCATTGCCAACGGCACCAGCGCTGTGACCTCCAGAGTGGACGGATGGCGGGAGGTGCGCGCCGGCGGGGGTGGGTGCATCGGTGGAGGTCAACGGTCAGGGTTGAGAGTTTGAGTCTGGATCTTAGGAGTCTGGGGGCGGGGGCGGGGCCGGGCGCTGCCGGCATGGCAGCCGAGGAGTGGCAATGCGCCGCCCCAAGGAGCGGCTGGCGTCGTGCCTTCCGTTCACATCACTTCCTTGGCCGCATCCTACCCCAACCCTCTTTCCTAACCCACAACCCACACCCGCCCCTATGCCCCTGCACCCCGCCCCCCCCCCCGCCCCGGCAGGTGCTGCTCGACCTGCCCCCCCTGGCCGCCGCCGACCCGGGGGCCGCCGAGGCCGCGTACGCCGTCATGCTCATGGCCGCACCCGAGTGCGTGGGGAGCGCCGTCACCATCGCCCTGGTCACGGCGGACGGGGCGGGGGCCGACGGGGCGCAGGTAGGTGTGGAGCCGGCTCGCACGTGCATGCATTGCTTCACCCGGTACCAGCGCCGCCCCGAGCATCTGCTGCCGCCTTGCTGACGCCGCTGCCTCCCGCTGTCCCCGCCTCCCCACCTGCATAACCCTCCCCCGCCCCCCCGCCCCCCTCCCCACCCAGAGGCCCACCCCAGTGGCCGCCCACTACGCCACCTTCCAGGCGCCCCGCTCCCAGGCCGCCCCCGCCACCGACTGCGCCACCCTCAAGGTGCGGTGGCTGGGCCGCCCCTCGCAGCCCCTGACCCCGGAGGCCGTTGCATGGGCACAAACTTAATGCTAGCCGGCAGGCGGGAGGAAGGGTAGGGGTGCTGAGGCGACTAGCCACCCCCAGGCCCCGTTAACGTGGGGAGCTCGGGCGGATGGCCGCCTTTACCGCGGGCCGCTCAGCCGCCCGCCCCCGCCCCTGCCCCCGGCCCCGCTCATCCCCCGCAGGTGCCCAAGCTGGGCCTCACCCCCGCGCAGGCCGCCCAGCCGGGCAACCGCCTGCTGATGCGCTTCCAGGTGGGGGCAGGGCGGCCGGCGCGCGCGCATGCGTGTGTGCGTGCCGGGGCGGGGAGGCGGGTGGCGCTCCTGTGCACCGTGCGTGGCAGCCCTGCGACCGTGCTGTGGTCCTCGCTGAGGACCTTGCTTGACCCCCCGCACCGCACCCCCCACGAGCCGCCCTCCTGCCTCACGGGCGTCCCCACCCCCCATCCCCCTGCAGCCCTCCGCCAAGTGCACCTCCCTGACGCAGCTCTGCCGGGGTTACTTGGAAGGGCAATGCATGTACGCCTTCACTGGCCCCGGTTACGATGTGAGTGGGCAAGCCGGCTGCATGACGTTGGGTGTGCCAGCTGCAGGGCTCTCGCCTTCGCCCGGCTGCCCCTGGTGGGGGGCTGACAGGTGATCGTGCCTGCAGGCCGGCGAGTCGACTCACGTGGCCCCCCTTGCCCCCTTGCAGTACTGCCCCGTGCACGCCTTCGCCTTCACTCCGGGCTCGTGAACCTGGCCGGCCTGGCGCGGGGGCGTCAGCCAGCAGAGGCTGGCACAGGCGGCCAGCCCTGGCGTCCTCCTGTCAGGGATTCGTCCGGACAGACCGCCCCTGAACGACTAGGAAGTGACGAGGCAGGGGTCGGTCTGAAGAGCCAGTACTGTGTTGAACGTATGTACTGATTTGCAAGGCAGATGGGGGAATTATAAGCACCAGGCCCCGGCCCGGCCCTTGTAGCGGGTAGGGTGCAGGTCTTCAACCTGACAGGTACTGCACCAGGTTGTACTTGTGGGATCAGGGGCAGCAAGTATAACATTTGTCACTGATGCCATACTTCTCATGATGAAGAATGCATTGCGTAAGATGTTGGCCGAGCAGTTAACATATGCCCAGGCGCCAACAACGTGGGCTGGTGCACCAGTGCATGTAGGTGTTGTTGAATGCTACCCGTTAGGCAAGGAGCGGAACGGATTAGTGATGAGGATCTCGTTATGCGGCCCATGTATCCCCTTATCGAGGCAATTGGGCGAAGTGGGGATGTGGGCATGGGCCACGCGAACGATGAGTGTCACCTTTGTGAGAGCGGAGGGGCAGAGGGAGCGGGGGGGGCGGCAGAGGAGGAACCGGGGAGAGAGCCCAAAGCCTCTCATAGCAGTCGCAACTGCAGGGTGCATTCAAGTAGTCGCCTGTGTTGAAGTCCATAGGCTCCATGCGGCGTGCTACTGACAGCTCAAAGTTGGAGCATCCCGACTTGTGCCTCGGCCGTGGCAATGCCTTGAGGGACGGGCCCGGGACGTGTACGCCCGACGGGTCCTTATAAAGTGGACAGCTGCTGCTTGTCGTATAGGCTCACCCAAAGCGAGGCCGCAGCGGGCGCTTCTCAGAGCTGACTTCTCCGGTTTGCTCGTCCGAGTCGCCCGCCATCACGGGTGTAAGGTACCTTTCTTGCGTAGCCACGCACAAGGTCGGCGTCTATTGCTCAAACAACACACCTGTACACTGTAGGGAGCACACCCAGTCCTAAAGCGTCCGTCGGCTGGTCCGCGTTGCATAGCGTGCGACGAGACTCCGGACCTTCCTGCTCACCCAGACACACCTCACCACTATGCTGTACATATAAGAAGGCGAACTACGGGTCCTCGGGGTTAGTCCGAAGCAACAAGTACAGCGACCCGAGTGTGTGCGCAGCAACAAGGAGCGCGCTGTCCTGAGTGTGAAAATACGTCGGCTAAGCCATGAAACTTGAATACTTGGCAGCGGGATGTTGAGGGGCGTCAACGCGATGGCGGAGGCAATTGCAGGTCTCAGCGCACAGCACGGGCCATGCACGCTTCCCGCGGTGGCGACGATGCTGCGACTCCTGCTGGCAGCAGCGGTGCTGGCGGTGGTGACCGGGCAGGACGCTGTGCCGGTGCCGGGGCTGAGTGATTGGTGCCAGCTCCCCGGCCATGCCTCCACGTCCGCCTGCGCCAGCGATGCAACCTGCGCGGTGAGCCCGCGGGCGGCAGACAGGAAGCTCTGTATAGGGCCGACAGAGCCACTTACCCGCGCCTCGGGGAGGGGGAGCGCAGCGGCCGATGCCTCGGGCCCTTACGCACACATGCTGACCCCCCGCCTTGCGCCTCGCCTCCTCGCGGTCCCGCGCCTTGTGTCCCGCGCTGCGCAGACGGGCGATAGCTGGTGGTCGGACGCCTCGATTTGTAAGCTGCCGGGGCCGGCGGGGCAGTACCCCTACAACGTGTCTTCCTACGACGTGTGTGGAGGCCCCAGCGCTGTGACGCGGGTGCCCCTGGTTGACCCCTCGGGGGCGCAGCTAGGCGAGGCGGCGCTCTTCCGCCTCTACGCCTCCACACAGCTCCATGTGACCGTGGCGCTAGGGACCAACGACTCCGCCGTTGCGCTGTACCGGCCGGCGGACGGCGCAGGTGCGCACGGCTCTGGGCTGGCCTTGGGTTGGCAGTCGGCGCGGCGAGCGCCTTTGCCCTACCGGCTCACACCCCTCAGACCTGAAACAGCCCCCCCTCCTGCCCCTCTTAGGCACGGGCGCACTTGCCTCTCTGTTCCTGGATCAGAGCCTCCTGCCCGGGCCTGCCGCCCAGTACTCGTCGCTGGTCCCCAGCAGCGGCACCAGCCCGTACGCGTGCTTCACGTGGTCCCTGGACCTCACAGCCGTGTGCGACCCGCTGACCAGCTACCAGAGCGGCGACGGGTCCTGCGTGTGCTACAGCGGAGCGCAGTGCCCTCCCCAGGACCTGAGCGCAGAGGAGGTGCTGTACTTCTTCCTCACGGTACGCAGCCGCACGGGCGGTTGGGTCTGCACCTCAGGTGGTGTTGCTCATGTCTGCACGTGCTTTGACCCTGTGCCCCTCGCCCGCAGCTCAACGTGACCCTGGCACAACCCGGTGCCGACGGATGCCGTACGGATACAGGGACCGTCACCACCCTCACCACCAGCTTCCCAGCTGCCAGCGTCCCCGGCACCGGGCAGACAGGGAGCATCCCCGTGGGGCCCGTGCGGACAGGCTGCTCCCAGCCTGCGCCGCCGCCGGGGACCCAGCACCCGGCGTACCCGCCCATCGCGCAGCCCTCCCCGGCAGCAGCGGCCTCGCCTCCCAACCCGCCTCCGCCCAGCCCCCCCCCGGCCCCCGCCCTCCCCGCCGGCGCCCGCTGACGGCCCCTGGGCGACTGTGCGGGTGCTCAGCCCCCTGGCCAACCTCACGCAGGCGGAGGGGTGCTCCCAGGCCGTGATGCAGCTCTACCCGCTGTACCGGGGCGCGGCGAGCAGCTTCGACTGCCGGGCGGCCCCCAACTCCCTCGGCATTGGCTCGGACCTGAGCTTCAGGCTCGTCTTCCAGTCCTATGACGGCCTGAGCGCCTTCCGGCAGGGCATGTCGGACGAAAAGTGAGGAACCCGTCGGGCAGTGCGGGGCCTGGGGAGGGTGGCGGGGGGACCCGTTCGCAGTCCCGGCATCGGTGCCTGCCCTGGGCCGAGCGCGGCCCCTCCGCCTTGCTGCCCCCCCCCCCCTTGACGCCCCTCGCCCCTTCTTCCCCTCCCCCTCCAGGACCTGGGAGGGGCTCCTGGGCGCCCTGGCCGTGAGCTGCGGCTCGCTGGGCGCATACGAGGACAGCCTGGGGGAGGCCTACAGCGTGTGTGGGGCCGCGGGGGAGGCGCCAGCGTGCAGGTGGGGGGCCGGGGGGGCTGGGGCGGCAGGCGCGGGGGACGGGCGTGGAGGGCGCGGGAAGGCGTGGCGGGACCGAGGCGTCCTCGCGCCTTGTAGACCGATGCTGCCTTGAGCGCTGATAGCACGCCCTGCTTCCCGGGAGCCCTGTGTCACCCAAGGTGCTGTGACGCTGCCACCCCGGCCGCAGGTACGTGCTCCCCGCCCTGCGCTGCGCGCCGCCGCCCTCGCCGCCCCCGCCGCCACCCGTGCCCGCTCGGTGTGTTGCCAACACCACCATCCGTCGCCTGCCACCCAAGTTCGTGTACGCCTCGTGCGATGCCCTGCTGTGGTTTAACAGTCGCATGTTCCTGCCGGGTGAGGGGGTGCTCAGTAGGCCCGGAGGCGCTGTCGGCTCATGTGCGTCATGCGTCATTGGTGCGCTGAGCATGTAGGAGCTGCTGCGGTTGCCAGGCTGCCACCCCCTGCCCCCACCGCTCTGCACTCCACCTCCTCCCTCGAGCCTGGCTCGTGAGTTGTCGCCATCCACACTGCCAATGGCCCCCGCCCCTACCCCGCAGGTGTGGCCGTGGTCTCGCCCTTCCGCTGCGCCCTGGCGCCCTCGCGCGGGGCGGTGTCCGTGACGGGGGTGCTGGCGGGCCCCGGGGACGCGGCCACGTACCTGGCCAACGCGGGGGGTTGCAAGTAAGGCGCCGGGGCAGCTAGGGCAAGGCCCGCCCCTTACGGCCTTCCTCGACTTGCGTCATCGAAGCGCCCTCGTCGCACCCGCGTCGCCCGGCCTGCTTCCCTGTGGGACTGCCTTGCCGTGTCCGCGCTCAGACCAACTTGCCTCAGCTTGCCCCACAGCCCCGTCCACCTGCCGGCCCAACCGCATGCCCCACCCACCCCCTCCTTGCCCTCCGCAGCAAACGTGGAGACCCTGGCCCGCTACTTCAACCTCACGTGCTCCGACCTCATTGTTGTGGACGCAGCGGCATGCGTCCCCGAGGGCGGGGTCATCACCTACACACAGCAGTCGTTGCCCGCCTCCGTGTGCCCGAGGCCGCCCGCGCCGCCGCCAGCCCCGCCCAACCCGCCGCCGCCCCGGCCCCCGCGGCCGCCTTCAATCCCCCCCGCCCCGCCAGAGTTTCCCGGGGAGCCTCCTCCTCCTTCCTCCCCAGTCTCGCCGCCGGCCCCACAGCAGCCGGAGCCGGACGGGGTAAGATCTTGGCGGTGTGCTCTGGCTCTCATGCTCAATGGCTTGGTGCAGCGGCCCGCGGGCTATGCAGCCCGAAGCACAACCAGCAGCCTGCCATTAGCGTGTTCCTTGTGCCGCCCAGGCAACCCGTAAACCCTGCCCTCTATGTCTGCTCACCCCGTGCCGTGCAGGGCCAAACAGGCGAGCCTGGTGTCCCACCAGAGGCGCCCGTCAGCCCTCCCATCGCCTTGGAGGCGAGCGTCGCACAGACCGCAACCTCCCCCGACAGCCCCAACCGGGTGCTCGACCTGCCAGCTCAACCCGGGGGCGACGACCTTGCCTTTGCCGGGCCCCCGGACGCACCCTCCACGCCGCCACCCTCGCCAGAGGAGGAGCTGGGTCAGGCCCCCCCCAGCGGAGAGGGCAGGAGGCGGCGGGCGCTGCTGAGCAGAAACCGAGGGGAAGGCCCTCAGCGTTGACCTGTGGGGCTGCGCTGGACAGCACTTGCTAGCAGCAGGGGGCTGCTGCGAAGGGGGTCCCACCTTGGCTGCCAGCTTCGGGGGGGCAGGGTGGTAGCGAGGGCGGCGGAGGGCACGAGCCTGTAGCGCAGTGCCTCGGGCAGCTGCCGCCGGAAGTGGTGAAGCTGAAAGGGGTTGCCGTCCGCCCCGCCCCCCTTGGTGTCTTGCGTTGCCAGGGCCGAGGCCGATGCTGTGGCCGGCTCCACGGGTCGCGGGCGGTTGCGGGCTTGGGCAGGTCCTGATGGCTTGTCCAACCTGCGTCGAACCTGCTGAAGAACCGACCTGGCTTTGTCCGGCGGATTGGGGTTGTAGGCATGGACACGGCCCCAGACAAGATGATGCGGGGGGCTGGGAGTCGGCCCATGGGGAAGGTCTGGTAGGGAGGAGAATGACTCAGCCCTTGTCTGGACCTAGTGGATGGGCGTGCATGTTCATGGGGGCTAGGGGAACACGAGCTACACGAGCGGGCATCGGAGTGGCCGGGGGCGGCGGGCGTAGAGGCGGCATGCAGCGGCACATGGCGGCACATGGCGGCGGTGGGAGGCGGTGCGCAAAGAGGACACTCTACTCGTTGTCGAGCGTGGGGATGCCTCGGCCTTGTGGTCCCGCTGCTGCCGAAGCTGTGGACAATGTGAACGGCAACCAAATAACGCATGAGCCACGGCCCGCCCAACACGCAAATCACATCCACGGTGCAGCGAAACTCTGGAGACAATTTGAGGCGGTCAAAGCAGAAACCTTCAAAGCGGTGTGACACAAGGGCCATGGGGGCAAAGGGTGCGGGATGGCGTGCAGTATTAGGGCGGGGCGGCGCTGGGGAAACGGCAGGTCGGGCGGGTAGTGTCTGCCGATGAGCAGTGCCGGCGACCTCCGGAGGCATCGAAGGCCCGCTGATGCCAAGTATACATAGGCGAGAGTCATACATATCTACAGGGCACGACACACGCCCTGAAGGCTGCCCACAGCAAAAGTTACACGAGGCGTTGCTAAGGCTGCGACCCACACGGCAGCTCCACGAAACCAACTCCCTGATCTTCTTACGCTCACCTGCATTGCGATCGCTTGCGCAGCACCGCCGAGCGCCTTTGACTTCTCGGCAGGTCGGAATCCAGCCTGCGCCAGCCTCGCGTCGTCGCGCGCCGCTTGAGACTCCTTGGACTTTGAAAGAATGCATAGAACACGGCGGAGAAGGCCGCCAACCAAGGCCTGACCATCGGTTGTTTAGCACTGGCCATGGCGCGGGCAGCGGCGACGTGCTTCTCGTCTGCCCGGCCATGCACGCTTCCCGCGGTGGCGACGATGCTGCGACTCCTGCTGGCAGCAGCGGTGCTGGCGGTGGTGGCCGGGCAGGACGCTGTGCCGGTGCCGGGGCTGAGTGATTGGTGCCAGCTCCCCGGCCATGCCTCCACGTCCGCCTGCGCCAGCGATGCAACCTGCGCGGTGAGCCCGCGGGCGGCAGACAGGAAGCTCTGTATAGGGCCGACAGAGCCACTTACCCGCGCCTCGGGGAGGGGGAGCGCAGCGGCCGATGCCTCGGGCCCTTACGCACACATCCTGACCCCCCGCCTTGCGCCTCGCCTCCTCGCGGTCCCGCGCCTTGTGTCCCGCGCTGCGCAGACGGGCGATAGCTGGTGGTCGGACGCCTCGATTTGTAAGCTGCCGGGGCCGGCGGGGCAGTACCCCTACAACGTGTCTTCCTACGACGTGTGTGGAGGCCCCGGCGCTGTGACGCGGGTGCCCCTGGTTGACCCCTCGGGGGCGCAGCTAGGCGAGGCGGCGCTCTTCCGCCTCTACGCCTCCACACAGCTCCATGTGACCGTGGCGCTAGGGACCAACGACTCCGCCGTTGCGCTGTACCGGCCGGCGGACGGCGCAGGTGCGCACGGCTCTGGGCTGGCCTTGGGTTGGCAGTCGGCGCGGCGAGCGCCTTTGCCCTACCGGCTCACACCCCTCAGACCTGAAACAGCCCCCCTCCTGCCCCTCTTAGGCACGGGCGCACTTGCCTCTCTGTTCCTGGATCAGAGCCTCCTGCCCGGGCCTGCCGCCCAGTACTCGTCGCTGGTCCCCAGCAGCGGCACCAGCCCGTACGCGTGCTTCACGTGGTCCCTGGACCTCACAGCCGTGTGCGACCCGCTGACCAGCTACCAGGGCGGCGACGGGTCCTGCGTGTGCTACAGCGGAGCGCAGTGCCCTCCCCAGGACCTGAGCGCAGAGGAGGTGCTGTACTTCTTCCTCACGGTACGCAGCCGCACGGGCGGTTGGGTCTGTACCTCAGGTGGTGTTGCTCATGTCTGCACGTGCTTTGACCCTGTGCCCCTCGCCCGCAGCTCAACGTGACCCTGGCACAACCCGGTGCCGACGGATGCCGTACGGATACAGGGACCGTCACCACCCTCACCACCAGCTTCCCAGCTGCCAGCGTCCCCGGCACCGGGCAGACAGGGAGCATCCCCGTGGGGCCCGTGCGGACAGGCTGCTCCCAGCCTGCGCCGCCGCCGGGGACCCAGCACCCGGCGTACCCGCCCATCGCGCAGCCCTCCCCGGCAGCAGCGGCCTCGCCTCCCAACCCGCCTCCGCCCAGCCCCCCCCCGGCCCCGCCCTCCCCGCCGGCGCCCGCTGACGGCCCCTGGGCGACTGTGCGGGTGCTCAGCCCCCTGGCCAACCTCACGCAGGCGGAGGGGTGCTCCCAGGCCGTGATGCAGCTCTACCCGCTGTACCGGGGCGCGGCGAGCAGCTTCGACTGCCGGGCGGCCCCCAACTCCCTCGGCATTGGCTCGGACCTGAGCTTCAGGCTCGTCTTCCAGTCCTATGACGGCCTGGGCGCCTTCCGGCAGGGCATGTCGGACGAAAAGTGAGGCATCCGTCGGGAAGGGCGGGGCCTGGGGAGGGTGGCGGGGGGACCCGTTCGGAGTCCCGGCATCGGTGCCTGCCCTGGGCTGAGCGCGGCCCCTCCGCCTTGCTGCCCCCCCCCTTGACGCCCCTCGCCCCTTCTTCCTCGCCCCCTCCAGGACCTGGGAGGGGCTCCTGGGCGCCCTGGCCGTGAGCTGCGGCTCGCTGGGCGCATACGAGGACAGCCTGGGGGAGGCCTACAGCGTGTGTGGGGCCGCGGGGGAGGCGCCAGCGTGCAGGTGGGGAGCCGGGGGGGCTGGGGCGGCAGGCGCGGGGGGCGGGTGTGGAGGGCGCGGGAAGGCGTGGCGGGGCCGGGGCGTCCTCGTGCCTTGTAGACCGATGCTGCCTTAAGCGCTGCTAGCACGCCCTGCTTCCCGGGAGCCCTGTGTCACCCAAGGTGCCGTGACGCTGCCACCCCGGCCGCAGGTACGTGCTCCCCGCCCTGCGCTGCGCGCCGCCGCCCCCGCCGCCGCCCGCCCGGCCGCCCCCCGCCGCCTGCACCACATCGCTGGCGGTGCTGCAGGCCTCGGCGCCCTTTGTGTACGCCTCGTGCGACGAGCTGCTGTGGTTCAACACAGCCATGTTCATGCCGGGTGAGGGCGGCATTGTTCGTCCTGGCAGCGAGGGCTTGGCGTGACGTGCGCACCCCAATGCTGGGTCTGGGGGGGGGCAGGGTGTGGGGGCACTTGCCGTGGCGCGGTCAAACACACATCTTGACTTGCCAAACTCTTCGTTGTGCCCTGAACCCCTTTCCGTTCTCGTCCCTCAGGCGTTGCCGCGGCCGCTCCCTTCCGCTGCGCGCTGGCGCCCTCCCGCGACGCGCTGTCCATCCACGGCGTCCTGGCCTCCCCCGCGGCCGCCGAGCGGTACCTGGACAACGCCCGCAACGGCGGTGAGGCCCGGGCGGGGTTGCGCGGGATGGGGGGGGAGGGAGGGAGGGGCGTGCAGCGCGAGTGCACCGGAGCCGGGGCTGGAGGGAGACGGGATCCTGTGAAGGGAAGGCAACTCCCGCGTCGGAGGGGGAGGGAGTCACCTAAGGTTGTGCAGAGGGGGAAGTGGGCGGGAGGCTCCGCAGGCCTGTGGGGAGGTAGCAAAGGGCCGCACCCTATGAGGGGAGGTGCATGTTGGACTGCGCCTTGGCGGGGGTCTACTGGGAGCCGTCCACGCCCAGAAGCCGCTCGCGCCCCGACCGCCTCCCCGCCCCCCCCTCCCGCAGTGAGCATCGACACGCTGGCCCGCTACTTCAACCTCACGTGCGCCGACACCATCGCCTTCAACTCGTCCGCATGCGTCCCCGAGGGCGGGGTCATCACCTACACACAGCAGTCGCTGCCCGCCTCCGTGTGCCCGAGGCCGCCCGCGCCGCCGCCAGCCCCGCCCAGCCCGCCGCCGCCCCGGCCCCCGCGGCCGCCGCAGCGCCCCCCGCGCCCTCCTGAGTTCCCCGGCACTCCGGCCGGCGCCCCGGTGAGTTCTAGGCGCGGGGTGTAGGAGGTCGTGGGGTGCGGGGAGCTGCTTGAGGTCTGCGCCCGCGTGGGGGACTGGCCTTGCCGCGAGCCACACCGGCATGCCCCCGTGCACCCCCACCTGCCGGCGCACCTCCTCCGGCCCCTCACGCCCCACCTCCCGGGCCTCACGGGCACCGCAGGGGCCGCCACCCGCTTCCCCTGTGGAGCCAGACGGAGGCCCTCCGCCCAGCGCACCCGCCCAGGAGTCCTTCCCGCCGCCCCCGCCGCCCCCGCCCGAGCTGCCGGCCTCCCCAGACCCCGTGGACGCGGGTGGTCCGCCCCCAGCCGCGCCCGACGTCGAGGCGGCCTCTCCGCCGCCCGACGCCCCCCCGCCACCCCTGTTTCCCGACGGAGGGGGCGAGCAGCTGCAGTCCCCGCCGCCCCCGCCGCCCCCGGATGTCCCTCTGCAGCCGGACGTCCCGGCCCCTCCCCCGCCTTCTGCGCCGGGGCTGCCGGGCTCCCCGGAGGTCCCTGGCCTCCCGGCGCCCCCACCGCCAGATGCGCCCTCTGGGCCCGGCCCGCCCCCTCCGCCAGAGTCCCCGCTGGAGGGGGGAAGCCCTCCCGCTGAGCCCGGGCAGCAAAGCCCCATAGACTACACCCCACCCGCCGCCCCCGAGACCAACGGCGCACCGCCGGGGGAGCCGGCTGCCCGCAGGCGGCGGGGGCGGCTCCGGCGCTGAGGCAAGGGGGGAGAGGGGACAGGGGGAGCGAGGGGCTGGCGCCCATGGCTTTGACCATGGGTTGTTAGGGGGGCTTGGCAGCAGCGCTCAGGGGACTCAGCGGCCGGGCCACAGCAAGCAGACCCGGATGAAGGATGAGACGTGACGAAAGGGCCAGAGTTAGGGGGACCGAGGGACGGGAAGCGGATTGGCTACTGGCTATTGGCGGCCTTGGTAGATTGGGGGTTGGCGCCAGCCGCGATGAACGGTCACCGTTGCTTGGGGTCATGGTTGCTGACGACTAGGGCAACGAACGAGTCGGAAATTCAGGCAGGAGGGCAGACCGCGGGACGTTGCATCACGCGTGGATTTGACGACGCGGGATTGGCAGGTGCTCGCGGAAGCGTCCTTGACCCGTTGCGGGATTGGCAGGTGGCAGGATCGGGGGCCAGCCAGAACAACGAAGCACACATGGAACGATGGAAGGGGGGGCGGGGTGCCGGGGTTGGGCGCTGGCGCCCACATAATCAGACCCTGCGTGCGTGAGAGGATTTGGGACCCGGGGTTGATGGGAGGCTGACTGCAAGGCGACTTTGCCGGCGTGCCTCACCTGGTTGGCCCCAAGTGAGAGGTGCAACGAACGAGTGACGTTGGCAACTCGAGTACGACGGTAGCTCCTGGCCTCCCCGGCGTATCTGCCCCATAGCCCCGCACCCCTGGGCCTCCACGAGGGCTGAGAGGACCACGCACGCAGGGCATGACCCTAGCCTCGCCCCACCCCCGCGCTGATGGTTTGGTCGATATCTGGCTGGATCTGGCTCTAGATCTGCAGGATTCCGCCGGCTCGCTTCTCAGCAAGCCGCAGCATGACAAGGCTGATCCGGTGATCATAATGCGGGGCTTACTAACCACATCTGGTTACAATGGCGCCTGCGCTTCATTCCCGTGCACCGGTCAGAACCCGTACCGCATCCAGCCGCCGCCTCCCAGGAACTCCATGTCAGCTTCGGCGTTGCACGAGCGGGGCACAAGGCCATCAGCCTTCAGCTTCACAAACACAGGTAACGCCCGCCCCAGGGAGTGAGGTAGGGCGTCGCCACCAGTCCGTGTAATGCTTCCATAGCCTTCGCCCCAGCCCTAAACACCGTCCGTTGGATACGCGTCAACCTCAGCACCACGTCCCACCGGCTACCTCCCTTCAAGCAGCGCTCAAACGCACTATTGAGCCCCCCCTCCCGCACCCGCTCCATCACCAGGTCCGACACCCCCCGCAGCAGCCGCCTGCTCGCTCGGGTCCTCCATAGGGGCTGACTGCGGGCCCGGAGCCCTGCCCCTCCCTGCCTGCTCTGATCGCGCACTGGCATTAGACCTTGCTTTCAACTCCCCCTCAACGGTTCACTTCTTAGTCGTCTTCCTCTTCGGCAGGGCGCGAGGGCCGGCCTAGGAAGGAGGGCAGCCAGGCAAACGGCAGTCATGTCCACCCGACCACATCGGTCGCTATGCCGTCACCCCCCTGGCCAACAACCTGCGGTGCCCACCTTCTTCCAACGTGCCGAAGCCAGCTGGGCCATGAGGGTGAGGCCCGCGCCGGCGACGCCCGCCAGGTAGTGCGTCCAATCGGGGGATGCAGCAGGCGCCTGCCAAGGATCGAAGAGAGCTCGCCTGGGTTGCAGTTTAGAAAAGAAGAAATTATTGTGCCCATTGTCACTTGCCTCGCCGTCGTTCCTCGCCTGCAGCGCCTTGACCTGCTCTACAAGAGCCAGGAAACCCTGCGTCGCGACCGCCGACCAGCTGTCATCATTGGCCGTCATCTTATCAGTATTCGTGATAGATGTTATGAAAGGCTTGTAGCTTTATCGGCGGGTGAGGACGCCAACTGCCATGAGGCATGCACGCGTCGAGGCATTACCAGAACTTGTCGCGAACCGCACGCCTCGGGCCCGCATTACGATGCGCCAGGCCAGCTAGCAAGGCATGCATTTTTTTTGGTGGCGGACAGGAAAGCCATGGGCAGGGGCCGGCGGCCGCACAACGCGCCTACACGAAGCACTCTGCCCGAGCAGCCTCGACGAGCGTTCGCACACGCGCCACCGCAATCCCCGGCACCTCGCATCCTGCGCCTCTGTCTACCCTGCCCCCTCGCAACCACAGAGTACCCAATGCAGCGTCAGTCCTGCCGGGTGCCAAGAAGGCAAACCCAGAACCGAGAGCAGCTCCAAGGAACCCTGACGCGACCCTGCGCACCAAACCTGGCCTCTGCAGCCAGCTCGTTCCCCCCGACCCCCTCCACAACCTCGCCTCCTACCTCGCTGGTCAGCGCCCCGCAGCCTCACACCGTCTTGCTCTAACCACCCTACGGCCTGCCACCACCGTCCCCGGCGGTATCCCATCCTGGTCTCTCCCTGACTCGTCTTGACTACCTGTAGGTCACAACGGTAGCCTCCTGCGCTGTCACCACGAGCCCCGGCCCCTGGCCCCGCCTGTCCCTCGGCACCAGGAGCTCGGCCGGGGCACGGGGGGCCGCAACGGCTGCCGCCCGCTCCACCCTGGCTGGCCCGGCCAAAGCTCCTGCCACCGCCGCTGCCGCCGCCGCTGACGCCGGCTGCCTATCCTGGTCTTCCCCCCCCTGTCGTGTGTCAAGTTATGCCACCACCTCTGCTGGTTGGCCTGACAAGTCTTATATCGTGCATCAGGATCAGATCAGATCTTCTTGATGATCTGTACGATGTCCTCGTCCTGCAGCACGTGGTCCCGCCCCACGCGCTGCGGCCGGTGCTTCACGGAGGAGCCCCACACCAGCGCGTACCTGGGGGGGGGGGGGGGAGGCGGGTCCATTGCGGGTCGGGAAGAGGCAGGGTGCAGCTATAGGAAAAGCGGCAGGGCGGCGGCAAATCGAGGGACCTAGGGGGATGGCAGCTGCTGGCCCGTGGGCCGGGGACCGGGTGGCAAGGGGGGGGGGCAACGAAAGGCGACCCGTGGAGGCAAGTTTACTGGGCCCCCGGCCCCGGGCCCCGCGCAAGTGCAACGCACGCCTCCCCCCTCGCTCCGCTCTCCTCCACCCGGCCCCCCCCCCCCCGCGCACTTGAACTGCTTCATGAGGGTCTTGTGGATGCGGTTGCAGAAGTCCTCCACGGTGCAGCGCTGCCGGTGCAGCACCACGGGCTCGTTGAAGTCGGGCAGCTTGCCTGGGGGTGGGTGGGGTGGGTGGGGGCGGTTGGTCGTGGGCGGGAGGCTGCAGCGGCTGGAGCCGAGGGCGCTCGTGCGCCTGGCGGTGCGCTGTGGCGCGACCTGGGAGCCGGTGGGGGCGGCTACAGCAGGGGCGGCGGAGCCTGTTGTGCGGGGCACTGAGGCCCACCGCCTCCGGAGTGCCCCCCCATCCGCCTGGCCCCCCCCAGCCCCCCTCCCCAGAACCCAGCCCCCCCCACCCTTGGGCTTGGTGTAGACCCGCACCAGGTCCAGGTACTCCCAGCACATCTCCACCAGGCCGTCCAGGTTCCACTCGTGGAAGGCGCACACGGGGCAGTAGTGGGGCAGCCTGGGGGCGGGGAGGGGAAGGGGGGGGAGGCCGTGCTGGGCGCGGGACAGGAAGGTCTGCGGAGGGAGCTGTGGCCAGCTGTGGCTATCGAGAGGCGCAGCGGGATGCGCCCGGTTCCCAAGCCCCGGGCCCGTCAACCGCTCGCGAGGGGCCCGCTGGGGCTGCCCTTCTCAAACCGGGCCCCCCTCCCCCTCCCCCTTTTCCTCCCCCCCACCGGTCCATGACCTCCAGCTCCTCGATGGTGATCTGGTCGATCTTGTTGACTGCGTAGATGGCGGGGATGTACACGCGGCTGCCCTCGATCACGTCCACCTGGGGGGGGGAGGTGGGGCGGTGAGAGGCGGAGAGGGGGGGGGGATGCGAGCGACTGCCTGGGGGCCGCTTACGGGCCGCAAGGGTGCGTTGGCCTACGGTACCCAGGTTGCCCCGGGCCGCAGGAGAGGAGGCCCGGCTCACGAGGCGGGTGTGGCGCGACAACACGGGGGGCGGCTGAGATGGGGGGCGCAGGCCCGGGTGCCGGGTGTTGAGGTGCGGGCCAATCATAACCTTCACTCTTTGAGTTTACACGCTTCTGGCGCGTTAGCTACGTGCCTACTGGGTTCCCCACTCGCATGACGCGCCAGTGTCCAGTGCCTGAGTACGCTGCCTCACTGCTCTAAGAGGCCTTCACCGGCCGTACTAGCGTGTGTGTTTTGGGGATGACCGTAACTCGTCACCCCTCAAAACCGGGGGCCACAGGAGGGCCACCAGCCGGCCAGCGCTGACCGCCGCACCGCAGCCCCCGGGCGGGGGAGACGGAGCGGCCCCCGGCTCCTCCACCTCAACACCCCCCACCTCAGGTGCCCCCCTTCCCCCCCTCCTCAGGCGCCCCCCCTCCCCCCCCCCCGCTCACCAGGTCGTCCACCTCGTAGTCGTCCGCCATGTGGATGTCGGCATTGTGCACCCTGGGGGGGGGGAGGGAGGGAGGGGGGGGGGCGTGTTGGGAAGGTTCCAGCGCTGGCGGGCGCGGCTGAGGCGCCCTAGCCGCCTTCTTGTCGTCAGCACAGGCGCGGGGCTGGGGGCCGGCCCTCAGTGCGCTGCGCCGGACCTGCCTCGCCAGGGACCAGCTCGGCCCCCCACTTCCCCGGCCCCCCCCCACCTGTACTCTGCGCACACGGCCTTGACTGCGTCCAGGTCGAGCTTGGGGTCCTTGACGGCGGTGGAGAAGTTGATGCCGCCGCGGTCCTTCTTCCTGGGGGGGTAACGGGGTGAGGGGGGGTTGAGGGGCAGAAGGGCAGGACGGAAGGGGGCGAGGGGCAGGGGCGTGTGTTTTGGGCCCGGGGCTGCTGGGCGGTGGCGCATGGCAGGGGTGCGGGGGGTGTGGGGCGCAGGTTGAGGCAAGGCGGAGAAGGCAGTCGCTACCCTCCCCTCCCCTCCCTTCCCCTCTCCCTCTCCCGCACCTGAAGGTGATGTTTGGGGGCTTCTTGTTGAGGCGGATGCCGAAGCCCTGTGAGGTGGGGGGAAGAGGAGGGGAGGAAGGGGAGGGGTACTCGGAAGTGGGGAGGGGTAGGGCCAGGAGCGGCGGAGGGCGACAAGCATGAGGCCGGCAGGGAGGCCGGCAGGGGGCGGGCTGAGGGGGCACAGCCGCGGGACCGCAGCCACCCCAGCCCCGGGCGTGCTGCCCAGGGCGCACGTCCCCCCCATCCCCCTCCCGCCCCCACCTCCAGCTCGTGCTCGATGAGGCGCTTGTGCGTGAGGGGCTTGAGGCAGTCGAGCACGATGAGGATGAGGTTGCAGGTGCGGGCCGTGGAGATGACCTGGGGGTGGGAGGTGGGGGGTTAGTCGCCAGCCGCTGGCAGCCGCACCGTGCCGGCGGCACCTCCAAAGCCTAACGCGCCATCCGGGCCTCCCCCGGCCTCACCCCCCGCCGCCCGCCCCCCAGCTCTCTCTGTCGCGCCCCTGCACCCCCCCCACCTGCCGACCGCGTCCCTTGCCGTCCTTGGCTCCCTCGATGATACCGGGGAGGTCCAGCATCTGGATGCGCGCCCCCCGGTAGCGCACGATGCCGGGGATGCAGGTGAGCGTGGTGAACTCGTACGAGGCGGCCTGGGGGCGGGTGGGGGCGGACGGTGGGGCGGGGCGGATGGGGGAGGGCGAAGCCGGGCTTGGTGAACGGGGCCCCCGGAAGGCAGCTGCAGCCCCAGGGCAGCCCAGCGCCCCCCCGCCTGCACCGCCCGCTCCCCCCCACCTCTGAGAAGGTGCCCGTGAGCTTGGTCAGCAGCGTGGACTTGCCCACGGAGGGGAAGCCCACGAAGCCCACGCGGGCGTCGCCTACCTTGACCACGTCGAAGCCTGGGGGCGGGCGGGTGTGGGTGGGTGGGAGGGCAGGGGTGCGGAGTCCGCATTGCGGTCTGTGTGGTGCAGCAAAAGGCAGCTACGCCTGGAGCGGCGGAGCGGCGGCGACGCCCGCGCGGTGCGCCCGGGGCTGGAGCCCGGGGCTGGTCCCAAGGGCCGCAGGGCTTCGTGCGTTCGACGGGGGCACCAGGCCCGCAGGTCAGGCGAGAGCGCCCTTGGCTGGGTAAAGGCAGCAGCTGCAGCAGTCCATGCCGCCAGGCCCCGAGATCCCTTCCTGCTCCGCCTGTTCTCTGAGTCGCCGGCATCGCGTATTTCTGGGGTGGCTGGGGGAAAGGACGCAGGGCCGCACTCCGCCCCGTGTGGCCCCTCCCCGCTGAGCCGGGGCCGCCATGGGCTTGCCAGGCGCACCCAAGGCCCTGCGCGCCTTGGTCGCTGGCTGCTGGCCGGGGCTCAGGCGCCCGCCCGTGGCCGCAGGAGCGACGAGCCCCGCGTGCGGTGCGGCGGGGGGCAGCCCCCGCTGGGGCCGCTGCTCGCCCCTGCGCCCTCCTGGCCGCCGCACCGCCTGCCGCCGCCTCGGCTACGGCTGTCCGGCAGCCCAGCAGCCCTGCTGGTATCACCAGCGGGCCAGAAGAGCTCCTCGCCGCCCCCTGCCAGTCTCCTGGCCGCCCCCTGCCCAGCAGCCGGTACCACCATGTTGCCGCCCCCTCCCTATCCGCCTGAGGCCCTCGGCCCCCTCCCCGGCAGCCATCCCGGCAGCCACCTCGGTGCCGCAGGGGTCACACGGAGGCTGCACAAGGGCGCCCCCCAACGGCACGGGGCTGCCTTGCCCCTGCAGCCAGACCGCAGTCCGCAGTCCGGGTCGGGCCCCCGCTCCAGTCGGGGCCCGGGCCGCGCTGCGGGCGCCCCGGTCCTCGGGCCGGTGCCGGGAGGCCCGCGGTGCGCGTGCAGCTGCACCGGGCCAGCAGTCGCGGCTTACTGCGCTGCTCCGCCCTCGTGCGGGGCCCAGACCTGGACCTGCTAGGCCGCAGGCTCAATGGGAGGTTGCTGCGCCCCCCGCCTGGGCGGGGCAGTGCGACCGGGCCCCCTGCAGGGCTGCCTGGCGCTGGTTCAGGGCCTGGTGTGCACCCCCGCGTGCCTTGGCTTCGCGTCAAGCCCCGCGCTGCGCACCTTCGCCTCCCGGCCCTCCCTTGGCGCCAGTGCTGGGCTCCAGCAGCTCTCTCCGCAGCTTGGCGAGCTTGGCCTGCGGGCCGGTGGGCGTGCGGGCGGGCGCGGGGGTGGGAAAGCGCCTCGGGTGGTCGCAGGGGGCACGTGGCGCGCAGGGGCCTCGCAAGCGGTAATTTGGGTGCCACAACGGCAACACGGCGATGAGACCCAGGCCGGCAGCGGCAAGGCAACGCGACAGAGTCGGCATGGCAGCCGGCGCCAGAGGTGGATCTGCGCGCACGCACCTTGAGCATGCCCAAATGTCCACTCGTCGCCTTATTCTTCTGTGTCCTTGCCATCTGGGGGGCAGAGCGGCGCCAAGGTGTTGAGCCCGAGAGAGCGAGTCGGCGCGCGGCGAGCGGCCCGCAGGAGCGGCTCTCACCTCATCCTCTATCTCCTTGACTTTCTGAAGAATTGACATTTTTCCCGGTCGTCAATGAAAGGGCGCAACTAGGCGACAAGGGTGGTGGGCTGGCTAGTAGAGAATTGCGTAGCTCGCGTTCCTCTGACGCACCGCCCGGAGCACACAATGGCTGGGACTGAGACTCGTGTTACGACTGTGTATGCTGCACTGCGGCATATGGTCCCGCTGCATGAAGGCCCATCCCGCCAGCCCGTCCACAAGGATGCCCAGGGCCCCGGGCTCCTCGTCCCCACGCTTATACTTGTTAGAACATGAACGCATAATTTAGACAGTACATCCTGCTGCGAGGGCGCAAGACCGCGTTTGCAAGAGCATCCATTTGCCTAGAAGCCTTGCAGCCATGGCCACAGCCGCACACTATCGGGCTCCGGAGTACCGCTCCGACCCGTTTGATGTCGAGAAGGGCGCTGCGCTTAGCGCCTTTGCGGAGCGCACGGTGCGCCAGGGCTTCGTCAAGAAGGTGTTCGGTGAGCTTGCGCTGCCCTATTCCTCTCTATCCATCCATCCAGCACACGCTACGCTGGGCAGGGGTAGCTGTGCGGGGTCGGGCCCAGCGACGGGCACGCAACTGCCAGATGCTGGTACCAGCTTGCAAGCGCGGGCTGGAGCTGCCAAGAGCTCCATAGGCATACAGCAGTGTCGTGCGGGAGTGTCGGGGGGCCTCGGGCCCCCCGCCTGCACGTCTGGAGCTCCGTCGCCTGCTGGGCACGAACCTGGGGCGTTCAGCGTGCCCGCCCTGTGGGCGTGCAGGCATGGAGCGGACTGGTGCCTTACCAGCTTCGGCTCCTTGTGCACTGGGTGATCTTTAATCCCAGGAGCACCCGGGGCCCTGGTCCCGCCCCTCAACCCGCCCCCTGCCGCACGCTCCGCCAACCCCCCCGACCCCTCCCGCCCCCCCCCCCCAGGCCTGCTGGCCGCGCAGCTGGCGCTCACCACCGTGATTGCGGGCGCCTTCGTGGCCAGCTCCGCCGCCAAGGCCTTCCTGGTGGCCAACCCCTGGGTCCTCATGCTGTCGCTGCTGGCCTCGTTCGGCATCCTCATCTCCTTCTCCGTCTCCACCGCCGCGCGGCAGCAGCACCCGCTCAACCTGGTCCTCATGTTCGCCTTCACGGCGGCCGAGGGCGTGCTCGTTGGCGCGGCGTCGTGCCACGCGCGGACCGACATTGTGCTGCTGGCGTTCGGTGAGGGAAAGGGGTGGAGCAAGGGGGGGAGGGGGGGGGGAAGGGCGGGTGGTGGGGCAAGGCCCGGCGTCGGGTATGGGGAGCTCGGTGGTACTGGGATGCAATAGCCGTGGAGTGGCAATAGACAGGAGACAGGATCGGTCTCTGGACACAGCTTGGCATGGTGCCGGCGAGGGTGCGGAGCGCGACGGGCCGGTGGACCCACGCCCCACGACAGGCCCCTGGCAGCCCGGGGGCCGCTTGGTGACGAGGAGCTCGGGGCGGCTTGGCCGGGCCCCGGCGGTCGCGGGTGCAGCAGCGCGCCGGCTCCCTTACCGGCTGCGTCTAGCGTCCAGCCTGCCCAAACGGCTGCACATTGCGGGACGCGCCTGCAGGCCGGGGCTGCGTACGCGTGGGGCCGGCCTCACGGCACGCCTGGTCGCGTCCCCCTTGCCCTCCCCAGCCTCCCACCGTGCCCCTGCCCTCTCCCCTCTCCCCTGTCGCCCCTGCTGCAGGCCTGACCGCCGGCATCACCGCCGCGCTGGCCGCGTACGCGCTGACCACCAAGAACGACATCACCATGGCCGGCTCGGCGCTCTACTCGTGCCTGCTGGGGCTCATCTTCGCGGGCCTGGTAGGGGCAGGGGGGGAGGAAAGGGAGGGGAGGAAGGGAGGGCACGCAGGCTACGGGGTTCGTGGGCTGGCGTGCGAGCTGGGTGTCGCGAGTCTCCCGGTCCTGTCACCTTGCTGCCCGAGTGGGCTGTGGTGGATTGGCGAGCCTGAACCCTCCCGCACCCCCCTCCCCCGGCCCCGCAGGTGGGCTACTTCGTGCGGGCGTCCGCGTTCAACATGCTGCTCTCGGGCGTGGGGGCGGTGGTGTTCAGGTGCGGCCGGGGGGGGGCTGCAGGGGTCGCCCCCAGAGCTCCTCGAGTGGAGCACGGTTGCAGCCAGGGAGCCCGCGGGCCCGGGGTCGGCGCACAGCTATCCATGCTGTATGGACGAAACGCGCTGCCGGCCCCAGGCGGGTCACAGCGTGGCCACTCAACTGCCCCGTAGCCCATGGCCAGGCGCCGGTTGCTTGCACCCCCGCCTCTCTCCACTGTTCCTCACGCCCCCGGCCGCCCTCCCGCCTCCGCAGCATCTACATTGTGTACGACGTGCAGTGCCTGCTGGGCGGCGACCACAAGTACGCGGTGTCGCCCGACGAGTACGTGTTCGGCGCCATCGCCATCTACCTGGACGTCATCAACCTCTTCCTGCACATCCTGCGCCTGCTCTCGGAGGCCAACAGGAACTAGGCGGAGGCCGTGCAGCGGGGCAGCGGGCGGACCGGGTGATACTGGGTGGTCGAAGGTGGCAGGCGGGTGCTGGGGCTGCGGCCGTGGGAGGCGCCTGCGTGAGGGATGCATGTCTAGGGAGGGTAGGGCTGAGGGCGTGTCGGTGTCGTGGCCCTGTCTCCAGGCTCAGGTGACAGGGGAGGCTACCCGTGCGGCGGGTCGGCAGGCGGCCCAAGACCTGGGAAGGCCCAGCCTGGTGCAAACGAGGCCGGCGCCGGTGTGGGCGAGTAGGAGCAGGGCAGGTGCACACCGGCCAGCGGGCCAGGCGCAAGCCTATGTCGGGGTTGGCCGCGAGCCAGGCGATTAGCGGTTGCATGACCGCTGAAGCGGCTCGCTGTAAAGCAAAGCGGTGGAAAGTGGAAAGCGTGCCATGACCAACTCGCCTGGCCCGTGCCTGTGAGCTGCCCCACAGCATGGGGGTGCCAGCATTTCTGGCGTGGTGAACTGGGCCTCCCCGCCCCGTGTTGAGCATACAGACAGTCGCCACACTCGCCGGTCCTGCTAGTGCGCGTTGGCCCGCTTGTCAAGAAGTGAAGCTCGTGACGGCTGATAGAGTGATAGGTAGCGGGCCAGGGCTACCCCAGGGGGCTACCCATGCTGCCCCTTGCCGGGTGCGCCTTGCCGTATGCTGCCCGGGCGCCGTGGAACGTCAACAACCTCGAGACTCTTTTACCGGGGGGGCCCGCTCAGCCCACAGCCCACGTCGCCCATGACAGAACTGGCCTGGGCTCGTCCCCAAGGGTCTCAGCAGACACACCCTTCACCCACGTTTCCTCGGCTTCCACGAGCACCCGATGATGCCAATCACGACTAGCCCATAGTCCCAGCCCCCGGTGCAGCGCGTGGAGCCCCCATCCTGTCGCCGGTATGCAGCTTGTAACCACGCTGCCACACGCAACGCACGGTCGTCGAGAGGGATTGGCAAAACCCTCTAGCAGACAAGCTGTACCTGTGCCCACCACGGCCTGCCCGCTCCTGTGCAAGCTCAGCCTCTCAAATCCCACCACGCCCTCCTCCTCCCCTCACCCGCCGGCCACCCAATCAGCCACACTCCACACTTCACCAGGATGCCACCCGCATGCCCGCCAGCAGCGCAGTGCTCTGTCGCCACTGCAGGACCGTGCGGTGCCAACCCGCCCACGTCCTCCACCCTCTAGATGTTCTCCACTGTGAGGGTGAACTTGACGGCGTTGAGGTCGCGGCCGTTCTTGTGGACCTGCGCAGCGGAGTGCGGGGTTGAGGGTTGGGAGCAGCACGGGGGAACACGGGGCCATTTGCAGAGCGTGCTGGGCACTCCGTGCTTGCTCTTCGAGGTGGGACTCAGGGTGGGTACCCTGCAGTGGTGTCACTGGCGCCTCCAGTGCCGAGGGCCCTGTGCACGCCCCTCGGCCGGCGCACCTGCACGAACGAGGGCGCTGCCCGGATGTCCTTGTGGTCCTGCTCCAGGTACAGCCGCGCGTTGCCGATGGCCAGCACGGCGTTGGACACGGCGTCGATGCCCTGGCGTGGGGGTGGGGTGGGGGGTGGGGGGGTGAGGCAGCGCTTACAGAGTGGGGGGCACAAGTCATCACAGCTGAGCGGCGGCGCGCTCCCAGTTGAGTCAGCAACCGCTTGGTTGCAAGAGGTTCCAGGCAGGCCGGAACAGCGGAGCTGAGCGGAGTCGCCTGGACCACTAGAAGCGACCCCCAACCTCGCGTTACTTGACCGTCTCGTAAACCCGCAATCTCGCCCGGCCCAGGTGTCGCTGCGATCCCCTCCTCGCATGCAACAGCAGTGGGGGGGCCCAGGCGCCCAGGTTGAATCCCGCCCCCAGGAGCTCCGCACACCCTCTTCCACCCCCCGGTCTCACGATAGCGACCAGGCAGACCGTCCGCTGCTCCCGGATGCGCGCCGCCAGCGCCCCCGCCACCACCTGCGGGGCCGAGAGCAGGAGTTCGCAGTGTCAGAACCGGGGTATATATCGCAGGCCGGATAGTGCCCGAGGCCCCGGGCCCTTCCCCCTCTTCTGTCGCCAGCCGGCCCCGCACCTGGGGCTTGGACTGCGAGCCGATGGGCATCTCCACGTCGTCCACCGTGGAGATGGGCGCACGCGGCTGCGGGCGGAAGGGCAGCGGGGAGGGCAGTCGCGGATGTGCGGGAGACAAGCAAGGAGGGCTGGGCGGAGCTGCATAGGAGCGGGAGGTGTGGGGGGGGCGCAGTCGGGACACCGTGATCTTGACCCCCATCGTCCCGCCGGCCCTCAGGGCGCCTACATCCCCTTCCGCCCCGCCCAACGTGCCTTGGTCTTGGCGATGTAGAGCGCGATGGACTTCTTCTCGCGGTTGGGGTCGCGGAAGGCGGGCTGGAAGGACAGGTCGATGCCGTCGTCGGTAAGGTAGGTGCGCGCAATGGCGACGGCCTGCGGGGCAGGGAGGGCGGGAGGGTCAGGGCCGGCGGGAGGGGGCATGCCACAAGTGGCGCCAGGCGGGGTGGTGAGGGGCGCGCGACTTGGGCGGGCTTGGTCACAGAGCTCGCGGTCATGGGCCGGGCGGCACCGCGTAGGGCGGCCTCCGCACTGGACCTCGGCAGGCAAGCTGCAACGGACTGCGTGATGGAGGTGCGGAAAGGTGCGGTCGGGGGT
Organism: Edaphochlamys debaryana; assembly: GCA_016858145.1. NCBI lineage: Eukaryota > Viridiplantae > Chlorophyta > Chlorophyceae > Chlamydomonadales > Edaphochlamys > Edaphochlamys debaryana. The sequence goes on from JAEHOE010000043.1 coordinate 270,973, forward strand.
GCAGCATCCGCCCCTTCGTCCAACCTGCCGTCCACCCTGTCGACTCAGCACCCACACAGGACCCCTTCAAACGTCGCCCACATCCCAGTGCTCATGGGGATGGGAGCAAAGAGGACGCTCAGGGGTGATGTGGGAAAAGTGCTGCGCAGAGGCCCCGCTGCCCCGTTGTCACCTTGACGGCCAGGTTGAGGCACTCGGCGCCAATGCACAGGGCCGCAGGCGGATCGCCCTCTCGCGCAGAGTGGGCAATCTTCCCTGCGATCGACTTGACTTGGCCCTTGGCGGACACCTGGGGTGAAGGGCCACGGCAGAACTCGGAGAGTCACGCCAAGGGGCGGCGGTTGGACGTGCACCCGCCGCGGTCGTGTCAAGTGGCCGCCAGACGGTGAAAGAAAGCGCAGACACTTCCGTCGCGGGCGCTCTCAAGACGAGCGAACAGCCGTCGCAAGGGGCCGGCGGACATCAATTTCCCGAATGACGCGCAACAGAGTGGGTGCAGTCTCCGCCTCCGCCAAGCAGATCAGCGGTATCCACACAGCGCTTTTGGCAGACTGTATCCCAGAGCCAGCGCCGCCCCCGAGCTGGTCAAAGGCGCATGGCCGGGGACCCAACTAGGAGCTCAGCAGGGCGCTCAGCTCTGCCCCCATTGAGTTCTGATGCTCCTAGACACATCGCTGACCTTGATGAAGTTGCCGCCTTCGAGCTCTGGCTCCAAGGGAGTGTTGCCCCTGGTAGGCGAGGAGTCCTGGTGCTGCTCCTCCTCCACCTCTACACCGTTATCCTCATCATGCATATACTCATCCTCCATCGCAACACGAGAGCTTGTCAAGCGTGCTGGGTCTCAGGTTCAGATCAATCCACACGAAGCAGTAGCGGTCAGGGTCCGAGCTCAGCTCTTAGGTATCAAAGAGCCGCGGCTAGAGTATATGGTGCAAGTTGCTTTGAAAGAAGTTGTCAAGAGACGTCCTCGCGCAGGGACGCCGGGACGAGCGCGCCGATGGCCATCGCGGCGGCACGCACCATCCACGTCCCGGGCGCCGCAGCGGGTGTCACGGCTCAGGACAACACTGCAAACACGAAGCGCTTCCGGCATAGATGGCTCTGACGTCAGGGATTCGGACCGGGCGGGGGGTGCGGGGAATGCCAGGGGGATGGCTTGGCGTGCCTCAACATCCTTGTCGGCGCCTCAGTTCAGCCTTGCAGCTCCTTCAGCAATGCCTCCTCGGTGGGCTTATGCTCAAGGCAGCTTAGACGGGGAGCAGTGGGTGTCGCTCTGGGGGGCCAACAAGACTGGACGGCCGGACTTCCGGACAGCGCGCTCCGCGTCATCGCCTGCTTCGACCACACCGGCTCGCACTGAATGCCCCTCGTCCTCACCCCACCTCCAAGCGCACCGGACAGAAGCCGCTTCATTCAACCGCATTCCACCTGCTTCACACCTTTGCGACGCGCTGCCAATGCTGCCGACGCACTCGCTGTCCCGGCACCACGCCCCCCCGGCCGCTGACAGCGCTGCGGGCGCGGGCGCAGGCGGCGACCGCGGCCCCACGACGCTCGCCGCGCGGCTGAGGGGCGTGGCGCAGCGCTGGCTGCACGACAGCTTCTTCGGGCCCGGCGCGGGCGGCAGCGCGGCGCAGCCCGAGGGCCGCGCAGGCGCGGGGAGACCGCATTCCGGGCCTGAGGCCGAGGTTGAGCTGCCTGCGCAGTCTCTGGCGTCCACGCGGATCGCGAGGTGCGCTCATACGCCCAATGGCGCTCCTGCCGGGTCCCAGGGGTCCGCGGGTCTGCGCTCCCCAGTCGCTGCCCCGCCGCCGTGCCCCCTTGCCTCCTTCCCCCACCCCGCAACCCCCATCCCGCAACCTCGCCACCCCAGCATCTACCTCGCACCTGGCGCCCTGGTCCACCCATGCGGCCCGGTGGGTGGCGGGGGGGGGCTCAGCCGCTCGGCCCCACGGCAGCCTGCCCCCAGTCCCCCCCCACACACACAACCCTGCCCGGCCCACGTCCTGATCTGTCATTGCACTGCGCTGCCCTCCGCCCTGCCCGCCTGGTTAACCCTAGGGCGGCGGGGGTGCAGTGCCCGCTGAGGCCTATCTGGAGGCGGCGGCGGCGGAGCGGGCTGCGCACCGGCCCCTGCGCCTGACGCCGCTGGCGCTGGCGGTGGCGGAGGCGGAGGACGCGGCCTTCAGCCTCTCGGCCTACGAGGTGGAGAGCACCCGCACGGGCCGGTGGGGGGGGGAGAAGGGGAAGGGGCGACGGGAAGGGGATAGGGGCCTGGGATCAGGGGGGAGAGACGGTAGGGGGGCAGGGGCAAGGCGCAAGGCGCAAGGCGCAAGCCTATCTGGGGGGGGGGCGACGCCGCTGCGACTGGGCTGCCGCTTGCTCCTGTGCCCCCCTCAGCCGCGGGGACCAATCCAACCCGGGCTAGCCATTGCGCCTGCACGCGCGCGTGCACCAGTTTCTAGCTTGCGGCTGCAGGCTCCTCAACCGCCCGACGGCCGGCGCATACGCGGGCCTGACGCCGCACCCATTCCCTCGTCGGCTGCATCGCATTTGCTCTAAACGCACTCCTCCATTGGGCACTGCCTTGTCCCCATCTCCCCTCCCTTGCCTCGCCCCACGCCCCCAGGGTGTGCGAGGGCGCCCGCATCGACGCGCTCCGCTTCGACGCGGAGGCGGGGCTGCGGGAGGTCTGGGTGTGCCGCCAGGACCACACGGTGTGGGCATGTGGGCATGTGGGGATGCCGGGATCGCTCGGGCCGGGCTGCATGGATGATCCTCCCCGGTCTCCATTCCTTCTTTCCCTCCTTTCTTTTATCCATTCCACCCCCCCCCCCCCGCCTGTCCCTTTCCCCCCCTTCCCTTCTCCGCCCTTGCCCCCATCGTTCAGGATGAGTTGGAGGCGCCCGGGCCCGACCCCGCCGCCCCGGGGCCCCGCCTGGACCTGGGCCTGCTTCGCACACAGGCGAGGGGGGGGAGGCGGGGGGGGGCTGTAGGAGGGCTGGGCGGCAGGATGGGGCCCCGGGCTTCAGGTGAGGGGGTGCAGGGGGTGGGCAGGGCGTCAGGGCGTGCCGCCGGTCGGCACAGGTTGGCATGGCGGTTGCGTGCCCGTGTCCATGCCCTGGTCGGGGTATCGAGGCGTGAAACAGCGGTTCGGGGGGCGGGGGGGGGGGCAGGCGGGGGGGCATCAGGGGCTCAGGGCTGTGAAGCAGGGCCACACGTACGGCCTGTGTCGGTGTGGACCCCAGGCGCCCCTGCGGGCTCCCGCCAGGGGCCTCGTTACAGGCATCTCCCGGCTCTGAAGCATCCGCTGCCACCCCCCGCCCGCTCCCCCGTCCCCTCGCCAGCTGCCGGACGCCGGCCCCCTCTCCGCCCTGGCCCCCGCCCGCATGGCCCGCACTGCCACGCTGTGGACCGAGGTGGGGCGCTGTGTGGACCGTGGAGGGGGGAACATGCAAGAGAAAGGCAGGGAGGCAAGGGGCGGGCGGGGGGCCCCGGAAGGGCCTGATGAGCAGTGCGCTAGGGCCCCGGGCTAGGATTCCTTCTTGCACCTACGGGCTTTGGGGGCACTTGTACGGATAGGTGCATCATGGGTTTATGGCCCTGAGCTCCACCCCAGTCCATGCCAGCATTGCCCCACACTCCCCAGCGCCCTCAGCAGTCTCAGGACCCCCCCGCTCCCACCTTCCTGCCCCCCATCACGCCCCCCCCCTCCCCCCCCCCCAGGCCTGGAACGTGGCCTCCGCCTCCGGCGCCCTCAACCCCGACTGCCTCGAGGCGCTGCTGGCGCCCGGCTTCGTGTGCCGCCAGCTGGGCCCGGGGGCGGGGGCGGGGGCGGGGGGCGTGGAGGGGGGCCCGGAGGAGGGGGCGCTGCTGCCGGTGAGGCTCGGGCTGGGGACCGGTGCGCGGCCACCCGCCTGATGATCGCCCACGCGCCTGCCTGAGCCGGCGTACCGGTGCTATGAACGCTGTCGCACTCTGATCTCTGTTGTGCGGGGGGCAACCCATGGTGTCGCCTATCTACCCCCACACCGGTGCCCGGCGACCGCAGGACATGACGGGTCTGGGCGACGCTAAGGCGGCTCTGCAGCGGCTGACAGGTGGGAGGGCGGGAGGGGGAGGGGAGGGGGGTGCCGAGCATGACGGCAGCAGGACTGTTTGGGCGAGGATGTAGCGAGCAATGGGCCAGCTTGTGGAGGGCCCAGCCGAGGATGGAGCGAGCGGTAGCCAGACTTAAGTCAACACCCAGTGCATGTGCCCCCCATCACGTCATCAGATCTGTACGACGTGGACGAGCATGCCGCCCGCGTGTGCGTGGCCCCCGGCACCAATGCGGCGTTCACGCACGTGACCGCGAGGCTGACGCGGCGCACCCCTCAGGTACGAGCGTACGACACCGGGAGAGGCGGGGTCCCGAAGAGGCCGGTCGCAGCAGGGGGAGGACTGCAGGGGCACCGTGACCGTCAGTGCAGTCAGCCCCTTGCGCGCAGCCAGGGGGTCACCAGACGTGTCTCAGAACCCTCCGCTTTGCCTATCCCGCCCTTCCCCCTCCCCCCTCAGCCCCCTCCCCCAGCCCCCCTGTTGGCTGAGGCCGTGGAGCTGCTCCTGTTCGACCCCGACAGGTGGGGGGGGGCGGGGGCGCTGACGGGCGTGTGTGGGGGGGTTGACAGGACGACGGGAACAGGCAAGCGGAGGGGTCAAGGCGGCATTGTGCGGCTATCCGGGTGCGGATGGAAGGGTGCGCGGAGGGAACGGCGAAGGCCTGCATGTGTGGGAGAGCGAGAGTTGCAGCCGTGGAGAGAAGCGCTGGGTGGCGGTGGTTGGTCCCTCGCTCAGCCTGTGGCCTTGAACCTTGAGGCCAGGAACCAACCGCTGTGCCCCCCTACCTGCCCTGCCCTCCCGCCCCTCCCATGACAGCGGCCTCATCTCCGCCGCCTACCACTTCCGCGCGCCGCTGGGGCCGGGGCCGGAGTGCGGCGGGGCGGCGGGTGCGGGCGCGGGCGGGCCAGGTGTTCCCGCGGGGGCCCTGGAGGGCACCCGGGCGGGGCCCGGGGCGCAGGCGGAGGTGCAGGGGGTGCGGGGGGCCGAGGCCACGGAGGCGGCAGGGGAGGAGCTGATGCCTGCGGGGGTACCTCAGGGGGGCGGGGTCGCATAGGCGCACCGGGAGGGTCGGCAGTCGTGGGGGAAGCGGGGCTCCAGTGGTGGGTGCGTGGCGATCCGGTTGCGGGGCCCATCCTAGCGCGCGTCGGCCCGCTGTGCGTCCCAGGTAGCGAGTGTGTGGTGTGTAGGAAGGGGGGGGGCAAATCAAGGCAGAGCTGTGGCGGCCCGGCTGCGGTGGTCACGGGCGAAAGAAGCCCCAGGCACATGGGTGGACCGCTGTGGCAGCGTGCGTGTGCACTGGAGTGACTCCGCACATGCTGCGCGGATGCCTGTTCTCTATCCCACTGTGTAACGAGGTGTTGCCTCGGACAGCAGCAGCACCCAGCGGCGCTCGAGGGTCTGCACACGGCTGCTCGTGTGGGCCGGGAAGCGCAGGCGCAGGCTGTGCGTGTGTGCCCGCTCTCGCCCTCCCTCGCCTGCAGCTACTGTGGTGTGCTGCCATGCACGCCGTGGATACTCACCAGCCGGCCGCCAGCACCTTGTTTGCAATCCGGGGGCTCCCTCGTCCGTTACAAGGAGGCCTCGTTCATTACTCCTCACAGTACCCAGTGCCACCAGCTCCCAATCCCCCCTCGCTGCTGGTCCAGGCCGTGCCCTCGTGCACTCGCTTGCACTGCACAATTGCCCACCTTCCCCTCGCTGCCCCAACACCAGCCAGCCCCTCCGCTGCAGCAGGACCCTAGGCCCCGTCCCTCGCGAATCCCTGGCCGCTAACCGTGAGCGATGGGCCTCACTGCCTGCAATGCTTCCCTTCGCCCTTCACCCACCCCACCCCCGATGTACACCCGCCTGCCTCTCCCTGGCCTGCACGAGCAGCCCCCGACACCCCCCACCTGCCGCCTTGGCCCACCTCCACCTGCCGCCTCGCTCTCACGGCAGCCCTGCGCCCCAGCCTCACACCTCCTTCAGCACACATCCGCACCCCCAAACAACCCCACCCGACCGAACCCTAACACACACAGTCATCCTCCAGCGGCGACACACTCGTAACGGGTTCGGGATGGGCGGGATGGGTCGGGCTTCGATTTCCTCGGGCTTTCGGTTCCGTCTCTAAGGCCGGCCGGTTAATCACCGCGCCCACGATTCCCAGGCTCATGCGAGCAGCCCTTCACACAGTCATCCTCCCGGCCATCGCCCCCGGTCAGGTTTGTTCGTCGGGGCCGCAATCAATATCGCGCAGGTAACTCAATCATCTCAACACAGTCACATGCAGGGGTAGCACACATCCAACGTCAGCACCCCCTGGTCAAGGCCAGGGGCAGCCCCCCCAAAGGCACTCACGGGTGCCCCCGTCGGGGTCCCCTCCCCCCCTCACTGCTGCGCCAGGTACATGCCCACCAGCGCCCGCTCCGCCAGCAGCCGCACCAGGGGGTCGCACCCCCCGCCCACAGCGCCGCCATGGACAACACCCGCACCCGCACCGCCCTTGCCGGCCCCGTTGCCCGCCCCAGCGTTGGGCGCCGGGGCGGGGGCGGGGTCCGGTCCGGGCGCCGCCGGCTGCGCCGAGTGCCTGTCCGCCAGTTCCGCGAGTGCGTCCATGGCCCCGCCCCCCACCAGCAGGGGGGCCAGCTCGGGCAGCACCGCCAGGGCGTCCAGCAGGGACAGGGCGGCCTGGGGGGGGGGAGGGACGGAGGGAGGGGGGGAGGTAGGGAGGAAGGGGGAGAAGGCATGTTAGGGCGGCACGGCAGGGCGGTTTGGACGTCAGGGGCAGGGGCAAGGGAAACCCCGGCCAGGTGGATCCCGGGTTGAGAGGCGGCCAGCGGTGGATGAGGGGCGAAAGTCAAAGAGGGCGCCGACACCCCCCCCAGCCCCTCTCACCCCTTCCCACCCACCCCCCACCTGCAGCACGCCGCTGTGCCCCGAGCCCATCAGGTCCACCAGCGCCACCACCAGGCTGGAGTTGGCCAGCACGGCGCGGCCCTCGGGGTGGTCGGCCTGGGGGGGGGGGGGGGGGGGGGGGGGGGGGGGGGGGAGAGGTGGGGGGGGTCGATGGTGCCGAGCCGCTGGAGAGCTAGGGGGGCCGGGGAGGAGCGCCGCACCCTCTCATCGCACCCCTCTCATCGCACCCTTGCCTGCCCTCCTGCCCTCCTGCCCTCCTGCCCGCAACCCCACACGCGCCTGCGCCCCTCCTTCCCCCCCCTGCCCCCCTGCCCCCTGCCCCCCTGCCCACCAGGCACACGGCGATCTGGTACAGCCGCGCCGCCGCGTTGATGGCCATGCGGGCGTTGGGGTGCTTGAGGCCGGGGAGCAGCTCCACGTTGACCTGTCAGGGGGGGGAGGGAGGGAGGGGGGAGGACACGGGGGCTGGGGGTAGGACAAAGCAGGAAGGCGCTGGCGTGGGCAGAGGCTGAGGTGACAGGAGCCCAGAGCCGCCCCCCTCCCCCTGCCCACCTGGTATGAGGCGTTGGCCACGAAGCCGTGGGGCCCGCCCAGGTCCCGCCCCAGCGCCGCCGCCGTGTAGGCGGGGGGCGACAGACCCAGCGCCGCCAGCGAGCGGCGGAAGGGCACGTAGCCAGACTCCTGGGGGCGGGGCGGGGCGGGGCGGGGTGTGGGTGGGGGGCGCCGGCGGGTGAGGGTGGGCACAGGCGGGAGCAGCGGCAAGGGCGGGGGCTGGCGATGGTGACTTGACGACGGAGGTGTCGGTGCCTGCCCCCCACCCTCCCCCCCGCCCCGCCCCACCTTGAGCACCTGCTCCACCTCGGGGGGGTACGTGGGGGCCCCCGCAGCGCCTCCCCCCGGGCCCCCCGCCGCCCCGGGCGGTGTGATGCCGTTGTGCTCCGCGAAGCCCCCCAGCGCCGCCACCAGCGTGTGGGCGGCCAGCAGCACGCGGGCGGTGCCGGGGTCGCGGAGGACCACGTTGCTGGGGGGGTGGGGGTGGGGGTGGAAGGGACAAAACGCTCTTACAGGGGACCAGGATCAGCATTTGGGTGGCAAGGCATGCATGGTGTCTGGCGGCATGAGGTGGGCGGCAAAAGGTCCGCTGGATCGCCCCGGGGTGCCCCCCTCCGCCCCCCTCAAGCACCCCCGCCTGCAGGTTCCCCGCTCCCGCTGCGCTCGTGAGCCCCCCTCACCACCTCCGGACCCCTACACGATCCCCCCCTACGCCCTCCCCCCCTCCCCCCCCTCACCTGTAGTCCAGGATGCCCCCCAGGAAGGGCACCAGGTCCCGCTCAGCCAGCAGGCCGCGGGCGGCGGCCCTGGGGGAAGCAGGGAGGCCGCAGCCCGGCGGGAGGTGAGTCGCAACTCGCAAGTCCCCCCTCGGCGCCCCACGCCCTTCGCCCCCTACCCGCACGATGCACCACGGACGCCCTCTCTCTCGCCCCCCTCCCCCCTCCCCACCCCCTCTCCCCCCCACCTGCCCCCCATGGCCAGGGCCGCCAGCGCCAGCAGGCAGGGCGCCACCACCTCCGCCTCCGCCCGGCGCTCGCTGGCGGGGTCGCACGCCGCCAGCAGGGGCGCCGCCAGCCCCGCCCGCAGCAGGTCCGCGTGCGCCGCGGGGTCGCCCCGGGCCAGGTTGGCCACGGCCTCGGCGCAGGCGGCGCGGGTGGGGGCGTCGGGGGAGCGGGAGAGCAGCTCCTGGGGGTAGGGGCGGGGGGGGGGGTACCGGGGTGGGGAGCTTGCGTCAGGTGGCATCTCACTGCTCTGCCCTCAACCGCGTATACCCGCACACCGCTTCCCCCCCCCCCGCCCACCCGCCCCCTCAGCCCGCCCTGCCCCCCCCCCGCCCCACCTTGAGCCGCTCCAGCAGCCCCGGCAGCGCCGCCGCCTCCCCCCGCTCCGCGCAGCCCTGCCCCGCCGTGAGGTGCGCCAGCAGCGCCGCCCCCTGCCGCACCAGCGCCGGCTCGGGGGCGGCCAGCAGCGCGGCGGCGCGCTCCAGGCCCCCCGCGGCGGCCACCCGGGCGCACAGGCGGGGGTCGCCGTAGGTGAGGTTCACCAGCACCTGGGTGGGGGGGTGGGGGGAGGTGAGGGTGTGGTGGGAGGGCAGGGCGATACGGGGATTGCAAGCAAGGATTGTACGTGCTGCGCACTCCTCAGGCCCTCGCAGCGTGCGTCCGATCGCCCGGGCGTGTTCCCCGCCTGCCCCCCACCCCGCACCCACCCCGGCCCCCCGGCCCCCACCTTGGCCGCGTTGACCCTCAGCGCCAGCGCCTCCCAGTCCCGCAGCACCAGCACCAGCAGCCGCAGCAGCCGGGGCTCGTGCACCAGGGGGCGATGCAGCGCCACGTTGCAGGACAGGTTCTCAAGCACCTGGGGGGGGGGGGGGAGGGAGGGGGAGGGGGGGAGAGGAGGGCTGGCACCTGGCAGGAGCGGGCCAAGGCGGCAAGGGGCCGGGTGGCTTCCACGGTCCCCTGCCCCCCATCGCTGGGCGGACGGGGAGCGGCTGGACCCCGAGGGCCGTCACGGGGTGCAGAGGCTTCTCACATAAGCCACCAGCGCCCCTCCCCTCCCCTCCCCCACCAGCAGCGCCATGACCACGTCGTCCTCGTCCTCCCGCCCCACGCTGCCCGTCAGCCGGGCCACGGCGAAGTCCACGCACAGCATCACGCCGCCCGCATCGGCCAGCGCGGCCTGGGGGCAGGGGGGCGCAAGGCGGAGGGGAGGGGGAAGCGAGGGGGTGGGCTCGCGGGGCGCAGGCGGAGAGGCGGGGGGCTAGGTTCCGCCGTCGTGCCCTCACTCGCGTGCGCCTGACGGGGGCCTGGTGCGGCCAGGGCTCAGCGGCTTCCGCTGACACCCCTCCCCGCGCCCCACAGCGCCCTGCCCTCCCTCCCCCCCCCCTCCTCTCCCCCCCCCCCCGCCCCACCTGGTTGGCGGCCGCGTTGTCCCGGGTGAGCAGGGTGGCCTGCCACACGCCCGTCAGCGCGGAGCGGGCGGCGGCCCGGTCCAGGGAGGACACGCCCGCGATGAGGCCGGGCAGGTCGGAGTCGGCGGGCTCGTGGGGGCGCGCCGCGACCAGCTCGCGCAGGCGCCGGGTGGTGGCGTCGCGGGCGGCGGTGAGGGCGGAGGAGGGGGCGGGGGCAGCGGGGGAGGAGGCGGGACCGCGGCCGGGGAGCGGGGGCGCAGGAGAGCCGGGGGGCTTGCCGGCGGGATCGAGCGGGGGCAGGGGCAGGGGCCCCTGCGGGGTGGGCGGGGAAGGGGAGCAGTTTTGCAGTGGCGTCTGTGCCAGGGGTGTTGTGGAGGGATGGAGCCTCTGGGAACAGCGGCGAGGCAGCTCACCCGAGCCTGGATGTGTGCCACTGCGGTTGCCATGGCACGGCCGTCTACAGACAGCACGCCGGCTAGCTACCCTTGTAGCTTTTTCGAGCTACTTATGTGACTCGCGTCGCAGCAGCAGCGCCTGTGCGGGAGCACTGCGGTGTCAGCGAATCGCACGCGATGCGGCCAACAGCCAACAGCGCCGCGGGAAGTCCAGCCCAAACGCACTGTCGGTGTTGTTGCGGCTGGCTTGTATTGTGCTCGTTGCTGCTTCGGCCGCGAGGTAGAATTTAGACAGACTCTGCCGAGGGGAATTGCAGGTAGAGGAGCCCTCGCTGCAGACTGGCTTGTGCGGAATGTTCAGTTGTAAGCTTGAGTGTGCAGTCTGCTGCAGGCATTGCGCGACGGCAGCGCTTCGACGGTTCAAGCGCGACTCGCGAGTTCGTCGGGTGTGTCGCTTCGCCGGGTGGCGTGCCAAACGCCCGCGAGGGGCCCAGAGGGCTCCCCATGGACTCGGCTACATGCTAATCCATACGGTCTATCAATAGACACGAAAGCTGCGACCAAAGCGCCCTCATAGGAGAAGTGTACGGCCGGCAATGGTCTCGTGGAAAGACGCGCTCAGGCAGCCCGTTTGCACGCTAGGAAGATAGACTGACAGTGGCCGACCTGAATTGCTGATACCTGAGGTCCTCTCTCTTCTTCTTCTTCGCATTTTGCCGCTGGGCTTTGCTTGAGCCCACAACGCTTGTTTGCAAGGTCATTCAAGACTAACATTTGATAGCTGAAATTACTAGCCAGTAAGAGCAGTGCGAGGAGGAGCGGGTCGTCCCGCTCAGCGGCGGCAGCTCGGGCAGGATGTCCTTCATCTCTGCCCGTGAGCATGGAGCTAAGCCTGGATCAGGAGGCCCAGCATCAGCGCAAAATGAGGTGAGCGAGGCGCGTCAACACCATCTCGCGCGGTCCTGCGGGCTTTCGCTGCTTCCGTGCTTGCTCTGCAGACAACGTGAATAATGCAACTGCTCAATAACTGCTGCAGGCGATCGACCGGCGTGAGCGCCTTCGGCGCCTTGCGCTGGAGACGATCGACCTCAGCAAGGACCCCTACTTCATGCGGAATCACCTGGGGCAATACGAGTGCCGCCTGTGCTTGACGCTCCACACGAATGAGGGGAACTACCTCGCTCACACGCAGGTGGGCATGTCCACCCCTGGGATGGGGTGGGGGGCAGGGTCGGGGGGCGTTCTGGCCTCGGCTGGCCCGAAACACTGTCTTGCGGGTGGCGCAGGAGTCTGCGGGCGAAGGGCCCTACTCTGCCAGGCTGCCAGGCTCACACCCGTGTGCCCCCGGCTGCCGCCGTGGGCCCCCCTCCTCCCAGGGCAAGCGCCACCAGCAGAACCTCGCCAAGCGCGCGGCGCGTGAGGCGGCCGAGAAGGCCGCGGCACCAGCGCCGGCGAAGCGGGCGCCAATCCGCAAGACAGGTGGGGGACATGGCATTGCGCTGGGGCTGAGACCGGGAGGGGCCTCGCCCGAGGAGGGGCGCGCGAGCGGGTGCCGGGCGAGATGGCAACAGCCACCGCGACCACCCGCCCGTGGGCCACGCCACGCCTTACAACGGCTCGGGCCCCGCGCACGGGAGGCCAGCGACGGACGGGGCGCTGGCGGCCGGGCAGCGGGCGGCGCAGGCAGTCGGCCGGGACGGGGCGGGCCTCTGTGGGCGCCTCGGGGCAGGCGCGCGCGGGGGGGCGCGGCAGGCCCTTGCGCCCCCGCATGCCGCGTGGGGTACAGCTCTGAGGGGCCTGGATGGCGAAATACCGGTAGCCACACGGGGTGCTCACAGAGCGAGCTGCCATGCCCAAGTCTGCTGTGGCTGGTGGTCCTGTGCCGGTGCCCTTCTCCATTTGGGTTGGCGGCTCACAGGCCCTGGGCACCTCACTGCGGGCCCTGGCCAATGCACACTGTGCTGGGCGGGGGGCTGGGAAACTACCGTATGCATGCAGCGCTGCTCCACAGCCCGCGCGTGCAGCGGGTATGGCAACGCCAGCCATAGTCGTCCCCGAGGCGTGCGCTATGATGCCGCTCCGGCCAGCACCGGATCCCCCTGTGCGCTTCCTGCTTCCAAGCATGCGCACGCCTATGTCCGCTTGCCCGAGTTGTCCTGGCAAGCCATGCTCAGAGCGGCCACAGTGCTGACGTGTGCCTTGCTGCCCCCGGGCTGCCTGCCGCTGCCGCGCCTCCCGCAGTCAAGATCGGGCGGCCAGGATACCGCGTGACTAAGCAGTTCGACGCGGGGTCGCAGCAGCGGTCCCTGCTTTTCCAGGTGAGCTGCTGGAGCGGGGAACGGAGTGCACAGATGGGATGGGTGCAGGGGAAGTGCACCCCCTCGCTCGGCTGAGCCGCTGCTAGCGTCCGAGGCTTCGCTGACGTGGCGTGTGGAGGAGCAGGGGGGCAGGGCTTGGGCGGTGGCGGCGGTGGGGCAGGGCTCGGGGACATGACCATTGCCCTGGGGCGCCCAAAATGCCCGGACGGGATGTGGGTGTGGCGGTGCCCATGCTTTCCGGAGAGAGAATGCAAGCCGCTTTGAATGCTTAACCCAGCCACCTGGGTTCAACCAGGCAAAGGGCTATAGACTGCAGGCCCCCCGTGCAGCCGATCGGCGTTGCCCGAACACAAGGATGGGGCAGGGGCAGGGTGCCGGGCGCACTTGGGCCTGGTCCACCGGCCTCCACACCGCCACCCTCGCAGCCCGCGTGCTCCGGCCCAGAACGGAGCAGATGTGGCGAGGCACGGGTGTGCATCTCACCGTGTGTACGTAAAGCGGCCGGCTTGGCCCCTACACGCCTCGCCCAGCCCCTCGGCCCCCGCTCCCCACCCCTCCCTCAAGCCCGGCACTCCAGCAGCCCCCCTCAGCTCCCTCCCTCCCCCGCCCCTCCCCTTCCTCCCTCCCCCGCCCCTCCCCCGCCCCAGATCGAGTACCCCGAGATCGAGGACGGCGCCAAGCCCCGCCACCGCTTCATGTCGGCCTACGAGCAGCGCCTGGAGGCGGCCGACAAGGCCTTCCAGTACCTCATCTTCGCGGCGGAGCCGTACGAGAACATCTCGTTCAAGATCCCGAACCACGAGGTGCGGCGGAGGGGAGGGAGTGGGATGCGGGGAGGGTGCGCAAGGGGCATGCGTGTGGCTGCGTGTGGGGTGGCTCGGCTGGGCCTCGGCTGGGCAGGTGAGGGCCTGCGTGTCAGGGTGCGGAGTCGGCGCAGCAGACAGACGCGGAGCACCCCCTGTCCCCGCCCACGCCCCGCCCACGCCCACGCCCTTCCCCCCCTTGACCAGGTGGACCGCGGCGAGGGCAAGATGTTCACGCACTGGGACCCGGACAACAAGGTGTTCTCGCTGCAGTTCTACTTCGCCAAGGGCAGAGGTGAGCGACACGGACACGGACAGCGCGGGGGGTCGCCCTCGGGTGCGGTACAGGGAGGCAGTACAAGGGCTGGCGTGCCTGCTTCCCGTCCCCCTCCCGTCCCCCTCCTCACCCTGATGCTCCTTGCTGCCGTGTCCGCAGAGCACGGAGGGCTACCCCCGCCGCCGGGCGGCATCCCCCCGCCGCCCATGCCCCCTCCGGGCATCATCCCCCCGCCCCCCGGCATGGGGGGCAGCGGGCTGCCGCCGCCCCCGCCGCCCATGGGCATGGTGAGCGCCGGGAGCCGGGGGCTGGGGGGCTGGTGTGGATGGCAGGGCGGGGGGGCCTACTTCAAAGCTAGCCCACTGCGCGGTGCTGAGGGCGCTGTGATAGGAGGTGCCCGTTGAAGCTGTACCCGGGGGTCAAGTCATTCATCCTGACCCCCAGGGGGGTTCAAGCTGTAAATGCTCTGCAAACCCCTGCAACCCCTCCCCCCAGGGGTTACCGCCGCCCCCGGGGCCGCCGCCCCCTCCGCCGGCCGGGTTCGCACCGCCGATGCCGGGCGGCGGCGGCTTTCCGCCGCCACCCCCGCCGCCGCCCCAGTTCTAAGGCGGACAGCGCACCCGGCGGCCCGCCCCCTCCCAGCCCTCGGGTGGGGCACAGGGCCCTCGATCCGTAGGCGCCGCCACGTGCCGTGCAGGCGGCTGCAGTTGGCGGCGGAGAACGAGCGGCCTGCCGCCCCTGCGACTTGCAGGGTGGAGCGGCGGGTTGGCGCATCTTGCGCAGAAGCTACGGCAGCAGCGGACCAGGCGCGGTGCTGGTCAGGCGGGGGCAACGCCGGAGGCGACCACGGAGGGCGGCAGGCAGCAGCGGGGGGCTGCTGGGGAGTGTGCGGCTGCGTGAGCTGGTCCTGTGGCAGGGCCTAGTTGCCGGCCTCGGGTGAGGGCTCACGAAGGAGAGCGCAAGACCCGGGCATGGCTGGAGTGACGTGTCAGCGGAGCGTTCGGTGCTGTCGGGGGAGACGAGGCAGGTGGGGCTGACGGGTCCGGGCCCAGCAGGGGGGCGCGGGAGGGCAAGCGTGACGCTGCAGGGGCTGCCGGCAGCGGGGAGGACGGCGGGATGCATGCGGCTTGCACGGGTAGGATTCAGCAGGGGCCCAGGCGAGCAGGTCAGCGCAGGCTATCGTGTCCGGGGGGCAAGGGGAATCACGACCGCCGGCCTGGGCTGGGCTGGGCGGCATGTGTGCTGAGGCACTGTGGCCGTTGGGCTGGCTGCGACTTTCAGGATGCAGACGCCCGCGGGCGGGCCAGTGTGTGGCCCACAACGGACATAGCGCATGAGCAACATGATAGCTGCTCACCACCCCTTGACCGCGCCTTGCGTATCGTCCCCAGCTGCTGGCAGCCCGTCCTAGGTACACGCACAATCCTGCACGCCTCCTTCACATATCACAGTCCCTCATAGCCCACATCCACACAGGCACAGGCCCATCCCCATTATCCCTATGTATAGGACCCAGGGTCGGCCAAGACCTCCTCACCTCTCAGCCCGCCGCCCTGTTACTGCCCTCCCGCCTTCACCTTCAAGCTTGCCTCTTGGCCCCAGCTAGCCTGCTGCCAGTTGCCGGCGCAGCAACACCCAGTCACCCACCCACCACAGCTCTGAATGTGCATACCTCTACGTGTGGTGCTGGATAGCGGTGCCGCTATTGCGCTACACGGGGGCCAGGACCCCCCTGTAGAGCTGCACGGCTAGCTGCACGTTGCAGTGACCCCCCTGTATACCCTTCGTTGCCTCCACGGCCAGCACAAGAACACCAAAATCAACCTATCACCCTCAACCGCCGACCGCATTGCAAGCCGCCAGGGACCCGGGCAGTGCAAACAGCCAACGATGTACGCGAGCCTGCATGCCCCGCAATCCGCACCTCACGCCGCCCCCCTCGCGCCTCACGCCGCCACGGCCAGCCTCATGACCCGCGACACCAGCTCCCGCGTCACCGCCGCCTCCAGGTCCGCCGCCGCCAGGGGGCGCAGGCGGGCCTGCAGCGCCGCCGCATCCGCCACCAGCTCCTCCGCCTCCGCCTTGAGCTCCTCGTGCGTGGGGCTGGGCCTGGGGAAGCAAAGGGGGGCACAAGGTAGGTGTGAAGGACGGCTCGTGTGAGGGGGGAGCAAGGTAGGTGGCACTGATGAGCTGATGACAGGGCGCAGGGAGACATTCAGGGTGCGGCCCTCACCAGTCCATCTCCTGCAGCAACCCCCGCCGGCGCTCCAGCGCCTCTTGCAGTCCGGCCGCCAGCGCCCTCGCGTGCGCCTGCGCCTGCGCCAGCGCCCTCGCTTGCGCCGCCCACGCCCGGTACAGCTTCCACAGGGCCGACACCAGGGCGAGGGCCCCCAGCGCACCGCGCACGGCCGAGGCGGCCCCGCGCACGGCCCGGACCAGCTCCTGCGCCGCCGAGGGGGTATCCTGGACCGGGCAGGGGTGAGAGAGGGCGGGGGAAGGAGGGTCATGCAAGAATGACATGCATGGGCGGTGCATCGGCGGTGGCGTGGAGCAAGGTACGCATGGGACACGGGCTGATACGCCCAGACCCTTGCTCACGTATAGCAGGGCGCCCACGGCCCCCACCAGGAGCGGCAGCACTCTGCTCAGGGTGGCCTCCTCCAGCCGCCGCCAGGACAGGTTCTCCGAGTCACTGCGGGGCGGGTGTGGGGCTCATGTGGTCAGGGACGTGTGGCGCGCACTGTGCGCTGCTCGGAAGAAAGCGGAAGCCGCGATACAGTGAGGAGCGCACAAGGCCGTGCGTGCCAGAGCCGGGCGCCGCTTGAGCACGCAGGGCGAACTTCCCGGACCTGCCGCATCGACTCCGCCCCAGCTGCCCCACTCACATGACACCGCCCAGGTCCGCCACCAGCTGCTGCAGCCGCAGCCGCAGTCCCTCCAGCGCCTCCACCGCCTCCTCCTCGCCATCCACATACACCCCCGCCACCGCCGCCGCCACCACCGCCTTCACCTCCGCGGCGCTGAAGCCGTGCGTCGCCTCCGCCAGACCCCGCAGCACGGGGCCGTCGCCTGCCAGCACCTCGGCGCGCAGGTCCACGTGCAGGTACGACAGGCATGCGTACGGCATGGGCGATACGGCGTGCACAGCGGCTTGTACGGCGGTGGCCAGGGGTTGCCAGCGGCCCTCCTTGGTTGCGTCGCCGACCGTGTGCAGCAGCGCCGCAGCCACAGAGGGGACGAGCGAGAGGTGGGTGGCGGCGTGGCCCCTGAGGGCGGCCAGTATGGTGGACAGGCGCTCGGGCTCTGTGGGGAAGGGCAGGGGGCTGTCGCAGAGGCGCTGCGGAGGGAGGGCGCAAGGGGAGAGACACGTTTAGGGAGAGGGAATGGGCAGGGGGGCGGTTGGAGACTCGTCAGGTTGGCAGCTGGTTTTCTGGAGTGTTCCGATGCGTTGCAGGTTGGGTGGGCTGCATAGGCGAATACCGGTTCACGCACCTTGGAGCGCTGGCTGATCTCAAAGCCCGCGGCCAGGCTAAAGCCCGCCCAGTTCTTGCGTGCGGCGCAGTACTCCTGCGTGGCCGAGCGCCAGACGGGACCCGCCAGCGGCACGAAGCTACTGCGCAGGCTGTAGATCACGGCTTTCTCCTGCGAGGCAGTTGTTCAGGCCTCTCTTGTCGGCTCTCGCAAGAGGAGCATCTGCTCGACGACGTAACGCGGGGCTGTAGGGCTGCGGGGTCGCGTCAGCCCCTTGCTTGCGGGGTCCGGCCTCAGACCCCACTTACCTCATTGAAGCTCCATAAGCCTTGCGTAGCTGGGCTGAGCCCATAAGCGGAGGGGAAGGTGCAGGCGCCGGACGGTCCCGTCGCCCCTCCGAAGATGGCAATCGCGACAGGACCCCGCAGCTCTCGTTGGGGCGAGTGGCAGTGCCCAAGCTGCGTAACAACGTACATGGTGGTTCTTATGTGTGTATTGAGCGTATGCCTAGGGTGTATTGGTCGCTGTGCTCGGTGCTCGGTGCTCGGTGCTCGGCGTGAATTGGTTGCGTTGCGGAGTCCGGGTCTTCCGTCCTTATGCTACCACTTTCTAGTAAGGTGATGCTTCATATATGTATATACAGAACAAGGGCGCCAGAAGGCTGACTTTATTCGAGTTTGGGGAGGCGTAGTACGTCGCGCAGTCATGTCAGCAAGTTGCAGTTGGGCCTCGAGGCTACGGTTCTGCCCGCCAGCCATGGCGCAAGCTCGACATTGATGGGGAAACACCCTTAGGGCTAGGGAAGCCGGCCGGCCAGGATCCCCCTGCCCTCGGTGCAACTTGCTTGCTGACATGACCCGAGCCTCGAGCCACACATTGGGGAGGGCGATTAGCGGCTCTTTCGGGTCGTTAGATTTGCCCTCGCCGCCACCACCACCAATCACACCACTCGTCACCCTGGCTGCGCTGCAAGGCCCCTGCGAGTGCAGTGCCCTCTCGACCGGCGTGACGCCCGTGGTCCTCGGAGCCGCCGCCCTCAAGCCGGCCTGTGACATTGGACCTCGCTGGTCGCCTTCGCGGTGGCCGGGGGTGGCCAGAGGCGGTAGCTTCCGTTGTTTCTACCTTTCCTGGCTGGCTTGCCCCATCCTCCGCCTTGCACCTACACCCCCCGCGCCCCCAGCCTGGGCAACGCTTGGGCCCAGTCCCCCGGCCCGCCGCTCGGCGTGCGCGCGTCCGGACTGCCCCGCACCCCTCTACGCCCTGCGGCTGACCTTGCCGCCGGCCTTCCCTCCACGGGACTCCCCAGCCATCGCCCCCGGCTTCGACCCTGGCCCGCCCGCCTGCTTGGGCCCCGCCACGTCCGCCTCGGCCGCCTGCGCCTCCTCCGCCGCCATGCCCGCCGCCGCCGTCAGATAGTCCAGCGCGTACAGGTTGGCCTCCGCCGCCGCCGCCAGGTCCCCGTGCAGCCGCCCCAGCACCTTCTGCAGCGACCTCAGCGCAGGCGCCACAGAGCCCGCAGGCACGCCCCCCCGCGCCGCCCCCGCCAGCCGCGCCGCCACTACGCCCCCGCCCCCGCCGCCTCCGCCTCCCGCCGCCTGCAGCGCCGCGCCGTGCGCCCCCGCCACCGCCCGCACCCAGCCCAGCAGAAACTCCAGGTGCGGGCAGTCCGCCGCCGCCTCCGCCAGCGCCGCCAGCACCGTCGGCACGAAGGCGCCCGGCAGCCCCGCCGCCACCGCCCCCACGGCCGCCGGCGGCGTGGCCAGCACCACGTGCCGCACCAGGCCCGGCTCCCCCAGGCGCAGCGCCAGCAGCAGCGCCCGCAGCGGCTGCCCCGAGGCCAGGGCGGCGCGCGCGGCGGCGGGCGTGAGGGCCGTGTCCAGGTCCGTGGGGTCGAACACCGCCCCCTCGTCCAGCGCGTACAGCAGCAGGCCCTCGGTGCTGGCGGCGGCCCAGGCCCGGCCGCCGGGCGACAGCGCCACGCAGCGGCAGCGCAGCGGCGGGCGCTTGGCAGAGGCGGCGGAGCCGGTGCCGGGCACGTCGGCGGCCGCGGCGGGGTCGGTGGTGGGGGGCAGCAGCTCGGTGTGGGGGTCGTCCTGGGGAGGGGGGGTTGGGGAGGAGGGGAGGAGGGGCATCGGGAGGAGGCTCAGATGGATGGCCGCGTGAGCAGAGGAGCGCCAGCCGTCCCCAGGGAGGAGGGGGTGGGGGCATGAAGGCAGACGGGCGTGGGTGCGCGCTCGCTTCTCCCCTCTTTGCTCATGGCCTGCAGCTGCTAGGCGTTGCCCCCCTTGGAAACCCCCCCCCCCCCTCCCCTCCCCCTCCCCTCACCTCCCCCCCTCCCCCCTCCCTCCCCCCCTCCCCCCTCCCTCCCCCCCTCCCCCCTCCCTCCCCCCCCTCCCCCCCCCCCCCCCCCCTCCCCCCTCCCTCCCCCCCTCCCCCCTCCCTCCCCCCCCTGCTTGCCTCCTGGTGGTCCACCAGGGTGAGCGGCCCCGCGTCCGTGAGCGCCCTCGAGTTGAGTGCGTCCAGCACACCGTCCAGCGAGCGGTTGTGGGAGAGCTGGAAGCGGCGCAGCAGCAGGCGCTCGGCAACGTCGTAGACGCACACGTACCTGGGGGGCGGGGGGCGGGGTTGGGGGTTGGGGGGCGGGGTGGGGTTGGGGGGCGGGGTGGGGTTGGGGGGTTGGAATGACAGCTGAGCCGGGGGCGCGGGTGGGGGGCGCGACAAGGCCAGGGGGAGCCACCGGCAGGGCCAGGAAAGGGATGGCCCCCAAGGCAATTGCAGTCCAGGACAGAACGAGACATGCTGACACCCATGTCTGGAGCCAGCACGGCCTGTCAAGGTGCCCAGAAGCACTGCCCCGCACCGCCCGTGCCCTTTGCTGTCTGCGCCATCCTCCCCTCTCCCTCCCCCAAACCCCCTCTAGCCCCTCTCCCCTCCTCACTTGGAGTTGCCCCCCGCCAGCAGCAGCGCCCCGTCCGCCGAGAAGGCCAGCGAGGAGAAGGCGGCGTCCGAGGCGGCGTTGGAGGCGGCGCGGCGGTCGGCATGCAGGCGGCCCCCGCGGATGTCGCGGCGGCCCTCGATGGTGCCCTGTGGGGGAGGGGGCCGGGGGGCGGGTGGAGTGGTGGATGGTGGTGAGGAAGGTAACGCTCCCGGGGTGCGTGTCGAGGGGGCGAGTGTTGGACGACGTGAAGAAGGAGTTGGCAATGAGAGGCGGAGCGCTGGCACCGGCCCCCCGAGCGGTCTTGCAGGTGCACGGACACTGCTGCGGAACAGCCTACCGCCGCCGGGGCGACCCTGGAAGCCGAGCGTGAAGGGGCCTGGCTCCCGCCCCTCACATCCACCCCAGCCCTGACCCGTGCCAACCAGCCATACCGGGCACCCCCAGCCTCTCCCACCCGTGGCCTCTTCCCCCCCCTCCCCCCCTTTCCCCCCGCCCCCCCCACCTGCAGCACCCCCTCCACGGGGTCCCACAGGTAGATGGAGCCGTCCAGCGCCGCACTCGCCAGCAGCCGCCCGTCGCCCCGCACAGCCAGAGCCATCACCTCGTGGCGGTGCTCCAGGCTGTCCGCCGCGGCCCCCCCGCCCCCGCCGCCGCCGCCGCCGCCGTACACGTCCCACGTGCGCACGGTGCGGTCCCACGAGGCCGAGGCCAGCAGCTGCGAGCCCGGGCAGAAGGCCAGCCCCGCCACCGGCCCCTCGTGCCCCGCCAGCACGTCCGTCAGCCGCCCAGTCTTGAGCGACCACACGTACACCTGGGGCCCGAGGGAGGGGGGTGGGGCGGCGGGGCCGGCAGCAGTTAGCGGGGCGGCAACGGTGACCGGGAGGGAGGGGCGGCTGGGCGGCTGAACGGTATTGCAGCGCCCCAGCGCCCGGCGCCTCCTCTGCGCCGAGGCCCAAACGCCACCCGTTCCCGTTGCGGCCTCCCGCCCAATTGGGTCTCCCTACCCCACCCCGGCCCCCTAACACGGTTCGCCTCCACCTCCGGGCCATAGCTGCCGCCTGCCTTTTCCCGTGCACCCTCCAGCCACCCCCCTGACGGCCGCTCCTTCTCTCCTTCCCCCCTGCCCCCCCCCTGCCTCACCTGGAACGTGTCCACCGCCCCCGCCGCCACCACCTCCCCCGCGGGGTCCACCGCCACGCAGCCCAGCTGCACCGCGTGCGGCGCCGTGAGCGTGCGGAAGCAGCGGTACCGCACCAGGTCCCAGGCGCGCACGCTGCCGTCCAGCGAGGAGCTCAGCAGCGCGTGGCCCGCGGGCGCAAAGGCCAGGCCCGTGACGGGGGCGGTGTGGTCGGCGAAGGTGACGAAGCAGAAGCCCGAGGACTGCTGGAACACCTTGACCTGGGGGCGGGGGGGCGAGGGGGAAGTTGTGTGTTTAGGATGCGTAGGGTCGGCTGTATGTCGGGGGGGGGCGAGGCTGCTCGAGGAGGAGGCAAGCGTTGGGGCGAGGGCGGGGGATGCAGGACGAGGTTGCAGGTGGCCCTGGGCGGGCGGTCAGCCACGACTAGGGGGGCACCCCACCCCACCCCAGCCGGACGCAGGGCCAGCGCAGCAGCCTGCTCCCCGGCAGCACTGGCAGTGGCCCAGTGGCTCCCCTCCCCCTCCCCCCCCCTCGCCCCTCCCCGCCCCCACCTTGCAGTCGTCTGCCCCCGTTGCAATGAGCGCCCCGTCCGGGGAGAAGGCCACGGTGGCGATGTCGTGCGCGTGGCCCTGCTGCTTGAGCACGTAGGTCTCACTGCGCCACTCCCACACCAGCAGCTGGCCCAGACGGGCGCAGCCCACTGCGGGAGGGGGAGGAGCGCGGGGGAGCCGCAAGGGCAGACACCAGTTGGCGGAGGCGGTGTCGGTCCGTGTGAGGCCGAGGCCGCCTCTTCGGGGACGGCACGTGCGGGTCCGGGGGAGCGGCAGTGGCTGCTCGCCCGCTCCGCCACCGCAGACGCCAGGCACGGCAGCGCCCCAAGCCGATCCCCCACCCGCCCCCAGGCCCCCCCTGCCCCACCCGCCAGCCAGTCGCCCGTGCCGTTGAAGGCCAGCGCCGTGAGCCGCTCCCGGCCGATGGACAGGGAGTGCAGGGGCGCAGCGTCGGGCAGCGACAGCAGGTCGAACACGCCGCTGGTGTAGCCCACGGCCAGCAGGCCGCCGCGGGGGTGCCAGTCGGCGGCCGACACACGGGCCCCGCGCGCCTGCAGGTAGTGCTTGGCGGACAGGTACCACTTGCCGCCTGGGGGTGGGGTGGGGTGGGGCGGGCGGGAGGAGCGGTCAGCTGGCCGCCGGGGTCGGCGATAGGGCCCCATGCACTGGGGCTGGAGAGGGGAGCGCAAGGGTGGGGGAGGAGTGCCTCGCGCTGCGCAACCGAAGGCGCTGTCCCCTGCCCCCTGCAGGCGGGGCGTCCAGCGCACAACCGCCGCTACGCACCCCCCCTCACCTGCCAGCCAGGGGAAGGCCCCCGGCCGCCCGGACCCCGCGGGCGCTCCCTCCTCCCCTCCCGCGCCTGCGCCTGCTGACGTGGATGCCCCCGGCTGACGCCGCCGCGCGGCGGCGTCGCCCGCGCCCTCCTCGCCCTCGCCCTGCTCCGCCTCCGCCTCCGCCTCTGCCGCCTGCGCCTGCTCCTGGCGCCGCCGCTTGGCCCGGTGCGGAGCCAGGTTGTCGAGGGTGTATGCGGCCGAGGCGGCGTAGGTCCATCCGTGCAGCGCGCCGTCCGCCGAGAGGGAGTACATGGCGGGCGCAGGCTCGCCGGCGGTCGACTGGAGGGGGAGGGGTGAAGGGTGTGGGGAGGGGCTGGAAAGGGAGGCGCTGGCAGGCGTGCCAGAGCAAGATGTACGTGTGTGCGGCAAGGGGCCTGCAGGGCCCTGCTGGCCATCCCCGCCTCAGTGCGCCCGGGGCAAGTATCGCCTGCCCGGCCCCCAAGTGTGGACGTACCGTCCGCCCCCCACCTTCTAGCGCCCCGGCATCCCCCCGCCCCGCCCCCCGCCCCTCACCGTTCCCTTGGCCAGCGCCTCCGGGGAGGCGAAGAAGACCCGCACGATGGCCTCCTTGTGCCCCGCCAGCGTGGGCGGCTCGTAGCCGGGGATGGGGTCCAGCGAGAATACGCGCAGGGTGATGTCGCGGCTGGCGGCGGCGATGAAGGCGCCGTCGGGGCTCCACGCCAGGTCCAGCACGTCCGTGTGGCACTGCCCGTACGTGCGGTGGAGCTGCATGGGGTTCATCTGCTTGTCCAGCGAGGGCGTCACCCACACCTGTGCGCGGACCAGGGGCAGGGCGGGGGGGCCGGTTGGCGGCAGCACATGCGTTCTCGGCGGGGCCAGGGCGGGTCGTGGGGGCTGGGGGCCAGGGCGCAGGCGGCCACCCCCCGCACCTGCACGAGGCGGCCCACCGCCACGGCGATGTAGCGACCGTCGGGGCTGAACCGCGCACATGCCACCGGCGACTTGAAGGAGAAGTGATGCAGCAGAGTCTGCCGCTTGCGGTTTATGAGCAGCGCGCGCCCATCCTTGTCCACCGACATGAGCAGCGTGCCATCGGGGCTCACGCACAGTGTGCGTATCTGTTACGGTGGATACACACTGGTAAGCGCGTAAGGATATTAAACAAGCAGACCGGCCCCCGACTGGCGTCCCACGAAGCCCTGCGCGACGGCGACTTGCCTGCGTCAAGTTCTCAAATGGCAGGCACTTGCTGGTCGACTCCGTAAGATTGACCTGTGCAGCAGGTTCAGCGGACGGCGGTGTGCAGTCATGCCATGCGAGTGCCGGCGCCGCCGAGCTTGCACGATAGACACCCACCTGTCCCACGCGGTTCCCCACAGGAGTTAGCAGCTCATTGTCGTGGATGACAAGGGTGCCGCCACGGTAGGGGGCTCCAAGCAAATTGTTGAAGACAAAGTTCATTTTGAGCGGGTTTGCGACTATCGGGCCATCATGGCGTACACAGCGGGTTTGTCAATACCCCGCAAGCTGGGGGGAGGTCCCAAGCTGCTCGTGACGTGCCGCGTGAAATGCACGTACGGCGTCGTATTTGGTGCCGCACACATTGTGTACCTAGCCAGGCGTCGTCATGGCCCAGACCGCCATGATGTCATGGCTAACGGATGCGGAGGGTCGGAGCAGCCTTACGGGGGGTGGTCCCTGGGCGGTCCGAAAAGTAGGCATCTCTTTGCAACACCCCCTGCAACCGGCCCCCTGCAAGCCCCCCTGCAAGCCCCCCTGCAACACCCCCTGCTAGCCCCCCACGCAACACCCCCTGCAAGCCCCCCTGCAAGGCCCCGCGCAAAACCGCTTGCAAGCCCCCCTGTAACCCCCCTGCAAGCCCCCCTGCAAGGCCCCCTGCTAGCCCCCCACGCAACACCCCCTGCAAGCCCCCCTGCAAGGCCCCACGCAAAACCGCTTGCAAGCCCCCCTGTAACCCTCTTGCTAGCCCCCATGCAACACCCCCTGCTAGCCCCCATGTAACCCTCTTGCTAGCCCCCATGCAACACCCCCCCGCTTGCCCCCCACACAACACCCCCTGCAAGCCCCCCCTGCAAGGCCCCACGCAACACCCTCTTGCTAGCCCCCATGTAACCCTCTTGCTAGCCCCCACGCAACACCCCCTGCAAGCCCCCCCTGCAAGGCCCCACGCAACACCCTCTTGCTAGCCCCCATGTAATCCTCTTGCTAGCCCCCATGCAACACCCCCCGCTTGCCCCCCACACAACACCCCCTGCAAGCCCCCCCTGCAAGGCCCCATGCAACACCCTCTTGCTAGCCCCCATGTAACCCTCTTGCTAGCCCCCATGCAACACCCCCCGCTTGCCCCCCACACAACACCCCCTGCAAGCCCCCCCTGCAAGGCCCCACGCAACACCCTCTTGCTAGCCCCCATGTAACCCTCTTGCTAGCCCCCACGCAACACCCCCTGCAAGCCCCCCTGCAAGGCCCCACGCAACACCCTCTTGCTAGCCCCCATGCAACACCCCCCGCTTGCCCCCCCACGCAACACCCCCTGCAAGCCCCCCCTGCAAGGCCCCACGCAACACCCTCTTGCTAGCCCCCATGCAACCCTCTTGCTAGCCCCCACGCAACACCCCCTGCAAGCCCCCCCTGCAAGGCCCCACGCAACACCCTCTTGCTAGCCCCCATGTAACCCTCTTGCTAGCCCGCACGCAACACCCCCTGCAAGCCCCCCCCTGCAAGGCCCCACGCAACACCCTCTTGCTAGCCCCCATGTAACCCTCTTGCTAGCCCCCACGCAACACCCCCCGCTTGCCCCCCCACACAACACCCCCTGCAAGCCCCCCCTGCAAGGCCCCACGCAACACCCTCTTGCTAGCCCCCATGTAACCCTCTTGCTAGCCCCCACGCAACACCCCCTGCAAGCCCCCCCTGCAAGGCCCCACGCAACACCCTCTTGCTAGCCCCCATGTAACCCTCTTGCTAGCCCCCACGCAACACCCCCTGCAAGCCCCCCCTGCAAGGCCCCACGCAACACCCTCTTGCTAGCCCCCATGTAACCCTCTTGCTAGCCCCCTCGCAACACCCCCTGCAAGCCCCCCCTGCAAGGCCCCACGCAACACCCTCTTGCTAGCCCCCATGTAACCCTCTTGCTAGCCCCCACGCAACACCCCCTGCAAGCCCCCCCTTCAAGGCCCCACGCAACACCCTCTTGCTAGCCCCCATGTAACCCTCTTGCTAGCCCCCACGCAACACCCCCTGCAAGCCCCCCCTGCAAGGCCCCACGCAACACCCTCTTGCTAGCCCCCATGTAACCCTCTTGCTAGCCCCCACGCAACACCCCCTGCAAGCCCCCCTGCAAGGCCCCCGCGCCAAACCGCTTGCAAGCCCCCCTGTAACCCCCCTGCAAGCCCCCCTGCAACACCCCCTGCTAGCCCCCCCACACAACACCCCCTGCAAGCCCCCCCCTGCAAGGCCCCACGCAACACCCTCTTGCTAGCCCCCATGTAACCCTCTTGCTAGCCCCCATGCAACACCCCCCGCTTGCCCCCCACGCAACACCCCCTGCAAGCCCCCCCTGCAAGGCCCCACGCAACACCCTCTTGCTAGCCCCCATGTAACCCTCTTGCTAGCCCCCACGCAACACCCCCTGCAAGCCCCCCCTGCGAGGCCCCACGCAACACCCTCTTGCTAGCCCCCATGTAACGCTCTTGCTAGCCCCCACGCAACACCCCCTGCAAGCCCCCCCTGCAAGGCCCCACGCAACACACTCTTGCTAGCCCCCATGTAACCCTCTTGCTAGCCCCCACGCAACACCCCCTGCAAGCCCCCCCTGCAAGGCCCCACGCAACACCCTCTTGCTAGCCCCCATGTAACCCTCTTGCTAGCCCCCACGCAACACCCCCTGCAAGCCCCCCCTGCAAGGCCCCACGCAACACCCTCTTGCTAGCCCCCATGTAATCCTCTTGCTAGCCCCCATGCAACACCCCCCGCTTGCCCCCCACACAACACCCCCTGCAAGCCCCCCCTGCAAGGCCCCATGCAACACCCTCTTGCTAGCCCCCATGTAACCCTCTTGCTAGCCCCCATGCAACACCCCCCGCTTGCCCCCCACACAACACCCCCTGCAAGCCCCCCCTGCAAGGCCCCACGCAACACCCTCTTGCTAGCCCCCATGTAACCCTCTTGCTAGCCCCCACGCAACACACCCCTGCAAGCCCCCCTGCAAGGCCCCACGCAACACCCTCTTGCTAGCCCCCATGCAACACCCCCCGCTTGCCCCCCACGCAACACCCCCTGCAAGCCCCCCCTGCAAGGCCCCACGCAACACCCTCTTGCTAGCCCCCATGCAACCCTCTTGCTAGCCCCCACGCAACACCCCCTGCAAGCCCCCCCTGCAAGGCCCCACGCAACACCCTCTTGCTAGCCCCCATGTAACCCTCTTGCTAGCCCGCACGCAACACCCCCTGCAAGCCCCCCCTGCAAGGCCCCACGCAACACCCTCTTGCTAGCCCCCATGTAACCCTCTTGCTAGCCCCCACGCAACACCCCCCGCTTGCCCCCCACACAACACCCCCTGCAAGCCCCCCCTGCAAGGCCCCACGCAACACCCTCTTGCTAGCCCCCATGTAACCCTCTTGCTAGCCCCCACGCAACACCCCCTGCAAGCCCCCCCTGCAAGGCCCCACGCAACACCCTCTTGCTAGCCCCCATGTAACCCTCTTGCTAGCCCCCACGCAACACCCCCCTGCAAGCCCCCCCTGCAAGGCCCCACGCAACACCCTCTTGCTAGCCCCATGTAACCCTCTTGCTAGCCCCCTCGCAACACCCCCTGCAAGCCCCCCCTGCAAGGCCCCACGCAACACCCTCTTGCTAGCCCCCATGTAACCCTCTTGCTAGCCCCCACGCAACACCCCCTGCAAGCCCCCCCTTCAAGGCCCCACGCAACACCCTCTTGCTAGCCCCCATGTAACCCTCTTGCTAGCCCCCACGCAACACCCCCTGCAAGCCCCCCCTGCAAGGCCCCACGCAACACCCTCTTGCTAGCCCCCATGTAACCCTCTTGCTAGCCCCCACGCAACACCCCCCTGCAAGCCCCCCTGCAAGGCCCCGCGCCAAACCGCTTGCAAGCCCCCCTGTAACCCCCCTGCAAGCCCCCCTGCAACACCCCCTGCTAGCCCCCCACACAACACCCCCTGCAAGCCCCCCCCTGCAAGGCCCCACGCAAACACCCTCTTGCTAGCCCCCATGTAACCCTCTTGCTAGCCCCCATGCAACACCCCCCGCTTGCCCCCCACGCAACACCCCCTGCAAGCCCCCCCCTGCAAGGCCCCACGCAACACCCTCTTGCTAGCCCCCATGTAACCCTCTTGCTAGCCCCCCACGCAACACCCCCTGCAAGCCCCCCCTGCGAGGCCCCACGCAACACCCTCTTGCTAGCCCCCATGTAACGCTCTTGCTAGCCCCCACGCAACACCCCCTGCAAGCCCCCCCTGCAAGGCCCCACGCAACACACTCTTGCTAGCCCCCATGTAACCCTCTTGCTAGCCCCCACGCAACACCCCCTGCAAGCCCCCCCTGCAAGGCCCCACGCAACACCCTCTTGCTAGCCCCCATGTAACCCTCTTGCTAGCCCCCACGCAACACCCCCTGCAAGCCCCCCCTGCAAGGCCCCACGCAACACCCTCTTGCTAGCCCCCATGTAACCCTCTTGCTAGCCCCCACGCAACCCCCCCTGCAAGCCCCCCCTGCAAGGCCCCACGCAACACCCTCTTGCTAGCCCCCATGTAACCCTCTTGCTAGCCCCCACGCAACACCCCCTGCAAGCCCCCCTGCAAGGCCCCGCGCCAAACCGCTTGCAAGCCCCCCTGTAACCCCCCTGAAAGCCCCCCTGCAAACACCCCCTGCTAGCCCCCCACACAACACCCCCTGCAAGCCCCCCCCTGCAAGGCCCCACGCAACACCCTCTTGCTAGCCCCCATGTAACCCTCTTGCTAGCCCCCATGCAACACCCCCCGCTTGCCCCCCACGCAACACCCCCTGCAAGCCCCCCCTTCAAGGCCCCACGCAACACCCTCTTGCTAGCCCCCATGTAACCCTCTTGCTAGCCCCCACGCAACACCCCCTGCAAGCCCCCCCTGCGAGGCCCCCACGCAACACCCTCTTGCTAGCCCCCATGTAACGCTCTTGCTAGCCCCCACGCAACACCCCCTGCAAGCCCCCCCTGCAAGGCCCCACGCAACACCCTCTTGCTAGCCCCCCATGTAACCCTCTTGCTAGCCCCCACGCAACACCCCCCGCTTGCCCCCCACACAACACCCCCTGCAAGCCCCCCCTGCAAGGCCCCACGCAACACCCTCTTGCTAGCCCCCATGTAACCCTCTTGCTAGCCCCCACGCAACACCCCCTGCAAGCCCCCCCTGCAAGGCCCCCACGCAACACCCTCTTGCTAGCCCCCATGTAACCCTCTTGCTAGCCCCCACGCAACACCCCCTGCAAGCCCCCCCCTGCAAGGCCCCACGCAACACCCTCTTGCTAGCCCCCATGTAACCCTCTTGCTAGCCCCCTCGCAACACCCCCTGCAAGCCCCCCCTGCAGGGCCCCACGCAACACCCTCTTGCTAGCCCCCATGTAACCCTCTTGCTAGCCCCCACGCAACACCCCCTGCAAGCCCCCCCTGCAAGGCCCCACGCAACACCCTCTTGCTAGCCCCCATGTAACCCTCTTGCTAGCCCCCACGCAACACCCCCTGCAAGCCCCCCCTGCAAGGCCCCACGCAACACCCTCTTGCTAGCCCCCATGTAACCCTCTTGCTAGCCCCCACGCAACACCCCCTGCAAGCCCCCCTGCAAGGCCCCGCGCCAAACCGCTTGCAAGCCCCCCTGTAACCCCCCTGCAAGCCCCCCTGCAACACCCCCTGCTAGCCCCCCACACAACACCCCCTGCAAGCCCCCCCCTGCAAGGCCCCCACGCAACACCCTCTTGCTAGCCCCCATGTAACCCTCTTGCTAGCCCCCATGCAACACCCCCCGCTTTGCCCCCCACGCAACACCCCCTGCAAGCCCCCCCTGCAAGGCCCCACGCAACACCCTCTTGCTAGCCCCCATGTAACCCTCTTGCTAGCCCCCACGCAAACACCCCCTGCAAGCCCCCCCTGCGAGGCCCCACGCAACACCCTCTTGCTAGCCCCCATGTAACGCTCTTGCTAGCCCCCACGCAACACCCCCTGCAAGCCCCCCCTGCAAGGCCCCACGCAACACCCTCTTGCTAGCCCCCATGTAACCCTCTTGCTAGCCCCCACGCAACACCCCCTGCAAGCCCCCCCTGCAAGGCCCCACGCAACACCCTCTTGCTAGCCCCCATGTAACCCTCTTGCTAGCCCCCTCGCAACACCCCCTGCAAGCCCCCCCTGCAAGGCCCCACGCAACACCCTCTTGCTAGCCCCCATGTAACCCCTCTTGCTAGCCCCCACGCAACACCCCCTGCAAGCCCCCCCCTGCAAGGCCCCCACGCAACACCCTCTTGCTAGCCCCCATGTAACCCTCTTGCTAGCCCCCACGCAACACCCCCTGCAAGCCCCCCCCTGCAAGGCCCCACGCAACACACTCTTGCTAGCCCCCATGTAACCCTCTTGCTAGCCCCCACGCAACACCCCCTGCAAGCCCCCCTGCAAGGCCCCGCGCCAAACCGCTTGCAAGCCCCCCTGTAACCCCCCTGCAAGCCCCCCTGCAACACCCCCTGCTAGCCCCCCACACAACACCCCCTGCAAGCCCCCCCCTGCAAGGCCCCACGCAACACCCTCTTGCTAGCCCCCATGTAACCCTCTTGCTAGCCCCCATGCAACACCCCCCGCTTGCCCCCCACGCAACACCCCCTGCAAAGCCCCCCCTGCAAGGCCCCACGCAACACCCTCTTGCTAGCCCCCATGTAACCCTCTTGCTAGCCCCCACGCAACACCCCCTGCAAGCCCCCCCTGCGAGGCCCCACGCAACACCCTCTTGCTAGCCCCCATGTAACGCTCTTGCTAGCCCCCACGCAACACCCCCTGCAAGCCCCCCCTGCAAGGCCCCACGCAACACCCTCTTGCTAGCCCCCATGTAACCCTCTTGCTAGCCCCCACGCAACACCCCCTGCAAGCCCCCCCTGCAAGGCCCCACGCAACACACTCTTGCTAGCCCCCATGTAACCCTCTTGCTAGCCCCCACGCAACACCCCCTGCAAGCCCCCCCTGCAAGGCCCCACGCAACACCCTCTTGCTAGCCCCCATGTAACCCTCTTGCTAGCCCCCACGCAACACCCCCTGCAAGCCCCCCCTGCAAGGCCCCACGCAACACCCTCTTGCTAGCCCCCATGTAACCCTCTTGCTAGCCCCCACGCAACACCCCCTGCAAGCCCCCCCTGCAAGGCCCCACGCAACACCCTCTTGCTAGCCCCCATGTAACCCTCTTGCTAGCCCCCACGCAACACCCCCTGCAAGCCCCCCCTGCAAGGCCCCGCGCCAAACCGCTTGCAAGCCCCCCTGTAACCCCCCTGCAAGGCCCCGCGCCAAACCGCTTGCAAGCCCCCCTGTAACCCCCCTGCAAGCCCCCCTGCAACACCCCCTGCTAGCCCCCCACACAACACCCCCTGCAAGCCCCCCCCTGCAAGGCCCCACGCAACACCCTCTTGCTAGCCCCCATGTAACCCTCTTGCTAGCCCCCATGCAACACCCCCCGCTTGCCCCCCACGCAACACCCCCTGCAAGCCCCCCCTGCAAGGCCCCACGCAACACCCTCTTGCTAGCCCCCATGTAACCCTCTTGCTAGCCCCCACGCAACACCCCCTGCAAGCCCCCCTGCAAGGCCCCGCGCCAAACCGCTTGCAAGCCCCCCTGTAACCCCCCTGCAAGCCCCCCTGCAACACCCCCTGCTAGCCCCCCACGCAACACCCCCTGCAAGCCCCCCTGCAAGGCCCCACGCAAAACCGCTTGCAAGCCCCCCTGTAACCCTCTTGCTAGCCCCCATGCAACACCCCCTGCTAGCCCCCCACACAACACCCCCTGCAAGCCCCCCCCTGCAAGGCCCCACGCAACACCCTCTTTGCTAGCCCCCATGTAACCCTCTTGCTAGCCCCCATGCAACACCCCCCGCTTGCCCCCCACACAACACCCCCTGCAAGCCCCCCCTGCAAGGCCCCACGCAACACCCTCTTGCTAGCCCCCATGTAACCCTCTTGCTAGCCCCCACGCAACACCCCCTGCAAGCCCCCCCTGCAAGGCCCCACGCAACACACTCTTGCTAGCCCCCATGTAACGCTCTTGCTAGCCCCCACGCAACACCCCCTGCAAGCCCCCCCTGCAAGGCCCCCACGCAACACCCTCTTGCTAGCCCCCATGTAACCCTCTTGCTAGCCCCCATGCAACACCCCCTGCTAGCCCCCCACACAACACCCCCACGCAACACCCCCTGCAAGGCCCCACGCAACACCCTCTTGCTAGCCCCCGTGTAACCCTCTTGCTAGCCCCCCTGCAATCTTTTTGCTAGCCCCCCTGCAACACCCCCTCTGCCTGTTCCCTTTCCTTTCCCTTTTCCTGTTCGGTTGGCCTGGGATCTGTGCCTGGGCTGTTGCATGCCTGACGGTGGCTCAACTTCTATCTTGCTACACGGGCCCCTGTTGTAAGGGTCCCCCGCGCCTCTGCACCCCCTTGCATCGTTGAATGTGCATCCGAATGTGAGAAGAAAAACCTGCTAGCCCCCATGCAACACCCTCTGTGAGCCCCCCTGCAACGCCCCTGCAAGCTGCAACACCCCTTCCCCCGTGCCGGCCCCCTATCAACATTTGCTTACCCTTCGCCTCCACGTCCTGCCACAACCTCCCCATGATCCCCTCCCTGCCCACTGCGCCAACGGCCCCACCCTTTCCTTCCCTGTCTCATCCCAGCTGACGCCGGCCCGCCCATCCCCGTTCCCTGTGATGCCCTAGCTAGCGCCGCATTGCATCCTTATCTGCACAGCATCATTTGCACGGCGACGGCAGCTGCGGCAGCTGAGCTGCCTTTTGCGCTCTCGAGCGCTGAGGACAATCCAAGCCCACGCCTCACGTTGCCCCCCGCCCCGCCTCCTCCCCTCGCTCCACGCCTTGGCAGGCGACCGCTGGTGGAGGAGCTCACGCCCGGGTCGTGAGGGGGCAGGAGCGGGGACAGGGGGTGTTGCAAGGCGGGCTTGCAGGGGGTTTGCATGGGGACTTGTGGATGTTGTGTGGGGGCTAGCAAGCGGTGTTGCAGGGGGAAGGGGAAACGGGAGACAAGGTTACGCGAAAAGCAGGGCCAGCAAAGTGCAACAACATCTCTGGCGCGGTACCATTCACAACCCTGCTCTTGCGTGTTGCAGGGGGGCTTGCAGGGGGTGTTGCGTGGGGGGGGCTTGCAGGGGGTGTTGCGTGGGGACTTGCAGGGGTCTAGCAAAGGATATTGCAGGGGGGCTTGCAGAGGGGCTTGGATGGGGGCTTGCAGGGGTGTTGCATGGGGGATAGCCGGGGGTGTTGAGTGGGGGCTAGCAGGGTTCTAGCAAGGGGTGTTGCAGGGGGGGCTTGCAGAGGGGCTTGCAGGGGGAGCTTGCAGCGGTATTGCATGGGGGCTTGCATGGGCTTGCAGGGGGGTTGCATGGGTGTTGCATGGGGGTTTGCAGGGGGCTTGCAGAGGTAGCTTGAAAGCAGTGTTTCAGGGGGTGCTGCAGGGGGGGCGTGCAAGGGGTGTTGCAGGGGGGGCTTGCAAGGGGTGTTGCGTGGGGGCTAGCAGGGGGTGTTGCAGGGGGGCTTGCAGGGGGAGGTTGCAAGCGGTGTTGCATGTGTGCTAGCAGGGGGCTATTGCAAAGCGCAATGCAGCGCAGAGCATGATGGCACGCTCGGCACGCTACAGGGGTGTTGCATGGGGGCTAGCAGTGAGTATTGCGTGGGGGCTAGCAGTGAGTATTGCGTGGGGGCTAGCAGGGGGGCGGTGCAAGACAGCAAGAGGCACGTTGTGGTGTACGGCTAGTCCTATAGCGCCTGCAGGGACGGTCATGGGCACAACAGTTGCGCTTGATATGCCGCTTACGTCGTCCCGCCCGTCCCCCGTCATGTCTGCATCATGCAAAGGGCGGTTCGAAACCCTCCCTGCCCCGCCAACCTTACCCGCCGCCTTCCTTCCTCCGCCCCTCCCTCTGCCCAACCGCAACACCCGCCTGCATACCTCCCGTGCGCTCCTTGCAGACCGTGCCGACCTCGACTGTGCGGGACGCTGCGGGTGAAGCACTTCTCGCCCCGACCCCGCCCCATCTCAAGCCCCCCTGTCTACTCGCGTCCCGTCTCCTCTCCCCACAACCCCACATGCACGGTGGCTGTGGCCCCGCACACCCCAACCCACGCCTGCACACCCTGCACCCTTCAGTGGTGCGACCTGCCGCCCTCGCCCCGGTGCGTCTCGCCCACCGCGCCCAGCGCGTTGGCCGCCCTGAACAGCTTCCCCAGCTTGGCGAGCCCGGCCCTCCTTGGCCCGCCCCGCCGTGTCCTTAAGAAGGCCCCCGCGGCGGCGCCCGAGGAGGTCGAGTCGGCCGAGGGGCCGCGCACGTGGCCGGGGCCGGCCTTGGAGAAGAGCGAGTTATAGGGGTTGGGTGTGTGGGGTGGCGGGTTGAAGGGGGAAAGGTGTGGGTTGGGTTTGGGGTAGAACTTTCAGGGAAGCGAAGGTCGCTTGGTTGTGACGTAGGGCGTGGGTCGCAAGCTTGGGTTTGGGGTACCGGTATGGGGATGGAAGAGGGGCAGGACGTCGGGGCGACGTAGCGGGGAGCCCTTCCATTCAGGCTCTCACCCCTCCCCGACCTCCCCCGCCCGCCCGGCCCTTCTTCCCACCTTGCTGAGGCTGGACTCCGCCGGAGACCCCGGGATCCCGCCCTCCGCCGCCTTCTTGCCCGCAAAGGGGATGGACGCAGCCATCTCCGTGGGGGTGGGGGAGTGTGGGGGAGGCATGTGGATCGGTGGCGCGTGCGTGCGGGGGCGCGAGGGAGCGTGTGGCGGCCATGAGCTTGGAAGGCCGGGCAGCAGGCGCAACCCTCGGGCGACGAAGGATCCCGGTCGTCGAGAGTAAGTTCTGGCAGGCATGTAACGAACCTTTGGAGGGCAACAATGGGTACTGGGTAGATCCAGCCCGCGCCCCTGGCCGACCCGGCCACCCCCTCCTCGTCAATCCGCCAGAAACATCTGCGCAGCCCACTACTTCGCCCGCAACACTATGGCTGATCACTCTATATGCAACAGCCAGTGCGACCCGCAGCCGCAACATGCAGCTGCCCGTGCCGTGCAGGGCCCTGGACGCTGCAAGTCCACTCAGCGTCGCTCAGCGCGACATGCCAATGTCGCACCTCCTGACTCAGAGGACCACAGACGCATTCGTTCCTAGGTTAAGTCGCACGGGTTTGACGGGGAAAGGGCATCTGAGGGACTCTGGCAGTCTTGGAAGTTGGGGGGGCCACGCAAGTAGCAGCTGCGAGGGAGGTGAAATGACACCTCGTGTCGCCCCATGCAAGTGCTCCACGACCCGCACGCTCGGCCCCAGGCTGTGGAAGTCAGTCGTGCGCTTACGCTCAGCGGCAGCACTTCTTTCCCTGGACCCATTCGGACCGCAGCCCACCCGCCGACAGGAAATGCCATCACGGCCATAACCGACTATCGCTCTCGCGGGCTACCGAGTAGTAAGCTCAATTGCCTGAGACTTTACGACACGTGAACGCTAGGGGCTCAGCTCAGGTGCTGAACTTGAGGGCCCAGGGCTTTCGCATGTGTTCTGCCAGCAAGTCCTCAACCGACCCAAATCGCTTGCTCAGCTCGTCGCTAGTAGACATGACATCGTTGCTAACACAGGGCACCTTGGCGTGACCATAGTGCGACACTTCGCCCGCCAGTAACCGCTCGCATGGAGCTGTCGCCGGGCGAGCTCGCCGCCGGCGCGGGGCAGCCCGCGCCGGGCGGAGGTGCCGCACAAGCACAAGCACACCACACGCCCAGCGCTTCAGCTCAGGCTCAGCAGCCCATGCCGCAGCCCATCCCGCAGCCGATGGGCGCCGCGAGCCACCCTTCCCACCAACAGCAGCCTCAACAACATCCTCAACAGCAGCAGCAACATCCACAACAGCACCCACAGCAGCAGCAGCAGGGCGCCTATCTGCACGACATGAACACGGGCGGGCAGCCCACGGTCAGCACGGACGCGGGCGCGGCGCCGCCCACCCAGACGCGCTTCTCCTTCTTCCGCCGCCGCAAGGGCGCCGCCCCCGCTCCCTCGCCCGGCGCGCCCCCCCAGCAGCCCGCCTCGCAGGCCTTCCCCGGCCCCCACTCGCGGCCCATGGTTCAGGTCATGGAGCCCGACCCCGCCAACCTGCCGCCCGTGGACCACCAGCCCGTGCACGAGATCATTGGATCCAACTGGATCTTCCTGGCCTTCGTGCCGTACTTTGTGGCCACGGCGCTGCAGGACACGCACCTGCAGCTGGGCCTCATCATCGCCTGCGCCAGTGCGGGCGGCATCCTGATCGCGGGCTTCATGGCCAAGGTGCTCAACTGGCGGAAGGTGGGCGGGCGCGTGGGGAGGGACAGGGGCCTGCAGGGGAGGGGAGGGGGGGGAAGTGAGGGGGTCTTGTCAGTGTTGTCAGGGGCATCACGTGGACACCGAGGGTGGAGGGTGCCCAGCTCAGCAGGGGCGCGGACGGGTTGGGCACGGAGCCCGGCACAGGGGCAGGTGGGTAATGGTGAAGGGAGGAGGCGGTGAGGACGTGCGGCTTATCGGGGGCCGGCGGGGGCAGGCACCGGGGCAAGTCCGGCGAGGAACGCTACAGGGGTGAGTGGGGAGGCACGCATGGGAGAAAGACTTAAAGCCTCACGCCCTGCCCCTTGATCCCTGGCGAACGCAGGTGTTCCCGTACATCGCTGAGGTCATCATGGTGATCATCTACGCCGTACTGCTGGGCGTGTCGTACGGCAAGGAGGCCTGGAAGAACGAGATACAGCGCACCTACAACTTCATCGTACACTCGGCGCTGTCGGGCACCTTCCTGGTGAGCGGGGCTGCGGGGGGCAGCGGGGAGTGTGACGGCAGGAAGCCTTGCCCAGCGTTCGAACGTACTGCGGGGGGCGCCAGCCAGCCTGGAGCCCGGCGTGGGCCAGGGCTGGGAGCGCCCTCCTTGACGCCACCTCCATGCACTCAGCCCCCGCTGCTGCGCCCCGCTTTCCCCCCCCCCCCCAGCTGTCCATGTGCGTGTGCCACCCCGCCGGCTACCAGCACGCGCAGGAGGGCGTGCACCGCCTCTACATGACGGCCGGCGAGGTGCACCGCGCGGGCATGTACGCCACCGCCGTGCTGGTGGTCAGCCTGGTGTCCTCATGCCTTCTCTACCTGGTGGGGGGGTGCTGAGGGGGGGGTGAGGGGCTGTAAGGGAATCGGTGGCGGTGGGGGATCCACCCAGGGTTAATGCCTTGCATGAAATGGGTATGGCGACCCGAGGCACCCTTGGTGCTGCGCGGGAGGAGAGGCGGGAAGCCGGGGTGTTCGGTACTGAGCGGGGTCACGCCACCTGCGCCAGAAAAGCGCACTCCAGAGGGGGAGAGGGCAAGGGAATTGGTGGTGTCTGGCACGGGGCTGCCTGGGGCCTGCACCATCCCGCGAGACCTGTACCGATGCCTCCCGACCCAGGCCCCAACTCCCACCTTCCCGCGCTCCCTCCCTCCGCTCGCACTCCCTCCCCCCGGCAGGTCCCCGTGTGCCTGGGCGTGGAGGACCGGCACTGGAACGGCTGGAACCTGGCCTTCCGCCTCATCTACCCCCCCGTGGCCACCTTCGTGGGGCTGCTGGCGGTGCGCCTGCTGCCCCCCGCGCTGCTGCCCAACCTGGCCGTGGTGCACGGACTCAACCGCAAGGCGCCCGCGGTGGGGGGGGGGGGCTAGGGAAGGGGGAGGCTAGGAGGGAGGAGAGAAGAGGAGGAGGGGAGGGGAGGACAAGGTTTGAGAGGGGGTCGCCTGGGATGGGCCTTGAGCGATGGGCGTGGAAGGGTGTTTGGAGGGGCGGGGGAGCCGGGGCGGCCAGCAGCAGGGTGGTGGCTCGGATCGGAGCGGCCTTGAACCGGGCTTGTGGGCTACTGCCCTGGGCTACTGCCCTTGAAAGCACCCCATGCCCTCTTCGCCCATCCCCCCCCTGCCCCCCAGCGGCTGCCCCCCTACCTGACGGACCTCATGTCCCTCAAGCCCCCCTCCATCCTGGACGCAACCATGTGGGGCACAGGGGGGAAGGGATGACAGAGAGGGAGGGGAGCAGAGGAGGGCGCCGGGAAGGTGCACCCAGCCTGCACGCTGCGGTTGGAGTAGAGCCTGGTGTCTTGGAGTGCCGGGAGAAGGGGCTCGGGGGAAAGTGCCAGCCATCGCAAGGCAGGAAGGCGCGGCAGTCCCCCGGAGCGCCTTA
Source organism: Edaphochlamys debaryana (assembly GCA_016858145.1). Lineage (NCBI taxonomy): Eukaryota > Viridiplantae > Chlorophyta > Chlorophyceae > Chlamydomonadales > Edaphochlamys > Edaphochlamys debaryana. The sequence continues at coordinate 309,079 of JAEHOE010000043.1, forward strand.
CCAGCACCCTTCCGTCCCCTTCCCCTCCTGCCGCCCTCCTTCCAACCCACCCCAGGTATCAGAGCACGGCCGATGCAGCCACCAAGGCTCGCGAGGGGGCGGCCATGCGCGGCTGGGGCGCAGGCGGCCCCCCGGGGCCCCCGGGCGGCCGCACGCCCCGCTACGCCCCCGCGCCCAACGTACCCCCCTACATGGCCTCGCCCCCACGCGCCCACGCCTACCACCCCGTGCGCCCATCGTACGGCAGCGACGGCGGGTATGGGCCCGGCATGGGCCCGCAGGCGTACGGCAAGGGCCTGTCTGCGCCCCCCGGCGCGCTCATCCCGGGCGACCAGGCGGCGGAGGCGTACGCGGCGGGCTCCGGCATGCAGCCGCACCACGCACTCTACACCTACTACGCAGCGGGTGGGTGGCTGCGGCGGCTGCGGCAAGGGAGGGTGGGTTGCTTTGTGAGGGGGCCTTCCTTTCGCAGTTCTGTCCCGGCGCGAGAGCAAGCGTTGACAGGGGCGCACTCGCTGCCCGGTTCCAGCGCTGACCGGGAGCCCTGACCCCGCCACCGCTCTCGCCGGCCCCCAGGACCCCCCTCGCCGCCCCCCCTGGCCGTGTACGCTGTGTACGGCGACAACAATGCGCAGCCGTACGGAGGCGCCCCGCCCGGCCCGTACGGCGGCCTGCCTCCGCCGTACGGCCCGGGCGGGCCCGGCGCGGGCCCCGGGGGCATGGGCCCGGCCAACCCCCTGCGCCCCCGCATGGAGCCCCTCGTGTATGGCGGCAACTCCAGGTGCGTGTTCGGGGGGCGGAGCGGGGGGGCAAGGGGCGCTTCACAAGGCTGTGGGGAGACGCCCTGGGCTCGGGTCCTCGCCCATGCGCACCCCCAGTGCTGTCGGGTTGACCCACCCCAGCACCCCCGGGGCCGGGCCCGCTCCGCCTGCCCAGCCGGCGTCGTGCATGGGAAGCCTTCCGCCCCGTGCTCCAGCGCCTGCCGACCCCAGCCACCCGCTCTCATCGCCCCTCTTTCCGCCCCGCCCCACCCCACTCCCGCTTCCATGTCCCCAGGGTCACGCCCGTGTCCCCCGGTATGTCTCCGGGCGCCGCCGCTCAGGGCCGCATCGCCGCGGGTTATAACCCCATGGGGCGGCGCATGGGCCCGTACGAGCAACCCGTACCGCCCCTCAACATGGCGAACATGGTGCCCCCGCACGACATGGCGGCGGGGGGGCCCATGCCACCGTACTCGTACGGCCCATACGGCATGGTCCCGGGTCGGCCGTACGCCAGCACGGGCGGCGCTGGGCCGTACGGAGTGAACATGCCGCTGGGGGCGATGGCGGGCAGGGAGGGCGGCGGCTGGGGTGCGGCGCCGCCCACGCCTCCACGTCAGCAGGCCTCGGGGGCCTCTGTGGGCCTGGCCCCATCAGTGTACGGCCAGCAGCAGCCGCGGTACAGCGGCCAGTCGTACAACGGTCCGTACGGCGGCCGCGGACAGCAGGGCCCGCAGCCGGGTCCGGCGCTGCCGGGGCCCCGGTACGGCTCTGACGGCGGCCGCGGCTACGGACTGGGCGCGGAGGTGGGGCTGCCCTCCCGCGGCGGCTCCGTGGCCAACTCCCTGGCGGGGTCGCTGCGGGCTCCGCTGGGCGGCTACAACCGGCCGCCGCCGGCTGCCGCCCCGCCGCCGCCGCTGCTGCCTCAGGCGGGCGGCGGGTACGGCAGCGGCGGTGGGTACGGCCTGGACGCTGAGGTCCGGTCGGGCCCAGCCACGCCCACGTACAGTCTGCCGCCGCCGCCGGTGGGCGTTACGGCGGCGCCGACGGCCCAGATGCGCGGCCCCGGAGGCGGCGGGGGCGGTGGGTTTGGCCTGGCCGCGGAGGTCGGTGGCGGCGGGCCGACGTCGTTGGGAGGGTCGCTGCGCGGCCCTTCGCCGCTGGGGCAGCAGGCCAGAGGAGCGCCCTCCCGGTTCGGGGCCGCACCTGCCGGGGGCGGCGGCGGGTACGGCCTGGATGCGGAGGTCCGGGGCGCTTACTAAGAGCTGACTGAGTTGACGCGGTGGGCGGACGTCAAAACGGACAGGCGGTTAGACCTCCGGGGGCCGGCGTCTCGCCAGCGCTGGGGGGCTGACGAAGAAACAAAGTGACGGCAGCGTTTCAACGCCGGCGGCGGTCGGGTTCCTGTGGCGTGTCAGGGAGGGGAGGTCGGGGGCAAGGACGTGGGTGTTGTTGTCGGTATGGGTCAGTCCGGGGGACAAGGAGGCGGTGGGCGCTGGTGGGGACAGACCGGGCAGTACGTTTGCCATCGTACATAAGGCAGCGAGTTGACGCCTGGTCCTCGCGGGGTGGAGGCAAGCGCAGCGCTGCGGGCACCCTCACGGCCCCCGCGAGCACAGACCCTCAAGGACTCCGATCGGTTTGGTGGGTGTTAGCCTGGACATGAGCCATGGGACTTGCTTCCCTTCATCGCGGCACGGTGGTGGGGGCGATGGGGTTGGCGTGGCGGGACCTTTGCGAGGCAAATGACTCGAGTGCTTGGGGGGTCTAGCATGTGTTTATTATCGGCGAACGGCGGTGGCACGGTGGGCAAGGCGGCGACGGGCGTTGATTGGTTGCTCTGCCAGGGGGGACACAGGGCGGGGGCCGGACCAGGCAGCCAGCGACTGCGATTGCGACTGCGCTTGGCGGGCAGGCTCAGGGATCGCAGGTCTCCAGACGCAGAGCAGCAGGGTTCTCTGCTGTTTACACACCTAGTCCTTGCAGATCAGTCTCCGTCATTCCAATCTCTGCTGCCCCTAACGGGCCTGCCAGTTCGCCTACCAGACAGGGCGGGGCCCCACCCCCCGCTTCGTTGTTCTTCTCGATATCCCAACTCTCCAAACTCCGGCCGGCCTGTGGGCCGCCACCGAGGCATACCATCCGACCTCCCTCCGATCGCACGGAGCCCTCTCCAGTCTCCACAGCCCCCTATGCCCACAACGCCCCGCCGCCCACCCTCGCAGCAATGGGCTGCGATGGCGGCACCATTGAAAGCGCCCGACACCACCATCACGACTCCACCCTCGCCGGCGGGAATCCCGGTCGCCTCAGGCGGGGTGAGCTGGGGACGGCAGCCTCAGCCTTAGCGGGGGCCCCACAGCTCGCCGCAGCTCCAGGGTTGTGGCCCTGTGGGCTTGGCGTGCCCCTGTCCACCCAAGAGTACTCTGCCCATGCAGATCCAGGCTCCATACGCCTGAACCAAAAGCTCCATGCCTCGAGCTGTACCGCCCAGCGGGGGCTCCGCCCAAAATTAACGGGCGTCTAAAGGGCTCCGCAACAATACGATTTGTGGCATCATGGTATGCCCGTTCGATTGATCTATGGGGGCAACTGCCCTCCCGCCGCCCAGACTCCAAAATCGTCTCACTGAGTTTCGTGTCCGTCCACTTAGCTCGCCGCGAAGCCTAGCGGGCCGGTGCCCATACGCGTACCGTGCTACAGCTTTCCCCTCTGCCTGCCCTCCCATTTTCCTCACCACTGCTACTACGCCCATCCCGCGCCCTCAACCCGGCAAACCTACCGCTACCCCTCTCGTCCTGACTGCAACCCAGCCACTCCCTGCTGCCCACCCCCCCACTCGAGCCCGCTGCAGGGCCCAGGCAACGCGACCCTTGCCTCTGCGGGAAGGGAATCACGCCTCCGGTCCCACCCCTGCACCGCCCCAGCCCATACCCCCCCCCCCTCGCTGGCGTCCCGCGCAACGCACACGGCCGCAGGCGGGGGCCGGGGCCACGTGCAGCTGCAGCCAGCCCCTCCCGTGACCACGTGGCGCCTCTCTGTCCGGTGTCCGGCCGCTCAGGGCCGGGATGCGGCGCTCTTGCTCCGCACAGCAGGGCCCTCGCTCGCCTGGCCCTGGCCCCTGGCGGCACCGTTGCCGTTGCTGCCGGCCGCCGGGCTGGCCCCGTTGCCGCCCGCCGAGCGCTCCATCTCCTCAACGGCCTGGCGTGGGGGCGGGGGCGGGGGGCCAAGGGTTCAGAGGCCAGCGGGTGCAAGGGCGGGGAAGGGTTCGTCCGGGGGCACGCGGGGCAAGGGCGCAAGTTTGAGGGCAGAGGGTAGGGGCGGCGTGGAGGCCAGGGTTCGAGTTCATGGTTTCGGGGAGAGGGGTGGGTCGGGCAGGGGTCGCAGGGCCGAGGGGTCACGGCCACGGCCAAGGAGATCGCCGCCCGCCAGGTGCGGCGGCGTGTGCGGCAGAGGGTGGTTTGTACCGTCATCGCCCCCACCCCTCGGCCCCGCTGCCGCCGCCCCATGCTCTCCCCTTTCATTCCCACGCCCTCCAGGCCCCCCCCCACCTGCAGCATGCTCTCCGCCTCCGCCACCCGCGCCGCCGCCTCCGAGAACTTGGCCTCCGAGCTGCGCAGCTGGTTCTGGGGGGTGAGGTGAGGAGGTGTGGGGTTGGGTGGGGAGCGAGAGGAGGTGTGGGTGACGTGACGCACGGTGCAAAGTAACGCAAGAAAGGCGGAGAGATGGCGCGAGTCGCAAGTACGGGCGGGCAGGGGCAGGGCAGGGAGCCTTCGGCACGGTAGGCCCTGCGGTGCGGTGTCCCGCTGCACGGTGTCCCTGCGGCCTGGCCCAAGGCCCCCGGTGCCCCCCCCCCCACGCCCCTGCCCCCCCCCACGCGCCTGCATGCTGGCCACCGCCCGCTCCGCCTCCGCCCTCCGCGCCTCCGCCGCCGCCATGGAGTCCCGGGCCTTGCGCGCCTCAGCCTCCAGCGCAGAGCCCTGGGGGGGGGGGGGAGGGGGCCAGGGGAGGATGGGGTCGTTGACGGAGGGCGCCCCCTGCTGACCCTCAAGAACAACAGCTTGTGCCTCACATCCCGAAACGGCTCTACCCCGCGTGCGCCCCCCCACCTGCTGCCTGCTCTTGTTGAGCGCCTGCTTGAGGTCCCCCTCCCGCCCGATGGCGCCCTGTGCCGCCGTCAGCGCCGCCGCCCGCTCCTGCTCGGTGCGCCGCGCCGCGGCCTCGGAGGCGGCCAGGCGGGCAGCCGTGTCCTGCGGCGGCGAGTGGGTGGGCGGGCGGGAGCCAGGGCACAGGAAGGGTCAGGGGTAGCGACTTTGGGCATGGGGCCCGCGCAGCCTCGGTCTCAGCGCCTCACCGCCCCTCCCCCCTGCTTCCCCCGCCCCCCCCACCTTGAGTGACGCCTCCGCGCCCGCCGCCCTCCTCGCCGCCTCCCGCGAGGCCATGCCGGTGGCCTTGGCCTCGCTGCGGGCGGCAGCCACCTGGGGGGGAGGTGGGGAGGGGGGGGGGTGTTTGAAGCTGAGCGTGAGGGGGCGGGGTGGGGTCGACGGAGGTGGGGAGCGGGGCTAGACTCTCGTGCGTGGGGAGGGATAGCGGAGCGCCCCAACCCGTTGCATGGCGGGACTGAGCTCCCGGGTACACAGCCCCGACTCCACTGACTCGCCCTGTCCCCCGCCTGTGCCCCCCCAGCGCCTTGACCAATAACCCCGCACCCCCTCCTCCCCGCATGCTCGCCACACACCCTCCCCTCCCCCCCCCACCTGCGCCTCCAGCTGCGCCACCTTGGCCCGCGCCACGTTGACCTCCTGCTTGAGCTCCCCCCGCGCCCCCAGCGCCAGCTGCGAGTCCCGCAGCAGGGCGGCCTGGGCGGCCTCGGCCCGAGCCAGGGAGGCGGCCACCTCGGCCAGGCGGGCCTCGGCAGCCTGAGGGGGGCGGGGTGAGGGGGGTGAGGTGGTGAGGGTGAGGTGGGGTGCTGGGGCACGGTCGGACGGTGGGTGGCTGGGTAGGTGCTGCGAAGGGTTGCGTCCTTCCCTCGCTCTGCTCCGCTCGCTCCGCCTGCTACGGTACGTACCACTGGTCGCTGCCAACCACGGTGAGGATCGCACGACCACTCCCTCCCCCCCTCCACGCACCTTGTTCCGCTCCGCCGCCTGCCCCGCCGCCGACTGCAGCGCCGCCAGCTGCTCCTTGCTGGCCGCGGCCTCAGCGGCGCTCCTGCGGGCCGCCTCCTCCAGCTCCCCGGCGCGCTGCCGGGACACGTTGAGCTGCTGCTTGAGGTCGCCCAGCTTGCCCAGGGAGGCCTGGGGGGTGGGTGGGGTGGGGTGGGAGGAGCAGGGGCGATTCGTGCCGGGCGCTGCTGACGTAAGGCAGGGGAGCCATGCCGCGGACCCCCGGGTTGAGCCCACCCTGCACTTCCGCAGGTGCAACGGCACGGCGAGACGGGTGGGCGGGAGGTGCGCGGGCACTGCCCGTGAGTCCACGCCCGCCCACACGCCCCGACGGCGAGCACCGCAAGCACCAAGCCTGCCCCCCCTCCCAGCCCGCAAACGCCCCCCCCCTCCCCCCCACCTGCATGTCCCGCATCAGCGCCTCCTTCTGCCGCTCCGCCTCCCCCAGGCGCCCGCTGGTGCTGACCAGCGCCCGCTCCGCCGCCTCCAGCCCGGTGCGCGCCGCCGCCGCCTGCTGCCCCGCCGCCGCCGCCTCCTTCTCCGCCGCCGCCAGCCGCCGCTTGGTGGAGTCCACCTCGTGCTGCAGCTGGGTGGCCTGGGGGGTAGGGTGGAGAGGGGGGCGGATGGGGGTTAGATGGGGGTTAGATGGGGTGGGGACGTGGGGTCGGGTGGGGTGGGGTGCTGTGGGGTGCGGTGGGGTGTGTTTTTGGAGATGGGTGGTGAGGGCTGCTTCCGTAAGCCAGGGTAGCGTAGGCGCGGCGGAAAGCCGTGTCTGTGGAGAGGGCCGGAGAGGGCGGTACGCGGTAGGGAGGAAGGGGCTGCCTGCCGCTGAGCCCTCCCATGCCATCCCGACCGCCCCCCTTGCCAGCCCCTCACGGCCCCCCTCCGCTCCTCCGGCGGCCCCCCGCTCCGCCTGCCCCCTGCTCCCCCCCCCACCTGCTTCTTGGTCCGCTCCAGCGCCGTGCGCACCTCCCCCGCCTCCCGCAGCGCCAGCCCCCGCGCCTCCGCCAGCTGGTCGGCGCGGGCGCGCTCAGCGGCCAGGGCCTCGGCGGTCTTGCCCAGGTCCTGGGGGGTGGGGGAAGAGGGGTAGTGATGGTACGGTTGGGGTATGAGTGGAGCGTGAGCGGTGGTGGTGAGTTGGGGGCGGCGGGTAGTGATGGGGTGGGGCGCAGGCCGGGCCCCCGTGCGACGCATGCGGCGGCACAGCACGCACCCCGCCCCTGCCCCGCCCCAGGGCGCGGCACGCACCCCGGCCCCCCCTCTCACCTGCCGCGTGTTGGCCAGCTCCCTGGCCGCCGCCGCCGCCTGCGCCGCCACCGCCTGCTGCTCCTGGCGCGATCTGGCCAGCGCCCCGTCCAGCTTGGAGGCCTGCTGCTTGGCGGCGTTGAGCTCCTGGGGGGGGGAGGGGGGGGAGAGGGAGGGAGGGGTTTGGAACTGAGCGGGATCGCGTCGCTAGTTGGGGGGAAGGGTTGTGCTGGCCCCATCTCAGCAAGCAAACCCGAAAGCGCCAAAACCGAGACCCTGGCTGGAGAGGGCCCACCCTTAATGCCGACGAGGAGCGCTGAGTGCGTCACGTCAGCGCTGTGTTCTGGGATGCCTCGCCCCTCTACCCCCCATCCTCCCTCCCCTCCCCACCTGGCGTATGTCCGTTGCCCGCGTGATGGCGCTCCCCGCCTCCTTGACCAGCCGCTCGCGCTCCTTCTTGGCCTCCTCCAGCGCCGCGGCGGTGCTGGACAGGCGCCGCTCGGCCTCGGAGGCGCGCGAGCTCACAGAGGCAAGCGCCTGCTTCACCTGGGGGTGGGGTGGGGGGATTGGGAAGGGGGGTGGGGATGGGGTTTGAGAGGGGTGGAGGGAGGGAAGGGGGACGGCGTGTACCCTTACCACGTGCGCACGGGGGGGCTCGCGGCCGCCTGCGTCTGACCCTGGCCCTGCCCCCCTGCCCCGCCTCCCGCCTCCCCACCTGCGACGCCTCGCCCTCGAAGCGCGCCGCCTGCTGCCTGCTGACGTTGAGCGCCTGCTTGAGGTCGGTGCTCTTGGTGATGGCGATCTGGGGGGGGGAGGGGGGAAGGAGATGCGGTTCAAGGCGTCCACGGAGGCAGCAGGCTCAGCAGTTGCGCAGGGCCAGACAGCAGCACCCCAGCGCAGCGCAGCGCTCTGCCCTTCCCCTCCCCACCTGCGCCGTCTGCACCAGCTTGCCCCGCTGCGCCTCCGCCTCCCGCAGCTCCGCCTCCGCCGCCTGCCAGCGCCGGTTGGCCTCCTGCGCGCGGGCGGTGGCCTCCGACAGCTGCCCGCGGGCGGACTTGAGCTCCGTGTCCAGCTTGGCGGACTGGGGGGGGGAAGGGGTTATGGCAACTCAGCGGGGGCAGGGGGCCAGCGAGGTTCCACAGGGTGCCCTAAACCCCTTCCGCTTTCCCCCCTTCTCTCCTTCCGTTCTCCACTTTGAACGAAAGTCACCTCCCTGGCCCCCCACCTTCTCCTTGAACACGTTGAGCGCCTGCTTGAGGTCCCCGGCCTTGGACAGAGCCATCTGCGCGTCCCGCACCAGCGCCTGCTTCTGGCCCTCGGTCTGGCGGACCTGGTGGGGGGGGGGGCGGGGGGGGTTGGGGGGAAAGTGTCGGGGGCGGCGCCACACGGCCCTCTCGCCCTCTCTGCCCCTCCTCCGCGCCACCTTTCCCCCCACACACCTGCGCCTCCGCCGAGATGAGGCGCCTGTTGGCCTCCTGCGCGCTGCTGGTGGCCTCCGCCAGCCCCGCCTTGGCCGCCTGCAGGTCCGAGTCCAGCCGGGCGGCCTGGGGGGGTGGGGGGGAGGGAGGGGGTGGAGGCGGAGGGTGGTGGTGGTGATCTGTCAGAGCTTGGGTGGGAGGCGTGGGGTCGCAGGCGGGGAACAGCGAGCCAGGCCTCACAGGGGCGAAGGGCCGCCCAGCGGCATCCGCCCCGCCATGACCCCCTCCCCTGCCCTCCCCTGCCCTCCCCTGCCCTCCCCTGCCCTCCCCCCACCGTCTGCTTGGACACGTTGAGCGCCTGCTTGAGGTCCCCCTCGCGGCTGAGGGAGGCGGTGGCCTGGCGGATGAGCGTGGCGTTCTTGGACTCCAGCTCCTGGGGGTTGGGAGGGTTGGGGGGGCGGGGGCGCCACGTGTCAGGGTCCGACAGGGCCGCCCGCGCGCGTAACAACACCCCTCCCCTCCCACACTGCTCCCCTCCCAACTCCCACCCCACACCTGGCCTCCCCTTCCCCTCCCTCCCCACCCCCCTCCCCCACCCCTCCCCCCACCTGCGACGCCTGCCGTGCCGCCATGAGCTCCTGCCTGCTGGCCTCCAGCGCCTGCCGCCCGGTGGCCACCTCCCGCTGCAGCGCCGGCACCTGCACCTCCAGCTCGCGCAGGGCGGCGGACTTGGCGGCCAGGGCCACGTTGGCCTCCTTGACGGCCTTCTCCAGGCTCACGACCTGGGGGGGGGGGGTAGAGGGTGGAAGGAGCGTCAGAGGGAAGGGCCAAGGGAAGGGCGACGCCGCCCTCCGCCCCCGCTGAACCCCCCCCCCCAAACGGGCCAACCTCCTGAGCTAACCGCCGCCCATCCTCTCCTCCCCCGCCCCCGCCCCGCCCCCTCCCAACTGCCCCCCACCTGCTGCCTGCTCTTGTTGAGCGCCTGCTTGAGGTCCTGCATGCGCCCCAGCTCCTGCGAGCGGCTGCGCACCAGGGCCGTGTTGGTGGCCTCCAGCTCGGCGGCCGTGGAGCGGGCGGCGGCCAGGGCGCGCTCGCGCTCGTCCAGGGCCTGCTGCCGGGCCTCGACCTGGCGGGGGGTGGGTAGGAGGTGTTTGTTGCTGAGCGGAGGGTAGGAGGGACGGGTGGTTGCCGAGGGTGCAAGCAGCGCCGGTATGTGCAGCCCTTCCCCCCTGGAAAGCCTCCCTCTGCAGCGCCGCCCCCCGCACCGCACCACCCTCCCCTCCCCCACCTCTGCCGTCTGCTGGTCCAGCGAGGTGCGCAGGCTGCTCAGCTGCCGCGCCCGCTCCTCCAGCTGCTGCGTGGCGCTGTTGACGGCGGTCTCCAGCTTGGCCACCTGGGGGGGGGGGGGCGAAAAGGGTCAGGGGAGTTGCACCGAGTGGAGGAGGGGGGTGTCGCGGTCCCCGGCCCCGTCCCCTAGACTCCTGCTTGCTCTCCCTTCCCCCTTCTTCCCTTCCCCTCCTCCGCGCGTCCGTCTCTCCCGTCCCCCCCTCCGCTCAAACCCCCCCCCCCCACCTGCGCCTTGGTGCTGTTGACCGCCTGCTTGAGGTCCCCCTCGCGGCCCAGGCTCTGCTGCGTGAGCCGCAGCAGGCTGCTGTTGCGCCGCTCCAGCTCGCTGGCCACCGTGCGGGCGGAGTCCAGCTCCTCGCGCATGGCCTCCATCTCCATGCGGGAGGACTGCTGCTGCATCTGGAGCTCGGCAAGCTGCACAGGGGGGGGGAGGTAGGGATGGTAGGGGGGTGGAGCGGAGAGGGAGAGGGGGAGGGTTTCATGGTGGTAAGCGTCGCGTCACCGAGCTCTTGCCAAGCGGAGCTCGCCAACTCTGCTCCCGGGCCTCTAAGTCCGCCTTCCCCTCTTCCCACCAGTGCCCGCCCCCCAGGGCTCACCAGCTGCTTCATCTCCCGGACCTTCTGCTCCTTGGCCTGCAGCTCCGTCTTGACCTGGGTCAGCTCAGCGGCGTCACGGGCGCGCAGGGACAGCTCCTGGGGGGGGAGGGGAGAGGGGGAGGGGGGAAGACAATCTTTGACGATACTGTAATCCAGTACAGGAGGTGGGGTTCGGAGGCTGCGCAGCTTGGGCCGGCGCCCGCTCCTGTACTCTCCCCTGTCAACCTCCGCCGGGAATGCCCACTGCACTCCCCACCCGGCCCCCACACCCCGCCCCCTTATCAGCCACATTCCCCTCGCCTCCCCGTCCCCTCCCCGCCTCCACCTCCCTCCCCCCCACCTGCTTGCTGTAGAGCACGATGGACTGCATGGAGGCCACCTGCCCCTCCAGCGCGGCAACCTGTGGGGGGGGGGGAGGGGCAACAGGGAGTCAGGGGCGGAGCAAGGATGCAAAGGGTGGGGGCTGTGGGGGCTGTGTGGTTGCCGCGCAGAGAGGTCGGGCCGACACGTGCCCCCGCCTCCCCCCGCCTTCGCTACGCACGCGGCCAGGAGGAGAGGCAGCACGGCGGGGGGCTGCGTGCTGGGACGCCTTCCGCCCCCGGCGGCCCCCCAGGGCCCCCGCGTGCACGCATCACAGCCCCCCCCCTACGTCCTCGCCTCGCCCCAGGTCGCCAGACGCAAGCGCAGCCGCAGCTCCGCATGCGGTGTCCGCCCCTCCCCCTCCGCCGCGCTGTCCTCGCCCAGCCCGCCTCTCCCCAGCCTGCGAGTGCCGGCTGCCGACGGCCGCCCCCCCCACCCTGATGCGGGCTTGCCCCCCCCCCTCCGTCCGCCAGCTCAGGTCCCTCCTCCCTTGGTCTGCCCCAGGTGTCGCGGGCCCTGAACGGCCCCCGGCGGCCTCGCTATGCGCGCACGCCACCCCGTTCGCTCCCGCCACGCTTCTGCTCGCAATGCCCCTCTCCTTCATCCCCACCTTGGCCTCCCACCCCACCCCACCCCCTGCCCCACCTTGGCCTCCCGCTCCGTCAGCAGCATGCGCGCCTCCTTGGCCTCCACCGTCAGCAGGGCCACCTGGGGGGGGGGAAACGGGTAGAGTTGCTGCCAAGTACGGCACCCCTCCTCGCCCAGGCTCTGCTCTCCTCAGCCTGCCCACTCGCCTCCTCACCCCGCTCCGCCAACGCCCTCCCCCCTTCTCCCCCCACACACACCTGCGCCTCCAGCTCCCGCAGCATGACCTCCTTGGGCGCCAGGTCGGTCATGAGCGCAGTGGCCTCCTGGGGGGGGGAGGGGGAGTTTGAAGCTGATAAGCGGGAGAGCGTCGAATGGGGGGAGGGGGAGAAGAGGTGGGGGCGGAAGGGCTGTTCAGTGAGGAAGCCGGGAGCCGTCACAGGCCCTCACCTCCCCCACCCCACCCGCACACCAGCCCCGACCCCAGGGCCCCGGGTGCCTTCGTCCCAGCTGGCTTTCCGCCGCGCCTACGCTTCCCCGGCTTACACACGACCCCCCCCCACACACACGACGAGCTTGGCTGATATGCCAGCCCCAGCGTAACCCCGCCCCCGCCGCCATGCGAGGCCGTGCGCTTACACGGCCCAGGGACTGACGTGCTCGTCGGGTGATATGATGGTCTGGCAGGCACCCAGCGCCTAACGGGGATTAAGCCCTGCCCAGACTGATCCCCGCCGTCCCACGGAACCCTGTCCCCCGCACGCCCTCCGCACCCGCACCCGCACGCACACGCCAGCCCCGCCCACCCGCCGGGGTGGGGCCTTGGCTCCGCGGCATGTGGGGATCTCATTCGGAGACCCTTGCCGCGCGGCACCACCCTCACTCTGCACGCTCCACGGCTTCCCCCATGGGTTGCTGCCGTACCGTCGGCCCCGCCCCTCACCACCCCGCCCCCGCGACTCCCCTCCCTCTCTGCCCGCCGGCGGCCACTCGTGTCTTAGGCTTCTCATACTCCCTTGTGCTTCGCCCACCTCCTCCGCTATTGACACCCTTCTTGGCCCGCTCCCCGTTTTCCGCATTGCCTCCGTCGTGGCGCTGCCTTCGACCCTGGTATTTTAGGTGAAAGGGCTTCGGTCTCGCGGGCTGCTCGGTCCGCATGTCTGCTCTGCTTCGCTGTGCCCCTCTGCGCGGCCGGCGGGCCGCACCAGCTCTAGTCTACCCCACTATTACCAGCTACAAACTACGGCTCCGACGCGGCTCCAGCGGCGACACACACGTAACGGGTTCGGGATGGGCGGGATGGGTCGGGCTTCGATTTCCTCGGGCTTTCGGTTCCGTCTCTAAGGCCGGCCGGTTAATCACCGCGCCCACGATTCTCAGGCTCATGCGAGCAGCCCTTCACACACACGACCCCCCCGCCCCCCCACCTTCATGTCCTTGGTGGCCAGCAGCTGGTCCTTGCCGATGCTGATCTGCTGCCGCATCATGGCGATCTGGGTCGGGGGGGAAACGGGGGGAGGGGGGAGAGGGGGGATGAGGAGAGGTGGGGGGCCGGGGTGAAGGTGAGTACAGCGCTAGGCGCGAGAGGGGACCCCAACCCATCCCTCAGCCCCCTCCTACCAGCCCCGTACCAAGACCCCGTCGTTCTGGGAGTGCCTGCCAGGCCGGTCCTCGCAGCAGCAGCAGCTGTGCCTGCACCATCCCCGCCTCCCTGCAGCCCCCTCACATCCCCTCTCGAGCCCCAATAGCCCCCTCCAAACCCCCTCCCCAAACCGTCCCCCCGCCATCCCACCCCCCACCTGCTTCTCCAGGTCCAGCATGCGCCGCTCCTTGTCCGCGATGGCCGCCCGCGCCGCCGCCACCTCGGCCTCCATGGCGGCGTTGGCGGCCTGAGAGGACTGGACGGAGGCCTGCAGCTCGCCCTCGCGGGACCTGGGGGGGTGGAGGGGTGGCGTTGGCGCGCTGTGCTGTGCTGGGCCTGGGCACGTGACCAGCCCCCGAGGGCATCGTGTGGGATGAGGGGTCGTCGCCGCGTGCCACACCGGCAGACAGCCCGCAGCCCGGCCCCAGTCAGAGCGCCGCCCGCCGCCCATCCCTTTGACTCCCCCCGGGCTTGCTGGCTGCCGCGCCGTCTCTCCTTTCGCTCTCCAACTCGCCGTACGGTTACCCCCATTGCCCCCCCCCCCTCCGCCCCCCCACCCACTTGGCTGCCTCCATGACCGCAGCCTTCTCCTCCTTCAGCTCCTCAACCTTTGGAGGGGAGTCAGCACAGGCCAGGGGGCAGAGGTATTGGCATGGACCAGCGGAGAGGCGCCCCCCCTGCCGTCCCCCCACGACTACAACCACGCCCATGCCCATGCCCATCACCCGCCCCGCATGCCCGCCCTCACCTCTGCTGCATCCCCTCAGGAGCTCCCAACCACACGCACAGCCGCCCCGAACACACACGTCCCGCCCCCCCACCTCGGGGCTCCCTCCTCGCCCGCTCCCTCCCCCCCCCCACCTTGCTCTGCAGCTCCTCCGTGGCCCGCGCCTTCTCCTCCTCCTTGGCCTCCAGCTTCTCCCCCAGACGCTCCACGGCCTGGGCCAGGGCGGCGGCCTTGCCGCCCTCGGTGCCCTGGGGGGCAGGGGCGGAGGCGGGGGGGGGCGGGTAGAGGTGGGAGGCGGCGTGGTGGGGAGGTGGCGTGGCCGGGGAGGAGGAGCGCGAACAAGTTCCGGGAGGGGAAGGGCGGTGCGGAGGGAGCAGCAGCGCCCGAACGCCTGTCCTTCCCGGGCCGAGACCCTACAGCCCCGCCAACATCGACAACACGGCCAGTCAAACGAAGCACCCGCCCCCGCCCTGCCCCGCCCCGCCCTGCGGGAAGAGGAAGGAGGCCTTCCAGCTCACCTCTACCCTCATACCTGCTTCCCCCCTCCCTGCACCCTCTCCCCCCCGCCCGCCGTCCCCCCCTCCCTTCCCCCCACCCTGCCCTCCCCCCCACACCTTCTGGAACTGCTGCAGCCCCAGGAAGGCCCCGATGCCGCCCAGCACCGTGGCCCCCACCGCCTGGATGTTGAAGCCGCCACCGCCCTCGCCCCCCGCCCCGCCGCCCCCGCTGGCGCTGCTGGAGGCGCCGCGGGAGGCGGCGGAGGAGGAGACGACGGACTTGCGGGGGCGCTGGGGGGCAGGGGGCGTGAGCTCGGGGGGAGGGGAAGGGGGCGGGGGCGCGGGCTCCGAGGTCGCCGCCGTCTCCTCCCGGCCCTGGCGCTTGCGTTCCCGCCGCTCGCGTCGGGCCGCCGCGCGGGCCTCCTTGGACTTCTCCGCTGCGGCGCTCTGCGACGGGATGCAGCCGGGGGGAGGAGGCATGGATAACGTCCGGACCGTGCGTGGCCGCCCGCAGCTGAATCGGACGCACGACACTGTATGAGACGCCATACGGAGGAGCCACGGGAGCAGCTGCATGTTCCACACGGTTCCGAGCACAGTTGAGGCTACTGCGTGCACAGCATAGGCCTTCCGGGAGCTAAGCGACACGAATCCATATCTTTCGTGCCGATAGCCCCGCTCGCAGCGAGCCTCATGGCCCTCGCCGCGCCAGGCGTCCTGGTCAGCACGACCTTTGCACCCTAGAGCCGCAATTCTCCGCGTCTAGCTTCTACAGCTGAACGCACAGCACCGACACCGTCGTAATCGTGCACTAGAGAGATCTGGGAGCACCACCGGTAGGCAGGTGAAAGCTAAGCGGCAAACATGCAAACAATGTGGCCCCAAACGCAGTCAACGCTTCTACTGCCCCAATTCTGGCCCTTCAAGCGACCTCCTCACCTCAACAGCAGCCCAGGCAGGGCCTGTCAGTGATACCAGCATGCTTGCAGCGCCCCCAAGCAGTCCCAGCCGCCTCGTCGGGGAGGCTGACCGGCCGTTAACGTCCTCTGGCTGCGAGCGACATGCCACTTGACCTGCCCTGGCATTAGGGCGTTTACTGGCAAGGCGCCGAGCGACGCTGCCCTGCTTCGGAGCAGGGCTGCGCACTTGCGCCTTATTTAGTTCCAGCATCCTGTCCGTAAATGTCCAAACTAGCTAGAGTGAAGCAAGCTACGCGACGAGTGGGCAGTGCACGCCATAGGAGGATTGACTCGAGAGGGCCGAGCTGGACCATGCAAGCCTTCCCCGGACGCCCCCGCTCCCGGGCGCTGCATCTGCAAGCGGCTACTGTTTAGGTTTGTCCCGTTGTAGCTTGCATGCGGCTCGCTGGCTCAAGGCACGGCGCCGACCCGGCGGGTCGTCACAACCATTGTTGACACGGGATCCCCCGGACCCTCCATTGTGCCTCTTAGCTACGTGCCCTACGCTATCGGCCACGATCCAGGAACCAAGGAGCCTTAGGTCCCCTCGTGGACTGGTTGAACTCTGCTTCTCAACCCGCCCGGCTATCTGCTGCGCCGCGACCGCTCAGCATGCGCGTGGCAATGCGCCGGAGGCGGCAGCGCTGTCACCCAGCGAGCACGTGGCACTCAGCAGCCACTGGGGCAGGCAGGGTCTGCTGGGGGGCGGGGTTAGCTGGGGCCCGAGCCCACAGGCACCGTAGGGCGCCCTCGCCCCTGCTGCCCCCCTGCCCCTCGTGTTCGGCTGCTCCCGCCCTCCAGTTGCGTGTGTGCCGCCTGCATGCCGCTCGCATCTGCCCCCGGAGTACCCGCGATTACCGCCCACCAACTCTCCCTCTCCCTCGGCCTCGACCCCCTGCTACTGTTCCCGCTCATCTGCACCTCCCCCTGGGAGTGGCCGACTGACGGTTGCGTGCCCCGCTGCTGCTGATGCGGATGCTGGCAGGAGGGGGAGGGGCGAGGGCACGGCCATGCACCCACCCACCTTCCCCCCCCTTGGTCCGTCTCGGGCTTTCCGTTGCGTCTCCCTTTACCCGTGTAGCTTAGACCCCTGTAACCCGACTAGTGTTTTTTACATCTCTATGCATGCAGCTTTTCAAATGTAATCCTTCTCGACCTCCCCGATAGTGTCAAGTGATTGGCAGTCTCCCGCGCGGACTAGCGCATCACTATGGGGACGCGGAACCCCAGTTAGGAGCCCAGTTAGAGGGCTGCAACTGGGCGCCAACTGGGCGCCGAACTGGGCTGTAACTGGTCAAAGTGGGCCTCTAACTTGGTCCCTAACGCGCCCCAAGACGTGTTCACAGCGTTTCGTATGTAGCTCTTCTCGACCCCCCGAACAGTGTCGATTGATTGGTCTCCCGCGCAGTCTAGTGCCTGTCCTTCTCTCAACCCCAACAGCGGGCTTCATGTGCTCACAGCCCATGGCCGATGGCCTCTTGCTCCCCTCACCGCCACCTCCCGGTTCACCCATACTAACATCGCAACGCAAGCCCACCGAGGGGCATCGCTACCAATCATTGACATGGAACAAGCCACCCCCCCGCCACCCCCGGCACACAGCCCCCCTGTCCTCCACGGCAGGCGTCCTGACACGCTGCACTGGGGCCTGCTTTGCAGGTGGGACCCTTCTGACGCATGGAAGCAGGCGCCAGCTGCATGCTGGCAGCTGTCGCAGAGGTCCCTGGGGTCACACCGCCCCAACTTGAGACCCCACGCCCAGCCGCCCCCACACACGCCGCCCCTCGCGCCAAGCGAGTGCATGCGGCGCCTCAGCCCGCCCGCCGCCGCCACCCCCCCTGACCCCTCTACTTGAGCCCCAGCAGCCGCGCCGCCTGCGCCTGCCGCAGCGCCTGACGCAGGTGCTCAGGGGTGAGGGGCGGCAGGGCCCGCGCCAGGGCGTCTGCCCGCCGCACCAGAGCCGCCGCCGTCTGGATTACCGCCGCCAGTGAGCCCTCAGCACTGCGGGTGGGCGGACAGGGAGAGCAGAAGGGGTCAGGGGTGCATGGGCGATCCCGCAGCATGGCAGGCAAGCGCACAGCAAGGAAGGACACTTGCGTGTCCAGCATTGCCCAGTCCTTGCCCCTCTCCCCCTCTGTCTGTGGTCGTCACTCACGCGAGCGCCGTGCGGCTGGCCTCCCACGCCTTGAGCCCCTGCTCCAGCTCCTGCACCTGCGCCTCCACCGCCGCCATCGGCCCCAGCACCAGGGCGGCCCCCACCAGCCCCCGCAGCTGCTCCGCGCTGAAGCCCTCCGTGGCAGAGGCCAGCGCGCTCAGCACGGACTCGCGGTCGGCGCCGCTGGGGCCCTGCAGCCCCGGGGCCAGGCCGCTGCCCGCGGGCAGGGCCGCGGCGGCGGCGTCCCGCCACAGCACGTGGGACGTGGCGGGGCCCAGGGCGGCGGCGAGGCGCGTGCGGACGGTGCGGGCCAGGTTGGCGGGGGCGCGGTGGGCGAGGCGGTCGAGGTGCGTTGCGAGGAGCGCCTTGCGCTGCTGGGAGGACAGGTGCGCGGGCGTCTGGCGGGGCGGCGAGGGGAGGGAGCAAGGGGCGGAGGGAAGGCGTGAGCGCAGGGCAGTCAGGCGTGGACCGGGGTGGAGCAGTCACGTTGTCATCTGGCAGTGAGGTGAGATTGCATGGCCCAGACCCGGCGGATCCTGTGTATACTGTGTAGTAAGGCGCGTTGACACGACCCCGCCCGCCCGGGATGTAAGCCGAGGCATGCTTCCCCGCCCATGACATCCGGAGGCTTTTGGGAGCTCAAACGGGATGTGACACCGGACCCCAGGCTGGCTAGCCTCCCACCCTCTCCCACCCTTGCGTTCCTCACCGACACAGAGCTCGAGCTGTACAGGTAGGCGGCCCCGAGAATGGAAACCGAGGCCGCAGTGATGTAGAGCGCCGGCCGCACCCAGTGGTCCGACGATGCGGTGACACGACCGCTCGAGGAGTAGGACGCCTGCACAGCACGTTCGCGGGGCGATACGTAAGCCGAGCCGCGAAACAAGCGGCAGAGGGAGGTATTACACGCTTGGCACCAGTCGCTGCGGCCTCACCTGCTTGCCAGGGGTCTCGCCGGACACGACTCCGAGCATGTAGTCCATCGCCTTGAACAGGCTTGTCATTCTGGGCTTGTTCGGGTTCTCACAGCACTGAGGGCGGTATGTGTATTGATTAGAAGCTTGAAGGATGCGATGTCGGCGCCTGGCGCCTCGGGTCGGCTATGAAGGAGTCCGCGAGTACGGCGGGGTCGCGCTGGGTCGCGTCGCCCAAGGCCAGCGAGCAAGACGCCAAGACATTTGCTCGTTTAGTAAGACACTTGACGTAGCTACACATATAGCGAGGAACGGGGCGGGGGTAAGCTAGAAGGCCGCGACGCGACATGGCTTGACACGACCCTAGCCCCAACTCATGGACGTGACCCCCGACGTGACCTGCGGGCAGGCGTGACCCGCACCCCTCGACTCCTGGTGGTCAGCTTAGGCTTTGACCATACACATACACACCCGCAATCAGGCGTGATGTTGTATACGGTTGTGCGGCCTCCAATAACACTGCGTCCGTCCCCTGCCCCTTCCCCGTGCCCGTGCCCGTGCCCCGTGCGGCCTCGTGGGTCTCACGAGGTCAGCACACTCCAGCGCCGGTGTGTGCCGTCGCCTCTTGGACGCAGTTACCCGTCGAGCCTGAACGTGGCCGCTGCTTGGGCCTCGGTCGCCTGGCTTGAACGCTTCAGGCACCCAGCCAGGCAGGCGCCTCTTTGCTGTGCATTCCCTCGCTCTCTCGCTTGCGTTGCCCCGCATGCACCCAGCAGTCCCCCTCCTGCGCCCCAAGCCCGGGCAGGCAGCTGCAGCCAGACAGATCCGGGCAAGGTTGCTGGTCATTCCAAATACCTGGGTTCTAGTCTTGCCCTTGCCCGCCCGAGGTAGCCACCCGGGCCCAACCCGCCCTCCCGGTTGACCGCCCCTCCCTGGATTAGCGCTTCCGGTCGTTACAAGTGAGCTCCGTGCGTGCTCGTCTGCGCCGACAAGTGTCCATTACATTGCTATGCACACAGCTTTTCGTATGTAGCTCTTCTCGACCCCCCGAACAGTGTCGATTGATTGGTCTCCCGCGCAGTCTAGTGCCTGTCCTTCTCTCAACCCCAACAGCGGGCTTCATGTGCTCACAGCCCATGGCCGATGGCCTCTTGCTCCCCTCACCGCCACCTCCCGGTTCACCCATACTAACATCGCAACGCAAGCCCACCGAGGGGCATCGCTACCAATCATTGACATGGAACAAGCCACCCCCCCGCCACCCCCGGCACACAGCCCCCCTGTCCTCCACGGCAGGCGTCCTGACACGCTGCACTGGGGCCTGCTTTGCAGGTGGGACCCTTCTGACGCATGGAAGCAGGCGCCAGCTGCATGCTGGCAGCTGTCGCAGAGGTCCCTGGGGTCACACCGCCCCAACTTGAGACCCCACGCCCAGCCGCCCCCACACACGCCGCCCCTCGCGCCAAGCGAGTGCATGCGGCGCCTCAGCCCGCCCGCCGCCGCCACCCCCCCTGACCCCTCTACTTGAGCCCCAGCAGCCGCGCCGCCTGCGCCTGCCGCAGCGCCTGACGCAGGTGCTCAGGGGTGAGGGGCGGCAGGGCCCGCGCCAGGGCGTCTGCCCGCCGCACCAGAGCCGCCGCCGTCTGGATTACCGCCGCCAGTGAGCCCTCCGCACTGCGGGTGGACGGACAGGGAGAGCAGAAGGGGTCAGGGGTGCATGGGCGATCCCGCAGCATGGCAGGCAAGCGCACAGCAAGGAAGGACACTTGCGTGTCCAGCATTGCCCAGTCCTTGCCCCTCTCCCCCTCTGTCTGTGATCGTCACTCACGTGAGCGCCGTGCGGCTGGCCTCCCACGTCTTGAGCCCCTGCTCCAGCTCCTGCACCTGCGCCTCCACCGCCGCCATCGGCCCCAGCACCAGGGCGGCCTCCACCAGCCCCCGCAGCTGCTCCGCGCTGAAGCCCTCCGTGGCAGAGGCCAGCGCGCTCAGCACGGACTCGCGGTCGGCGCCGCTGGGGCCCTGCAGCCCCGGGGCCAGGCCGCTGCCCGCGGGCAGGGCCGCGGCGGCGGCGTCCCGCCACAGCGCGTGGACGTGGCGGGGCCCAGGGCGGCGGCGAGGCGCGTGCGGACGGTGGCGGGCCAGGTTGGCGGGGGCGCGGTGGGCGAGGCGGTCGAGGTGCGTTGCGAGGAGCGCCTTGCGCTGCTGGGAGGACAGGTGCGCGGGCGTCTGGCGGGGGCGGCGAGGGGAGGGAGCAAGGGGCGGAGGGGAAGGCGTGAGCGCAGGGCAGTCAGGCGTGGACCGGGGTGGAGCAGTCACGTTGTCATCTGGCAGTGAGGTGAGATTGCATGGCCCAGACCCGCGGATCCTGTGTATACTGTGTAGTAAGGCGCGTTGACACGACCCCGCCCGCCCGGGATGTAAACGAGGCATGCTTCCCCGCCCATGACATCCGGAGGCTTTTGGGAGCTCACACGGGATGTGACACCGGACCCCAGGCTGGCTAGCCTCCCACCCTCTCCCACCCTTGCGTTCCTCACCGACACAGAGCTCGAGCTGTACAGGTAGGCGGCCCCGAGAATGGAAACCGAGGCCGCAGTGATGTAGAGCGCCGGCCGCACCCAGTGGTCCGACGATGCGGTGACACGACCGCTCGAGGAGTAGGACGCCTGCACAGCACGTTCGCGGGGCGATACGTAAGCCGAGCCGCGATACAAGCGGCAGAGGGAGGTATTACACGCTTGGCACCAGTCGCTGCGGCCTCACCTGCTTGCCAGGGGTCTCGCCGGACACGACTCCGAGCATGTAGTCCATCGCCTTGAACAGGCTTGTCATTCTGGGCTTGTTCGGGTTCTCACAGCACTGAGGGCGGTATGTGTATTGATTAGAAGCTTGAAGGATGCGATGTCGGCGCCTGGCGCCTCGGGTCGGCTATGAAGGAGTCCGCGAGTACGGCGGGGTCGCGCTGGGTCGCGTCGCCCAAGGCCAGCGAGCAAGACGCCAAGACATTTGCTCGTTAGTAAGACACTTGACGTAGCTACACATATAGCGAGGAACGGGGCGGGGGTAAGCTAGAAGGCCGCGACGCGACATGGCTTGACACGACCCTAGCCCCAACTCATGGACGTGACCCCCGACGTGACCTGCGGGCAGGCGTGACCCGCACCCCTCGACTCCTGGTGGTCAGCTTAGGCTTTGACCATACACATACACACCCGCAATCAGGCGTGATGTTGTATACGGTTGTGCGGCCTCCAATAACACTGCGTCCGTCCCCTGCCCCTTGCCCGTGCCCGTGCCCGTGCCCCGTGCGGCCTCGTGGGTCTCACGAGGTCAGCACACTCCAGCGCCGGTGTGTGCCGTCGCCTCTTGGACGCAGTTACCCGTCGAGCCTGAACGTGGCCGCTGCTTGGGCCTCGGTCGCCTGGCTTGAACGCTTCAGGCACCCAGCCAGGCAGGCGCCTCTTTGCTGTGCATTCCCTCGCTCTCTCGCTTGCGTTGCCCCGCATGCACCCAGCAGTCCCCCTCCTGCGCCCCAAGCCCGGGCAGGCAGCTGCAGCCAGACAGATCCGGGCAAGGTTGCTGGTCATTCCAAATACCTGGGTTCTAGTCTTGCCCTTGCCCGCCCGAGGTAGCCACCCGGGCCCAACCCGCCCTCCCGGTTGACCGCCCCTCCCTGGATTAGCGCTTCCGGTCGTTACAAGTGAGCTCCGTGCGTGCTCGTCTGCGCCGACAAGTGTCCGTTACATTGCTATGCACAACAGCTTTTCGTATGTAGCTCTTCTCGACCCCCCCGAACAGTGTCGATTGATTGGTCTCCCGCGCAGTCTAGTGCCTGTCCTTCTCTCAACCCCAACAGCGGGCTTCATGTGCTCACAGCCCATGGCCGATGGCCTCTGCTCCCCTCACCGCCACCTCCCGGTTCGCCCATACTAACATCGCAACGCAAGCCCACCGAGGGGCATCGCTACCAATCATTGACATGGAACAAGCCACCCCCCGGCCACCCCCGGCACACAGCCCCCCTGTCCTCCACGGCAGGCGTCCTGACACGCTGCACTGGGGCCTGCTTTGCAGGGTGGGACCCTTCTGACGCATGGAAGCAGGCGCCAGCTGCATGCTGGCAGCTGTCGCAGAGGTCCCTGGGGTCACACCGCCCCAACTTGAGACCCCACGCCCAGCCGCCTCCACACACGCCGCCCCTCGCGCCAAGCGAGTGCAGCGGCGGCCTCAGCCCGCCCGCCGCCGCCACCCCCCCTGACCCCTCTACTTGAGCCCCAGCAGCCGCGCCGCCTGCGCCTGCCGCAGCGCCTGACGCAGGTGCTCAGGGGTGAGGGGCGGCAGGGCCCGCGCCAGGGCGTCTGCCCGCCGCACCAGAGCCGCCGCCGTCTGGATTACCGCCGCCAGTGAGCCCTCCGCACTGCGGGTGGACGGACAGGGAGAGCAGAAGGGGTCAGGGGTGCATGGGCGATCCCGCAGCATGGCAGGCAAGCGCACAGCAAGGAAGGACACTTGCGTGTCCAGCATTGCCCAGTCCTTGCCCCTCTCCCCCTCTGTCTGTGATCGTCACTCACGCGAGCGCCGTGCGGCTGGCCTCCCACGCCTTGAGCCCCTGCTCCAGCTCCTGCACCTGCGCCTCCACCGCCGCCATCGGCCCCAGCACCAGGGCGGCCCCCACCAGCCCCCGCAGCTGCTCCGCGCTGAAGCCCTCCGTGGCAGAGGCCAGCGCGCTCAGCACGGACTCGCGGTCGGCGCCGCTGGGGCCCTGCAGCCCCGGGGCCAGGCCGCTGCCCGCGGGCAGGGCCGCGGCGGCGGCCGTCCCGCCACAGCGCGTGGGACGTGGCGGGGCCCAGGGCGGCGGCGAGGCGCGTGCGGACGGTGCGGGCCAGGTTGGCGGGGGCGCGGTGGGCGAGGCGGTCGAGGTGCGTTGCGAGGAGCGCCTTGCGCTGCTGGGAGGACAGGTGCGCGGGCGTCTGGCGGGGCGGCGAGGGGAGGGAGCAAGGGGCGGAGGGAAGGCGTGAGCGCAGGGCAGTCAGGCGTGGACCGGGGTGGAGCAGTCACGTTGTCATCTGGCAGTGAGGTGAGATTGCATGGCCCAGACCCGGCGGATCCTGTGAAGAAAGGCGCGTTGACACGACCCCGCCCGCCCGGGATGTAAGCCGAGGCATGCTTCCCCGCCCATGACATCCGGAGGCTTTTGGGAGCTCACACGGGATGTGACACCGGACCCCAGGCTGGCTAGCCTCCCACCCTCTCCCACCCTTGCGTTCCTCACCGACACAGAGCTCGAGCTGTACACGTAGGCGGCCCCGAGAACGGAAACCGTGGCCGCAGTGATGTAGAGCGCCGGCCGCACCCAGTAGTCCGACGATGTGGTGACACGACCGCTCGAGGAGTAGGACGTCTGCACAGCACGTTCGCGGGGCGATACGTAAGCCGAGCCGCGATACAGGCGGCAGAGGTATAAGATAAGCTTGGCACCAGTCGCTGCGGCCTCACCTGCTTGCCAGGGGTCTCGCCGGACACGACTGCGAGCTTGTAGTCCATCGCCTTGAACAGGCTTGTCATTCTGGGCTTGTCCGGGTTCTCAAAGCACTGAGGATTGTATGCGTATTGATTAGAAGCTTGAAGGGTGTGATGTCGGCGCCTGGCGCCTCGGGTCGGCTATGAAGGAGTCCGCGAGTACGGCGGGGTCGCGTCGCTCAAGGCCAGCGAGCAAGGCGGCAAGACATGTGCTCCTTCATTATAGACCCTTACCGTAGCTACATATAGAGCGAGAACGGGGCGGGGGTAAGCTAGAAGGCCGCGGCGCGACATCGCTTGACACGAGGTCGGCCCCAACCCATGGACGTGACCCCGACATGACCTGCGGCCAGACGTGACCCGCACCCCTCGCCTCCTGGTGGACAGCTTAGGCTTTGACCATACACACAAAGGCACCCGCAATCAGGCGTGATGTTGTATACGGTTGTGCGGCCTCCAAGAACACTGCGTCCGTCCCCTGCCCCTTGCCCGTGCCCGTGCCCCGTGCGGCCTCGTGGGTCTCACGAGGTCAGCACACTCCAGCGCCAGTGCGTCACCTCGCAGTTGCCCGTCGAGCCTGAACGTGGCCGCTTCTTGGGCTTCGGTCGCCTGGCTTGAACGCTTCAGGCACCCAGCCAGGCAGGCGCCTCTCTGCTGTGCACTCCCTCACTCCCTCGCTCGACTTGCCCCGCATGCACCCAGCAGTCCCCCCTCCTGCGCCCCAAGCCCGGGCAGGCAGCTGCAGCCAGACAGATACGATCAAGGTTGCTGGTCATTCCGCATACCTTGCTCGCCCGAGGTAGACCCCCGGCCCCAGCCCTCCCTCCGGAGGTAGGTGCTGGTAGGTTGGTGCCCCTCCCTGGAATTGGCACTTGCGGTCGTCACAAGTGAGCTCCGTGCGTGCTCGTCTGCGCCAACAAGTGCTCGTTACATCGCTATGCGCGCAGCGTTTTTTAGAATAGCCCTTCTCGACCCCTTTCCCCAGCGCCAGGTGATTGGTCTCCCGCGCGGACTAGCGCATGTCCTCTTCTCAACCCCAACAGCTAGCGGGCTTCACTTGCTCACAACCCCTGGCCGATGGCCCCTGGCTCCGCTCACCGCCAGCTCCCGCCCCTCAGCCTAAGTGCATCTTTCCAGCCGCACGCCTTCGGCGCCCTCTCCGCGCGCTGCGTAGAAGCCCCCCCCTGCATACTTAAGATGAGCAGCCTCTCCAACCACCAATGACCCTCACTGCTCCTCCCGCCGCCGCTCCGCACCTCCCGCGGCCACCCCGACCGCCACTGCACGCGGTGCCCGGCCCTCGGCCCCCTCGGGCCCCGCAGGCGGCGGCGCCGTGCCCTTGGCCGCGCCCTCCGGGACCTCCACGCCGCTCCGCCCCTCGCCCCCCTCCTCCCCCTCGCCCCCCTCCTCCCCCTGCTGCCCCTGCTGCTGCTGCTCCGGCGGCGGCGCGGTGCGGTGTCGGCCGCTGCTGCCCGGCCCCAGCGGCTCGAAGGCGGCTGCGTGCACTGCCGCCACGCGGCGGGGCTTGGTGAGGCCGGGCTCGCCCCAGATGGCGTGCACGCGGGGCAGGCGGGCGGCGGCGTAGGCGGCCAGGGCCTGGGGGGGCGGGGTTGGGGGTTGGGGTTGGGGGGGCGTCGGCGGAGCTGGAGCCACAGAGGCGTGTGTCAGGACGGTTGAGGAGGCCTGGGTATACCCGCGACGCACGACTAGGCCATCCAGCAGCCCTGCAGCAGCACCCCTTCCCATGGCCCTCCTCCTGCCCCCACTGCTTCTCCGCCCCGCCCCCCCCCCGCCGCCCCACCTCCCGCGTGGGTCCGTGCCTCCTCAGCGCCCCCCCCAGCTCCGCCACGTCCTCCCAAGCCATGTTGAGGCCCATGCCGTCCGGGGGGCCGGTGTGCGCTGCGTCGCCCAGGACCACCACGTTGCCGGTGACCCAGTCGGGGGCCTGGGGGGTGGGGGGGTGGGGGGGGTGGGGGACGCAGGGGGTGGGGTGGGGTAGGAGAGCGGGGTTGGTTGGGGGGGTCGGGAGAGCGGGGGTTAGGCGGGTGGCGGTGGTGTGGGCCTGAGGCCTGGCGCTGTACGTCCGCTGGAGCAAAGTTGCCCGATGCGGTTGTTGCTTGCTCGGTTGGCCTCCGTCCCCTCCCTCCCCCCCCCCTCACCCCCCGGATGGCCTCCGTGTCGTGTGTGCAGTAGCCGTGCTCCGTGACCGCCCCCGCCTGCGTGCGCCCCAGCAGGTCGATGAGGGGGGCCGGGTGGGAGCGGAACACGGCCAGGACGCGGGACCGGGGGTCGGCGCCCTCCTGGCCTGGGGTGGGGGGGAGGGGTGGGGGGTGGGGTGGGGGGGCCGTAGGTAGGGGGATGAGGAGAGCTGGTGGTGAGGAGGAGGGGCTGGGTGAGAAGCCCAGGGGAGGCAAGCGCCTGGACTGTGCAGGGCGGGACTTAGGGCCGCACGTGCGGGGGCCCCTGGCACTAGTGCCGCAGCGGACACCCTGAGACTGGGGGGGATGAGGGCGCACAGCCCGGGTAGGCATGTTCCCCCTTGCCCTGATCCCCTTCCCCCACCTCCCGCCCCCCCACCTGTCTGCTGAATGCCCAGGTCGGAGTCCCCGCGGTGGGGGCTCCAGGGGGGCAGGCCTGCGGGAGGGGGGGAAGGGGGGGTGTTGGGTTTGGCGGTTTGGGGTTTGGGGCCGGGAAGCCAGGAGACAGTGGAGGGTCAGAGTGCATGGCGGCCCAGGGACATCCATACCACCAAGTGAGCCCCTTCGCCGCTCCCGCCGCCGCGCCCCCGTCCCGGCCCCCCCACCCCACCCGCCGCCTCCACGTCCGCCGCCGGTGCCACGCAGGTCCACACGAAGCGGCCCCCGTTGATGGGGTACACCAGGGCGGTGCGCTCGGGGGGCTGGGGGGGGGGAGGGGGTGGGGGTGGGGGGGGTGGAGGGTGGAATGGGGTGGGGCGGAGGGTACGGAGCATTCCTCGTTGAAGATTTATTTGCGAGCCAAGGGGAGGATACCCAGGGGAGCTCCGCCACAGGCTGAAGCCCCCAAGCTCTACCCTCGCACGAGCTCCCCTCCCCATGCCCACTCCCCTCCCGCGTCCCCCACTCCCATCAGGGCCCCTTCCTCCCCACGGGCTCCCCCAACGGCCGCCCGCTTTTCCCCTCCCCTCCCCCCCCCCCTTCTCCCCCCCCCCCACCTGCCCCCCCGCCAGCCACCACACGCACTGCCCCCGCTCCCCCGCCTCCCGCAGCAGCTCGGGCACCTGCAGGGGGGTGGAGGGGGAGGGAGGGGGGAGGGGGAGGGGGGGAGTGCTAGCGGCTCGAGGCAAGCCGGCAGAGCAGTCGGCATCTCCCCTCCCCCACCCTGACCCTGGACTCAACCGGGGCGCAGGTGGGGACCGACCCTCGCCCTCGCAACTGGGTTTGAGTGAACAGTAGAATGCAGGAGCAGAACGGGGGGGACTACCTCGCGCCC
This sequence comes from Edaphochlamys debaryana, assembly GCA_016858145.1. Classification (NCBI taxonomy): domain Eukaryota; kingdom Viridiplantae; phylum Chlorophyta; class Chlorophyceae; order Chlamydomonadales; genus Edaphochlamys; species Edaphochlamys debaryana. Next base: position 336,441 of record JAEHOE010000043.1, read on the forward strand.
GCCAGCGCTGTGACCTGGGGATGGGCACCTGCCCCTGACCCTGCTGCAAAGCCCCATCCCGGGCCCGCATGCACCTCCCCTGCCCCCACCCTCCCCTCCACCCTCCCCTCCACCCTCCCCTCCACCCTCCCCACCTGCGCCATGTCCTCATAGTCCACCAGGGCCCGCCATATGACCTTGCCCCGGTACGTGGGCAGCAGGGGGGGGCCGGAGGCGCCCATCGCCTGACAGCAGGGGAGGAGGGGGCGGGGGAGCGGGGCAACACGAGTGGTCCCGGGCACACGCCGTCGCCCTGCCTCCCCGCCGACACCGCTGCGTCCTGCACACCACCCCTCTGGCTGACCGCCGTTTCCCCCCTCCCATGCTGGGCACACCCCCGCCACCCCAGCGCAGCTACAGCTGACCCACCCATACCCCCCCTCCACCCTCGACCTTGCTCCTCGCCTCCCCCCCTTTTGCCTCCCCCCCCCATGCCTCCCCCCCCCCCCTTGCCCCCCCCCCCCACCAGGCGCTTGGTGCGGCTGTAGAAGCCGTCCGTGGCCACCACCAGTCCGGCGGTGATGCGCCGCCGCTGGGGGCCGTCGCCGTCGCCGTCGCCGCTCCCCGGCTCCTGCGGGGTGTGCGTGTGGGGGGGGGGGCGAAGTGGGTGGCAGGAAACTCCATGCCAGCCTTCACCCACGCCACCAGCATCCCCACTCCCCGCTCGGCACACCCACACCCACGAGTGCCGCCCTGCCTGCCCCCTCCCGCATCCCCCCCCCCCGGCCCACCACGTCAGCACCCCCCCACGCCCCCCTCACCCCCCCCCACCTCCAGCGTCAGCACCGCGGGCCTGCCCCCCGGCTCCCCCGGCTCCAGCCCCACCACCCGGGTGCGGAAGGACACGGTGCCTGGGGGTGGGGGGTGGGGGGGTGGGTGGGAGGGAGCGTGGGGTGGGTATGTGGCAGGGGAAGGGTAAATGAAGAGCGTCCCTCCCTTACAGCCGCCCCCCGGAGCCCTCCCTCCTGCACCCCCCCCCCTCACCCTCCGGCAGTGCCCGGTGCAGGGCCTCCCGGATGTCCCCCCAGTGCACCATGACCTTGGTGTGGCCGTGAGCCTGGGGGGGGGGAGGGGGGGGGGGGAGAAGCAGTGGGGAAGAGGGGCGGGCGGCCATGGGCGAAGGGTGCCTCCATCTGTGCGCCTTGACGTCGCAGGAGAGGGGCGGCAGCGTCTGACCCAGGGGGTAGTGGCCATCCCCCCATCCCCCCCCATCCCCCCCCATCCCATCCCATCCCATCCCGCCTCACCCTTTCCTCCGCTGCGTGGTCCTCAGGGGGCGTCTGGAAGGGGAGCGGACGCCCCTGCTCGTCCTGGGGGGGTAGGGGGGGGAAACGGAGGGAGGCTGCTGGCACACCGACACACACCAACCGACCGACCGAAGAGCAGCCCAACCCACGCTAACCCACCCCCACGGCCCCTCTCTTCCCCGCACAACCCATCTCCCTCCCCCCACGCCCTGTCCCCTCCCCCCACGCCCTGTCCCCTCCCCCCCCACCAGGTAGATGGACCCCGCAATGAGAATGCCTCGGGCCCGGACGCTGAGGGCGGGGGGGGGGGCGAGCGAGCGGAACAGGCTGGGGATGTCAGAGGTCCGCGTGGGGCCCCGCCCCATCCGCCAGGCACACCGGCAGCCCTGGCCTGGTGCCTGGCGTGGCTGCGGCCCTGCCTCAGCCCCTGCCTTCCCCCACCTGCCCTTCCAGCCCAACCCCCCGCCCGCCTGACATCGAGTACTCCCTCCCCTTCCCCCCTCCTCCCCTCCCCTCCTCTCCCCCCACCTCCCCCCACCTCTCCGCCAGCTCCGAGTCCACTGCGTGCAGCGCCCGCCAGCCGTTGACTCCGATGAGCACCCCCGCGCCCTGCGGCCGGTAGCCGGGGGCGGCCTCGAGGACCTGGGGGGGGGGGGGAGGGGGAGGGGGAGCAGGGGCAAGGAGGGGAGTTCAGGACAGCTGCACGCACGCCGACATCACCCTCCCTGCCTTGCCACCCAAGTCACCCGGCCTCCCTGACCTGCCTCGCCTCCCCTCCTCCCCCTCCCCTCCCCTCCCCGCCCCCACCTTGACGCTGCGCCCCGGTGCCACCGCCATCAGCGCCTTGGCCGCCAGCAGCCCCGCGGGGCCGCCCCCCACCACCGCATAGTCGTAGTGCTCAGCAGCGGGCGCAGCACGCGCAGCATCGTCCGCGTGCGCGGGGCGCGCCATGGGGCCCAGCAGGCGCCGCAGGGGGCAGCGGGCGGGGGCGGCCGGGCGGGGGCTCAGGCGGCCCAGCGGGAGGGGCGCAGCGGGGCCGGCGCGGGCGGAGGCGGCGGCGGGCTGGCAGCGGCGTTGGTGTGGGGGGCTGTTGGCGCTGGCAGCGGAGGCGGCGAGGGGTGCGCCGCGGGGGCTGCAGCGGGGGAGTGAGCTCTGGGCTGGTGCTTGGGCAGTGCCTGCGCCTGGGCCGCGGAGGCTGCAGAGCATGGCGCCGCGGCGAGGGGGGCGGCCGAGGGCGCTCGACTCGCGACTCGACAGTTGCGCTTCGCTGGCGACTGCGCAGTGCGGTTGACGAGGAAGCCTTGAGGTGTTGAGTGTTGAACTGCTGGTGCTACCGGAGTCTGTATATGTAACGCCGCAAACCCCGCGGACCTCTTTCTGCGTGTGCGGCCCCGCTGCCCCTCGGACGCTGACGCCGGGGCCACACGCGCGCGTGGTGGGAGCCGGAGCCGGACCCGAGGGCCCCTCGCTGCGTGGCTGGAGGTGCCGGCACGAGCTCACAGCTCGCACCTCCCACGCCCTCCGCACGCTGGACCCCTTACCCCGCCTCCCCCCTCACCCGCCCGGTCTCCCCCGCATCCCCACCTAACAGCCCCTCCCGCCTCCCTTCCCCCGGCCTGCACTCCCCCTACCGCCCCCCCTGCCGGTCGAACCCCAGCCGCTGCCAGCCCCCCAGCCCGAACATCCACACCACGATGGGCACGTGGTGCGCCACCGCCGCCGCCGCCAGGCTGCCGCCCGTGGCCCAGTAGGCGGCGGAGCAGGCGGCCCCCAGCGCCCCGGCCAGAGCCAGGAAGCGCCAGTCCTGGAAGACGGCGCGGCTGGGGCGCAGGGGGGGTGGGGGGCAGGCAGGGCGGCGGCAAGGGGGGGGGCCAACGCGTGGGGCAGGTGCAGGCAGGCGCTGACGGCCGGATACCTCACGTGTGGGTTTGGGTGAGAGCTTCGTGCCCCGTTCCCCGCCCCGCTCGGCCCACCTCTGGGGCCGTGGGTTGGCCAGGTGAGCCACCACGAACAGAGCCAGGGGGCCGACGGCAGCGCGGGCGAAAGCGGCTGCGGGGGGGGGCAGGGAGGGGGGTTGGACGCGGGTTGGGCGAGGAGGGCCTGTCCATGTGGGTGCGTCAAGCCTGAGGCAGGGGAGGCAGGCGGGGGCTGCTGCTGCGGGGCCCGGTCGGGGGTGTTGGGGCCGTGGGCCGCACCTGGGCCCAGCGCTCCGGCGGGGTCGACGGCCGGGTGCGGCAGCAGGGCGGCGCGGAAGACGGCCTCCTCCAGCAGGGCGGGGACCACGAAGGCTCCCGCCGAGACCTGGGGTGCGGTGCAGCGATTCATGGGTGCGGATGTCCGCGCCAACCGCACTGTCGAGAAGCTTGGGTGCAGTGGCGCCGGGCCGGTCCTATGCCCCCAGAGTGTCCTTACATCGCTTTGGTGTGCCCTCCGCACCACGCACCCTGAGCACCAGGCTGGTGTCCCGCACGCGCTGGCGGGGGTTGAAGAAGCCCGTCGCGAGGCCCAGCGGAAGCGACACAGCGGCACTCGCGCCCAACGCTGCGGCCACGTAGCCCCAGCCACGCAAAGTTGGAAACGTGAGCGCGCTGGCAGCCAGTCGGCGCCAGAAGAGCCGCAGCATTGTCGCTGGCGAGGGAGGGATGTTGCACACGTGTCTGTCGGGAGGTCGCCGCGACACGTTGAGCTGCACCACAGCACCTCAAACGTTTGCTCAAAGGCCTCGACAACGGTGCGCGGCCCGCTGCACGCCTGCAGCGGGCCTGCGTGTGTCGCGATTGGACGTACACGACCGGACTCGCGACCCCAGGCAAGCAGCTGCACAGCGGCACTTGGCTCGCGCCACCAAAGTGTGTGTGTGTGTTGCTTGAGCTCTCCACGCTGGGACAGCCATGGTCCCTTGAAGCCATGCCATCTCCTCTGGCCATGCCCCCACCCGACACAACCGACACAACCCTCTGAGCCTGGGCGGCTGGGCCCCAGACTCCCAGGCCATTACCCCACCCGAGCCCGAGCCCCACGTCCACCCCTACATCCAGCCCAACGGTGCTTCCAGCGCGGACGTGGACGCCTCGCCGGCCACCACGCCGGGCGCCAGCTGCATCTGCGGGTGCCAGCACGCACGGCACGACACGGCACGGGCAGGGGGCCGACGGCGTACGGCAGCATTGCACCATTTCAAACCTTACGTCAACCTCTTTCGTTTCTGCATCAACGGACTGCTATCCCCGTGCGCTATGGCCTTGCAAGCCTTCCTGAGGCGTAAGCCAGACTCGGGGCCTGTCCACTGATCATGGACGCGTCCACTGACCAACAAAGAGGGTCCTACCGCACCTACCACTGTAGCTCTCAGTGCTTCTGGCTCAGTGTGTACCCAAATGGCGGTTTGTCAAACGTTGGCAGGCACTGGGAGTGGCCCCCCACGTGTTTGGCAAGGGCTGGCATGCCGACATGGAGCCCAAGCCCCTAGCCTGGTACCTCCACCCTCTCAAGCCCCTAGGGTTTCCGCTCATTTAGAGCTTCACACTAGCTGGGGCTACTTGAAGTGGCTCGGGACAGTGCTGTTCAATGCCGGCCAGGAGCAAAGGAGGGCGACTCTAGGAGCCTCCACGCACGGGCATGCCCAGGGCGTCCGCCCAAGGCCAACTCAGAGCGGCACTGCTGGGATGCCTGGACCCCGGAATGGTCCCTACTGTAGAGCTACGGCGTCTGACCTTTACTGCCTTGACCGTTCCTTCCATGGGGACAGCACCTGTAGGCGCTGTAGCTGTGACTTGGCTTGAGGGGAGGCTTCAGGGGGCTACGAAAGCTGATGAGCTGAGGCATCAGGAAGGGGGGCAGGGCGTGGGGGCAGGGGGGAGGCTGCTGGGGCGGCAGGGACGCGGGGCGCTGCAGGGCTGAGCCAAGCACTGCCAGTGCCTGGCCGCCCACAGTGTCGCAGCGCGAGTGCCCTTGCTTGCATCCCCATCTTAAGCAATGCTGTGCCATCCCTGCCACCACGCGACTACGGCCCGCTTGCCGCTGGTGTCCCCACCGACATAGGGATAACGAAAGTAAAGCTTGTGGCACCGGAGTCTCGCTAGGCCGCCGCTCCCGCCCCTGGCCCCCCAGGGATGGCGGGGGAGCCATGCCACTCCAGTGTGGCAGCCCAGCCCCTGGCACCACCGCAGGCTTGCCGCAGGGGCATCCTCTCAGAACCCTCTGCACCGACGAAGCCCTGGTGCCCCCGCTTGGCCTCCCGCCCCTTGGCCCGAAGCGGCATGGCCTCCGGAGTGGCGCACTTGGTCTGGCCTGTTGCTTGAGCGCCAAGGATGTGTGACCCGCATGCCGTTTGGCAGGCAGCAATGAGCGCATCAGAAGTCACGTCAGAGCCGGCACGCGCAGTCGCATATTTACTGCCATGCACGCAGGCAGGGGTCAGGGGGACTCACGGGGGTGAACTGCACGCCTGACCCCTCAGATTGTCCCTCCTCCGTCCGCTTGCATTCACTCAACAAGGGATCTAACATTGGCTGCCAGGCCCATCGTCTGCTCGCCCGCCGTGTGACCGCACCCCATGCCTACGCCTGGGCCAGACCCGGTTGCACGTTGCGTTGACCCCCACGCCTGTGCCCCCGGCATGGTGGGGCATGGGCAAGCGTACCAAGCGGACCTCTGGTGAACCCCCGACCCGCGGTCCTTTCCGTGCTCGCACGCAGAAGGGGGACTGGAGGCCGTGCTTGAGGGGGGGGGCGCTCAACGCGCAGACACGGGCCGAGGGCCTAGCGGCTGCGCGTGGGTGCCGTGGCCGGCAGACGGGCGGACTGGGCGGAGACCCCAGCGCCCAGCCCCTGCGATGCTGGCACCCGCATGCGCCCCCTGTGCAGGCCCATGTCCCCACTGCCACGCCTTGGTCTATAGTTGATGCCACCCTCCTTCTTAAGCACCACGTCTGCGTGTACAGCCTGAACGTCTTGCACCACGGCGTTGGCCTCACCTGTGATTCTGCGATCGCGTTGACTAGAGCACCACCTACCGCTGCGGACGCGCCAATTAGGGGCAGCCGTGATGGTTTACTGGCTAGTAGCGCTCCAGCTGCCGGGCAAGCGGAAGGATGCGATATGGGAGCTTCTGCAAGAGAAGACCAGCGCTGCAGCCCTGGGCAGCAACTACAAGCTGGAGATACCAGAGCTTCGCGTGGGAACGCTGGACTCGCTGATGGCGCTGAGCGACGAGCTCAGTAAGACCAGCAACATGATGGAGGCGGTGGTGAACAAGGTGAAGCGCCAGGTCAACGACGCGGGTGGCGCAAAGTCGCTGGCGGGTCTGCAGGTGGAGGGCCTGTCCACGGAGGCCTACGTGCACCGCTTCAAGTGGGACGAGGCAAAGTTCCCCGCGCGGCGACCGCTGAAGGAGACCGTGGAGAAGATGACGGAGCTGGTCAGCCGCATTGAGGACGACCTCAAGGTGTGCACCTGCGGTTGGCATCGGCGACGCTGATTGTGCTCGGCGCCCTGAACCTCACGCCCACCCCACCTCAAACCCGCCTGCAGGTCAAGGCCAGCGAGTACAACAACCTGAAAACGCAACTGGGGCAAATCACCCGCAAGGCGCAGGGCAGCCTGGCCGTGCGTGACATCAGCACGGTGGTGAAGCCCCAGCAGGTCATTGACACGGAGCACCTCGTGACGCTCTTCGTCATTGTCTCCAAGTTCGCGGTCAGGGACTGGGAGGACTCGTACGAGAAGATGTGCAACTTTGTGGTGGGTGCCGGGGGGCCTCGGGGGAGCGGGGGCTGCGAGGGGGCACGCGCGTGTGGTTACTGCAACCGCGGAGCCCTGCACCCCGCAGGTGCCCCGGTCCTCCGCCGTCATCGCTGAGGACAACGACTACGCTCTGATGAGCGTGGTGCTGTTCAAGCGCGTGATCGACGACTTCAAGGCGGCTGCGAGGAGCAAGGGCTACCAGGTGCTGCTCATGCGCGAGGGCCGGGCTGTCAGCAGGGGCCGTCAGTGCGCATGTGTATGCATGCGCATGCCTGGCTGGTATGAGACTCCAGCAGCAGCCTGTCTGCTTCCTGCAGTTGCCGTGGTTGCCCTGTAACCGGCCCCGTCCTGCACGTGCTCCAGCACCTGTCCGGTGTGCAGCGCTCAGCACGGTCATGTTTGCCAGTTCTGAACAGGGCTGTTCGTTCTTTGCACCTGCAGGTACGGGAGTACCACGCGCCGGTGGAGGGGACTGAGCTGACGGCCGCGCAGGCCGAGCAGCTAAAGCGCGACGTTGAGCACAAGAAGGGCGGCCTGGAGCAGTGGTGCAAGACGGCGTACGGAGAGGTGCGGTGGCTCCCATAAGGGGCCCGGAGCCTCATCTCAGTAGTTGATGTATGCGGGGGGGGGGGGGGCTAGCGGGCAGGGAGAGCGGAGGTTGTTGTGCCTGTCACTTAAGACCTGCGTTGCAAATCCTTTCGCGGGCGACTCCCGCAGGCCTTCAGCTGCTACCTGCACGTGCTGGTGGTGCGGCTCTTCGTGGAGAGCATCCTGCGCTACGGCCTGCCGCCGTCCTTCCAGGCGGCGGTGGTGCGGCCCCACGAGAAGTCGGAGGCGAAGCTGCGCGCCGAGCTGGACGGATCCTTCGGAGGCGGTGAGCAAGGCGTGCAAGCGCCCGTGCCGCCGGGCCGAATGTTGCAAGCTGGTGAGCGGCCCAGTAGGTTGGCTTCAGGCCGCCCACCGAGGGGTCGTGTGCCCCCTGCTCGCAGGCAAGTCGCAGTACTGGAAGGACGACGGCTCCAACCTGGGCGCGGGCCTGATCGGCGACACCGAGCTGTACCCCTACGTGTCGCTGACGCTCAACATCGACTACTACGCATAGCGCGGCGCACCCACCATTTGGGCCTTGAGTGGCATAGCGCGGCGCACCCACCGTTTGAGGGTGGAGTGGGGCTCTCCTTATGCGCGGCAGTTGGGCTGGTGGCCTACGCTCGCATGGGGTAGCGGGAGGGCTTGTGGGCTTGCATACCTGCACGCGTTAACCTGTTCTCTTCGGGGACTGTTGGGCCGATTGTGCGGTGGGAGAATCCAGGTGTGGGTGGTGTTAGGCGGAAACACCCGGTTGGAGCTGGCGTCGGCAGTGGCGGAACGATGGGGCGTTGGGAGGCTATCGCGTGCAATGGGTGTTCGTGAGGGCTGGTTGCGGGGTCCACCCCACGTAGGGAAGGTGTGGGACAACCAGTCGGAGGCTGCTGGGCAGGGCGGGCCATGCATGCGCTGGGTCACGCAGGGGTGGTGCTGAGCGCTCGTCGAGTTCTGGTATATGCATCGGCGGGGGGTAAGGCAAGACTGATGGGGCAACGAGGGTGCGGTGCGGTCCGTCGACAGTCCGGCCAGCATCAGTTGTGCTGCGCTATGGGGCATGCAGACCTGAAGTGTTCCACCCCTCCGTACGCCATGCGCTCTGCACTCTAGCTGTCAGCTTCCCCACCACCGCCGGGTACCGGACGAGCTATGCCCGATGTCCTGGGCCCGCTTGTTCAGGGATCCAATCACCAACTCGAGTACTTAGCCCAACTGACGCAGGCCCCCCCATCCACGTTCAAGCAGTAAGCATGCGAGCCCTTGCCGGTTCCCAGTCATCCCAGACTTCCCGCCGGCCTCGGGCCTTAGGTCCTGCAGCCTCCCAGCCGCAGCCTCGCCTGGTCTACACGATGGGCAGTCAGCCGGACAGGCCTCAGGCAGGGGCCCCGGGGCTCCGGCTCCTCATGGACTCTTCACACGGGCTACGCGCAGTGCGGCCGAGGCAGTCGTGGTATAGCCTCCATCCAACGACAGTACAAGCCAACCCAGTCACGGCCAGCCCCTCAGTCTCCGCAAGAATTGCAGACTAAACCCAGTCGGGAATCATTCCCAGCTGCGAGCGTCGCCGTCCCCCGCCTCGCCGCAGGTGTGAGACCCACCAGCAGCCCTAAAAATCATCATCGTTCATCACTTGGCCCTCCGGCCAGGTACACCCACGCTCTACCTACAACATGACGCTCGACCAGGCGCAGCGAAGCGCTCCGAAGCCTGACGCCTCCCTAGCTCCCGCCCCTGCCTCCCACAAGCATCCCGCCAGCGCTCCTCTCGCTGAGCCCTCCTCGCCCCCGCGTGGCGTTTTTGCGCAGCCCACCGCCACCATGGGAAGAGGTGGGGGCCGCGGACTACAACGTAAGGGTGCTGACTGGATGCCCGTGTACAGACCCAGCTTCTATGCGCTCATCAAGCGTTGCGTCCAGACCTTACTCCGGAACCCGGCTAATCAAGCTCGACGGCCCAGGTGCCTGCAGCACCCGTGAGGCCTGAGCCTCACAACCTCTGTCCATTACCTGCTCCAGGTCGGCACACCATGACGGCTGTTGGGTCCACGTTGGTGGCCACCAGCTTCCCAAAGATGCCAGGCGTAGGGCCCCGTCCTACACCTCGCTCACTAGCCCCTCGCACCGCTTTAGAACCGGTCCTGGCCGCCCGCGTACGGGCTGACGTAGTCGGTGCCCCCCGCGATCGCCTCGAAGCTGTCGAACCCCCGGCCGCCGCCGCCACGCCGGCCTCCGCGATCGCCGTACGACGAGTAGCCCCCGGCGCCACCGCCGCGGCCGCCGCCCTCGCGCTCGTAGCCGCCCCGCTCGTAACCACCCGCACCGCCGGCTGGGGCAGGGCGGTCCCCGGAAGGCGCCCAGTCGCCGCCGGAACGGCCACCTGTGCAGGTGACGACAAGGTGAATAAGGGCAAGGAAGCCGCGCGTCAAACGAGCAATGGGGAGTGCAAGACCGTGTTTAGAGGGATCGAGCCTTCAACTTGCGACCGCATGCAGCGACCTACTGCGGCCGTCCAGGTCGCCACCACTGCCGCTTCCACGGTCGAAGCCGCCGCCGCCGCCGCGACCGCCCTCGCGCGGCCCTCGGTCGTAGCGGCTGTAGCCGCCGGCGGCGCCCGCCTCACGTGGTGGCCCACGCTCGTAGCTGCCACCGCCTGAGGCGTGACATCCGCAAGGGGATCCAGTTCGTCAACAGCTGTGCACCCCGCTCCGACATATGAGAGCTAGCAGCGCATGCGCATCCACCCCAAGCACATGACAGGAGTTACAACTCACCGCCGCGACCACCGTAGCCGCCGCGGCCGCCCTCCCGGTCGTACGCAGCGCGAGGGCGCTCGTACTCCCTGGGCTCTCCGCGGTCCCCGCCGTAGCCGCCTGCCCGCGGACCGCCCGTGCCGCCGCCCGGGCCCTCCCTGTCATACGAGGGCCGGGGCCGGTCATAGTGACCCCCGGCGCCGCGGTCCCTGTCACCACCGGGGCCGCCGCGGGGGGGGCCTCCCTGCTCGCCCAGCAGCGCTTGCTGCTGGCGGCGCTCGCTGGGGCGCTGCACCTCGCCGCGCTGCGCCGCCTCCAGCGCCATGGCCTCGAAGTTGTCCAGCAGCGCATCCAGCTCGGCCTGGGCGGAGGGGCAACAGAAGGCAGGCACAGACGTAAGTAGGCACAGGAACAGGGGCAGGTACAACTGGCGAGGAGGAGGAAGAACCCACGAGACCGAGACAGCTGATCGCTACCGGCTTTCCTCCAGCTGTGCTGCTGGCGCCGGCCCCTCCCCGCCCAGCGCACCCCACCTCTCGGGCCTTGAGCGCCTCCTCCAGCTCCGCCCGGGCGGACGCATCCGCTTCTGCCAGCGCCGTGCGCGCGTCATCCACTCGAGCCTGAGAGGCGGGGATGAGATGGAGCCGCAGGGCCCGTGAGGCCAAGGCGGCAAGGGCTGCAGGCCGAGCTCACACAGTCCCGACCCTGCCCTGGGGTCTGAGTGCACATTAGCGGAAAGCAGTGCAGCAGATGCGCCACCAGCGCGAACTAGTGCAGGGGAGGGGTTAGCAAGCCAGTGTCGTGCAGTGCCGTGATGCCCGACACGCCTGGCTTTCCCTCCTGCCCCTCATGCTCCCACCACACCTCTGCCTGCTCCCGCTCTTGCCGCTGCTCTGCGTTCAGCCGGAGCTTGGGCCGCTCCTTGCGCACGGCCTCCTTGATGACCTCATCCTCGGGCTTGCCAAGCCTCTCAGCAATCACTTGCTCGCGGGGCTTGGCGGCGCCTGCATCAATCATCATGCGGTTTCGGGTGTCAGCTCGCAGGCTCATCACAACTAGACGCTGGCCGCCGAGACACCCGGCGTTGAACCCTTCGATCCCGACTCACCAAAGGGGTTGGCTTTGCCACCCGCTCGCTGCGCCTCGAGCTGAGCCGCAGCGTTTGGATCGCGCGGTTTGAGGTTCAGCCGCGGGCGCTCTGACATTTCAGACTGAACTGCGGCAGGCAAGTCAACAGCTGGGTGAGCGAGTTCCCACCAAGGCTGCTACAGCGACACCCGAACACACCAGAGAGGAGCTGTAAGCAAGCTGAGAGGGCGAGTTGAGTGAGCCGACGACCCGGTAGATCGCCGATAGAGGAAAGGCCGCTTGTTCCAGCTGTGGTAGGTGACACGTACTTCAGTGCGTTTCGTTTTACAAGTTGCGACGTAAGCGGGCGTCGCGCGGCCGAGTGCCGGCAGGGGCCGCCGCGCCCAGTCGCCAATCTCGTCGCGCCAAAATGCCGGCCGTTCTGGTCCGCCAGCCTACGCCTCCACGTTCGAATGCAAGTACCTGCAACACGATACACAACACATTACATCACGTTACAGAACGTTCTTCCCGGTGGAAGTGGAGGAGGCGCACGGCCCTGCGGTAACGGGTCAGGCCCCTGCCCAGCCCTGCCCAGCCCTGCCCAGCCCTGCGGTCAGGCCCTGTCAGCAGGCTGAGGCGTGTGTGGGGGTGCGGGCCCGGCACGAACGAAGCCGGTCCAGCAGCAAGAACGTGGATTTCGGGGGGGCGGTGTCAGTGAGGCTGGAATAGGGCAGGAAGGACAGGAGGGCAGATCGTGTTGGCATGTGAGGGGGGCGAAGGGAGACGACTGGCGGGAGCCGGTAACCGCGGGTAGTGAGATAGCCTCGTCGATACCACAATGAGCGGGGGCTATCGGTATGCGCACCTCCCTGCGGTCACTGTCCCCCCCAGGCAGTCCAGGCAGTCTCCGAGAACGTGGATGAGGGGAATGGAGATAGAGCCGATAGAGCGGAGGGGAGGTTCCGTGCTCGCAGGAGCCGTGCAGCCGAGCTTAGTCAGCCGCTGCCGCAACGCACGAGGAGGAAGGCAGGGTGCCAGTTATGTGCAGCGCAAGGGCTGACCTGGGGGCAGCCGAACGCGCAGATGGTAGCGGTGGGGAGGGAAGGGGGGCTTGCCAGTGGCCACGCCCATTCCCCGAACCCCCGCGCCTGCCCAGCTGCCTGTGTGCCTGCACACGCCTGCTGTAGACTCCTCAGCATGCGGTAGGTTGCAGACCGTACTGGCCTTTGAATTCTACCGTTATTAGCGAGAGTAGCGACCTCGTGCACATATCAGAGGGCTTTGAGGGCCCTGCTCTGCTCCGCCCTCCCTCCCTCATCCACAGTGTGATGACGAATTCAGGAGGTCTTGAGCCTCATAAGTGGAAGGTCCCTTGACTATGCAGCAGGCGGCCGCACTCAACATCAAACGGGGCCGGTCTCCGGCTGATAACATTCAAGTACCCGTCTACCCCCGACCTCTGCGCCTGGTCTGCAGTTGCCGCCCTATCCGTCATGGCATTCCCTGCCTTGTCTCCGCCCGCGCCTGACTGAGTGTTGCTGCTGCCGGCAGATATCCCTGGCCCCCCAGATCAGCGTCTGTGTATCCGGATCTTCCGGTTCCGGTGCTAGGTCTCAGCAAGTCGGCTTCTTGCCTACAGGGTCTGCCATCGTCACCACCAAGCGCCGATCCGCCGCAGCCACCGCTGCACCCAACGGTGCAACATGCCGCACACGTAGCCACAAAATGAAGCTCTCCAGCACTCGGCAGCCGTTCCTCTGACGGCGCTGCCTCGGAACTCCCCATGCTGCTCACACGGCCAGCTCTCCGAGGAAGATGGTCTTGTCGCTGGACGCCGATCCGAGTATCGGCTCCTGTTGGGACAGGCGGGATTGGAGCAACGAGCCCTGTTCAAGTACAACCCCCAGGGGAGAGCACAGGCGAGGCCAGGGTCCGCACGCAGCCCTCACCTTGGGGTGGAACACCACCTCGTTGACGCTGCCCGCGTGGCCCGGCAGCTTGTACAGGACCTTGCGGCTCGACGCGTCCCACACGTACACCTGGGGGGCAAAGCAGGGGGGCAGGTGCACGTCTGGGGCCGGCAAAGCACAGCCGCTTGCAGCGCGTGCCCCGGTGACGGCCGCACAGGGCGCCCCCAGCCCCCAGCCCCTCGCCTACCATGCGGTCCGCGCTGCCCGCCGTGACCTGCCCCCCGTCCGCCGAGTAGTCGCAGCGCAGCAGGTTCTTCTCGAAGTTGTGCGAGTGGCCTGGCGGTGGGCGGCGGGTGCACGGAGGGGAGCTGGAGCGCGGCAGGGCAGGCCGGGCCCAAGGGCAGCCCGGTGCGACTGGGTCCAGCAGTAGGCTGCCTGCCGCCCGGACGCGAGCACACACCTGTGAAGACCTTGGTGCAGCGGTTGGGCGGCGCGTACGGCCTCACGTCCCACTCGCGCAGGGTGTTGTCCATGCCGTTGGACAGCAGGTGCGTGCCGTCCGGGGAGACGCGCAGGCCTGTGATGGTGTCGCTGTGGCCCTTGAGGAGCAGCGACGCGCTGGACTCGCCGCCCTTGCGCAGGTCCCAGACCTGGGACAGCCGCACAGCGTGTCGTGAGAGCAGGACAGGACAAGGCCACAAAGTCAGCACGCGCTTTCGCGTGCCGCATCTCCCGCTCCGGGCGACCCCGCCCGCAACCCCCGCCTGCCTACCCGGATCACGTTGTCCACTCCGCCGCTGTAGACCTGGTCGCCCGCGTCGGCGTACGCCACCGCGCAGATGGGCAGGCCCCCCGTGCTGCGCAGCGTGTGCACCGACCGCTTGGCGCGCATGTCCCAGACCTGCGCACACAGCAACCGGGCCTCCTCAGCTCAGCCTGAGCGCCTGAGGCAGGGCTTCGGCCTTGGCGTAGCGCCCCAGGCTGCCGGCTGCAGCAAACACCCCTGGTCGGCTCACCTTGACGCTGCAGTCGTCGGAACCAGTGACAAACATTTTGGCGCCCCTCCGCAGCGGGCAGCAGCTGTTGACGATGCCCGTGTGCTCCCCGAGCTTCTTGATCTGGGATACGAGTGGGTTCCAGGAGCATGGCGGAGGGAGCAATCAGCAACGGAGCGGATTGGGACCCACGGCACCCCAGTCGCGGCCCAGACCCGGCGGCGGCATGATTGCTTACCTGGGCACCATTCTCAGCGTCCCAGCACCGCACAGTCTTGTCCGCTGAGCAGCTCACGAGCGCCTCCCCGTCCGTGAACCAGTGCACCTCCAGTACGGCGTTGCGGTGGCCCTGCAGTCCGCGTCATGAGCCTGTCAAGCCAGCAGCAGCAGCCAGCTACGAGTGCTTTGTCTAGCCGTTCGCTGCGGTGTAGGGGTCCCTCCACAACCCACAAAAGGACTAGCCCTCTCTGCCCGCTGATCCCCAAGCAAGGCATACCCGGATAACGTTGTAGTTGTCGTTCTCGTCGTAGACACGCCACAGGAAGATGTCCCGGTCAAAGGAGCCGGACGCCAAACACTGCCCGTCAGGCGCAAAGCGCATGCTGAACACCTCCCCTGCATGGCCGGATAGCTGCAGAATCGGTGCCGCCAGGTTGCTGGTGCGCGTTATCCCCTGCAATTGTGACATGAGGGCATGGGGTGATCCGTGCTGCGCCCGAGTGGGGTAGGCGGGCTAGGAGGCGGCCCTATGTTGGGTCTCACTCCCCGGGGCTCCCCGCCCCTGGCGCACGCGACCCAGCCGCATGTCCCCCCGAGACCCAGCGCACCTCTTTCGTCACGCTTCCGACGACCACCTGCTGATCAGTTCGGGCCTTCTTGGCAACGACCAGTGCGCCCGAGTCGGCATCGATCTCCTCCAAGTCATCCTCGTCGTGACCCCGCTTCTCTGCCATCACGCAAGCTTTCTGAGCCTAACCTATGCAACAGCCTTCCCCGGCAGCAGAGGCTCTTAGAGTGCACTCCCGCACGGTATTGCCGAGGGCCAAGCACAGGGGCTGCCGCTAACAGGTATTGAGAGCTAAATGGTCATGCCAAGGTATGGCTAGCACGGTGCGGGGCGGCGGCACAATGCCCCGGGCACATCCGGGTGCCAATGCCCTGGCCGTGGACCGCGGTGCCCAATGGTGGCCCGACCTCACGCCCTGAGCCCTATCACGCCATGCTAGACGCCACATGCTCTAGTTAGGATAATAGATACGTGGGGAGGATGGAAGTCTCCACGGCGGCCACGGCGGGAGTGGAATTGCCGCGCCTGCTGAAAGGCCTGTGCACGAGCGCGAGCGTCGGCGGAGGAGAGGTTCAGAGCGGCGTCCTGAAGCTGTTTTCTGAGCTGAAGGAGTGCTACGAGGCCCAGGAGCGCGTCGCGCCTGCGGAATACGCGGTAAACTGGTCGCAGACCCTGCCGGCGCCCACGGGCTTGGACGCTCTTGCCAACTGAAGCAACAAGTGTTGCTGCAGGGTGACCAAGACGAGGATGTCCGCCAGGCCTGCAAGCAGGCTAGCCTGCTGTTTGTGGCGCGCGTCCTCTTTTCCGCACAAACGCCCGAGGGCGGGCAGCAGGCGAATACGGGGCTATCAATCTCACGCATCGTGGCGGCTGCAGGCATCAAGTGCGTGGGCGTCGCTTCTTCCCGCGCAAAGGCGCCAATGGCTTCCCGCGCTTGACCTTTCGTGCTCGCGTCTGCCCTGCAGCCTCCTTGACTTCTTTCGGGAGGTCAACGTTGTTGTCAGCAAGCTATCACCCTACTTGGAGGCCCACGGAAGCAGCTCAAAAACTTTCGGCCAGCAGGCGCAGCTGAAGGAGCACTCGGAGACGGTCGTCGTCATGGGCCTTCTAGCAAAGAAGTACAAGGTGCGGCTTGTGCTCTGGACCGCGCTCTGCGGCGCGTGCCTGCGGCCGCAAGGTGTCGGGCGTGGAGGGGGCCACTGACCGGTGCTCACACGACCCCTCCAGCCCGGGACCCCAGCAGTCAGCGCCCTTAGGTCACACTTGACTGCGGTTGCCTGTAAACATGTTCGCAGGATAACTTCAACACGTTCCTGCACCAGCTGGACTTCTACAAGCAGGTGGTGCTGCGCCTGGGCTGGAATGCGTTCCTGGTCGTACGCGTGAAGCTCCTCAGCGCCTTTCCCGACGTGGTCAGGTGCGCGGTTGCCCTGGGGCAGTGCCTAAGGCGATAGCAGGGCCTGCCGGGCATCAGCGGGCCTTTGAATGACTAAGCCCATGCTAACCGGCTGACGCGATTTCACCTCCCCACAGCTGTGTGGAGCTGCTGCCGTGCGTCTTCGCGGTCCTGGTCAGCCACGCGCCCCGCATGCCGGACAGCCTCGCGCACATCACGTCCGAAGGCCGGGCGGCGCTCCTGAAGAGCATGGCGGGTGAGGGCACGGCGGGTTAGGTTCACTGGCCCACCCCGCAAGGGCGCTTGGCTAAGCCCCGGGGAGTGGTGCTCTGACGGGCCCCCACGGGATGCCTGCCTCGCAGACGTGTGCAAGGCCGACTTCTCCCGCGTCAAGGCGCGCATGCCCAGCGTGGAGGCGCTGCTGGTGCAGATCCTCACCACAGCCGTGCCCGAGTGGCGCACGGCCGTGGCCGCGGCCCGGGCCAAGGCCGCCGAGGCCGGCAACTCGGACGCTGCGGGCCTGGGCGCGGGCCTGGACCTGGTAGCAGGTGAGGGGCTGCCTCCAGGGACCTGCGGCGCATGTGGGGGCTCTCCCGTGTTGCAGGGAGCGGACAGCCGGCTTCAGCTCTTGGCGGCTGCTGCGGTGTGGCTGAAGTGCGCCCCGTCCCCTTGCTGTTGCGCACGGCTCCGCAGCGCCGGTGCTGGAGGGGCTGGTGTCGGACCCGGAGCGCATGCAGCTGGCGGTGGCGGCCCTGGAGCGCGAGTACGAGCAGCACTACACGCGGGGCGGGAGCGAGCTGGACGAGCGGGACTTCCTGGGGACGGACTTCACCAAGTTCGCGTCACCGCGCTTCTCCCCGGGCGCAATGCACTCGGCCCTGGTCAAGATGCGCGGCGGCCCCATGCCGCTGCGCCCCGGCGGCCTGCTCGGCCCCGGCGCTCACACCACCGCGCCCTCGCACCCGCCGCTCTCGCACCCGGGGCTGCACCACGCCCACGGCGGCATGGCCCCCGGGCTCACGTCCCCGCTGCCCATGATGCACCTGGGTGCGGGGCCGGGCCAGCCCGGCACCCCCGTGTCTGAGGTCATGGGCGCGTCGGCCTGGCTGCGAGGCATCACCGCCAGCCTCCCAGCCGAGGTGCGGGCACCTGTGGGTTGCGGGCTTCGATCGACAGCAGTTGTCGTGGGAGGCGCGCACCCTGCACGTGCGGGCGGGATCCTGGCAAGACGTCCCAGCTTGCTTGTGTTTTCCTTGCTCATGCTCCTCCCCCCTTGTCCGCTGCCCCCTCCGTTCCCCGCTCGGCGCAGCCATCCGCGGCGCTGCAGCGCTTCCTCGCAGCGGTGCCCGTGCCAGCCGGCGCAGCTCCGGCCTCCTCGGGGGGCGCCGCGGCCCCCTCCGCCGTCCCCGTCACCGCCCTCCCCGCCGCTCAGCAGCTGGCCCGGCGCGTGCGGGACCTGGTGGCGGCGGTGATGCCCGAGGAGACGGCGCCCTCGCTGCTGGGGCCCTTCCCGCTGCTGCAGCCGTCGCTGGCGGCGGAGCGGCGCCTGGAGGCCACCAAGCTCTACTACCACAGCCTCGAGGCCATCCTGACGGCGGAGGAGCGGGTCAGCGGCATGCAGGGCGCCACTGCGCTGCTGTCCTCGACCAAGTTCCACCGGGGCCTGATCGCCTGCTGCGTCGAGGTGGTGGCGGCGTGCTACCGCATGGTGTCGTGCGCCTTCCCCAAGGCAGGGCCGGGCCGGGGGATGCAGTTGGCGGGGGTGGGGTGGGGTGGCGCAGCAGCCCTCGGGCCGGCTGGGGGCGGGTGCGGTGGCGTGCGCTGCTTGACGGGCTGCGCGTGTGATGTGCGTGCGCAGGTGCTTGACGCGCTGCGCATCAAGGCCTTCGACCTGGGCAAAATGATCCAGAGCTTCGTCAAGAGCATCGCCACGCTGCCCTGGTGCGGCTCGGGTCCTGGCTGGGGAACATGGGTCCGCCACGGAAGAGCGCTAAATTTCTGAGGGGCGGCAGCTTCACCGCCAGCGTCCGCCCTTCCAAGCCCCAGCCTACGTCGAGTTGAAAGCGTTGCCCCGCCCCGCCCGCAGGGAGCTCAAGCGGCACATGTTCCAGATCGAGGAGAAGATCCTCGAGTGCCTGGCCTGGGAGCCCGGCTCGTCGCTGTACCACCTCATCGTCAACGTGCACAGCGAGAACGAGGCGGCCGCGGCGGCGGCAGCGCAGGAGGCCACGGCGGCCTGCTCGGCGGCCTCTGGCGACGACTCCCAGAACAACGGCTCGGGCAGCAAGGCGGGGCAGTCGTCGTCCTCGGCGGCGGCGGGCGGGGACGGCTGCGAGCAGGCGGGCGGGGCGGCCTCCTCCTCGCACCAGACGGAGCAGTCGGAGCCCGCCCCCATGGACGTGGCGGACGGCTCCGTGGCGGCGCCCTCGCCTGCGCCCGCAGCCCCCCCCGCCGGCGCGCCCCCGCCCTCGCCCAAGCGCACGCAGGGCTCGGCCTTCTCCAGCATGATGTCGCCGGCCAAGAAAGGCAAGCGCGCTGGGAAGCCCCGGTCCGGGCCGTTGTGTGCATCAAGCCTAGCAACATGTTGGCCACCGCTCACCCGGTGCTGCATCTTACTGCCTATCGCCCTTCCCCATACGCAGCCCGCGGCGCGGACGGCGCTGCCCACGGCACCCAGCTGCTCGTCGATCCCCTGCCCATCTGCGTCGGGGCTCCGCCGCCGGGCGGGGTCCTGCCCGGGGGCAGTGCGGGCGCGCTCTTCGAGTTCTGCCGCAAGGTGAGGCCCCCACTCGTGCGCTGCATCCCTTGGGACACGGCCGCGCCTGTCACCCGCCCCTGCCTCTTTGGCACCCCCCCATGTCACCTGCTGCTGCTGCTGCTGCCCCTCGCAGGTGCTCAAGCTGGTGGCGTTCCGGCTCGCCCTCATGTGCGAGAACTTTGACTTCAGCCCCCTGGACCGAGCGGACGTCAACGTCAAGGTGGGTGGGGCGTGGGTCCGGCTTGTGGGTTTCGCGGCCCGCAGGCCTCAACCAACACACGAGTCGTCACGGGAGCGATTGCCACGTGCATGCTCGCAGGTGTACGAGACGATCGAGTACGCCCTGTACCGCCAGACGCACCTGTTCTACAACCGCCACATCGACCAGGTCATGCTGTCGGCGCTGTACGGCTACTGCAAGGTGCACAAGCTGTCGCAGGTGTCGTTCCGCGAGATCATTGCGCAGTACCGCAAGCAGCCCCAGGCGCAGCAGGCCGTCTTCCGCTCGGTCGTCATCGAGCAGTCCAACCCGGGCCTCCAGGTGCGGGGCCTCAAGGGATCTGCGCCGGAGAGCCGCCACAGGGCCGTCCGTGTCTTGGTCCGCCCGGCCGGCGTGAGCATGATCTGACTGGGCCCGCCCTGCGCCCGCTGCCGCAGATCACGAGCCGCGCCGACATCATCGCCTTCTACAACCAGGTCTTCGTGCCCTCCATGAAGCTGTTCCTGCTCAAGGCCGAGTCGGGGTCGGGCACCAGCGGCCCGGGCGCGGACGCCAAGCCGGCGCACGCAGGCAACAGCGGCACCGCTGCGGGGCCCGCGGCAGGGGCGGCGCCGGCAGGAGGGGGCATGGCCTCAAATGCGCCGCCCGGTCTGCCGCCGCTGCCCCCTCGCGCAGCGAGCCAGTCTCCGCGCGGCCCCAAGCCGCCCCTCCCTGGGGCAGCACCGTCCTCGCTCCGCACGGCCGGCCGTTCCGGGAACGTTGCAGGCGCACGCGAGGAGGCGGAGCGCAACGGCGATGAGGCCGTGCCCTGCCCGGCGCATGGGCCCGCGGGCAGCTCCACGGGCGCGGGCTCGGGCGCTCAGTCGCCCGTCCGTGCGGGGGACAGCGGCAACGCGAGCGCGCCCCCAGCGGGTGCGAGGCAGGCGGGGGGCGCGGGGTCTCCCACCAATGGCGCCAAGGGCGCTCACGCACGCGGACGGGGGAGCGCCGCTGCAGAGCACAAGATCCCCGAGGGCCTGGCGGCGCTGCTGCAGGTGGGCAGGCCGGCTGCAGGGTGGGGGCTGCCCAGGGGGTCGCTGCTTCGTGGTTGGTGCTCATGACTTGTTTCTCCGGGGGGTAGGGGAAGATGCGTTAGGCGGTGCCCGGCCGTAAGCCCTCTGCACCCCTCCGCCCCCCTCAGGCGCTGGACAGCCAGCAGGGCGAGCAGGAGGAGGAGGCGGAGGACGAGGAGGCCGAGCCAGCGCCTGCCTCGGGGCCCAACACGCGCGCCGGGAGAGGCTCGGGCGGGGCAGCGGCGGCGGACGCTCGCGGCCCTCGGGAGCGGGCGATGGGCGGCAGCCGGGAACGGCGCAGCGCTCGGCAGTCGGAGGCTCGAGAGGACGCCATGGAGGCCGAGGGCCCCGGGGACTCGGGAGCCGGGGAGCAGGCCCCACTGGTCACTGGGCGCCGTCAACGGACGCCCAACCGGCGGTACGGAGCGGATGTGTGAGACCGCGTTAGTTGCGAGGGCTATGTGAGGACGGTTCTCAGCACATTTGCACTCTTCTTATGGGGTTTGACGGACTGGGTTTGACGGACTGGGCAATTGGTTTGTGCGACAAAAGAGCTCCGGGAAGCAGAGCTTAGTGTCCCTCACATGTCATCGTCAGACCATTGGCACTGTGCTGTGGGCTGGCAACTCGCTACGTGCAGCTGGGGCCCAGCGAGGCAGCCACTGAGGGCGTGTGCTAGCATGACGTACGACGGGCTTAGGACCTTCGTAGTAAAGGACGTGAAATTATTGAAGGGCGAGTCAGGGAGTCAACTGTCGCATGCTGGGGGGCGTGAGGACGGGGGGAAGCCAGCGTGGACGCTTGGAGGGGAGCGGTGTTCACTGCTGTAGCTCCGGACTGAGTTGCGCTTGCGGAGGTGTGCTCGTATGACTGCCATTCTGTCGTATGGCGTTGTCGGAGTTCAAATGAGCAGCATCCTTGCTGGCCGGCTCTGGCGCATTTCAGGGCGGTGCGGGACTTCGCTACGCGCCTAGGTCCTCCGATGGAGCCAACCTTCCGCCGCCAAGCCCAACCGGTCCAGAAGCAATCAGTGCCAGAGCCACTCCTCGAACACTGCCTGACTGGGGCGCAGTCCTTGGAATGGTGGCTTAAACCATACGAAGATAAATGAGAGCCGGCAAGGTCGTGCATAACGTCCGCCAGGCCGCCGCCACAACAGCACACAGGTCACGCCCCTAGCCCTGCTACGGGCCTGTCACAGTGCTTCCTCTCTGCTTGAAGTCCTCCGAGCTGCAGGGGCCTGGCCTGGTGAGCCGCACAGTCCGGCCCGGGCCCTCGTGGGTCGGGTCTGCGCCGCTACAGACCCAGAGACCCTCCGCGGCGGGCAGCTCCATGCCGTCCATGGGCACACGCTTCGCACCCCCCACGCTGCGCTCTGGCCCTGCACCCACAGGTCAACGCAGTTCCTGTGCAGGGTGCCCCACTGCCCTAAGCCCACCACCAAGCAACCTCTGTATCGTCCTCCTTCCCATACCCCAGCCCTGCCTTGAGCCTAGGGCCGCAAGGACTCGCACCGAAGTGTACACCGCCCCTCCCCCTGGCAACCCGACAGTCCCCGCCACGCACGTGACTAGTCCGTCCGGTCCATCTGTGCACCCTCGCCCAAGCCTGCTCCCCGCGCTGGCCTCCGCCACGACTGCAACCCCTCGCCTGCACCCGCACCCCTGCAGCCGCTCAGGCCGCAACGAAGGCCGCCCTGATCTGCGCCGCTGCGTTGAGCAGCTGCAGGCTCTCGTCAGCGCCCAGCGTGAGCGCGAAGTCCGCCGCCCCCAGCGCCTCCAGCGCCCCCGCCAGCTTGAGGTCGGTCTTGGGGTCCGACGCCGAGCCGCCAGTCAGCAGCTCCACCTGGGCGAGGGGGGTGACAAGAGCGGTGGGGATCGGGCGGGGGATGGCTCAGCCCAACCCTGGTGCCTCACGCCCGCCTGTCGCAAGGGTTCATCCCGGCACCACCACAGCCCCGCACCAGTGGCGCACGGCCGCCTGCTCCCCGCACCCCGCCCCTTCCCCCTGCGGCCCCCACCTGCAGCTGCGCCAGCACCTGCTGCGCCGCGTACCCCTCCGCGATGGCCCCCGCCACCAGGCGCTGGAGGTCGGCGAACCGGGACCCGCGGGCCGCCGCGCGGCAGGCGCCGGCCAGCGCGGCAATGACCTCGGGCGGGACCTGCCCCGACACATCCAGCACCGTGGCCCTGGGGGGAGGGGGAGGGAGGGGCGGAGGCCACCGAGAGGCGACCGTGAGGCGGGGCGGGAGCGCAGGCTGAAGCGGGGCGGAGCGGCAGCAGCGTGCGAGCCGAGGGCTGCACGGGCAGCGTCCGGCTCGCCCCCTCCCCGCCGGCCCCACCTGTCCACCGTGCCGCCCCCCAGCCGGGCAGCGCTCTGCAGGGTGGTGATGGCGCGGCGCAGGTCGCCTCCGCTCACCGCCGCCAGCGCCTGCATGGCCCCCGCCTGCATCGTGACGCCCTCGCGCTCGCAGATGTGCTCCACGCGGCCTGGGGGGGGGGAGGCCGGGAGCGAAGGGTGGGGGCGAGGGCCGGGTTACAGCAACAACGGAGAGATCAGGGGCTGGGCCAGCTAGGGTCGCTTCCGCATCATGCGGCTCGTTTGCACAGCAGGAGATGGAGGAGACGACGGAGCACAGGCGCAGCGCCCCGCCCCAAGCAGGGCCTGCCCCGCCCGCTCCCCCCACGCCCCGAGCAGCCCCCCACCCCGCCAACTCCCCCCCCGGCGCACCCGCCATGACGGCCGGCTGC
Source organism: Edaphochlamys debaryana (assembly GCA_016858145.1). Taxonomy (NCBI): domain Eukaryota; kingdom Viridiplantae; phylum Chlorophyta; class Chlorophyceae; order Chlamydomonadales; genus Edaphochlamys; species Edaphochlamys debaryana. Next base: position 359,744 of record JAEHOE010000043.1, read on the forward strand.
AGCGGCTTGAACCGGAACTTGGCGCAGCGCGAGGCGAGCGGCTCGATGATGCGCGACACGTAGTTGCACAGCAGCACGAAGCGGGTGACGCGGGAGTAGGTCTCCATGGTGCGGCGGAGGGCGTTCTGGGCGTCCTGCGGGGCAGCGGGGGGAGCGGGGCGGCAGGGAGGGGGGCGTCAGAGGCAGAGGGCGCAGAAGGGGAGAGCGGGGCAGGCTGGTGACAGGCCGGGGAGCCCGGGGTGGTCAGGCCCCAACCAGTGCAGCTCCTGGCGAAGGGGGGGTAGGGCAACCACGTCCTCGACCTCCCGCCCCCCCTGCCCTCCCCCTCCCCTCCCCTTCCCTGCCCGCCCCTCCCCCTCCCCCTCCCCCTCCCCCTCCCCCTCCCCCTCCCCCTCCTCGCCTGCGTCATGGAGTCCGCCTCGTCCAGGATGAGCAGCTTGTAGGGGGGGCAGGGGTAGCGCGGGTCGGGGGCGCCCACGGCGGCGGCCGCAAAGGCCTTGACCTTGTCCCGCACCACCGCGATGCCGCGCTCGTCCGAGGCGTTGAGCTCCAGCACGCGGCTCTTGACCAGCTCGGGCCTGGCGGGGAGAAGGGGGGGCGGGGGGCGGGGGGAGGGCGGGGAGGGGGGAGGGCGATACTGGAGTGGGGGGAAGCGTAGCGCGGGCAGGCTGGGGCACGGCACTACAGGCCTCTGTTGGGGCATTGCGTCCGCTGGGAAGGCAAGCCGGGTTCGAAGCCCGCTCACCCATAGAGCTGCCGGGCGATTGCGAGGGCAGTTGATGTCTTGCCGGTGCCGGGAGGTCCGTAGAAGAGCAGGTGGGGCAGCTGGGGGCAGGACGCAGGGTGCAGCTCGTGAGCGGCCAGAGGCATGGGCGCCCGCGCTGCCCGCCAGCCCCAAGCACATCCCTTACGTTTGCCGTCTCTAGCGCTCTTGTGAGGGTGTTGACAACCTCTTCCTGGTAGGCCACCTCAGAAACATTCTTCGGTCGGCTGTGGGGGAGGAGGGGGTCACGGCAGCGGGTATGGGGTGGGGGTGGGGTCCAGGTCGCGACCCGCGAGCGCTTGGGTGAGGCGGGGCGCCCCCGATTAGGCGCTCTGCCAAGTCGGCCCTGCGAAACAAGCTCCAGCTTTTTCGACCTACTATTTCTCGACCCAGGGCTGAGTGCTCATTTCCCGCGCCTCGGGATGGCCGTCGCAAGGCGACAGGTGCGCTGAGGTTAAGCTCGAGCGTCTACAATAGTCAAATAACTGTTACGGCGTGAGGTGCTAGAACTGTGCCCCTCCTCGCAAAGTTCGCGCCAAATTGCTTGGTCCGTCGCACTGTGGCGGTATTTCTAGCAAGCCGGCTTCTGATAACGTATGCACTATAAGGTGCAGACGAGTGCAAGCGGCTCCGAGTGCTGAGCCTCTGAGGGTCCTCATCCGGACTTACCCGCCCTCAATCTGAGAGTCCCCCGCTGTCCCCCAGCCCGCCACGGCCGCCAGCCGCTACCTCGTGCTCAGCTGCATCCATCCACCGAACCCCGCCTTCGCACTTGAGGCAGCCTCAGTGCTTTCCCCCTGGAACCTTGGGACAACGTTGCGGCGTCCCCTCCCCCTCAAGGCTGCCCGGGGGAGTCCTAGGCTGCGGGAGCTCCAGGGCTGAACCCTCATGGCGGTCTCAAACCTACAGGCTGATAAGTTCAGAGGCCTCTCTGCCTACAGCCGAGCGAACACCCGCTTGTTGACGTACCCGTCTGCCTCCTCCTCCGCAACCTGCAGCACAGCCGCTGGGCTTGAGCCTTCAGGGCCTTGGCTGGCCGGCTTCGCTCCCAGCCCAGCTCCGAGCCCACCTCTCACTTCCATGGCCGAGGGGCCGGCGGCTGACCTGAGGCCGAAGCTCCTGACCAGCCGTTCGTGGGATCCCAACCAAGCACGCAGCAGCACTCCATCGCAAGGGTGAGCTTAAGATGCCCCACCCACCTGCAACCAATAGGCAAGCCCAGGGCGGCCCAGGCACAGGCACACGTAGGCCGGCAAGAACCGAAGAACAGAGCCACCGCAGTACCGCAGTTGTGTTTTATCAGAGTAAATGCTGCTTTGTCCAGTGGTTAGTTACCCCTGCCGCCACAACCTACTTGAGCGCGGCCCCATCAGTCAGCGTAGCACACGTCCAGCAAGCCCGCCGCTATGCCCTGCCATGGCACGCCGCGCCACGCCACTACGCCCACCTCGCCACCTCCCGGCCAGGCCGGGCCAGATCCGCAAGGCCTGCTGCGCCCTAGGCCCCCTCCCTGCTCCACTTTCTTCGCCACTGGGACCGGGGCTCCATACAGGCCGGCTCGCAGCCCCCCCCTCAGGCCGGCACCAGCATGCCCCCGGGCGCCACGTCCATGCGGCGGGCCGGGTAGATGACGTCGTAGTGCCCCGGCAGGTGAGCCACCCAGGCGGCGGGAGGCTGCGCGGCCGCCGGGCCGGGGGGGCCGTGCTTGATGGCGCCCACCTGGCTCCCCGCCACGTCCAGCACCGCCACCACCGCGCCCAGGGCCGTGCACAGCGCAATCATCTGAGGTGCGGGCGCGGGCGGAGACAGGACGGGGCACTCAGGCAGCCGCCCCGCTCACAGGTGGGCTGAGCGGGCCTCCTTCTGCACAGAGAAGGAGTCTGGACGCGCGTGCAGCAATGGCTGGACACCAAGCCTCATGCGGTGTAGAGGGGCGCACACGTGCCCGCTGCGAGCGTTAATGACCGCCTCCCCGCTTCCGCCCTGCCCCGACCCCGACCCCTGCCCTACCTGCAGCTGCTCCACCTCCACCCCCAGCGGCAGCACGTGCTGGGCGCAGATCTGGCGCAGGCTCAGGCCCGTGTAGTCCCTGACGGGGGGCGGGGGGCGCAGCGAGGGGCCGGCACGGCAGCTGGGGATCAGCTCTGGCCACGGTACGAAGATGGCGCATGCGGCTGCACGTGTGCTCCGTGCCGCCCTGGGAGGCGGTGGGGTGTGGCAGAGACACCGGCTGGAGACACCTGCCAGCACAAGATGGGCTGGGCTGGGCGGCAGCTCTGGTTGCCCTCCGCCTTGTGCCACCCACCCTAGCCCGGCCCTACCGGCCGCATCCCGGGATGAAGGGCGCGTAGAAGTCCTCCGCCCGCAGCAGCTCGCGGACCGTGAGCGAGCGAGCGAAGCGGATGACGTCCCCGCTGTCCCCCGGCGCGTTCAGCAGCGCCTCCAGGCTGGCCAGGTCGGTGGGGGCGGGGGCGTCGGGCGCCTGGGGTCGGGGCGAGTCGGGCCGTGGGCGTAGGGGTGAGCCGCAGCACCAGGTGAAGTCTCGCCGGTTTGGTTGGTGGCAAGGCGTGCCATTTGGCCGGGGCGTGTGAACACAGAGTCTGGAGCAGCGGGCGCGTGATGCAGCCCAGGGAGCTAGGGACTAGCGCAGCCCAAGCCCCGCGTCGACTTTCTGTACGCAATGCCAGAGGTAACCATGCTGCGGAGGTGCCGCCAACAGCCCAGTTTCCTTACAGCCCCGGGAGCCATCCGCTGCTCCGATAGGGCCCATCGCGGCCCGCCAGCTGGTGGCCCTGCCCTGCAGCACCGCGGGCCCTTCGCAAGCCTCCAAGCCCACCCGGCGGTGCAGCAGCCTACCTTGAACCAGGCTCGGCGGAGCAGCCGCAGCAGCAGGCGGCCGCCGTTGTACGCCGCCGCGTCTTGTGACGGCGGCAGCGGCCCGTCAGCCGAAGCCGTGCCGCCGTTGCCAGCAGCCCTTGGGCTGGTCCGGGGCGTGCGGGGGCTCGTGGCGCCACCGGCAGAACCAGCGGCAGGGGCTGCTGCCGCGGTGGTGGCGGAAGCGGCGGGGGGCTCGTCCAGAGTGCGCAGGTGTGCTGCGAAGGCGGCCTCGAGCCTGCGGCGTGGGATGGGGCGCGAGCCCGCGTCACACAGTGGAAAGCCGCACCCGAAGACCTTTCTCGAGCCCCTGTCTGGAGCCCCGGCCCATCGCGCTCCTCCCCCCCCCCCTCGCGCACCCCCCGCACCTGGCCCCCAGCGGCGGGTCCGGCTCCGCCAGCACGTGCTCCAGCAGTGCGAACAGGCAGGCGCGGTAGAAGCAGTTGCCGTCGCCTGCCACCCGGCGGACCGAGGGGAAGTCGTCCTCCAGCGACACCAGCTTGGCGCACAGCAGGGGGTCGGGCTCGGCGTAGCTGGGGCGGGGCGGGGCACGGAGGGGCACGGAGGGGGGTGGCGTTGCGCGGCGGCCAGGCCCGCACGGCCCTCCCTCTCCGTCCCCCCGTGTCCCCACCCGGGGATCGCGCCTCCATCCCGCCCCACCCCCGCCCCTGCGCCCCCGCCGACTCACCGCTGGTGCAGCGCCTGCAGCGGCATCCGCGGCCCCACCAGCACGCGGCCGTACTCGTCCACGTCCCCATCCACGTCCCCCAGCGGCCCCACCGCGTCCCGGCTGCGCCCGCCACCCGGCTCCGGGCCGCCGCCCGCGGATGGCCGCTCCCGGGCCCCGGCGGCCGCAGCGGCCGCCCGCGCCGCCTCCCGCCTGCTCAGCTCCAGCGCCCTCCGCAGCTGCAGCCGCTCCACCTCGTCTGCGTCCAGCGCCTCCACGTCACAGGAGGAGCCCGAGGAGGAGGGGGAGGAGGGCGCGGAGGCAGCTGGCAGGCGCCGCCGGGCACGGGCGGCCGCGGCGGCCCCCGTGGCGGCGGCTGCGGAGCCGGTGCCGTCCTCGGCGGAGGCGGTGGACGCAGGACCCGGGAGGGGAGGGGCGGCCGTGGGGCCTGGGTCCCAGGGCGCTTCTCTCCTCGCTGAGGGGCTCAGGCCGTCACCAGAGAAGCTGTAGGCCGTGCTCGGGGAGCGCGGGGTGGCCTCAGGCGAAGGGCCCAGCCCCGATCCATGAGCCGCCTCTGCCGTCGGCCTGCCATCTCTGGGGCTCCCCCGCTGCGCCTGGGCTCCCAGCCCCGGGCCGCGGGAGACCGCACGCTCTGCGCCTCCCCCCTGCGCTCCCCCTGTCACGGGCAGGGGCGTGGTGGCGGGGGACCGGGAGGGGGGCACGGCTGTGGCTGGGCGGTCCGAGGGGTACCGGGCGCTGGAAGGGGGCGAGGGAGCGGGGCTCTGGTGGCGGGGCGGTGCATCGGCGAGCGGTCTGGTGCGGGCAGCGCCTGCCTGCCGCAGCCCGCTCAGCAGCCGCGATGAGGAGGAGCCGGAAGAGCCCGAGTCGTCGGCTACGGCTACGGCTGCGGCTGGGGCCGGGCGGGCGCTGCCTGCGACCCCACCCGTGGGCAGCGGCTGCGCTGGGGGCGGTGCAGGGGCGGCCCACGTGGAGGGCCGCGCAGTGCCCGGAGGGCTGGCCCCCGCACCCGCACCCGCACCCGCGGACCGCCCGCCTGCCCCCTGGCCCGCGTCGCTGCCGGGGCGGGGCTCGGGGGGCATGCGGGAGCGAGAGGAGGCCCGGGGCCGCCCCGCCGAGGCCCACAGCCGATCCGCCTCACCCAGCCCGGGCCCAGGCCCAGGCCCCCCCGCAGACCAGGTGGACGACGACGCGGGCGGCGCCACGCCGCCGCCCCCGGCGCCACTGCCGTACACGCTGTAGCCGCCCAGGTGGCTCACGTGGGCGCTCGACGCCGCTTGTGGGGAGTGGGCTGCGGAGGGGCTCGTGCGGGCGGCGGTAGGGTCCTGAGGTGCGCCCGCAGCGCCGTAGCCCCCGCGTCCACCGCCGGGCGCCGTCCCCGAGCCCCCCACGCTCCGCACCCGCGTGTAGCCGCCGTAGTCGTCCGGGTGCTGCGCCTGCTGCTGCGCCGGCCGCACGTCGGCTCGCCAGGGGTAGGCGGCGGTGGAGGTGAGGCCGGGCTCCTGATGGGGCGCCAGCTGGGCGGTCTGCGAGGAGTGGCCCCACGCGTCCCGCACGAAGCCCCCCGCCCCCGCCCCCACCGACCCATACCCAGCAGCCGCCGCCTGCCCCTGCGCGCGCTCGAGCGCTGCGCGCGCCTGCTCAAGCCGCGCTAGCTCCCTCTGTATCCGCAGCGCCTCAACCGCCGCCACCGCCGCCTGCATGCCGTACACGTGCTCGGGCTCCTCGGCACCGCCGCCGCCGCCCCCACTGGGAGTGGGGCTGGCGCCCACCCAGCGGTCGGCGCCCGGCGACGCCCCGCCCCCCCGCGGGCTCGGGTTACGGTCCCAGGGGTACGCATCTCGAGGCGTCATGGGCTCCGAGGCGTACCGACCGCCCGGGGCCGGCGCGGTGCTGCTCGCAGCAGCGGGGGACTGGCGGCCGCCATGCGCCGCACGGGCCCCGCCTCCGTAGCCCTCCGGGTAGGAGGAGCCTGAGCCGCTGGGCTGCTCCGTGTGAGCCTGCCGCTGCCGCCTCACGTCCGCAGCGATCTGTGCCAGCTCAAGCGCCTCTGGCGGAAGCGCGGAGCCGGCGGCGGCGGACAGGGTCACACGCTCCGAGGTGCGCTGGGCGGTGGTCTGGGGGGCGGCGACAGTGAGGCAAGTCAGGGGCCACCGGTTCACGCCGTAACCCTAGTCAAAGCGCTCCGGTACGGTCCCTGCCTGCCCTCGCCGTCTCGCTGCGCCTCGCCTTCCCCCGCTTCGCACCCATACTCAGCTCCACCCACGCTCCGGGCCCTGCCCCGAGCCCCCAGGCCCAGGCCGCACCTGCAGCATCTCGTGCGCCTCCCGCAGCCGCCGCGCCATCTTGCGCTGCTGCTCCCGCGCGGTGCCGCCCTCGGGCCGCGGCGAGGCGCCCTCCAAGTCCAGCAGCACGCGCCCCGCCTCCGCGGCGGCCGCCAGGCAGCCCAGGCAGCTGGAGCGACTGCCGCCGCGCTCGAACGGCTGCGCCAGGAGCGCAGCGACGTCGGGCAGCTGGGAGGCGGTGCGGATGAGCTGCAGCACCTGGGGGCCAGCGGGGAGGGGAGGGCCGCGGCGAGGGCCGGGGACGTTGGTGGTGACGGCCAGGCGCACTTGGCGGCGTGCAGCGCACGGTGCGGGCACGCCGCCGAAGCGCCCGGCACACGCACGCATGCACGTACCTGGAAGAAGAGAGCGCCGCGGCGGGTGAGCTCCTCAAGGGTCCGACCCTGCAGCGAGCGTGGGCGAAACCTTTAGGTGGCGAGCGGAGCTCGTGGCGAAGCCCGGTGCAGCTCCGTGCAGGAGGCGGCCGGGGCGGGAACGGGTCCTGAGCTTGCCAAATGCCAAGCGCCTGCGCGCGCCCCCGTGCGCCGCATGCGCCGCCGAGGGTGCTGAGTGGCTGCAGCGGGCGGGCACCGCCCCCACAGCACCCGGGGCGCCGTGGCTCTGCGCTCGGCTGCGGTGTGCGTGGCGACCAAGGCAGGCGCCCGCAGTACCCCTCCGAGCGCAGGGGTTTCAAGTGGGCTGCAGGGAGCTGCACCCAAGCTTAACGGGACCGCAATCCCCAACAGAGCGCGCGGGTTGTGGCATGCGCTAACCACGGCTCTTGGCTAGCGTAGAGATCTAGAGAAGCACTCCGGAAGTGCTGGCTCCGCGTGCAGCAGGACTCTATAGAGCCGTGTGCAGCTGCGGGGCCTGCCTGGTCGAACTTGGTACGGGCTCCGGCTGTACGGGCTGCTGGCGACGCCCCAGGATGGAGCCAGCCCAGGCCGATGCCAGGGGCGCAGCCTCCTTGCGGGCCTCTGTTGTCATGGGGCAGCCCAGGACGTCCGGCACAGGCGTACCGGTAGTGACGTGTATCCCACGGGCGAATCCAGCGAGTGCTGAGACTCCAGCCGCTTTTGCTCCTCCCTGCCCTGTCGCTCCGCCTCCCTCCACCACCCAGCCCCACCTGCAGGAGTGCTGCCAGCACGGCGTGAAGCCCCGCCTCCGCCAGCACGGCCAGCACGGGCAAGGGCGTGCGGTTGTACGGCTGGTCGTACACCTCCATCAACACGTCATCCAGCCCGGCCGCCGCCTGGCGTGCGGCCCGGTCCAGCTCCAGGGAGGCTGACGGGGCGGAGGGGCGCAGGGCAGCTGATGTGCTAATGCTGACTGGGAGGGCGTGCATGCGTGGATGTGGGGCCCCTGCCGCATCCCCTGCAGAGCAACCCGCAGCAGCGCTGCACCCGTGCGCCCCGACCCGCCGCGCCACGCACCCTCGCTGAAGCCCGTGCGCTCCAGCTGCGCCAGGAGCTGCGTGCAGTGCTCCAGCGCCCGCACCGCCCAGCCCAGGACCAGCCGAGCCGCGGAGTTGGTGGCTGCCAGTGCGGAGGGCGGGCGCGGGGGAGGGCAGGGGAGGCTTCACTAGGCAGGAGCACGTGATGGTGATGGGGGGAGATAGGGCGCGGAGAGCCTGCACCCCCGCGGGCGCCAGCCCCGGCCCCCCCATGGCGGGCATTGGCCCACCTCGGGACAGCGGCCGGCCGGCTGACCGCTCCACCCGCTCGCACAGGCGCTGCAGCAGGGGCCCAAGCTTGGCCCGGGGCTCCACCGCTCTCAGGTCGGCCTCACAGAGCGGCACACTGCGGCGGACGAGCATCAGGGATTAGCGCGGTAGAGTAACGTATGCCGCGGGAAGCAGAGGGTGAGAAGGTCCACTCGGGGCCCCAGCCTCTGTCCTGAAGGCCTTGGCAGGCGACGCTGCCTGGCACGGCCCCCGTCTGCCCCTGCACAAACCCAGTACCGTACACACCTGCGGCTGCCCACACGGACGATTGTGCGCTCCACCACCTGCTCGTCCTCCGCGCCGTACAGTGCAACGACCAGGGCGCGCAGCTCCGCGCGGTCCACGCGGTCACCCGTGCAGCCCAGGCTCACGACTGCCCCCTGACCGGCGTCTGCGCTGTTAAGCACCATGGCTCGCACGGCTGCGGGCCTCCTTGATCCGCTCCTGCAAGGTCACAGCAGCCCAACGAGGGTAGTAGACTACCCTCGGAGTGAGGACGGCCCGCCTCGGGGACCCCCGGGAGCTCCAGTCTGCAGGCCCTACCCTAGGGCCCGGGCCCTTGCACTGCTGACCACACCCTGCCCCAAGCGAGCAACTCGGGGTCTGCACTGTCAACCGTGCGTTCCCGGACAAGTGAAGCCCTAAAGCGAAGCTGGAGCTCAGCGCCGAGGCCCTTGCCATGAAGGTGCAGGTTCCTCTCTAATAGCGCGGCTAGCTGCATGTCTCGACGACAACTTACGCTCGAGTGTCCGAAAACCAAGGCTCGGCTGCCTGGGCACCAGCTGCGCGGCTACATGGCTCGCTCCTCGAGGATGCAAGGTCGCGACCGTGACCCGGTATTAAAAGCTATGTCAAGCTCAAGTGTATCCGTTATCATGGTCCTGGTGGTCAAGCTTCTACAGTTCTGCACGAGGGCTTGCCGAAAGACAGTTGACCTCGAGCCCATTCAGAGCTGTTGGACGACTACAGACTGCAGAGAATGGACAGTGAAAGCTAATTGGGCGCACGCAGAGAAGGGCCCACGAATGCCCCAACCGGGCCCATCCCTCGGTCGAGGTAGAGGGAGTCCCCCTCGAGTCCCCCTGCTGCCCCCTCTTGCCCTTACCTTCCCTCGCATGCCAGATGAGGCAAGATGCTACCCCCCACCCTTCAGACTGGCACAGCCATTACGATAACCGCGGGGCTTCTTTCCGAGGAGGGGGATAACCGCGGGGCTTCTTTCCGCAGTGCCCGATACGGGCTGACACCTGCCGTGCCCTGCAGAAGGGAGCAGGGCGTCAGGAGGGCGTGACCCTGATGTCGCCTGCCCTTCTGCGCCTTTGCCATCTGAGCCCCGATGAGCCTTGCGCAAGCACGAGGCCTGCAGGCTCGTCGGCTCGCGGGGAAACTCGAAATGTCGGCGATGGAGGGCAAAGGCGGGGAGGGACCTGCGTGTGGGTCTGCAATTCACAGGGGTGGGAAACTGAGCACGCTGCAGCCGTAGACAAGCCCGGAGAGTTTGAATTCCCGGCCTTGCATGGTGGGGGGCGCACGAGGGTGAACCCGAGCGTCCGACGTCGGGGACCGGGTTCGTGTGCGGCCCGAGGTGCGATCTGCCGCCTCCCCGGTTGACGTGCAGGCTGACTTCTGCTAAACAGGCTCGTATACATACTTGTGCGTGTCCGCGCCTCCGCACCTGGTAGCCAAGGCCAGCGCTCCGCGCACCGCATTGGTAGCCGGCCGCGATGTCAGACGATCCCAGAGCTGAGGATTACGAGGAGGAGGAGGACGAGGAGTACGAGGGAGAGGAGGAGGAGGAGGAGGGCGAGGAGGCTGCTGCTCAAGGTGAGGTCCGGTCGCGAGCGGCGAGCGGAACTGCGCCTCCAGATCCGGCTCGCAGGCTTTGCTCGTGCCTTTGCAATTCATCGTCATTCATGTATGCATGCAATGAGCGACGCGGGCGACGGTCTTCCGCAGCCGCCGCGAGTTCTCGGTGCTCGAGCCTTGCCAGAGCGCGTCCCGCAGAGACGACGCGCCCCATGCTGTCTACCAATGGTTTAAGCCCTTGCTTGGAGCTCGCGAGCGGGACCCATATCTGGACCGGTGTGCTGTGCATCTGCAGACGCAAACGCCGCGGCGTCCAGCGCTGGAGACGACGAGGAGGTTGCCGAGGAAGAGGATGAGGACGACGACGAAGAGGACGCTCAGCCCTGGTCAGGGCTAGGCCGACTGCCGGTGAGCATGCCTCGGACCCCCCCCCTGCTTCGGCCCCCCTGCGGCAACCACGCCCCCGCCCTTGTCAGCTGCCGACTCCGGAGCTGCAGACGCCTCAGAGTGCCACGGCCTCCACATACTCGTCTCGGTGCGTTCGTCACTGAGGCGTGCGGCTGCCCCGCTGCGCCCCTGCCCCGCAGGAGAAGGGCGAGCTGCTGGAGCTGCTCCGCGAGTACCGCGCCACGGGCCGCAAGCAGCTGACCATCCTGCTGCTGGGTGGGGCGGGGTGGGGCGGAGGGGCGTGCAAGGGAGGGGGGGATGTCAGCGGGTTCCTCAGCGCCAGGCACCCCGCCGCAAGCCATGCCTGCCGAGCGCACAGCGGACCACCGGGGGCGGCGGCGGTTGGACTGGCTGCAGGGACGCGGTTAATCGGAGCACTGGGGGCTGGCTGCAGCCCTTTGGGGGCACACAGTGTGTAATCCTGCGGGGTCTGCGGCGGGTGCCCGCGTGTGGCGGGTGGGTGCCGGCACCCGAGGCGAGGCAGCCCGCCTCTCCTCACCCCCGCGTGCCCACGCCCTCCTCCCCCCCGTGCAGGCAAGTCCAGTGTGGGCAAGTCCAGCCTGGTCAACTCCCTGCTGGGGGAGGCGGTGGTGCGGGTGCAGGCCTTCAAGCTGCAGGTGGGGGGGCGGGGGCGGGAGGGGTCCCGGGGTGCAGCGCGGGGGCACAGGGGCCACAGAGCGGGTGCGCAGGGTCGCGGGGTATGCTCTGGCGTTGAAGCCATTCCCGACGGTGTCGTGGCGACGGCGTGGGTCGAAGGGGGCAGGGCGGAGGTGTGCGGACGGGTGAGGGGCAGGGGCAGGTCCCCAGGGGTGCGGGTTGCCACACGGCAATGCCGCGTGGGCGAGGGAGGTCGGGGGAGCGAGCTCTTGCACCAAGCCCGGCAGGTGCTGCACCGACCGGAGCAAACGACTCGCGGCCGAGCACGCGTCCCTCAGCACACGTCTACCCCACCCCACCCCCCTCCCACCCCCAGGCTGACACGGAGATCACCACCTCGATTGTACGGCAGGTGGAGGTGGGCGATGCGGAGGTGAGCGGCGGGGGCAGGGGAGCGGGAGGGGGGCCCCTAGCCAGCCAGGTGGGAGGTTGTGGGTCTGGCCCAGCTGCGGAGCCGGCTGGGGACCCTGGATAGCGCTGGAGGGCTGCCCCGCAGGGCCCTCGCCGCCCCTGCGCCCAGCGGGTGGGGGTGGTGCGGAGGCGGTGGGTGCGAGGGCCGTGGCCGCCGGCCCCTGTGCCTGAGCGAGCCAGCGGTGCCGTGCACGCTTCCGAGGGCGGTCGTGACGGGTCAGAGCCAGGCCCCACGCGCTCAGTCTGAGGCTCGCTGCCCCCTCCCCCATCACCAGGCCGCTGGCAACCACCCCCCTCCCGCCCCGACCCCCGCTCCCGTTTGTACGAGAATGATCCCCCCCCGCCCCCGCACTCTCCCCCCCCCCCCAGGTGGACGGCCTGCGCATCAAGCTGATCGACACGTGCGGACTGGAGGACCCGGAGGCGGGGGACACGGTCAACTACGCGGTAGGCAAGGGGGTGGATGTAGTGGAAAGGGGCGGCCAGCGGGTGGGAGGGGGGGCGGCCGGGGGCTGGAGCCCGCGGGGTAGTTGTGGGGGGCGGGGAGCTGTGGGTACCGGTGCCTCGCTAGTGAGTGCCCAGTGCCGCACACGTCCAGCCTCCGCCCCACCCGGCCCCCTGAGCTGCCTGCCCCTCGTCCCACCTCCCCCGCTCCTCCCCTCCCCCCCAGGCTCTGTCCAAGATCGCTGAGGACATCCGGGGCGTGCCGGTGGACGTGGCGCTGTACGTGGACCGCCTGGACCTGTACCGGGTGGACCCCCTGGACAGGGCGGTGAGCGGGGGGGGGGGAGGGAGGGGGGTTCAGCGTGGGGAGCGCTGCGAGGGCAGCGGCGCTTGCAGCGGCCCGTGCGCCGCGGAAAGGGACGGTGAGGGGCGGGGGGTCGGGGCGGCGGTCGCGGCTGGCGTATGGGGCGAAGCCGAAGAGGGGGGCCTCGCGTACGGCCGCTCAATGCGCTTGATCCCCTGGTCGGCGATGCGGCTCCACAGCGGAATTCGTGACTGCACCACCGCTTGGGGCCTGGTGCTGCAGGCCCAGCTGCCCCCGCCCCGCCCGACCGGAGACCGCCTACGTCCTGGCCCCTGCCGCCAACCCCCCACCCGCTCCTCCCTTGCGCCCCCCCTCGACCCCCCCCCCTCAGATCATTGGGGCCATCAGCCAGACGTTTGGCCGGCAGCTGTGGAAGCGCACCGTGCTGGCGTTCACGCACGCCAACATGCAGCAGACGCCCCCGGGGACCACCTTCGGTGGGCAGGGGGGCCAGGGGGGGGCGGAGACCTGGGCCACGGGCGGGACCTGAACCCGGGGCGCGGGGGGGCAGCGCTGTGAGTTCTTACGCCTAGCTGACCGCCTTGCGGGGCCAGCCCACATCCCGGCAACACGCTCACACCTCCCACGCCACACGCCCACGCCTCCACGCGCAGACTCGTTCGCCGACGGGCGCATCCGGCTGCTGCGCGGCGCGGTGCGGGGGCTGCTGTTCCGCCCCGCGCTGCCCGCCTGCCTGGTGGAGAACGCGGACACGTGCCCCGTGTCGCCCGAGTCGGGGGCGCGCGTGCTGCCCGACGGCAGCGAGTGGCTGCTGGGGCTCATGGGGGAGGTGGTGGATGTGGCGGCGGGCGCGCGCCGGCCCTACAAGTACCACCCGCGCATGAGCAGCAAGCCCAGCCAGCGCTTCCGCTGGCTGCTGCCGGCCGTGATCGCCGCAGAGGTGTGTGTGGGGGGGGGGGGGGGGGACTGGCGGGGGCGGGGGGCGGGGGCGGCGGGGGCTTGGGCAGGGAGGCGAGGCGCGCACGCATGCTGGCAGCTGCTCAGCTTGGACCTTGCTGGGCCCCTTGCCCAGCGCCGCATCCGCTGGTCCCAGTCCGGAGGCCTTGCCCAGCCCATTGGGCCCGACCCTGTGCCGCATGTCACCCACTCCATGACTCCATGACAGCAGTACCCTTGGGTGGTCACCCTGCCGCCACGGGTTTCCTAACAGCGAGAACCCATTGGCTCCTGCGCTGCCCCCACCCACCTGACACCCCCCACCCCACCTCCCGCCCCCCACCCCCACCCCAGCTCGTCTTCTACCACAAGTTCATCCGCCCCCGCCTGGACGACAACCAGCGTCGCGTGGAGGCGCAGGACGACGCGCTGTGGGCCGCCCGCGGCCGCCAGCGCGCCGCCCTGGGGCTGCACCCGCCCAACCGCCCCACGGCCGAGCGCTCGGCGCGCCTGGAGCAGATGTACGACGACGACTAGGCGGCTCGCGGGGCTGCGGGGGGCGGGGGCGCCTTGGCCGGGGGGCGGGAGCGCGGTTGGGGGGCCCGTGGTGGGAGGGGACGCGAAGGCAGCCCGGGGGCAGGGTGTTGCCAGGCCGGCGCCGGGCAGGCAGCGCCCCGGGGCGCGTGTGCGGTGCTCGCACGCACGCACCCCTGCCGCGGCGCCGCGGGCGGCCCAGCGGCGGGCCGTGGGCGGCTAGGCGGGACTGGGTGGCCGGTGGGGCTGTGGGACTTTGACGTGGCAAGACGGGAGCGGACGTTGGCGTTGCTGGTGAGCTGTGGTGCCGGTAGCAGGCCGGCAGCAAGCTGGCTGCGGCTGGCAGGACGCGGGGGAGGCCATTGAGGAGGAGCGCTTAGGACAGGGTTCAAAGCAAAGTGTAGCGAGGGTACGCTCGGCTCCAAACCCCAGGACAGGGTGAGAGCGTTCGAGTGCGAGGCTGCAGTTTGGTGCCACGGCAGGGGGTCGTTGCTCGCACTGGACATGCGTGATCGGAGGAGAGGAAAGCAAGGGTGATGCAAGTAACGTGGGCCGCGGCTCTCTGCAGCTCTCGCTGGGGCCCCGAGCCGACCAGGCCCTCGCGCACTGGCAAGACGCAGATACGCCGTTCCGCGGCCCTCTGACGCCTTCCACAAACCCCCGCCTCTCCCAGCCTGCAACAGACAGCAAACACAACCCACCGCCCTCGCCCTCTTCCGTATGTCTAAAAGCAGATAACCGTTGCGGAAACTGTTGGCTTGCTCAGGACTAAGAGCACTGCCAAACCCCTCGAAGTTGCCTGACAGATCGCGATTTTGTGCACACACACACACGTGCACGATTTCGTGCCAGACCACTTGGCACAGGCTACCAACCCTCGTCCTTGCCACACCAAACGAAGTCGTGCCCCTGTACCCATGGCCCCATCTCTTCAGCGCCCCGTGGCTTCTTGCCACGTTGTTCTCGTCAAACCCCTGGCTCGCCTGCATGCCCTCAGCATCCCATGCCGTACCCCCTTCCCCATTCGTGCACCCTTGCTCAACGCCAAGCCCCACCACTTCCATCCAAGTCAGAAGCACACCTGCATCAAGACCTCGCCCGAACATCTATTGACTGCAATCCAGCTTCCCCAGCAAGAATCACCCAGCTCCACCCCTGTGCTCAACGTGTGTACTCCTACAGCCTCAGGCGTCAGGCCCCCACATGTGCCCTCCTCAAGTGGATGAGGTCCCGACACATATGCCCATGAGAGTGCGTCCCTCCCCCCAGCCGCGGCGGCCTGCGCTGCGAACAGCCATGTGCCGCACACATCACCCAGCATCTGTCTGGCGCCCGGCCATGCATGCACTCAGGGCCCCGCCACCGCGTGCACCGCCTTCAGGCCCTCCAGCGCCTGGCTCAGGTGCTGCACGGTCAGCGACGCCATGCCCTGCGTCAGGATGTGCGCCGTGCGCTCGTGCGCCAGTGCGCCATTGAGCACAGCCAGCGTGTTGCCCGCCGCCCTGCATCCGGGGGGAGGAAGCGGAGGAAGGGAGGGGCCGCAGGATTCGGAAGGGAGTAAGGCAGGGGCGACATGCGATGCGTGCGAGTTGCAGCCAGGGCGGCTGATACGGCCAGAGCACAGCAGGGGGTGTCCAACGTAAGCTCGTCTGTCCTAACCGCGGCTTGGACAGAGACAGGAGCACGGCAGCGCTGGGCGGCGGACGGCACTGTGCGTGGTCTCAGCCCGGCGCTCTGCGGCCCCGCCCTTCCCCGCCTGACTCCGCCTCACATGTTGGCGGCGATGCCCTCCCGCCACTCCTGCACGTCTCGCTCCAGCTGCGCGATGTCCCCAGCGACCGGCAGCAGCGGCCCCTGCGCCAGCGCCAGGTCCATCAGGGCGTGTAGCCGCTCCTCCGTGAAGCCCTGCGTGCTCGCCGCCAGGGCGCTGAGCGCGGCGTCGCGGCCCTCGTCGCCCACCCGCAGCGGCTCGGCCAGGGGCGGGTTCTGGGGCACGGGCAGGGCCGCGTTGAGCGCAGCCAGCCACTGCGGCGACCTCGCCGGAGTGTACGGCAGCGACCGCGCGATGACCCTGCGGGTGCCGAGGACCAGCCTGCCGCCCCGCTGGTGCTGGCGGAGCCGCAGGTCGATTATGGCCTTGCGGGCAGCAGCGCTCGGCAGCCCAGGCTGCGGGGAGGGAACGAGTGGCAGAAAGTGTCAGGCATCCATCATCGTGGTGCGTGCGTGACTTGGCCACGGAGCACGCGAGGCAGCGCAGGATCACAGCTAGCGGTAAGAGGCTTTGTTCGCAACCGGTCAAGGGTGCCCTCAGTTGGGCCCCGAACGAACATGCCTGGGCCCCTAACGAAGAACATGGCCGGAGCGCGCAACGCTCACCTGACGGCAGCGCTCGCAGACCGTGCTGATCGTCACAACGGCCACAAGCGCGACAACCGCGCCAGCGAACGCACCCTGGGCCTTGGCCTCGTGGACGCGCTTAGCATCTTCGACACGACCGCGCTGCAGCGACACGCGCACGGGTGGAGTCTGCGGACAGGAAGGCATCAGGCAACTATGCTGCAGCAGTACCTCTTTAGTTTGCGCGGGCAGCTCACCTCTGACTGGCAGCCGAACACGTTCCGGGCCGTCGTGCAGAACGCATTGAGCCCCTTGCAAGCGAGGTCTTGCAGGGACGGGTCCGCTGTTTTGCTGCTCATTCTACGGGTTGCAGGCGGCCCTGCTTGTGCCCTCTTCGGGCGCGTGCGTCTTCTTAAGCCGCAATCGCGAGCCGTACAGGTCCGAGGCCTTTCACGAATTCGCCATTCCGCCCAGCACACACTCCTCCCCGCATCCACGGGACAACATCTGTGCACCTATGTGCAACCCATTAAGGCGTGCGTGCCTCGAGAGCCCCTGCGCCTGGCCGTTGCGCGTCGCACCTGTCCTCGGGCGAGCCCCCTCCGCCTCGCAGCCCCCGCCGGCCGGTCCCGTCGAAACCGAGTCCCCAGCAGCCGTTCCCATCGCCCACGCTGGTCCCTTGCGACACCAAACGCAGCCCTGGCAGGCACGTGGCAGCGCGTGGGTGCCGGTCCACCCTACAGACACAAAAAGCCTCCGTGGCTCCCCACGGCAGTCCCCCATTGGCTCCCAAGACCTTCCACCGCCACCACCCCTGCGCTTAAGCCGACGAAGGTCCGGGCATTGCCTCCGCAGCCCACGCCTGCCCGCTCGCGGTGGGCGGGCGGCGCGGCCTCTTGGCACGCTCCGGCCCCAACCCATCCCAGTCACTGAGCTCCACACTGCTTAGGCTCCAAGGAGGTGGCAACGCGTGGGAAAGTGGGCATGAACTGTTGTTGTTGTTGCTAAGCGGACAATGGCAGCAGGCCATCAGCCCTCAACCTTGTAGGGGCCGTTATTCAAAGGGGTGGCCAGGAGGGAGGAGTTGGCCACAGGCGCGGGCTGGGTTAGCTCTGAACCCTGCTGTACCCCTAGCGGCCCTCTTTCTCGCCCTTCCGGCTTCACCGCTAGTTGCACGTGTTGTCCAGCCCTCAAGAGGTATAGACCGTGCCTGCAGACGCTGCGGGAGCCGAGTGGGCAGGTCGCTGGCGGAAGCAGCTGGTCTTACACCACAACGTGCCTCTTGCACACGCCCCAATCCCTGATCTACGGTACCTTGGCCATAGACAAAGCCTTGTAACTCGGGGCCACCGCCAGTCACCTCGCCGTGGGGACACCCTCGTGACTCCCTAGGACCGCACTGCAACCTCATCCGCACAGCATTCCGCAGGCATACCGCTTCGCAGCAACAGCGGGTCCACCCGGCAGCACAAGTCATCCGTCTAAGCGCTCCCTTCAGCAAGGCATGCGGCAAGGACCAGCCCAAAGCTCCGGGGGAAATGCGGTAGGCCTACAACCCGACAAACATGGTTGCTGCTCCTGAAACCACCCAGACCACCCAAAGCCGTCTGCGACTTGGCAAGCCAAGTGCAACTGCCGCCGACCCACAACAAAAAACACATCCAAACCACAGCCACCACCCACGCCACGAAACGCAAGCCTCCCCAGCCCCCCGCCCTGCAGCCTTGCCCCCTGGCGCCCAACGCGTTGGCGCGCCGACTCCCCCTCGCGGCTCCCCCCGCGGGCTCGCCCCTCACATCTACATCTTTGCCGGCTGCTGCACGGCGCAGATGACGACCGTGATGTCGTCCATCTTGCCGCCCATGTAGGCGTAGCCGGCCTGCAGGGGGGTGCGGGGGTGCGGGGGGGCAGGGGGTGGCGGGTCGTGTCGTTGAGGGGGAGCGGGTCGCCGGAGGGTGCGACAGCCGATCGCCGGCATGCACCTGCCGCTGGCCGCTTTGGCTGATGACGGGCCACAACGCGGGGCAAGCGCATGCAAGCATGGAGACTTGTATCTCTAATGCTGTCAGGCCCACAGCACTGCGTGGGCGGACGTGTCAAGCCAGCCCCGTCGTATGCTTGCCATCTGTGGGCATGAGGCCCCCGTGGTCTGGCCGGACCCCTGCCCTACCCACCTGGAACGCGGCGTAAGCGAAGGGCGAAGCGAATTTGGAGTCCGAGGCGCGGTGCCGGGCGTAGTGCGCCAGGACCTGGGCAGCAGCGGTGGGCGCAAGCGGCGGCTTCAGGCTCGGGCCGCGGCAGTACCGGATGCATGGTCCAGAAGCCCCTTCCACCGCTCGACCTCCCCTGCTACCAAGCCCATGCACCCTGGGGTGACCACCCCCCGGCCATCAGCAGGGCCCCACGCCCAGTGATCCGCGACAGCAGGCACAAGCGCCGCGCGTAGGGAGCAGCGCCGCTTGCAGCCGGCCCGCCAGGCCACCGCCGGTGCTCGGGCCGCAACCCGCAACGCCGCGCACCCGCCCCCGCGAAGCCCGCCGCGCCTGCCCAGCCAGCGCGAGGCGGGCTGGACGCCTGCCCCTCCCCCCGTCCACAGGTGGGCCGTGCCGTGCCCTTCCGCCCCACCTGCGCCATCTTGGCCACCTCCATGCGCTGCTCCCCGCAGTACTTGAGCACCGAGGCCACCTCCTCGTCGAAGCAGTTGTCCCACAGCCCGTCGGTGCCCAGCACCACCAGGTCCCCGGGCTGCACAGTCACCTGGGAGGGGGGGGCGGAAGGGGGGGGTGTTTGTTGCTGAGCAGGATGGGTGGGGATGGAGGGGTGTGGAAGGCGGCGGCACGGGTGAGCGGGGTTGTGCGGAGCGGGTTCGCGTCGTGTCGTGTCGCGTCGTGCCGTGAGGCCCGCAGTGCCGGGGGCGCCCCCAGCTCCCGCCCGCCCCGCCCCTGCGCCTCGCGGCGCCCGGCATCCCTCGGCCCTCACCTCGAACCTCTGCGCCGCCGATGGGTGGTCCGACATGGAGTCCGCGGACCCGATCTGGTAGGGGAAGTTGAAGCCGTGCTGCTGCTGCGGGGTGTGGAAGGCCACCTTGCCTGGGGGGCGGGGCGAGCGGCGGGGCCGCGCAAGGGACAAGGTTCAAGCGCGGGTCGAGGGCGGGTTGTCGAGAAGGGCGCGGACTCGCAAGGGCGGCCTCGCCACCCCGGCAGCTGCGGGCGTGAGCGACCCCGCTCGTGCGGAGCAAGGCGGCAGGTGAAGCTCTGCCGGCCACGGTGCGCAACCAGACCCTGCCCGGGCCACCCCCCCCCCCACCCGCCCCGAGCACAAAGCCCTGGCCTTCCCGTCCTCCCGGCGACATCCTCCCCCACCTCCCCGCGGCCGCCCCACTCACCCCCGCGCAGCACCAGCAGGCCCGAGTCCCCCACGTTGCTGACCGTCAGCAGGTCCCCGTTGAGCGTCGCCACGCAGGCGGTGGACGAGCCACGGACCAGCGTCAGGTTGTAGGCGCGCTCCAGGATCTCCTGGAGTTTCGGCAGGCGGGTTTGGGGGAGAGATGGGGAAGGGGGCACGAGGGCTACTCAGCGAGGATGGATGCGGGTGGGGAGCTGCTGGGCAGCTCTCTCAAAAGGGCCCTCACAAGGCAGTCCCATCCCCCCGCCCTTCGTCGCACACGTTTCCCACCCGGGCCTTCGCCCACATCCTCATCCCACGACTGCCAGCTGCAGCCTCATACGCCACCTACAAGCCGAGACGGACCTCTACGCCTGCGTCACCCCTTCGCCCCCTCCCTCCCCACCGCGCAGGTCTGGGCCCACACAGCCGTGGGCCCCCCCCCAGCGCCCACCTGCGCCGACAGCTCCACCTCCAGCGGCCGCTCCGCTGCCGCTGCCGAGGTGGAGGCCAGCTCGTCCGCCACCTCGCTGGCGTTGCCCATGAGCTGCCGCGCGTAGGCGCCCGCGTCCACGCCCACCTCGGACTGCGGCGCAGCGCAGGGTGGGGGGGGGAGCGCGGTGTCAGGTCCGCGCAGGGGTTGCGGTCGGGAGCGCCCAGCAGGAGGTGCCAGGCACCGCAAGCCCCGGGCCGGTCTGGGCCCCAGGCTGTCTCTTGTTAAAGGGTGCGTTCCACAAGCTGGAGTGACGTTGGCATGCGCCCGGCAGGTGCACCCGCCCTTGAGCTAGAACGCAGACTTTCCCTGCCCTTCCTCTTTGCAGTATGATGCACAGCAGAGCAGCGGCCACGCAGGTAGGGTCTCATGCCCCGTGCGGCCACTCCGTACCGCTGTCACCACTCACCCATCCGCCCACTCCATCCGCCACGCCCACTGCGCGACGGCTGTTCGCGATAAAGTACCAGTCCTCGCCACCCTTCTGCATCTTGTCGGGGTGGGGAAGCACGAAGGCGCCAGACGACAGCACCAGGCCTGCGGAGCTGCGAGTCCAGGCGGAAGCAAAGGGGCGAGGGGTTGGACTAGTCTGCAAGAGCTGCTGTGGCCTAAGGACGTGGGCTGGAGGCAGAGGGCCCAGACGCACCCGGGCTGGAGCTGGCCAGCCTGCGCCAGCCCCCCGCACCTGCTCGGTTTGCCGTTTGTGTCGTTTGCCGATGGCGTAGCGACAGCGGCAATCGTCCCCACGCTAGCCGTGGAGACCGTCGGCTCCTCAGGCGAGTAGGACGCGGCGAGCGCTTCGTCCGCGAGGCAGCTCATGGCAAGCAGTGACCCAGCGCGCGTTAACCCTAGGAAAGCGCCACTCTGCGACAGCAAAGTTTCGGGATAACGCTTCAGCTGTTTACCCACAACCCTCACAGCCTTCAGGCCCAGCCGACGGCGTCAAGCAAAGCACCGACGGAGGTCTGCCTTCATCGCGCACACGGGGCCCCTAGCCCAGCCATCCAAGCCCCTGCGCACCCGGTTCGACGAGCTCCATGGAGCCGGAGCAGTGGCATTGAGCTGGTGGGGGTGCACGGGGCGAGGGGCGGCTAGCACCGTGTTGCCAACCAGCCGTGTCCAAGAGCCCTGACGCGCCGAGGCCGTCTGCTGTGCGGCAGTCGCTGTCCTGTAAAACATGGCTGATAGAAGATTCAAGCTGCACTCGAAAAGGTTAGAAGAGCGTGCTCCTCGGGCAAAGAAGCGCTCCAGCATTCAGCGCTGGCCGCAGTGCTCTAATCAGGACGTAGACGCTTGGTTTGAAGCAAATCTACAAGGGTGAGGTGGGGAAGGCCGCTTCGCGATGCAACACTTGGGTGGCCGCAGCGGCAGCAGACGCAAACTGGCAGTGTTATTGACAGTGCTACCAGTACGCGTGTACCATATAAGCTTTACGAAGCTGTCGTCGAGACGTTGTTGCCCCCAAGCGGCGTCGGGAGATCGGGACCGGCGGGGCCACCAGCCTGGCACGCCCGCGACGCAGCCTTTGGGTAGCGAGAAACGCCGTGCCGAAAACCCACAAGGCCTGGCTGATGTACACGGCTGCGAGTTGTACCTCTCCGGGACGGGGGCAGCGGACACGGACCCGCCCGGACGACGGCTCAGCCAGTGCCCTGGTGCCCCAGCAGCACCCGCACGTACCCGCACAGAGTCTGGCACCTTACTCGCCAAGACTGCAAGCCTTGCGCCTCGTATACTCGCAATAGCCGGATTGCATGCGGGTGGCAGGACAGGGGCTGAGGGTGAAACAACCCGCGGCCCCGAGGGAGGCATGTGCACGCAGCGGTGGCTGGGGTTACGCACGGGGGACGGGGTATGGACCTCCAGACAGCCCAACACAAAGTCCAGGGCTCCGGGTTTAGAGTTGCGTGAAGGGCTGCCCCCGCACGGCCGCAATGACCTCAACCCTCAGTCGCCTCAATAGGCGCGAGTCCAGACGCCGCGTTGGAGGGGGAGGGTGTCAGGCCACACCATGGGTTAGAGCAAGGTACCGCCGAACCGCCGTGGGGGCAAGGCGTGGGGATGGAGGTGTCCCCAGCAGGCGGGGGTATGGCGAATACCTTACTGTGTGCTGACAAGGGGCGAAGGTGATCCGATACTAACCGCAACCCCAACCCCAGGCAGGGATTGCAGGCCCATGCCCACACCCCATGGCTGGTGGCCATCGTCCCTGCGTCGGGACCAGACTTCATCATCCCCAGATCAACATGGTAAATGTCAGGGCTGGTTGGGCTGAGCAGGCTCGCGGGGCAGCATGGCCCGTGCCCTTGTAACGAGCCACGGCTGGGCTTCATGTTGTGCCCCAGGCAGCAGGCGTATGGCTGGTCCTGTCCGTAGCGTAGGCCAGCACTGAGGGCGCCTCCACGTGAGGCGTTGGTAAGATTCGTTACAGGCCAGAAGACCGGGGCGAACCCTGAGCCAGCGGCACTGTCAGGGGTTGGGATCTACTTGCCTGCACACACCGAGGCCACTTCAAGTAGGCCGTACAGACGTAACGGGTTCGGGATGGGCGGGATGGGTCGGGCTTCGGTTTCCTCGGGCTTTCGGCTCCCTCTCTAAGGCCGGCCGGTTAATCACCGCGCCCACGACTCCCAGGCTCATGCGAGCAGCCCTTCACACACCAAGCCTCGGCTCCCGTCTGTCCTAAAGTATGCCGCTTCTGCGGAGGTGTAGAGCACACACCGAGCCTGCCTTCCCCTTCATAACACGTCACGGCCTGGCGTCACATCACTTCGTGAAAAAGGCGGTGCCCATAGCTTCCTGCTCCTCCACCTTCTTGGACTCCTCGCCCCGCCAAAGTGGATCCAGCATCCCGGCGATGCGCTCCAATTGCTCACCGGCGCGGGGACCGGCCCGGGGGCAGAGGCCTCACTGGCGCACAAGGCTCCCCTAAAGGCCTGCCCAGTGCACCCCTCCCCTGCGGCCTGCTCGCCCTACCGGTACCTAAGGGACTGCCCACCCCAGCAGCCACGCGACCCTGGCCGGAACCACGCCCAGGCCTGCGCCTGGCCTCCCCAGTCTGACCGATCCCATGGCCCTGAACTGCCCGCACGTGCAGACCGCTCACCCACCCCGCTACCCCCTTGTCCCCGCTCCTGCCCCCTCACGACCCGGGCGTGAGCTCCTCCACCAGCGCCCCGCCCGCAACGGTCGCCTGCCAAGGCGTGGAGCGAGGGGAGGAGGCGGGGCGGGGGCCAACGTGAGGCGTGGGCTTGAATTGTCCTCAGCGCTCCAGAGCGTAAAACGCAGCTGCCGTCGCGGCCATCCCTCGCTTCCCATGCCGAACGACAACGCCTGCCAGGGGTGCCGCCCCAGTCCCCAGGTCCCCCCCTTTCCCCCCCCCCGGGCGCCCGACCCACCTGGTCCATGAGGTGGAGGCAGTCCAGCAGCCCCACCCGGAGGCTGCCGGGCCCGGGGCGGGGCGCCAGGCGCAACCCCTCCTGCGCGGCCAGCCTGAGGGTGGTGCGGGGGCGGGGCGGGAGGGGAAGGGGGGGCCAGGGAGAACAGCGAAGGCGGACGCGTTCAGCCGGCAGGCGACAGCGTGGCACTGGCAGGCTGGGAGCGCTCGTGAGCGCTGGGGCGCTGCATGCCCGCCCCCCGCCCCCGGGACCGCACCCGAACACCGCGAAGGCGTGCGCCGTCGCCAGCAGCGCCTGCCCCGGGGCCGCTGCCACGAAGGCGGCGATGAGCGCCGTCAGCGAGCAGCCCGCGGCCGTGACGGAGGTGAGCAGCTCCTCGCCGTTGCGTACGGCAACCAGCCGGGAGCCGTCCGTCACCTGCAGGGGCGGGGCAGGGATGGGGCCAGGCAACAGGCGGGAAAGAGAACTCGGGGCTAGCTGTTGCCGCTGCGGCAGCAAGCCTGGGGCCGTCACATCGGGGGGCCAGGTGGAGCACAACACGCTTTACACCCTGTGCCCTCGCCGTTGAACAGAGGGGGCTCAAGAAAGGAGGAGTTAGGGCCGAGTTAGGGCAGGGCAGGCGTGCGGAATGGGGGCCACTTAACATCGCTGCTGGCCAGCCCTGCGGTTCCCACCGTCCCCTCGCGCTCAGCCCCATGCAGCCGCTGCTGGCCCCTCATCCCCCCCCCCTGCCCCTCCCTCCGACCCACGTAGTCCACCGCCCCCGACACCGCCACAACACAGCCGTACTGCCGCGCCAACAACCGGGCGGCCTGCGCGGGCGTGGGGACCCAGGGCACCAGCGGGGACAGAATTGGCCGTGACAAGAGGTGTCGCCATGAAGCGCCCGCAGTGGTTGCCGTGCCGCAGTGGTGCAATGGAAAGCCAGGCAGAGGAGACAGGGGTGACGGGTCCAGTGCACGCAAATAGCCGTAATATTGGGTTGCAAGTTTGAAGCCATCTTGCACCCTAGGCGCTCAGCCCTGCCGTGATGAGTGCCCCGTATTCGCCACCCGAATGCGCGCCCCATCCCAACGCCCCCCGCCCACGTAGCTCCACCGCAGCGGTCTCCCTCCCCCCCACACCTCCACTGCGTCCGTGCTGGCCGCTGTGCTGTCCACGCCGCGCACCCGGCCCGCGGGCCCCGGCCCCCCCCCGCCGCCGCCGCCCGCCGCCGCCACGGCCGCCGCCTGCAGCGCCATCACCTCCGAGGCGTTGCCTCGCACCACCGTGGGGCGGCAGGCCAGCATGTCCAGGCAGGCGGCGGTGCGCACGGGGGTGGCGCCGCAGCCCACGGGGTCCAGCACCCAGGGCTTGCCCAGCTCCACGGCCTGGAGGGGTGGGGTGGCGGGGGTGATACTCGTGTGGAATGGAAGGGGCCATGGGCGGGGCCGAGGGGCAGATGCGAGAGGTCTTGTGGGAGCGGGTGAGGTGACAGGAAGCACGTGCGCTAGCGCAGGGCTTCTTGTCGGGGCATGAAGGATGGGGGTCGGCACGAGCTCGGGCGCCCACCACACCCTGGTCGCCCCAACGGCCCCTGGGGTGAACCCCCCCCTTACACCTCACCCTTTTCGCCGCCAGCTTCTTTGACGCAACCCAGTCAACGCTGAGGGTACCCATGTTGACTAGTAGCCCCGACGCAAGCGACATGAAGGCCTCCACCTCGTCGAGAGCGTGCACCTACGTGGCCCGGGCTGACCGTAAGTCAGGAGGCCGGTCCATACCCATGTCCCCGCCAGCCCCATACGGGCATGACTGCCTGCGTTGCCACTCTCACCATGGCCGGGGAGCCACTCTCACCATGGCCGGGGAGCAACCAGCAGCAAGCAGCACATTAGCCATCAAGTCCATGGACACGAAGTTGGTGATGCATTGAATGAGCGGTCGCTTGGCTCGCACTGCCTGCCACAGCTCCCACGCAGATGCTGCTGAAGCGACTAGCTGGGGCTCCTTCGACTCCGCCATGGCGACCAGATGCAGGCCGAAGGTTCTGCGCGGAACCTTCGTCTGCCTGCACGGTTGGGGTTATTTATGTTGTACTTGACGACAGCGCAAACCCAATTTGCGTGGGCAGTCGTGGGCGCTGCATGAGCAGGGTAGGGCCGATCCCGCCTTGAGACGGGGCTGGCACTTTGCGAGCCATAACCAGCGACGCAAGAACACCACTGCCCAACTTGACGAGTACTTTCGACCAAGGTTTCAGCATGAGTTGCTTGGGCGGGGCAACGCATCCGCTGATGATGCAGCGCTCAGCGCCAGTCGCGCGACTGGCCAGCGCGGGAGCCCCACGGATCAAGGCGCTGATGAGCGCGCCTATGCGGCAAACCGGTGCGCGAGGTGCATTGACATCGGCGCCCAGTCTGTCCTTTTGCAAGCGCCACACGGACCCCCCTCGGCCCCCAACCTGTTTCGAAACCCCCTCCCCCACGCACATACAGCGCCAACACGGCATAGGAGAGCCGTTAGCATTGAGGCGTCTGCTGGGGCAGCTCTAGCAGGGGCAGCCGCCGCTACGAGCAGCGGTGCCTCAGTCCTGGGCGTGCCGGCGTCCACGCTGTTCATGGCCTCGTCGGGCTTCATGGTGCCCATCTACCTGCTGCTCGCCTTCGCCCCCGGAGCCAAGATTGTGAGTCGCAACATGCGTATCAGCACAGAAGTCCGGGCCCTTAGTTCCCAGGCGGGGCCACTGTGGCGTGGCGCCGAAGCTCCGCCCAGGGAGTGGCAGCGCACAGCCTGCACCTGGGGCGGTGCTTTCCTCAGTGCCGTTGCAAGCGAGCACGTTTACAGTTCTCCAATGCTGTTGTATTCGGTGACCTGCAATGCATTCCTACGCCATACCCTGTCCTCATCTCCTCGTTGAGCCCCTACCCCCAACGGGTTGCGGCCTGCCCCGCCCCCCCGCCAGACGCGCTCCTGGGTGCTCGAGTCCCCGCTGCTGCTGCTGGTGCTGGCGGGGCTGTACGCGGCGACCCTGGCCGCCGCCTGGCCCGCGGGCCTGGGCGCCTCCATGGGGGCGGTCAGCGCGGCGCTCAAGGCGGCCTGGGTGGCGGGGCCCGCCGCGCTGCCCTCGCTGGACCTCAGCCCCCTGGCCGCCATGTTCGCCCAGCCGCTGGTGACGCTGCTGGCGTGGCTGCACCTGCTGGCGCTCGACATCCTCATGGCCAGGTGGGGCACGCGCTGGCAGGGGGCCCCAGGGCAGCAGGGCACGAAGCGGAGCTAGGGGGGCCGCTCTGGCAGGGGGGCCGCTCTGGCAGGGGAGCGGGACCGTACCTCCAGTACGGTGCAAGGCACACGGGGTCCGTGAAGGAGGCAACGTACCCTTGCACGAACTTATCGGTATCGAAGTGAGTTACGCGTACTGCCCTCGAGATGCGTCCAGACCTTTTGTCTCGCGTGGTCTCCACCGCCGTTCTAGTGCCTGCGTCGCTGTCATGGCTGCGCCCAACGCCTTGCTCCGCCCCCGCAGGGAGGTGGCGCTGGACGGCCTCCGCACCGGTGTGCTCACGACACACAGCGTGCTGCTCTGCTTCTTCTTTGGGCCCACGGGCCTCATCAGCCACGCGGTGACGCGCGCACTGGCCAAGCTGGGCGGGGCGCCACGTGCAGCCGCAGCCTAGACAGCGGCGGTGCGTGCGGGTTGAGCACCGCATCCTCTTAGCGTGAGATGCATGCGCGTCTGTGTGCGAGGCTATATGGACTCGCCGGCCAGGAGGGTCTGAGAGCACGCGAAGGGCTGCGGGAGAGGGGATAAGGCAGCTGCGTGGACCTCATACCGAGCGTGGAGCTGCGCAGCACGGCTGCCCTCATAATGGGAAGGGATGTTGGTTTGGCAGGCCACGTCAGGGACTCGGATTCGCTGAGGGCTCTTGCGGGTACTCGGGGGGATGGGAAAGAAGTGCGGGATGGAGCGCGTGCTTGTGTGAGAGTGTGGAGAGAAGTGAGTACACTCTGATGTGTGCTGAGCCGCCTGGCGAAGGGGCAGGGGCACGGCCGCAGACATGATGAAGTGGGGGATTTAAAGTCGGCCCAGGGTCGGGTCTGGGCTTTTGGGGTTTTGAGTGGCTCAGCCCTTCCCGGAATGGCCGTCCCGCTCTACATGGGCACCGTTGTCGTGGGCGGGGGCTGAAGCCCACGGTGTGGGTGAGGTCATGTCGCGGTCTGAGCGTTGCAAGAGCGGTGGTTGAGCTTGCTTGGCCATGCAAGAGATGTTGCTTTAGATGTCCTCGGCCGCTCCAGGACTAGCATGATGGCTCCGTGCTGTCAAGAGGCAGCGCTGAGGGTGCTGGCGGGGAAGGGCGGGGAGGGAGAGACACGGTTGGGGGAGGTCGCGGCGCATCGCTTGCGGTTCGCTACTTGGCCGGGATACTTTGCAAGCATTGCGTGCTTAGCCGATTGTGCGAGACTCTCTCACGGCTGTGCTCGCGAGAGTTCTCCCAGGATCGCGTCTCGGCCCCCAATCAGAGTCGGTTAATCTCGCTCAACGCGTTTGCCAGAGGCAGCTTTACTAGTTACAGGCCAACACCCACGCTATATAGCCCGTCCAAAGACAACGCGGTGCCACACAGCAGAGTCTGCAAGGGTCCGGGACCATTGCCAGAACGCAGGCCCCACCGCCGGCCGACGGATGACAGCTTAGAGAACTAGTCTGTTTGCGCAATTGACAAAGGAGATCTAGTAGACGCGCGCGGATCCGATGTGGGCCTTGCAGCCATGTGGAGGGCTAAGCCGTCTCGCCTCTAGACAAGCGCGCGCGGACCAGCGGCTTGTCGGGTGAGCTCGGGGCACCTACGGCAGCCGGGAGTAGGCGATGCAGTCGGTCACGGACATCATTCTTCTCATCGCGCCCTTGCCCTTGCAGGCAAACGCCGCTGGCAGGCCGGCCACGGACTGGTCGTCGGCTGCTCTGCCGCGCTGTGGTCGAGGGGTCAGCAGCGCTCGGGGCGGCCGCGGACGTCGTCGACGTTTCCGCTCTGCAGCGGCTTGCCGTGTTGGCGGATGCCGGCACGGCTGCGGTGGCCAGCGTCAGCGCCTCGGCCGATGCCGCAGCCCCGGCCGCCCAGCGCGCGGGCGGCTGGGTAGCCCCCCTGGCGGACGCCCTGGAGCAGGTCCTGTACTTCCTGCAGGAAGGACTGGACAAGCTACACGTGCCCTACACGTACGGCTACTCGATCATCCTGCTCACCCTGTTTGTCAAGATTGTGACGTATCCCTTCACGAAGCAGCAGGTAGCACAGGAGTGGCTTGCATCGGTTGCAGTACGGACGATGGGGAGCTGCGGGGGCCCACTGCATCGCTGCTGTAGGACCCGGTCAGAGCTTTGCTGGGGTGTCAAGCTCTGGCGCCCGCCGTCAGCTCCGCGCCCTTGTGACTCCCTGCTGGCCTGCGACGGCGGCTCCCGCCGGATGCCGATCCTCAATCCCCGCCAACGTCTCAGATTGCGGCTGCTGGTCTCGGTCTGGCGTTAGCCGCATGGCGGCTGCGTGGCAGACGTCCAGCTGGGGCCCCAACCCCACACCCTACCCCACAGCCGTCGCTGATGGTGCCCCGCCCTCCCCGCTGCTGCCCCGTGCTGCGTCCCCGCCGCAGGTGGAGTCAGCCATGGCCGTGCAGGCGCTCAAGCCCCGCATTGACCTGATCAAAGACCGGTACGGCGATGACAAGGACAAGATCCAGAAGGAGACCTCGGCGCTGTACGAGCAGGCTGGCGTGAACCCGCTGGCCGGCTGCCTGCCCACGCTGGCCACCATCCCCGTCTTCATCGGCCTCTTCACCTCGCTCACCAACGTGGCCAACGAGGGAACGCTGGACACGCAGGGCTTCTACTGGATCCCCTCGCTGGCGGGTGGGGCGCGGGGCGGGGGGCCGGGTGGGAGGGTACCCACGGCGCAGGTGGGAACACAACGGCATGGGGAGGACGCAAGGCATGCCGCCCACAGCAGTGGCTGCTGAGTCCACGGCGCCTCCCGGTTGCGGAGCGGTGGGTCCTGGCCTCACCGGGCCCCGAAGCTCACTGCGGCCCCCCTCTCCCCTGCCCCCCTCGCCCCTTCGCCCCCGCCCAGGCCCCACCACCATGGCTCAGCGCAACTCGGGGCTGGGCACCTCGTGGCTGTTCCCGCTGGGCCCCGACGGCGCCCCGCCCATCGGCTGGGAGGACGCTGCCGCCTACCTGTCCCTGCCGCTGCTGCTGGTGGCGGTGCAGTACGCCTCCACGGCGCTCACCTCCCCCGCCATCGACCCCAAGGACGAGAACGCCAACGTGACGCGCGTGCTGTACGTGGGCCTGCCGCTCATGGTCGGCTGGTTCTCGCTCAACGTGCCCAGCGGCCTGTCGCTCTACTACCTGGCCAACACCGTGCTCACCAGCGCGGTGCAGATCTACCTCAAGAAGCTGGGCGGCGCCAACGTCAAGATCAACGAGCTGGGGCCCGTCACCAAGCCGGGCAGCGGGCGGCGGTCGGGTGCGCGGGGTGCGGGGCGGGGGAGGGGAGGGCAGGCGGGGACTGGTGGGAGCAAGCGCAGTGCTCAGGGCAGCTTCTCAACCTGTTTTCCTTCGCCGCATACCCCCCCGTCCCGCCCCTCGATCCCCCCGTGCTTCGCCCTGCGCCCCCCCTCCGCAGGCACGGTCGCCGCGAGCGTGCAGCTGTGGACCCCCGCCACCGTGGTGACCACCGCCGAGGCCGCCAAGAAGCGGGCCGAGGCGGAGGCGGCAGCGGAGGCGGCAGCGGAGGCGGCGGAGGCGGCGCGTGGCTACGACGACACGGCTGCGTCCGGCATGTCGTTCGCCTGCAGCGTGGACGAGGAGGGCGTGCCGGTGGCCGCGCCCCTGGCGGTGTCGGACCCCGCCCTCACGGCCGTGGTGGACGCCGCCAGCGTCAGCCGCCGCTGCAAGCGGAGGCGCCTGACCTCGCTGGTGCAGGACGGCAGGGTGGTGGCGGTGCCCGCGACGGTGCAGGCCTCCGCCTAGGGGGCGGGAGGGGGGAACTCGTGCGCTCAGGGAACCAGGAACGAGCGCCCGTAGGGGGGGCATGGAGCACGGGCAATGGCGAAGGCCGCAAACGGCCGGCAAGGGACAAGGTCACAATGAATGGGTCGGAGGACTCTCTTGGTTAATGACGGCCAGGACATGCATACCAGCGCGGCAGTGTCTGGGGAGCGGTGCGTGCTTGTGCACCTGCCTGTCTGGTGGGCAGCCGCATGCAGGCCGTCGGGTGTGAAGCATGCAGAAGTGCAGTGCAAGCGATTAGAGGAGTGCACGGCCCGGGGAACCAGTGGCCTGCTGCCCACGGCATGGCACGATGGCAGCAATTGAAGCAAGCAGTGGGAAGCAATCAGCAAGAGCACGATTGCGTGTTAACGGCAGGGTCCTGGGCGGATATCGGCGACATCGGCAAGCCTGCAAGTCTGGGCGCGGGCAGCGGGCACGCTGGCCAGCAGCCCAGCACTGGCGCCTCCTTTCTGGTGTGCGCCATGCCAACGTCATACCGGTACAAAGCCTCGCTGAGCTAGGGAGCCAAAGCGGCAGTCCAGAGCTCCAGACTGCTGCGGCGGCCCCCATCCCTGGGGGAGGCGCCCGCACCATCGGGTCCCATCATCACACGGTATCACAGTACACCACTGTGCAAGGGCAGTGCATCGCCGTGTTGTGGCGGGGTGCCTGACGGTGCCTGGCGGCAAGCAGGGTTGTGGAGCACATCATGCATGGCGCACGGAAGGGGCCATGCTAGGCGCCATGCTCTCATAATTCTAATCCGCCAGGAGCAGCCTCAGCTGAGCCTCAGCTAGGGAGCCACCAAGGGGAGTGTCCCCGACCAACCGTTGGACAACCAACCGCAACTCTGCAAGGGCTTGACAGCCACACAGTCCGGGGAGGTCCCAGGGGAAGGGAACACGGAAAGCATTACGGAAGCGAAAGGTCGTTTGATGTTGGGTGGGTGGGGGAGGGAGCAGATGCTTCCGCCGCCGACTGAGCCCGCCCGAACGCCGAAGCGAGCGGGACAACCGCTTCAGAACACAATTGTTCATGTTGTGCTAAGCTAGGAGCTTGTCACGTATCAACCAAGCGGATCTTCAGTGCACATGTGTCGTACTGCGGTACTTCGCTGTACTTCGTGCCTTCTCAAGATGGCTGCTAGCTCTTGGCTACTAGCGCTCTGCTTCACCTGACGGCCGTCCCCCGCAGCCCTTTGCCTACTGGGTCCCGAGCTCCGTGGTACATACTGTGCTAGAGAATGAGCTGACGACGCCGACCGCAGGGTAGGCGCCGGGGCAACCGCCGGGAACGAGAAGTTGTGGGAGGATCACACAGTTGCGACGAGGTTGCTAAAGGTTCCCACTCCTCGACGCCCGCGCGTACGAGTCTGTACGAGTACGCTCTTTAGGCCCCGCGACTTACAGGACAGCTTTGCTTGGAACGGCGAATGGTTGCGACAGAAGGTGGGATTGGAAGAGCAGGGAAGAGCTGTATACGAAGGACTGGAGCGCGGCGGCCGGCGGCACCTGTCACCGCCTGACGACCTCGCTGACGTGTTCCGCGGGCGAGTGTGCACCTTGAACGCCACGCTCGCTCACTACAACATACTGTGTTTGGCTGGCCAAAACCTTTGTTTGAATACTCTGCGAGCAAATCTTGCATGCAGAGAGTTCAGCCTGCCTGACGAACTCGACTGCCAATCGAGCCGCCCTGATAGCGCACAACTACGTGTCTTCTGCACGGATTACATACACACTAGCTTCATACCGCAGCTACGCTCAACTTGCACGTGACGATCGGTGTCGCCCCGCCCGCGTCGAGTCTAAACGCCAGCTAGGCGAGGCCCCGTCGACAAGCCCTCAGGCTTCACCAAGCATTAGCCTCTCGCTAGATCGTTAAAGCCTTGCAACAACTCGAGCAGCCAGCCTCTCGGGTCGCGTTCCACCTGCTGTTTCGGCCGACGGACTTGGCCAACCTGGCGCGCACGCGCACCTTTGAGGCCCCGCCAGAGGTGCGGGGTGCAACACTAGAGCAAAGGGCGTACAACGCAGAGCTCAGGGCAGCAGAACCCTGCGCCTGCTGACCGTTGGAACTGGCCGCTGGAAACGAACTGGCGCGCCATTGACACACTGCCTTACCGCTGAATATACTCGCAGGCTTTCCTGCTGGTCTTCGCCCATGACAGAAGAGCTGCTGCAGTAGCTTCCTCAGCCAGCTCAACTCTACGCGCGGCATACCGAGCGTCAGCGGCGACCGCAGCAATCCTTGCCCGCCGAGTCGCCTCGAGCCCACAGCGAGACTTCACCACAAACACAAAGCAGAGGGAGGCAATAGCTGCGTTGACGAGGGCGCTTGAGTACACCGAGACGGTTTCAGGACGTTCGCACCTTGTCGACCAGGTCATACCGTACTCGCTTCGCGCTGCTCACCAGCTGCTGAGTGCCGCGGCGAGGTGTGGCTGGGAAGCCATGGTGGAACTGCTGCTATCGGACACAGACCTGGCCGAGTTTGGCGCGCATGAGGCAGCGGAGCCCGGGCAGGTCGAGCTGTTGCAGGCAGCACGAGGGTGAGTTCCGAGGTACCTCGAACAGCTGCGGGTATACTAAAGGGTTCGGCTGACAGCCTTGTACACTTCTCACTTCAGCCCGCGGGCGCGGGCATCAACGCCCGCGACCAGCTCTATCTGTCGCGTAACACGTCCCATACTCGGACATAGCTATAATGGGTCCAACTGGCGCCGGCGAAGACGCGTGGAAGAGGGACGGTCGCAGCTCGACGAAGCCTTTCGGGCGCCCCATCGTTACCTTGGCTCACTGCCGCTTCGCCCCTCCCTCATCCCAGGGGCCACGTCGCCGTGGCGTCGAGGCTGCTGCGGGCAGGCGCCGCAGCCGACGGCATCAGCGGCGCCACGCCCCGGCCAGCGGCCCCCGTCTGCTCGCCCGCCCTGCCCTGGACGCCCTGCCTCCCCGCCCTGCCGCCCTTGCCAGCGCTGCAGGGGGCCGGCGGCCCCCTTCGCCACCGGCCCCGCGCCTTCCACTCCCCCAGTGGCAGCGATGCCACCTCACTGAGTAGCGCCGTGCCAGCAGCCATCGCAGCAGCGGTCGCGGCGGCGAAGGCTGCGGCTGGGGGGCCGGGGTCAGGCGAGCAGAGCCTGCCGCCCTCGACCCTCGCGTCGGCGGCAGCCGCAGCGGCGGAACCCAACCGAGCCGCTGTAACTTTCCCTGGGGCATGGGGGACTGAAGAGGCAGGGCCCTCGACGCCCTCATCCTCCGCCGTCCTGGCCGCAGCGCGCCGCCGCCAGCTCACCGCCGCCGCGGCGGCTTCCGCGTCCGCCGCCGCCGCACCCCTGGCGGCGCCCTCAACGCCGCCTCCGCCTCCGCCGCCGCCCCTGCTGTCTCCGGCAACGCCGCTGCCTCCTACCACCTCCTGGCGCCCCCTGGCCGGCGAGCCCCTCTCCGCGCCGCCGCTGCTGCACCCGCACGCCGCGGCGCGCCTCCGCGACCCCTCCCGGGAGACGCCGCTGCTGGCCGCCTGCCGCGCTCCGCCGGAGCGCTCCGCCCGCGGCATGGTCCGCCTCCTCTTGGACCACGGGGCTGGGGTGGACGAGGCGGGGGGCACGGAGCTGGCGCTGTGCGGCAACGGCGCGGCGGTGGTGGAGCTGCTGGCGGCGCGGCCGGGGCTGCGGGCGCACCTGGGCCGGGCGCTCGAGGTGGCGGCCAGCGCGGGCCGCGCGGAGGCGGTGGCGGCGCTGCTGGCGGCGGGGGCGGACCCCCTGCGGTCCACGCACGCGCTATCGGAGGCCGCGTACAGGGTAGGCGGCGGGCTGGTGGGGCGAGGGCAGGGAGGGAGTGGTGGAGAATGGTCAGGGGCGGGAAGTGGCTGTGGGGTTGAGCTGGGGCGGGTCCACGGCGTTGACGTGCTGCCGCCTTGCCTCGCGCTGTGTGCCGTGCAGGGCCACGTGTCCGTACTGCGCGCCGTGCTGGACGCTCCGTGCAGCACTGCTCTGTACGGCAGCACTGTCGTACAGCGCGCATACGCGCTGGCGCTGCAGTGGGGCCGCATTGAGGCGGCGGACCTGCTGCGCCCCCTCCTGGCGCCTGCCGCCCCGGCCGACGGAGCTGCGGCGAGTGCCGCGGGCAGCGGCGCTCCGGCGGCTGCCTGAAGTGGCGCCTGCTGCTCCGAGCCCTGACACGCCAGCACAAGTACTCGTAGCTCTGTGGCGACAACAAGGAGCCGGATTGGAGCTTTGGTTCGTTTTGGTATGCCGCCCCACCCGGGCTGGTTAAGGGCGCGTCGAATGACGTGGCAACAGACGCAATTATGTTGGTCAGCGAGCGCAACTACGAAGGCACGAACTCGATCAACAAACGTACCTCTAATCCATGCGGAGGATCAGGATCAGGCAGCAGACCAACGACCGAGGCAGGCAGTGTGTATGAGCGAAGGCCCGTGGCGCAAGGCGCTGCTGTTGGCGCGTTGCTGCTGTGGTCGGCCATCCTCCTAGCGACGTGCTTTCCTAGCGAACCCACCATGCACTGTATGTGGGCCGCTTGCGGACGGCATAGAAGGGCTAGCCCCAGCCCAGAACCCAACCCCTGGTACACAAGTACGCATGGCCTCTTGAGCCGTTGCAATAGAACGCATAGCCCGCACAATACTTTCACGAGCATACCTAGCTTTTCCTTTTGTTTTCCGCCCCCAAGCATTGTACCCTGTTTGAACTTCTGAGGGTTAGCGGCGGCGGCGGCTCGAGAGTCCTTTTATGAGCCAACGACGCACCAGTCCTGCTGGCCAGGCGGCCAAGTGCAGTCCTCTACTGTATAGAGGCTTGGGGTAGTGCACACACACACTGCAGTTGCTGCTTGTCTTTTTGAAGCTGTTGGCGCGTTTGCTCGGAGGGGCGTTGGAGGGAACCTCGGACGGGGTTTAACTGCAGCTGAGCGTGTGCTCAGCGGCCCCAGCGTAGCACCTCTCCATTGATGCATCCTAACTTCAATAGCTTTACATCTGCCCCAGCTTCGAAGATGTATGGCCATAAGTGCCGTGCATGTTCTGGTTTGGCGAACGATAACGACTCACCGTAGCATGTGATGACTTTGACGCTAGCTTGCGGCTGCCCTGCAGCGCTTGCGCCTCGCGTCGACCCCGCATGCAACCGCGCGGCGGCGGAGCACAGTGTTCTTACCTTGGCCCGATGGGAGGGCATGCGGTCTTTGTGGGAGTGATCTGGCGGCTGGCGCGTAGCCGAAGTGCGGCAGTCGGCGGCGGCAAGGTTACCTGATGGGGGATGGGCGCGTTTGGTTGTGGGTGGGTCAGTGTGGTTTGACACGCACTGAGTGCTTCCAGCAGGGCTACTGTCTCCCGTGTTTGTCACCAGTGCGCAACAGTGTCGGAGTTTCTATGTGTGGAAGCTGGCCCACCCCTGGTGGTTGCTAAGCTATGCTTTCGTGTGCTGACGCTATGTTAGTAGCAAGTGATCTTATAGGGTGTCTCGGAATCTACATATTTAAGTTACTAACGCGGCGGGCGCCCGCCCGCCGCCGCCGCACACGGCTGCACAGCCGTCCGAATGGAAGTCAACGTAAGGCACGGGTACCGGAGGGCGGAGGTGCGCTGAGCTGGGCCCGGGTTGCTGAGGGCCTGGGCGGGTGGATGTGGGAGGGGTGGTGGCGCTGTGAGCGCTTGTGCGACAGAAGGCCGCCCAGGGCGTGCGTGCCTGGGGCGGATGGGGAGGGGGACGGGCGGGGTTTCAATAGACGGCGCGTTGTGTTAGCGTCGCAGTGCTGGCCGCCGACACACAATGCCTGTGAACGAAGCGTAGCCGCCGGGCGGGGTTGGGCAGAGACAGCGAAGGAAGGGGGGAGAAGGGGCAGGTGCCGAGCGACTGTGTGCTATGCACGGGGCACCCGAAGTGCCGTGCTAGTTGGCTGCGAGGGAGCGACGCAAGTTAGCCAGTGCTGCACATCCTGCTGCGCATGACAAGCTATGCGGTGCGCTGCCGGGGAGGGTCCTGGCTTGCGAAGCCTGTGTAACATATGACGGGCCCACTCCCTGAGCCCTTGTCCTCGTGCGCACGTGCACCCCTTGGCCCTTGGGCCGTCGTCTCCGGCACGCTCGGGCCCAGGGTTGCACATACGAGAACGTATTAATATCGACACGGCTTCTCGCCATCCTGAAATGGCCCGCGGCGCGGGGGACCGGCCGGGCAGCCGGGGGCTGGCGGAGGGGGGCCGGACGTGGGGTGCTAGGGTTGAAAGACACGAGTGCCCGGGAAGCGAGTGCGCAAGGCACGGCCCGGGGAACCAGTCGCCTGCTGCCCAAGGCATGACAGCATTGAAGCAGGCAGAAAGAAGCGATTAGCAAAGTATGGTCGCGTGTTACCGTCAGGGTGTTGGGCGCTTGGGCGGTTACCAGCAGTTGTCCGTCAGCTCTCCGGCGGCTCGCAAGGCATCCCGACCCACTCGAACCACAGTGTACAGACCTGTGAACGCCGGGGTGCTGGGGTGCATCGGTCGGCAGCTTATCCGGGAGAGCTGCAGACAACCTGTCAGCCGTGCGTATCACTGCCCTACGCCATGCCTGCGCTTCGGTGTGAAAGGGGAGCGCGCTCGCTCGAGGATGAGGCGACTGCGTGGGCTGCCGTAGCAGCCGTACGCGTATTGCCACCGGGGGGCCGTCACTCGCAGCTTTTGCGGGCGTTACAAGGAGACCTCAGTCCTCATGGTAGATAGACCGGCGCGTCTCAGCGCCTTGTTACATCCAAGCATGCCTCCCGAAGCGCTGGTTTACCCCGCCCACAGTTACATTCGCCAAGCCAGTAAGCGTCCGATAGCTTCGTGCGCACACCTTGCCTGTCGTACACCGCCTCTAAAAAATGCACAACCGACGAAAGAGAATGGATGAATGTGAATTGCTAAGTTGGCATGGCAGGGCCAGCCTCAGCAGCAGCGCATGACACAGCATGGCGCCGCCGTCGAGGGGGGTCACAGCCAGGCGCAGCACGCAGCACGCAGGGCGAGGCCGTGCAGCCCGGGCCCCATGAAACGGCTGCAGTCCAAGAGCATTGTGTTGCACCACGAATGCTAGTCAGGCACGGCTATGTTTGGTCACCGGCCAACGGACTTGCGTCCTAAACGTTTAGTGAATGCACTCGCGCGCGCAACGGACGACGAAGAACTAGGAGGCACTAGTAACAGCGCCAAATGAATGCTAAGCGTGGCTAAGCTCAGCCCAGCCTCTTGACACGCACAATACCTACCGCACGCACTGACCAAGCCGCCAGCCTCACAAGAATTTGTCTCCAGAGAGCCGCCAGACGTACCCGATGCACGCGCTCCCTGATCCCCAACGTTGCCCTTGAGCCCAGTCCCGGGCCAGGTGGCTCCCACGAGTGGCCCTTCACCCTCACACGTCAGCCGGGCGGGCGGCGAGCGGTGGCAGCAGGAGCCTGCGCGTCGGGGAGGCCGGCGCCTCCAGCAGCGGCGGCGCCCGCGGCGCCTCCGCCGCCTCGCCCTCCGCCTCGCCACCCGCCGCCTCCGCCACCTGCATCTCCCCCGCCACCTTCACCACCTCCACAACGTCGCCGGCCTCCGCCTCGTGCTGGGCCTCCTTGCCCGGGCCGACCTCACCCTCCACCCCTGCCTCCGCCTGCTGCATGGCGCCGGCGACCACGGCCTCCACAGCGCTGTCCTGCGCCGGCGCCAGGAGCGGTGCGGGCGCCGCGGCCGCTACGGAAGCGGCTTCGGCCGATGCCGCGGAGGAGCGGCGCTTGGGCC
Source organism: Edaphochlamys debaryana (assembly GCA_016858145.1). Taxonomy (NCBI): domain Eukaryota; kingdom Viridiplantae; phylum Chlorophyta; class Chlorophyceae; order Chlamydomonadales; genus Edaphochlamys; species Edaphochlamys debaryana. Next base: position 398,069 of record JAEHOE010000043.1, read on the forward strand.
TCAGCGCGCCGGCCGCCACGCTGCCGTTGCGGGCGCGCGGCGGGGCGCTGGCGTTGCTGACGGTCGTGGGCCCGCGGACGGGCGACAGCGGCCCTGCGGGCTCCGCCCTGGCCGCCGCCTGCTCCTCCGCCTCCGTCGCCTGCTCGCCCCGCGCATCCCACTCCTCCCCGCTGCCGGCCTCAGCCCCGCTGCCCCGCGTGCCACGAGCCCGCGGCTCCTGCGCCTGCGGCGACCGACGGCCGCCGCTGTCCCGCGACCCCCGCGATCCCCGAGAGCCGCGTGAGGCGCGGGACCCGCCCGAGCCCCGGCCGTCCCGGCCGCGGCCGTCCTTGCCGTCCCTCCCCTCCGCCCCCTCCTCCTCCGCCGTGATGAGGTGGCTGTCGCGGTTGGCGCCCGCGCCGCGGTTGCGCCACATGTGCCAGGCGGCCTTGAGCATGAGCCACAGGCGGCGGATCTCGTACACCAGCACCAGCAGCGCCACCAGGAAGAAGCACACTGCGGGGCCGGGAGCGGGGGCCGGGGAGGCGGAGGGCGGGCGCAGGGTTTAATGGTGGCAGCGAGTGGGAATTCTAGGGGGACCGTGAGGGAGCGAGTGAGGTGATTGCACGCAACAGCCGGGCAGACCGTGCAGGGCCACGGTCCAACCAGCACGCTACCCCACCCCTTCCTACTTCCCGCCCCCGCATCCCCGGCCGCCCCGCCCCCCCGCCCCACCGATCATGATGTAGGTCGTGGGCGCCGCGTTGTCCGGCAGCGCCCGCAGCAGCGCCAGCGCGCAGGCGAACAGGGTCAGCTCCAGCGCGTGGCAGGCGACCTCCACCGAAAGCAGCTGCCACTCCACGAAGGGGCGAGCGGCGGCCAGGTAGGCGAGCATGGCGGCCTGGGGGGGGGGGGCACGGAGCGGGTGGGGCAGGAGGGCGGCGTGGTATATAGGTGTGGTACGCGCTGGTGGACACCCCTGCTCCCAAACACCTCCCCGCGCTGTGCGCGTCCTGCCTCCTCCCGCCCCCGCCCCCCACCTGCAGCGCCACCAGCAGCCCCAGCTGCGCCGCGGAGCGCAGGCGCAGGCCGAAGGTGCCGAACACCACGGCGCAGGCGGCCTTGTGCGTGAAGTTGACGGCGGTGACGGAGAGGATGGCCTTGGTCTCGCGGCCGACCTGCTGCGCACCCTCCTGCGGGGCGGGCGGCGTGGTGGAAGGGGAAGGGGCGGGGGTGGAGGGGAAGGTTGAGCAGGGGCGGGGCTCGGTGCCGGGGAGCAGCCGGGTGACAAGGGCGGGTAGGAGCAGCGGGGGATGCGGGATGTACGGCGATCGTACAGTGCAGCAGAAGCACGCCCGTACGCGTACGGCGCACGCACCCCGATGGCGTCCTCGAACAGGAACTCGAACCGCGCCAGGAAGGGGATGGGCGGTGTGACGCGCAGGCGCAGCGGCCAGCAGCCGGGGCGGTAGCGCAGGCGGTACATGGCCACGAACTTGCCTGCGGGGTGGGGGGTGGGGTTGGTGAAGCGCAGCGTTGAGGCGAGCAGAGAATGTTGGGTCAAGGTCGCACATGCGCATGCAACAAGTACGTGTGCAGAGGGAGCCTGTGCTTCGCCCGCCCTGCCCCAACCTCCCCGTGTGCTACTGCCCCTGTGGTCCCACTCACCCGGGTACTCGGGTATGAGCTTGAGGTCCACATCGGGCGGGGCCAGGGGGCCCGTGGCGGCGCGGTCCTCCGCAGATACGAACATCGGGTACGGCTTGTCGTACCCGGACTCGTCGTACTCGTCCGCCACCGGAGGCTTGTTGCCCAGGCCGCCTGAGCCGCCCACCAGTACGACACTGCCGTGCTCCGAAGGGCCCGCCAGCACGGAGGGGCGGCGGGAGCGGTGCTGCGAGTGCGAGGGCGCGCGTACGGAAATGATGGAGGGGGAGCCGAAGGGGCGGACCACGGAGCCGCGAGGCGGTGCGCCGGGGGGCGGCGTGGGGCTGTACGGGCCCAGGCTGGACCTGGGCGAGGCTGGGCCTGGGCCTAGGCTGGGCCTGGCGTTGGAGTGGGAGAGCGGGTTGAAGTAGACGGCGCGGGTGCGGGGGCTGGCGGGGGCCAGGCCGATGGCGCCGGAGCGGTGCGACGCCGAGTCGAGGCGCAGCGGCGGCAGCCGGCCCGAGCTGCTGGCGGCGGCGGCGGCAGGGTCGGCGGCGGCGCCGTCCTCCGTTGCCTCCGCAATGGGCCCGGCGGCGCCGTCATCGTCGCCGTCGACGCCGCCGCGACGGCGGCGGCGCGCGGGCCACTGCGGCCCCGCCGGGGCGGGCATGACCACGATGCTGGCCTGCGGGGAGCGCGTGGGCATGGCGGCGGCGGTGCGCGGGCTGGCGGCAGCGTCGGCGGCGGTGGCAGGTCCCGGCGGCAGCGGCAGCGCCAGGCCGGGTGACGGCGGGCCGTCGTCCCGCCGCGCCGACGGCGAGCGCTTGAGGCTGGGAGAGGGCACCACCGCCGCTGCCGGCGCCGTGGGCGTGGGCGCCGCGGGACCCGAGAACCAGCCGAGCGTCCGGGGCGCAGGCGCCGCCGGCGGCGGCGCGGCGGCAGCGGGCTCCGGCTCTGGAGGCGGCGGCGCCGGCGTGGGCTTGGCGTTGGGCGCCGTCATGAAGCGGAAGACGCAGGAGAGCGGGCTGGGGCCTGCGCCGCCGCCGCCGCCGCCCCCGACGGAGGCGGGCTTTGGCGCGAGCTCTGCACGGGGATCGGAGCCAGTGCGGGCGGCCTGGCGGGGGGTAGGCGAGGGGGGTGGAGGGGTGGGAGGGCCAGGGGTGTAGGTTGACGGTGAGGGTGAGTAAGGGGTCGAGAAGGAGGATGGGAAACATGGAGGAACCACCTCTGACAGCCAGGTTAGCGTCCCAAGCCAATCACGCGGGGGGAGAATACGGGCCTGATTGTTCGGTCCTGGCCCCAATGGCACGGCAGAACTAGACACACACCGGTCCACATCCCAGCCCCCAAACCCGCTCCCACCTTGGACGGCGGAGCCATGGGGATGGGCGCGTTGTTGCTGACGGACCCCGGCGGCCGGGCCCGCGGCGGCGGCGGCGGGGCCCCCAGGACGGTGCCGTCGCCGCCGTCGCCCGCGGCAGCCGCCGTCGGCACCGGCCGCAGCGCCGAGCCCAAGCCCGCTCGCGAGTTGAAGCGCATAGGCGGCGGCGGCGGCGGCAGTGCCTCCGACCTCACGCCGTCCTCGTCCTCGTCGCCGCTGCCGTCGCCAGGCTTGGCGGCGGCGGCAGCCTTGGCGGTCGCTGCCGCTGCCGCTGCCGCCGCCCCCGTCGGGGGCGTGCCTGCGAGGCTGCGGGGCCGCGGCAGCCCCGTCTGCCCCGCGTCGAGCCCCCCCGAGGAGGAGTGCGGGGGCGCGAGGGAGCGAGCGCGGGCCGTGGGGTGCAGCAGGCGGCTGGCGGTGTCGCGGCCGGCGGTGACGGAGGCGGTGGTGAGCACGCGGCCCTCGCCGGCGGCGGGGGGCGGAGCGGCGCGGGACCCGGCGTCGCCGCCGGGGGATTCCCGGAGGGCGGGGAGCGGCACGGTGCCTGCGCGCAGGGGAAGAGGGAGCGGGAGGGCAGGTGAGTAGAGGGACGGGCCGCCCAAGCTCCTCCAAGCCCGACTGGACTGGACTAGAGCTTACAGCTCAGGAGCAGATGGCTTTCGCGAGCTCGGCCGCACCTTGGGGAGGGGGGCGCTTGGCGGCAGCGCGGGCCGCAGCGGCTGCCATGGCAACGTCAGGCGCCATGAGCACGGACGCACGTGGCACGGCCATTGGATTCAGCGCCATGGCGGCGATGGCTGGATCTATGGATCCGGCCTTCTTCTTCTTGGGCGCCTCGGGCTCAGGCTTGGGCCGCAGATCCTCGCCTGGATCTGGGGATTCGGCGCGCGGGCGGTAACCACCGGCCGTCATGAGGTTGGACGAGAGCAGATCCGAGGTAGTGGTGGTTGTGTCGAGATCCTCGGCGGTTGAGATGTGAGCCACGAGTGGTGACGTGGCGTCGGGATCCTCGTCACGAGGGCGGCGGCCGCCGGCCGTCATGAGGTTGTCGGAGCGGCCGGCGGCTGGCGGCGGCGCCGGCGGCGCTGGCGACGCCAGCGGCGGCAGCGGCCTCATCTCGGGCTCAGGCCGGCGGCCGCGGCGGTCGCCGCCGGACATGAGCGTGTTGTCGCCGCCGCCGTCTGCGGCGCCGCCGCGACGAAGCGAGCCGGGACGCGAGCCCCAGCCGCCGTCGCCGTCGCCGCCGGCGTCACGGCTGAGGGAGCCCCCGACGGGCCGGCGTCGGTCGGTGGTGCGCGGGCCCCCGGACACGTAGCCTCCGCCGTCGTCCTCCAGGCCGCCCCAGCGGCCGCTGCCGCCGGCGTCGCCGTCAGCGAGGTCGCGGGGCCCGCGGCCGCGCTGGAAGTCGCCGCCGACGTCTGGCCGGCCGCCGCTGCCGCTGCCGCCGCTGGCGTTGCCGTTGGCGTCGACGCTGCCCGCTGGCTTGCGTAGCCCCCGGCCGGGGCGGAAGTTGCCGCCAACAGAGTTGCGGCCCTTGCCGCCGCCGGTGACGGCGGCACCAGCACCGAGCGCAGCGCCCGCCGCAACGGCAAAGCCGGCGGCGCTGAGGCCGCCGCCGGCGGAGCCAGCGCCCGCGGCGGCGCTGCCGCCGACGGCGAAGGCGCCGCCAGCGCCGGCCCCATCGCCGCTGCCGCTGCCCGGCCGACCGGACGCGCTGGCCTGCAGGCTCCGAAGCCTCGAGCCGTCGCCACTCGCGCCCGTCCCAGCCCCGGCGGCGCCGCCAACGGTGTACCCGCCGCCGTCGCCGCTGCCTGTGCCGTCGCCGCTGCCCGGCTGGCCATAGCCGTTGACGTCGAGGCCGACAGACCGGTTGCCATCGCCGCCGCTGCCGGCTTGGCCGCCGGCGCCGATGGACCCATAGGCACCGTCGCTGCTGTTGCCCGCCTGCAGGCTCCGCGGCCGCCTGCCGTCGGCGCCGCTGCCGCCGGAAGCCCAGACGCCGCCGCCGGCGTTGTCGTCGGCGTCGTTTGCGCTGCTGCTGCCGGGGCGGCCCGATTGGCCCACCTGCAGGCTCCGTGGCCGCCGGCCGTCACTCCCGCTGCCGCCACCGGCCGCCCAGACGCCGCCGGCACCGCCGCTTCCGTCGGTGCCGTCGGTCCCATCGCCGCTGCCGCCGAGGGCACTGCCCGGGCGGCCGGACTCGCCGGTCTGAAGGCTGCGAGGCCGCCCGGCGCGGCCCACAGGAACCAGCCTGCCGGCAGCGCCACCGCCGTCGACGCCGCCATCGCCGTAGCGGCCTCCCAGAGAGCCCGGCCGGCCGCCGCCGCTGCCGGGAACGCCGCCGAAGGCCCCGGCGCCGCCGAGACCATCGTCATAGCCTAGAGCGTCGGGGTCCGCGCCTGCAGGGCGGGGAGGGCAAGGCACACGGCAAGCAACCGAATTGCACCCTGGGGTCTGGGTGTGGACGCCGTCAGGCATGGCCCCAGATCCCACGGCTTGTAGCCATCGCCGCCTCTCGCACGACCACCGGCGCATGGCCCCGGCGCACGGCCCCTGCTGCCCCACCTGTGGGCGCCATGGCCCAGTGCGGCCCGAGGCCGTACGTGTCCTCCGCCTCCTCCTCCTCCGCGCCGGCCTCCTCGGCCGCCGCCTCCGCCTCCCGCTTGCCGCCGGCCTCGCCCTCGCCCTTGCCCTCGCCGCCCGGGCCCCCCCCCGGCATGGCCCCGAAGAAGGCCTGCCAGTGCGGCCCCAGCATGAACAGGTCGGTGGGCTGGGGGGCGGGGGGCAGAGGGAAAGGTGGGGGGTCAGGCTGCTGTGTTGTCTAGGTCAAACGCGTGGGCACAGGCGCGTTCAGACGATAACGATGGGGGAGGAACACCCTCCACGCGCAACCCCCACTCCCTCCACGGCCCGCGTTTGGGCCCCACCCACCGTCTCCTCCAGGTACCAGCGGCACACGGTCAGCCACCACAGCACCAGGGCGAAGGGCGCCGCCAGCAGCAGCAGCACCAGCACCGCCGGCAGCCGGGAGGCCTGCCACTCGGGGGCGCCCACGGGGGAGCCCAGCGCGAGGCAGGCGTAGAAGGTGAGGGCCACCAGCAGCAGGCCTGGGGGGGGGGAGGAAGGGAGTTGGGGTGTGTGGGAGGGGCAGGGACACGGCGGGGGTGGACGGTGGGCCATGGTTGTACGGGATGGGGAGCTCGCGCACGGTGCCAGTGTTTGCAATTCCCCGCGGTCCCGCATTGCCCTTACACGCCCGTGTAGATCGGAGTCCTGCGCCCCCCGCCTCAACCCACCAGCCAGAATGAACTCGGCCCTCGGGAAGCGCAGCACCCACGGCACGTCCGGCCCAACCGCCAGGCGGTAGATCAGGATGATGATGCCGTGCAGTACGACCAGCGCCGCCATCATGATGGTCGCAACGGCCAGCGTGTACAGCAAGTCCTGTCGTACGCGTACAAGGCAGGTACCGGGAGGCGGGGTCAGTAATCGTTCGGGTTAGCGACTGGGGACCGGAGGCCCGAGCAGGCCTGCATACTTGTACGGAGTACGCAGGGTTTTCCCCGGTGGGTTTTCCGTACTCCCCCAAAACGTCTTCTCAGTGACACGTACCTGGATGTCGGCGACATAGGTCAGGTCTGGTTGGCTGGCGGTGGGAGGCGGCGGCGGCACAGCGTCCATCGGCGGCGCGGCAGCGCCGGGCGGCGGCGCCGTCACGACGACGCTGCCGTCGGGTGCGATCTGCACCACGCCGTCGCCGCCCGCCGCCGCGCCGCCAATCACGTAATCGCTCGACGTCTTGTTGCCGCCGCCGGCGCTGCTGTTGCCGCGGCTTCCGCCGCCGCCGCCATCGTTCACGGCTCCGACCTGTTGCAGCCACGTCACGAGCTCGTCACGGCCGGTGTCATTAGTCACGCCAGTTGCTGGCGGCGGCGGCCGCGGCGCAGGTGGCGGCGCCGCCAGCGCGGCTGCGGGCGCCTGTCGCAGGCCCCGGCGGCGCACAATCAGCGACGGGAAGGGCGGCCTGGAGCCCGGCGGAGGTACGAGCGTCAGGGGCTGGTTGCGTAGCGCCTCGAGGAGGGGGTCGTTGCCATCACCAAATACGGCGGATGAGGGGGGGGAGGAGTCGTTGCCGGGGAATCCGCCAGGGTTCGTGCCGTCGGCGTTGACGGCGAGGCGGTCGGCGGCGGCGTCACTGACGTTCACCGTGGTCTGACCGCTGGTGAAGGCGCTGAGGGGGGGCGGCGAAAGAGGGAGAGGGGAGGCGTAAGAAGGAAGGAGTGGGCGGAGGCAGCGCGCAAGGCTGCGAGTCTCGTGGCAGCTGCCAGCCCACCCTTGTTGGGTCCTGCATGCTCGCCTTCCGCCGCCCTCTCGCGCACCGCCCGTCCTGCCCCTGCCCTCCCTCAACCCACTTGGCCTTCCCTCCCGCCACCACCCCCTCCTCCACACGCCCCCCCCAGGCGCCTCCCCCCCCAGGGCTACCCTACCTGTCCAGCAGCGGTATGTTGCCCTTGATACCCAGCAGGCTCCAGCGCAGGTAGCGGGCGATCTGGCGGTAGGCGCCGGACACACCCGGGGAGGCCAGGTTGGAGGACATGGCCAGCATCTGGGGGGGTGGAGACAAGAGGGGGGAGGGCAAGAGGGGAGGACAGGAGTAAGGGCAGGAGGAAAGGGGCTGAGGCAGAGGCAGGCCAGCCAGTCCTCAGCCGCTGAGCCTGGGGTCCAGCCGAGGCCCAAACGAGGCCCACACGCCCTTCGGCAGCGAGGGGAGTGCAGCCGCTTCAACCTGGCAAGTTTAGGCCCAGGCCCAGGCCAGGCCCAGACACGGGGCCCCCACCGGGCCCACGCGGGCCCACCTGGATATGGTAGGCGGACTGCAGCAGGGAGGATCGCGTGGACATCATGCTGAGGAAGGAGGCGGAGGCGGAGGCCAGCGCGCTGCCCGCGAACACGCCCCCGAGCGCCGCGGAGGCCACGGCCGCGGCGCCGTCGGCGGCGGGGGCTGAGCCCGGCTCTTCCAGCTGACCAGATAGCAGCAGCGGCCTGGGGGTGGGCGGGGGAGGGTACCGGGACGGTGAGGGGCAGTGCGAGTGAAGCGGGTGGGAGGAGGGGTGGATGCGGCGTGTGCACACCTTCCCTCTGCCGTGCGATAGACGCAAGCCTTCAAGGTGTGCCCGGTGGGTTCGGGGCCGTAAGCGTGCAGCCCCATGAAAGGCCCCTGCCAAACCCCCCACAGGGACTCACTCTGCGCTGGGGTTCCCCACGAGGTCCACCACCGCTCCCGCCGCCAGGGACACAGACGGGGCCGACCCCCCGGGAGCCACCAGCACCAGCACACACGACTGCACATAGCCGCCCGACGTCGCCGCCAGCGCCTCCGCGCTCGCCGCCGCCGCCGCGCTGGTATCGAACGCGGTCGAGATGCGCGGTGGCGGCGCAGCCGCGTCGGCGGCGACGGCGGCGTTGCCAGCAGAGACGGTGACGGCGCCGCCGGCGTCGCCGGTCAGCGGCGTGGCTGAGGCCCTGGCGGCGACGTCGCGGGCACTGCTGGCGGCGGCGTAGCAGGTCGCGCCGACGAGCCTGGCGCCGCCGCCGAGCACCGCCGCCGCCGAGATGTTAAAAGGCCGCACCGGCTCCGAAACCTCGAGTACGGCAAGCAAGTAGCGCAGGGATGACGCCTCCAGCTGCTCGCCAACCGCCACGGGCTCGGAGTTCGGCAGCGAGGCGTTGGCGACGTACAGGGTGCCGTACAGGCGGGGCGGATCCAGATCCACAACCACCCATCGCCACCACGTGCGCCCTGCGACCTCCAGCCTGACCAGATAGTCCCCGCTGCCGCCTGGCTCCAGCCGCCAGGCCGCGTCCAGGCCCGATCCAGTTCCAGATCCGGATCCAGGACTGGATCCAGATCCGGTTCCCATGTAGCGCACGCTGACGCCGGCGGGGGCAGAGGCGGTGCTGGGCGGAGGCGGGGAAAATGTCGCGGAGGACTCGGGCCGAGCTGACAGCTGCACCGCCTGCGGGACGGAAGCATGGGCGGGCAGTTACGGGTAGAGGACGCGGACAACAAAGAGGCCGAAGCTAGGAAGAGGGAGGCAGTCAGGCCCTCATTCCGATGTGCCCTCGCATCCACGGACACCACAGCTGTGAGCCTCACACAGCCCGTCGCTCCAGCGCCCAACGGCCCTCACCACCGCCGCGTGCCTGCCCTCGCACGAGCCCCGCTATTGACCCCACGCCCCTCCCCCCCAACCCATAGGCACGTGCGCACCTGAAGGCTCCCGGCGGCACTCCCAGTGGACCCAAGGGTCAGGAGCTCCTCAAAGGAGCTCGCGCCGCCGCCAGCATTAGTCATGCTGGTCGTACCCGAGGAAGTCGAAGAGCCGCGGCCGGTCGATGCGGACTGGGTAGTGGCACCGCTGCTGGCGTACGGCCCATCCGTGGTACCGTACAATGCGGACACACCACGCGGAAGGGATGCGTACGACACGGTGCAGCCGCACGTACGGCAATACGAGTCAGAGGCGTCGGGTACGGCAACCGCGATGTAGAAGGGCCCGCGCGATGCCGAGGGGATGGCAAAGCTCGTGAACACTGCGGATCCAGAGCAATCGGGCGTGCCTCGGTCAACCATAGGTATGCCAGGGGGAGGCGGTGGCGAGGGTGGGGTGGGGGCCAGTGGGCTCGGCGGCTCTGGGCTGGGTGGTGTGGGGCTGGGCGGCTCTGGGCTGGGCGGCTCTGGGCTGGGCGGTGGAGGGCAGGGCGGCTGGGGACCCGGGGGGAAGGATGTCATCACACGGGATGGCGGGATGGGCGGACGAGGTCGCGGCGGCAGGGGACTGGGAGGGGAAGGACTGGGTGGGAGAGGGCTTGGTGGTGGAGGGCTGGGCGGAGGAGGGCTGGGCGGAGAAGGGCTGGGCGGAGGAGGGCCGGGCGGAGGTGGGCTGGGCGGAGAAGGGCTGGGCGGAGGTGGACTGGGCGGAGGAGGGCTGGGCGGAGGTGGGCTGGGCGGAGGAGGGCTGGGCGGAGAAGGGCTGGGCGGCTCGGGGCTCGGGGGCAGAGGGTTGGGAGGGGCAGGAAACGGAGGAGGAGACGGAGGCAGGGGCGGAAGAGGAGGGTCAATGGGCTTGGGTGGTGGAGCAGGCGGGGAGGGAGGCGAAGGAAGCGGAGGCGCCGGAGAGGGAGGAGCTGGCGGGGTGGGGCTTGGGGGCCGAGGGCTGGGTGGAGAGGGGCTCGGGGGGGTGGGACTGGGTGGGAGGGGGCTTGGTGGTGGAGGGCTGGGCGGAGGAGGGCCGGGCGGAGGTGGGCTGGGCGGAGAAGGGCTGGGCGGAGGTGGACTGGGCGGAGGAGGGCTGGGCGGAGGTGGGCTGGGCGGAGGAGGGCTGGGCGGAGAAGGGCTGGGCGGCTCGGGGCTCGGGGGCAGAGGGTTGGGAGGGGCAGGAAACGGAGGAGGAGACGGAGGCAGGGGCGGAAGAGGAGGGTCAATGGGCTTGGGTGGTGGAGCAGGCGGGGAGGGAGGCGAAGGAAGCGGAGGCGCCGGAGAGGGAGGAGCTGGCGGGGTGGGGCTTGGGGGGCCGAGGGCTGGGTGGAGAGGGGCTCGGGGGGGTGGGACTGGGTGGGAGGGGGCTTGGTGGTGGAGGGCTGGGCGGAGGAGGGCCGGGCGGAGGTGGGCTGGGCGGAGGAGGGCCGGGCGGAGGTGGGCTGGGCGGAGAAGGGCTGGGCGGAGGTGGACTGGGCGGAGGAGGGCTGGGCGGAGGTGGGCTGGGCGGAGGAGGGCTGGGCGGAGAAGGGCTGGGCGGCTCGGAGCTCGGGGGCAGAGGGTTGGGAGGGGCAGGAAACGGAGGAGGAGACGGAGGCAGGGGCGGAAGAGGAGGGTCAATGGGCTTGGGTGGTGGAGCAGGCGGGGAGGGAGGCGAAGGAAGCGGAGGCGCCGGAGAGGGAGGAGCTGGCGGGGTGGGGCTTGGGGGCCGAGGGCTGGGTGGAGAAGGGCTAGGAGGGGAAGGACTGGGTGGGAAGGGGCTGGTGGGGGTGGGACTGGGTGGGAGGGGGCTTGGTGGTGGAGGGCTGGGCGGAGGAGGGCCGGGAGGAGGTGGGCTGGGCGGAGGAGGGCTGGGCGGAGGTGGGCTGGGCGGAGGAGGGCTGGGCGGAGGAGGGCTGGGCGGAGGAGGGCTGGGCGGAGGAGGGCTGGGCGGAGGAGGGCTGGGCGGAGAAGGGCTCGGGGGCAGAGGGTTGGGAGGGGCAGGAAACGGAGGAGGGGACGGCGGCAGGGGCGGCAGGGGCGGATCAATGGGCTGGGGTGGTGGGATAGGCGGGGAGGGAGGCGAGGGAAGCGGGGGCTCCGGCGAGGGAGGCGTTGCCGGGGCCGGGCTTGGTGGCAGGGGGGAAGGCGGCACGGGCAGGCCCGGGGGCAGTGGGCTGGGGGGGACGGGGCTTGGCGGGGCGGGAACCGGCGGGGACGGGCTCGACGGCTCGGGGCTTGGTGGGAAGGGGCTTGGTGGCTCAGGGCTCGGAGGAGGGGGATATGGAGGAGGCGAGGGGCGGAGCGGGGGCAGAGGTGGATCAATGGGCCCGGGAGGCGGCGAGGGAGGGGACGGGGGCATGGGCGGTAGCGGCGAAGGAGGCATGGGGCTGGGAAGCTGAGGCGGGGAGGGGCACGGGGGCTGTGGGCTCGGTGGCTCTGGGCTGGGCGGCTGCGGTGCGGGGGGGACTGGGCTCGGCGGGAAGGGGCTTGGAGGCTCTGGGCTTGGTGGAATGGGGCTCGGTGGCAAAGGGCTCGGTGGGGACGGACTTGGAGGTACGGGGCTTGGAGGTACGGGGCTTGGTGGCGGGGGGCTTGGCGGCTCAGGGCTTGGCGGCGCGGGCGACGGGGGAGGCGAGGGCGCAAATGGGGGCAGCGGAGGGTCGATGGGCATGGGGGGTGGCGAGGGAGGGGACGGGGGTAGAGGCGACGGCGGGACAGGTGAGGGAGGCAAGGGCGGATGTGGGGAGGGCGGTGACGGGCTGGGCGGCAGCGGACTGGGCGGAGTAGGGCTTGGAGGGGAGGGGCTGGGTGGCTCGGGGCTGGGAGGAGCAGGGCTGGGAGGAGCAGGGCTGGGAGGAAGAGGGCTGGGTGGGAAAGGGCTAGGAGGGGCAGGGCTGGGAGGAAGAGGGCTGGGTGGGAAAGGGCTAGGAGGGGCAGGGCTTGGCGGCGGTGGGCTCGGTGGCAGGGGGCTGGGAGGGAGAGGATTGGGTGGCATGGGGCTTGGCGGGTCTGGGCTGGGCGGGACCGGGCTGGGCGGGACCGGGCTGGGCGGCAGCGGGGATGGTGGTGAGGGCGGCAGAGGGGGCAGGGGAGGGTCAATGGGTGACGGTGGGGGCGCGGGAGGGGAGGGCGGCAGCGGAGGGCTTGGAGGTGCAGGACTTGGTGGATTGGGGTTGGGAGGGTCCGGGCTTGGGGGCAGCGGGACCGGGGGCAACGGGCTGGGAGGAGTAGGGCTTGGAGGGGATGGAACTGGAGGCAGGGGGCTTGGTGGGGAGGGGGACGGCGGTGAAGGGTCTGGGGGTGAAGGTGAGGGTGGACTAGGGCTTGGCGGGTTGGGAGTGGGAGGCTCTGGGCTTGGGGGCTCAGGCGACGGCGGCAGGGGGCTTGGGGGCAAGGGGGATGGAGGAGAGGGGCTCGGTGGAGGGGGGCTTGGGGGCAGGGGGCTGGGAGGCTTGGGCGAGGGAGGCTCCGGGCTTGGCGGAGGGGGCGAAGGCGGGAGTGGGTTGGGAGGGCTAGGTGACGGCGGCGGGGGGCTGGGAGGCTTGGGGGAAGGAGGCTCTGGGCTTGGCGGAGGGGGCGAAGGCGGGAGTGGGCTGGGGGGCTTGGGCGAGGGAGGCTCCGGGCTTGGGGGCTCAGGTGACGGCGGCACAGGACTGGGAGGGCTCGGTGACGGCGGCTGGGGGCTGGGAGGCTTGGGGGAAGGAGGCTCTGGGCTTGGCGGAGGGGGCGAAGGCGGGAGTGGGCTGGGGGGCTTGGGCGAGGGAGGCTCCGGGCTTGGGGGCTCAGGTGACGGCGGCAAAGGGCTGGGAGGGCTAGGTGACGGCGGCGGGGGGCTGGAAGGCTCGGGCGAGGGGGGCTCTGGGCTTGGCGGAGGGGGCGAAGGCGGGAGTGGGCTGGGAGGGGTCGGGGATGGCGGCGGGGGGCTGGGAGGCTTGGGGGAAGGAGGCTCTGGGCTTGGCGGAGGGGGCGAAGGCGGGAGTGGGCTGGGGGGCTTGGGCGAGGGAGGCTCCGGGCTTGGGGGCTCAGGTGACGGCGGCACAGGACTGGGAGGGCTAGGTGACGGCGGCGGGGGGGCTGGGAGGCTTGGGGGAAGGAGGCTCTGGGCTTGGCGGAGGGGGCGAAGGCGGGAGTGGGCTGGGAGGCTTGGGCGAGGGAGGCTCCGGGCTTGGGGGCTCAGGTGACGGCGGCACAGGGCTGGGAGGGCTAGGTGACGGCGGCGGGGGGCTGGGAGGCTTGGGCGAGGGGGGCTCTGGGCTTGGCGGAGGGGGCGAAGGCGGGAGTGGGCTGGGAGGCTTGGGCGAGGGAGGCTCCGGGCTTGGGGGCTCAGGTGACGGCGGCACAGGACTGGGAGGGCTAGGTGACGGCGGCGGGGGGCTGGGAGGCTTGGGGGAAGGAGGCTCTGGGCTTGGCGGAGGGGGCGAAGGCGGGAGTGGGCTGGGGGGCTTGGGCGAGGGAGGCTCCGGGCTGGGGGGCTCAGGTGACGGCGGCACAGGGCTGGGAGGGCTAGGTGACGGCGGCGGGGGGCTGGGAGGCTTGGGGGAAGGAGGCTCTGGGCTTGGCGGAGGGGGCGAAGGCGGGAGTGGGCTGGGAGGGGTCGGGGATGGCGGCGGGGGGACTGGGGGGCTTGGGGTAAGGAGGCTCTGGGCTTGGCGGAGGGGGCGAAGGCGGGAGTGGGCTGGGAGGCTTGGGCGAGGGAGGCTCCGGGCTTGGGGGCTCAGGTGACGGCGGCACAGGGCTGGGAGGGCTAGGTGACGGCGGCGGGGGGCTGGGAGGCTTGGGCGAGGTGGGCTCTGGGCTTGGCGGAGGGGGCGAAGGCGGGAGTGGGCTGGGAGGGGTCGGGGATGGCGGTGGGGGACTGGGAGGCTTGGGGGAAGGAGGCTCTGGGCTTGGCGGAGGGGGCGAAGGGGGGAGTGGGCTGGGGGGTTTGGGTGAGGGAGGCTCCGGGCTTGGGGGCTCAGGTGACGGCGGCGGGGGGCTTGGGGGCAGGGGCGAGGGAGGGTTTGGGCTGGGGGGCTCGGGGGAGGGCGGAGGCGGACTTGGAGGCTTGGGCGAGGGAGGCTCTGGGCTTGGGGGAGGGGGCGATGGAGGTTCAGGGCTCGAAGGGGTAGGAGGATCGGGGCTCGGAGGTGAGGGAGACGGCGGCAGAGGGCTTGGAGGCCGTGGCGAAGGCGGTTCTGGGCTTGGGGGCTCAGGTGACGGAGGTACTGGGCTTGGAGGGCTGGGGGATGGCGGTACAGGGCTTGGGGGGGACGGGGATGGCGGCGGCGGGCTTGGAGGGTCAGGAGATGGCGGCGCAGGGCTTGGGGGTGCCGGGGATGGTGGCATTGGGCTCGGAGGTAGGGGCGATGGGGGGGGAACCGGAGGCAAGGGCGGGGAGGGCCGGGGGCTTGGAGGCGACGGCGAAGGTGGACGTGGCGACGGTGACGGGGATGGCGGTTTGGGTGGGGACGGGGATGGTCTCGGTGGGGATGGGGATGGCCTCGGTGGCGACGGCGGGCGTGGCGACGGGGGCGGTGGCGACGGAGGCCTTGGAGGAGGCGCGGGGGGGGGGGGGTGAAGGTGGCAACCGGGGCCGGTGTGGCCAGGCGTTCTTCCATTTGCCCGGGAAGTTGGGGGGCGGTGGAGGGTGAGGCGGCGCTGCGGGGCGCAGGGGCGAGTTGCCTGGCAGCGGCGGCGCGAGCGGAGGCCGGGGCGGGGCGTTGGCCGTGCTACTGCCCGCGTCGGGTGGGAAGGGCGCCGCTGTGGGCACGCTGGGGGGCAGGCTGTTCACGGGGGGCAGCGGGGGCTCGGGTGGGGGCGGCGGGGAGGTGGGTTCACAGAAGTCCATTCGGTCATAGAAGATGCCGTAGTAGTCATTTGTGCTGGAGAAGCCGCCATCCAGGTTGGGCATCGAGTAGTTGCGCGCAGCAAACTGCTGCGACCACAGGTCCCAGCAGCACTTGCCGTGCGGCGCAATGATGTTGACGAAGCCGCCTGCGGGGGGCACGGCGGGGGCGGATGCTGTACACTAGACCCTGTGGCCGGATAGGCCGGGCCAGGCGCCGGGCCCATGCGAGGCCTGCCCCGGTCGCACGCAGCACATGTTCTCGCCGCCTCCAGGGTTGTCCGCACTCGCCTGTGTCGGTCACGGGGTCCCACCACTGCCAGCCGTTGCCGCTGAGGTCGTACACGGAGATGTTGTACTGCTTGGTTTTGTCAGTCGAATCTATAGGGCCGTAGTAGCGCGGGTACTCGTAGACACCTGTTGCCGAGGCGTAGAAGAGCTGGATCTGGTAGCTGACCAGCCTGGGGTGGCGGGAGGGGGCGGTGCGGGGCCAGGGCGTGGGGTTACGGGCCAGGAAGCTTGTGGGTCGAGCCCTAAGCGGTGTGCTGATGGGAGGCATCATGGGCGACATGCGAGTGCGGGGGCACATCCACGGAGGGAGGCACTCAGGGCCCCTCTCGGCGCCTGGCAGGGTGGGCCCCTGGCGCTGGGGTGCAGCTCCTGTCCCAGCGCGCATGCGACAGGCCCCGCCGCACCTGTGCCAGTCCTTGCAGAAGTTGTGGTGGCCGGTCAGGTTGCTGGGGGGGCACGGGGTGGGAGGCAGGGGAGCGGGTCAGGAGGGCGAGACAAAACATATCGACCGGTGAGCGGCCCGCCAGCCGGGCCTGATGGCGGTATGTGCACCCCTCTCTTCCCCCTCCCTCCTGCCATGCACAACGGCCCCCGCGTCCCCATCCTCTCCCCAACCCCTTCTCCTCCATTACCACCACCCCCCCTCACATGGTCTTGAGCGTGGTCATCATGAGCCACGTGGAGGGGATGGGGCCCTCGATCTGGCCCGTCTCCATCTCGTCGCTCAGGTCGCTGGGGGGGAGCAGGAAGCGGTGGGGAGAGAAGGAAGCACGGGGGGTAGGGGCATGAAGAGCCGGCACAGACGGGGAACTGGGGAAGGCACTGACCACCGGTCAGATCAAGCAGAAAGGCCGACATGCCGGGGTGCTGGGCCCGAGCTCTGACGCATCCCCAGCCCCCCTGGTCCAGGGCCAAGCAGCCCCGCCCCTGCGGCCCCAGGGCTCACATGTACTCCAGTTTGGCGAACTGGGCCCAGTCCGCGGGCAGCTGGCCCGTGATGAGGGGCTTGGAGGCCCAGGGCGAGGGGTGGCGGCCGTCCCGCGTGCGCTTGACGGTGATACGCTGCAGCGTGTCGGCCAGCAGCTTGCGGCCGGCCGTGGGGTCGTACACGGGGTAGTGCCAGCCCTGGATGCTGTCCGGACTCTGATAACCGGGAAGCTGGGTGACACTCACGGTCTGGTTGCCGTACCGGATCCAGTTCAGAGCCGCCTTGAGGCCGGGGCTCCATTCCAGGCGGGCCTTGGCCGTCCACCTGCAGGGGGGTGGGGTGGGGGTGGGGAGCAACGGGGTGGGCGGGTGGGGTGCCGGCAGGTGGGAGGTCTCAAGAAGGCCCCCGCTACCTCCAGAAAAGCTTCCAAACTGCTCCCCTTCCCACCGCATGGCGTTGAGCTCCGTCATCGGGGAGAAGGCGCAGACGCTTTGCGCATGCGAGCGGGAGGCGAGCTGGGGGTTGAGGCTGCCAACGGACTGAGTAATGGTCGCTCGGACCACTCCAACGTTGGCTGAGGCGGGGGACAGAGAGGCGGGCCGAGTTAGCAGGGTGTTGCGGCATATGACGGTTGTGACGGGGGCTTGTGAGGAGGGCTCAGGCAAGCCCATCGGCCCCGCTTGCCCCCACCGTCAAAAGGTTTCGCACCGGACGAGCGTTAATAAACTTAGAAGCCAGAGCCCGTGCCCGCCGCGCCCCTCCCCGTCCTGCTTCGCCCCCGGCCGCCACGACCGCACCCGCCATCAACATGAACCAGGACTTGGCTGTGCCGTTGAGGGACCGCATCAGGTCGGGCCAGGTGTTGGGGTCGAAGCTGCGTGCGGGGAGCAGCGAGGGCAGCCAAGGCAGCAGTGAGGCCGCCAGGAAGGCACCAGACCGCGCTTTGAAGCCGGGGTGCAGGCCTCACGTCAGCGGTGCGCGCATTCTACCGCGCACGGTGGACCCCCTTCCCCGGACCCTCCCCATGGCCCCCCGGCTGTCCAGTCTGGTCCCCTCTGCTGCCTCGGCTCCCGCCTCACAAGTCAAACGTGGTTCCGTTCCGCCCCGTCATGTCGGGGGACACCTTGAGCTGGGCGTGCTCGGGCGTGAGGTAGATGTCCTCCAGGTATCTGCACACCGGCAGCGGAACGTGGGGGGGGGGTGACCAATGGTGAGGCCAGGGGGAGTAGCAGATGAGACATCCCGTGCGGCTGCGCTGAAGAGCAGGCGCGCGGGCGGGGGCGGTTCGGGCCAACCCACGGCGCAGGCCACGTGATGGGCCGCGGCGTGCATGGCTGGAGGACCCTGCCGGGAGGAGCATGCTCCCAGTGCACCTCGTGAAGGCCAGGCTGGCCCGTCCCCGCCTCCCCCGCCCCCCCTCCCCCCTCCGCCCCCGCCCTCACATCTCCTCCAGCGGCATGCACGCCAGCTCGTCCACCATGCTGAACTCGGGCGGCTCCACGATGTTGATGTCGGGCAGGTGCCACGCGGGCGTGTGGCGGAGGGAGCTGCGGGCGAAGAGAAGGGGAGGGGCAGGGTTTAAAGGCAGGAGAGAGGGCCAGGGGGCTTCCTACCGTGGTGGTGGGTTTCGGTGGTCCCCCCAGGCCCCGCCTACATGCGCGTGACGTGGTTCCTGTAGACTCCCGTTGTTGCGGTGACGTTGCCATCCCGCATGACGCGCACAGTGGTGTCATTGCGGAAGCGCGTGCCCGTGATGTGATACGTGGTGGTGTTGAGCGACTCGCACGCAACGGCCAGGTCGGGGTCATCGACCCCCGCCGGCGGCGACACTCCGCGAGCTGTGAAGGCGTTGAAGTCGCACATGCTCGGTCGCGCTCCCGTTCCCCTGCGAGGATGTGGATATGACGGGTTCAGACATGGCGGGGGCAGGGGCGGCGGGGGGAGCGGGGAGCATGTCGGGACATGTTCACAGGCTGCAGTGCGCCCATGCCACTAGTCGGCTGCCACGAGCGCTTCATATCGTCGCTTGAGAAGCAAAGGCCCTGAGCGGTTTGCTACATCGTCGAAGTTCTCCGCAATGCGCCTGACCGCCTGCCTATCAAGTGCTCCAGCCTCGCTCCTCAAGCTTCAACACGCAGCGGCTTCAGAGAGCTTTAACACCGCGCTAACAGCGGGGACCAGGGAGGCCTGCATCGAAAGCTGTCCGGACAGCTGTTGCGGCCTACGATACTTGTGTCTTGCTTTGCGCTGTTGCGCTTTGCATGTATGCTGGGCTTGAAGTGACGCTGCTGTGCGAGCTGCAAAAGGCTGACACCTGTCCTGGCGACGCCCCTTGGCGGCAACCCGCGGGCGGACCTTGACACGCCCGCAACTCCCCCCTCCCCCCCGCACGCATCGTCCAACAAGCTGCGGGCACGCCGTGCTGGGCCGTGCAAACTTCCTGGTGTGTCCCACGCTCTAGGCCTCTAGCCCCAAGACTTGACGCCAGCCCTGCCTGGCCCTGCAACCCTTCCCTTTGCCCGCCCTGCCCCACCCCACCCCACCTCACCTTCCCCACCCCATGCTTTGTCGCTCTCGCCCCTCACCCCATTACGCCCCCACGCCCTACCCCCTCCGTCCCCGCCCAACCACGTAACTGCAAGCAGCCCTCAGCTCGGCCCATGTAAGATCTCGTACTCCACCCCTATCCTAATCCGCTCCCCAAACCCTTCCCCGGAACGCGTGGTCCGCAAGACGGTACCGCTCCTCACCAGGCCGGGTATGTGGTGCACCAGGCAGGGGTGGAGGCGCTGGGCGGGTGCGAGAAGCTGTAGGACTGATCCAGCAGGCTGAGGGCGCAGCAGGTCGTGTTCGGCTCGTTGAGTGCAGCACCTGAGGGGTCGGCGGACGGCGGAGGTGAGCAGCAAGCGGCTGACTGGCGGAGCAGCAAGCTTGGCCTTTGCAGCCATCACTGTCAGTCGTGACCGATCCTCCCCCATCGAGACTGAGCGGGGACACACGCTCCCGGTGCGCTCCTTGAAAAGACAGCGGGAACCAGGGCGTTTGGCCCCCGTGCCTGCCCTAGGCCTGCAGCCCTCCCCTCCCCGCCCCTCTCCCACACCCCAATCCCCCCCACCTCCCGGCTCGCAGTAGACCTGGTCCTCGCAGTCCGGCGCGCACTCGGCCGCGGAGGCGTAGTACTGGCCGGCGCAGTGGCTGATGCAGCGCCAGGGCGCGGTGCCGAAGCCGATGCGCGTGGCCACCTCGGGGCGGCTCCAGAAGGAGGTGTCGCCGCTGAGGATGAACTGGAGCAGGCCCTTGTCTGCGAGGGAAAAGGAGGGGCCGGGGGGCGATGATGCGTGAAGAAGGATAACGCAGGCGAAGGGCCGCTCGGTTGAAGGCACGGCGGTGAGAAAGGGGCGCAGATGTCTACCGGTAGAAGCGCAGGCGGAGGCGAGGGGGGGGGGCAGGGGACGCAGGGGATAGTGGCTGTGGTTGGGCAGGTGGGAGGAAGCCACGGACAAGGCATTGAAGGCGAGTCCTCGCGGTGCGGACTGCCGCATAACGCGTGTCACGCGGCCGTCTGCCTGCGCGAACTGACAGCCACGCTCTCAGCCAGGCCCGGACTCACGCTGCTCGTTCACGTCGTTGGCCGATGACCATGGACCGTATGCAGCAAACGCGCCCCCTGTCGCTGCGGCGACTATACAAGCTAGCAAAAGCCATCGCTCAGCTGTCCCTATACGCCACCTCGACTCGGCGAGGAGAGCCCGGTTTGCGCAGCGGGGAGAGCATGGCCGCGCACGAGCCCGGCTCATCGCTGCCGGGGGCCCGAAGACCGGGCCGCAGCCGTCGACTCCCTCTTCAGGTGGCTCTATATGCTTTCGAGTTGTCTTGTTGCGAGAAACATATTCCCGACTTGAATCGCCGCGGAGAGGCCCGCCAGGCTGGGCGGCCTTGCGCAACCGGTAGGGCGCTCCGCAGGCAGTGTGGTATACAATAAACAAGACTTGGGTAGCCGACTGGCGTATAATTTGCACTCGCGTGTTGTTGTTCGGCTTACTTGTTGCGAGACGTGTGCCCTTTGCACGCGTAGCGCACAGCGCTAAGTTGTTCGGTATCAAATGCGTGTGCACATAGTATTCAATTCTTGACCCTTATGGCTGTGAGTAGCCGGGCCCCCTCGGGTTCCGCGCTGTGTCGCTTGGCGGGGTGCCAGAACAAGTGTCGCAGAACTAGCGACTTTTCCTAAGGAGCCAGATCCTTGCAGTTCTCCTTAGAGTTGTGTATCAGCTGCGCCATGAGGCGTTCGATGGGGCTTGACAGAGCTAAAGTGTCTCTTCGCCATCCATGCCCCGCGTCCGCCAAGATATGTGAGCCCGACCCGCGACAGGCGGCACGGATATGGACAGCAGTGGTTCCCGCATGTCTCTTATCCACTCCATGCGGGGGAGGGGAATGCAGTTGCGACGGTCGGGAGATGGACATCGGCGCCGTGTTCAAGCCTCGAGGCAGCCCGTCGGCGCCGTGCCCGGCGAATGCAGTCTCGTGTGTTGCGCTATACTTTATCAAGTGACAGGAACTGCTGCGCTTACGGGCGCAACACTATGCCAGACCTTGACATCACCGCGTGTTGAGACGGCGGTAAAGGCGTCTGCGGAGTTGCCGTGTTTGTGCTAGACTTCGATACACATCGAGCGAGTGGGGCCATCCAGGCCGATACACGCCTGCCCATGATGCATTCGCTGTCGTCCATGCATGCTCAGCGCTCAGGTCCACTGCACGGGCCGTACATCTGCCCCCTCTTGGCCTTCAGCCGTGGCTGGTAGGCTCCCGTCACTCAGCGCTGACTGACGGAACCCCGCACACGTCCCCACCTCCACATGAGTGCACCGTGCACGCGGGCTCAGCTTCGCCTCCAATCGCCAGGGCGTGAGATTGCAGGAGAGCAGCATGGAGTACGCCGTGGGGGGCGGGCGTGCGGCGGGTGCAACCCCCCCCCGTCTCTCGCCTGGAAGCCACTTTCGGCGACCAGGTACCCTGTTCACAGGCACAGGCATTCTGCGTCGGCCAACATCATGCGACGCCAAACATCGCGGCACTACGCCCCGTTGTCTACAATAACCCCCCGTCTCCCCTTGTCCTCACCCGCAACACCCCACCCCAGCCCTGCCCCAGCTGCCTTGCCATCCTCACAGCTGCCACGGACACAGCGGTGGCTTATGACCACGAACGCGGTTGAAACCCTGTGCGATGGTCGGGTCGGCGTGCAGGGGCGTGCGGTGCGGCAGGACCCCGACGCACCCGGCGACAAGGCACAAGGCGGCCAAGAGGAGGAGATGACCGCGAAGGTGCGCGAGTTCCGGGCGCGCCAAGGGCCGCGGCGCTTTTGGCAACGGTCTATCAACGGTCTTCTCTCTTTTGGCGTCAACTCCGTACGGCAGTTCGCGAGAAGGCAATGCGACCGTCTACGACCCGTCTGGTGCTCACACAAGGATAGCTTGGTTGCCCCAGTGGGCCGCTTGAACGCTTGCGGTCCGAGGAGGGCTCGCAACCTTGCGGAGCCATGGACTTCAACCTCAACCAAGCCGAACAGTACTCAGACGCTGAGCTAGATAACATCCTCGAAGGCTTCTGCGAGGTCGACGATGTGCTGCTGGACTGGACCGGATTGTTGCCTGGCGCTCAAGAGTTGGGGGCAAACCAGTTGCAGGACCAGTTCTATGACGAGCCGATGCCGCAGCTAGATGCTCGGCGCGCGTCACACGAGAGCACGAATGAGTCGGCATCCGTCGTGCCATCCCCGCAGCCCGCCACCGCCCTGCCACCACCTGCGCCTCCTCCCCAGCCCACACCCGCGCACAGCGCGAACTTCCCTCTACTCGCAAATGACGCCGCGGCAGGCGTGCGGCTGGGGCCCGACCATGGGCCAGCTGGGCCGGGGCTGGCGCCAGTGCCGGTATGGGGCACGCATGAGCTGACTGCCCAGAGCTCTGGGACCCTACCCGCGCTGACTCCAGCCGGCGGAGTGCCACCAGCCGAGGCGTCCTGGACCGCTCGGATCGTGACTACAGGCAACTGGACTCCCTCAGCCGCACCACAGCAGCAGCCGCCGCAGCAGCAGCCCCATCTGCAGCAGCCCCTGCCGCCTCAGCACCTCAACGGGGGAGCCTCCTCCAGCACCCCCCTGCCCTGGACGCCCGCCCAGCCGGCCCCCGCATCCGGGGCGCCGGGGGCCGCTGCGGCTCTGTCAGGGCCCTGGCCCCTCGCGCCCAGCGCCCCGGCGGCGACGCCCCAAGCCCCCTTCCACGCGGGGCCCGGTGGCCCCGCCCCCTGGGCCCCCTCGCCCCCAGGCGCTGTGGGGCCCGGGCTGGGCGCTGTGGGGCCCGGGCTGGGCGCTGTGGGGCCCGGGCTGGGCGCTGTGGGGCCCGGGCTGGGCGCTGTGGGGCCCGGGCTGGGCGCCGGCCCCGCAGCGGCCAGCCCCTCCTTCCAGGGGCCCACACCCCAGGTGGCGCCTGCCCTAGCGAGGCCCTGGGCCCCCGTCCCCGCGCCCGGGCCCGGGCCCACGGCCATGCCGGCCGCCTCCACAAGCCCCGCGGCGTTCGCACGCGCCAGCAGCGGTGCCAGCGCCAGCGTCACTGCCAGCGCCGGCGCCCCCGCCCCCACCATGTCCAACGGCAGCGGCGCCGTCAGCGGCAGCAGCGCATTCAGCGGCACCGCCAGCGGCGCCGTCAGCGGTGGCGGCGGCGGCCCGTCGGCGGCGGCGCTGGTGGCGGAGCTGCTGGCGGAGGCAGCGGGCGGAGGCTTCGGCGCCGCCACCGCCACGGCCCTGGCGCCGCTGCCCCCGGGCTCGGGGCGGAGCGCTGACGAGCTGCTGGCGGGGCTAGACCTGCAGGTGGGGGGGGGGGTGAGGCGAGTGTGTCTGAAGGGCTGCTCGCATGAGCCTGGGAGTCTCAGGCGCGTTGGTTAGCCGGCCGGCCTTAGATACGGAACCGAAAGCCCGAGGAAACCGAAGCCCGACCCATCCCGCCCATCCCCAACCCGTTACGTTTGTGTCGCCGCTGGAGCCGCGTCGGAGCCGTAGTTTGTAGCTGGTAATATTGAGGTAGAATAGACCTGGTGCGGCCCGCCGGCGGCGCAGAAGGGCACAGCAGAGCAAGCATGCGTACCGAGCAGCCCCCGATACGCACCTGGAATATCAGAATGAGGGCGGCGCCACCGCGAGGGGATTGTGGGAATGGGGAATGGGTCAAGACGGGTGTCAATAGCCGAGGAATCCGGCGAAGCGCGAAGGAGCGGAGCAGGCCAAAGAAGTGCAACCGCCGGCGGGCAGAGAGGTTAGGGTGGGGCAAGCGTACGGCAGCAACCCATGCGGAACCCGGGGCCGGTGGCGCGTGATGTCGGTGCCGCGCAGCAAGGGACCCTGAGTGAGTTCCCCGCATGCTGCGCAGCCAAGGCCCCGCCCCGGCGGGTGGGCGGGGCTGGCGTATGCGTGCGGGGCGGCAGAGCAGAGGCGACGCACTTACCGGCGACGCCGAAGGGCCGATGGTCGGAGATGTTCGCGAGCGCGGCGTAAGATAATCGGGTAGCTAGCTGTGCCTTTCGGTAACCGGTAGGAGCCGGCCTGGCGCGGATTTGGGTGTGTGTGTAAGTGTGTGCAGGCGGGGGGGGGCGCCCAAGGACCCAGGCACGTGTGGTCAAGGATGGCAGAAATGGAGTCCGCGGGTTTGGGGCCAGGGGGTCTGGACCTGCAGCTGGGTGTGAAGGGCTGCTCGCTTGAGCCGAGGCAA
Source organism: Edaphochlamys debaryana (assembly GCA_016858145.1). Taxonomy (NCBI): domain Eukaryota; kingdom Viridiplantae; phylum Chlorophyta; class Chlorophyceae; order Chlamydomonadales; genus Edaphochlamys; species Edaphochlamys debaryana. The sequence continues at coordinate 422,126 of JAEHOE010000043.1, forward strand.
GCTTAAGCGCGGTGAGTAGCCGGCCGGCCCTGCAGCTGGTTTTGTGTATTTTGGGAGCGGGCCGGTGTGCGTGGTGGGAGCACCTTCCCCCCCGACCGCCTCCGCCCCGCCCCTCCCCCCTCCCCGGGCCCCCGGCCCCGCAGGACATCTTCACGCCGCCCCGCCCCTCCCACGCCAAGCGCATCCGCGGCCACGTCAAGAGGGCCGCGGAGCTGCGGTCGGCGCTGGCGGACCGAGTGAGGGCCATCCGGGCGCTGGCGGCAGCCAACCAGGTGCCTGGGGTGGGGGTGGGGGAGGGGTGGGGGGCGGGGGAGGGGGCAGGAGGGAGCAGGGTGACGGACAAAAGGCTCAGTGTTGCCTTTTGCTTGGGCTTGGGGGAGGGCCAGGCTTGCGGGGGCTGGGGTTGGGCCTTCCCTTGGCACGACCTCCCCCCAGTCTCCTCCTTCCCTGCCCATTACACAACATTACCTCTTTTCCCGCCCCCTCCAGACCCTCCGCGGCCGCGCCCGGGTTGTGGAGATGGTGGTGCGCTGCCGCGACGAGCAGCTGCAGCTGCTGCGCGCCGCCACGCCCTCGCCCGACGGCCGCACCTACACACTGGCGCAGCACGCACCGCACGCACTGGCGGCGGCCGGGCGCCCGGCGGACCCGCCGCCGCTGCCGCCAGGGGCGGAGCCGGGGGCGGGGGCGGAGCCGGGGCCGGGGGCGGAGCCGGGGGCGGCAGGGGGTGGAGGGGGGTGCGGGGAGGGCTCGAGTCTGGAGGCTCTGGCGGTGATGCCCGCGGAGCAACTGCTGGAGATGGTGGGTGGGGGTGGGGGTGGGCGGGTGGGGTAGTGTGTTGGAGAGGGGCGGTGGCAGGGGGGGGGCGTGATGGGGAAGCCGCGGTGCAGGGGTGCAGCGGTGTCGCAGCGCGGTACACAGTACGTAGCCGGGGAGCGAGTGGAGCCGGATTGCACCGGCCTTGGCTGGAGGCCCTTTCGGAGCCGACGCCTTCGCCTCACTCCCGCCCTCGCCCTGGCCGCAGTTCCGGCGCCTCCTCGCGGACCTCGCCGTACACTTGTCCGCCGTACAGCGGCACATGCTGACAGCGCAGGGCACAGACGGCCCGTCGGCGCCCGGTCCGGGGCCCGGCTCGGCGGCCCCCTTGGCGCTGGTCCCTCAGCCCCCGCTGCCGCCGGGCCTCGCCCCGACCGGCCCCACACCCGGCGGGGACCCCGGGGCCGGGCCAGGGGCCGAGGCGGGGCCGGGGTCCGGGGGCGGCCCCCTGGCGGCGCTGCGGTCCCGCATGGCGGTGTTCCGCTGGGTGGTGCGTCACCTGGGGCTGGTGAACGACCAGGTCTGCAGGCGAGCAGGGGGCGGACAGGCGGGGAGGGAGCGGGGACCCGGGGCGTGCGGGCGTGTGGCGTCGGGACGTTTGTCTCTGCTGCTAGGGACTCGGGACGCGGCTGCCCATCACCCCGCAGCAGCTCCCGGGGCCACGGCTTCCACCACTTCCCATGCCCTCACCGCTGCTGCCCCGTGTCTCCCCCCCAAAGGTTCGTGGACACGCGTCTGACTGGCGAGTGCGTGCCGCCCCCGCCCGACCACTGGCTGAGGGTGGTGGCGGCGCTGGGTCTGAGCGGGCAGCAGCGCGCGGACGCGGCGGTGCTGTACGGCTGCTGGCAGGTAGGGTGCCGTGCGCCCGTACGGCAGCATTTTTCTTGATCGAGCGTACGGGACACCCACCGGCTCCTGTCCGCCCTGCCCTGACCTTCCCCGGACTTTGCCCCGGCCTTATCCCCCCTTGCCCCAATGCCCCTCCCCCCCTCCCTCCCCTGCCACACAGGAGTGGCTCGCCCCCATCCTGGCCGAGCGCCGAGCGCTGACGTCAGCACTGGACGAGCTGCTCGGGGCCAACCGCTACGGCGGGACGTACGTGGAGGCGAGTCGGGCCGTGGGGCTGGGGGCCGGGGCGTAGGTCGTCCTGCCTCGGTCACCCGCGCACCGTGTGAAGCCGGCAACAGAGGCCCTCCTGCCTCCCCATCGCGCCTTGCACCCTCGTTCGCCCTCCCCTCCACGAATGACGCTACGTGTACCTGCTGGCCCACGCCTACCGCTCCCACATCCCCTCATCCCCCCATCCCCCCATCCCCCCATCCCCCCATTCCCCCATCCCACCTCCCCCCCCAGGCCTCCGGGCGCTACGGCACCGACCGCGACACCATCCACGCGCTGTCCGCCAACGTGGTGCGCGAGCGGGTGCTGGCGGTGCTGGTGGCGGAGGTGTTCTGCTGGTGAGGGGGGGGGGAGAGGGGAGGGGGGGGGAGGGGGGGGGGGCAGGAGGGGGAGGGGAGGGAGGGGGGGGAAGGGGAGGGAGGGAGGGAGGTGGAGGGGAAGAGCGAGGCCGGTCACTTTCGGCTACCTACGAACCCGGTGCGGCGGCTTCGTGGGTCGCGCACCAGCTCACGCTCACACCCCTCTCCCGCCCCCGTGCCCCGCAGCCACATCCTGACGGACCTGCAGTGGGCCGCCGCGATCGTACATTCGTACCCGTACGTGTACGACGCACGGGAGCTCGTGCGGGCGGCGGCGCAGATGCATGCGGCGGCAGCGCTGGGCGCAGCTTCGGCGGCGACGGCGGCACCAGCGGCGGCGGCGGCAGGTGCTGGCGGGGCCGCGACGGGGAGCGCCGCGCTGCCGGCCGCATAGCTGCGGCCAGGAGGGGCGCTCGGGCCCCCTGGGTGGTGCAGGGGTCTGGTGGGGGGGTAGTGAGGGACACGAGAGGCCCGTGGCAGAGACGGGGTGGGTCCTGGTCGGGCTGGAGTGGGGGCTCGACGGCAGTGCTGACCTGCGCGTGGCACTGGTGTGAGCCGAGGGTACAGCGGGCCTCGGGGGGGGGTGCGTGTGTTATGCGAGGAACGGGATGTGTCCTGGCAGGTTCACGCTATGAGGTGCGAGAGAAGAGAAGTTAGGAGCATCACCCTCATGACTGTGCGTGAGAACGTCGGTGGCTTGGTGGTAGTCACAGGCAGCGTGTGGAACCTTGGAGTGAAGCACAGGCTGCCATTAGCGCGCGGTTGGCTGTTGGTTGGAGCTGGAGCCTCTAGTCCGAAGCCGGGGCACAGAGCTATTTTGCAAGAGTTGACTGCAAGAGTTGACTGACGGTGTTTGGTGACCGGTTCCTGACTTAAGACCTCACTGCCCGGGTGCATGTGAGCTGGGCGTTCCGCGATTCGCCATGTGCATCGCCCGATGCGAGTAAGGATAGTCTTCCGTGTTGCAATGTGTGGTGAGCAATGAGCGAGCGCTTGCACGTCCCCTCCGACGTCTCCTCCTCATCGGTCACCCGGCCACCGCACTCCGAACAAGCCGCAGCCAGCTACCTGCCGACCGCACCCGCAGCCGCGACGACACCCTCCCGCCCCCACCCATTCTTCAAGGCGCCCCACTTTCCATCGAGCACTACGAGTCGAGCACTTGTCCGACGCCGGCCCCCCTCGGCCCCCATGCACCGCCACCGTGTGGCCAGACCACCCTCCCCCCGCCCCGCCAGGCCGTGCACTGGCACTGCACTCTGCCGCCTCGCCTCGTCCCGTGCGGCCCCTCCACCTCCCCCGGCTTCGCCTACCCAATGCGCCCCCCGCAACTGTGATTCTTCAGTCCTCAACACACTCCACCCCACCCACGCCGTCCTCCCTACCCTCACGCCCACAGCGCAGCAGCGTTCACCCCCGCGAAGGCGCCCGCCCTCACGCCTTGGCGCCCACCAGCTCGTACGGCTCCTCCATGTGCCGCCGGAAGGCCGCCAGGAAGGCGCCCGCCAGCTCGCCGTCGTACACCCGGCCGTCGGCCGAGAGCGTGACCGTCATGACCTGTACGGCAGCCGGCGCGCCGCCCGCCATAACCACCCGCTCCTGCGCGCCGCCAACCGCCAGGATGGCGGCCTGCGGCGGGTTGATGATGGCCGAGAAGTACGACAGGCCGTACATGCCCAGGTTGGAGACGGTGAAGGAGCCGCCGGTGAACTCCTGGGGGTGGGGGGGTGGGATGGCGGGCGGCAGGGGAAGGGGTGAGGCCGTGGGACACGTCAGCAGTCGGCACAAAGCCCCAGGAGACACAAGGTCGCCCTCAGGCCCCGGACCGGCCCCGCGGCTTGCCATGTTGAAATAGGAGACATCCCCAGCCAGCAGAACCCCTACCACCCCCACCAGACCCCCCTGCGGCCATGACCAGGCTATCCGCCTCCCCTCACAGCACTTCCCCCTCCCCTCCCCTCCCTCCCCCTCCTCCTCCCTCCCTCCACTCCCCTCCATCCCCTCCCCCTCCCCCGCCTCACCTCGGGCTTGAGCTTGTTCTCCCTCGCCTTGCCTGCCAGCGCCCGCACCTCGGCGCTCACCGCCAGCAGCCCCTTGGCGTCCGCGGCCCGCACGATGGGCGTGATGAGCCCCCGCTCCGTGGCCACCGCCACACTGATGTCCACCGCCCCGAACGGCCGCACCTCCCCCGCAGCCGCGTCCCAGAACACGTTGGCCGCGGGCACGTCCCGCAGCGCCAGAGCCACCGCCCGCAGCACGCAGTCGTTCACGGAGACCTGGGTGCGGGGGGGGGGACGGAGAAAGAGGGGGTGAAGACGGCTGCTCGCTCAAGGCAGGAGGGTGGAGGCGCGGCGGAAAGTCGGCCACACGATTTGGCACGGACCACGGACCCATCGTGCCCGGTTGGGACACGTGCGTGTTTCGCTGTGCGTGTCGACTGGAACACGGAGCCCCCATCTCACCCAGCGTGGCCGCCCGCGCCTCCTCTCGGTTCCGTCCCAGGCCCCCCCACCCCCAGCTCCCCACCCCCAGGCCCACCCTCGGTATCCCCCCCCCGGGCCCGGCGCACCTTGCTCCCGCGCGCCGCCATGGCCGCCCTCAGCTCCCCCACCGCCCCCAGCCGCACGTCCGCGCCCAGGTACAGCCCGGGTGTGTTGCGCTTCGAGTCCAGCAGCCGCGACGCAATGATGCGCCGGATCTGGCTGTTGGGGGAGTCGCTGTAGCGCCCCCCGGGAACCAGCGCGGCGCCGGCAGGAGCCGCCGGGGCCGGCGCGGGCGAGGGCGCGGCCGGGGCGGGCTTGGCAGCCGCGGGCTTGGCAGCAGCCGCAGGCGCGGCCGCGGCCGCGGGCGCAGCAGCAGCAGCAGCGGCCGGGGCCGGGGCGGCCGCGGCGGCCGCGGCGGCGGCGCCGGCTCCGGGCTTGACGCCGGCGGCGATGGCCGCGAGCACGTCTGCCTTTGTGACGATGCGGTTGGGGCCCGTGGGCGTCACATCGTCCACCGACAGCCCCGAGGCGGCCAGCAGCATGCGGGCGGCGGGGCCCAGCCGGTCGCTGGGGGGCAGGCGGGGGGCCGCGGCGGGGGCCGCGGGGGCGGGGGCGGCGGGGGCCGCAGCGGGGGCCTGGGCGGCTGCGGGTGCCGCGGCCTCGGCCCCCGTGTAGTCCCGGAACGCGGGGATGAGCTCCCGGTCCTCCACCAGCACTGCCACGGTGGTGCCCACGGCCACGTCCCGGGACCCCGCAGGCACCAGGATCCGCGCCACGAAGCCTGGGGGGGAGGGGGAGGGGGGAAGGGGGGGGAGGAACGGCCGGTTGGCGGCGGCAAGGGGCAGAACATCAAGCGAGGGCGGAGGGGGAGGCCGGGAGAGCGACGGCAGGAGAGTGAAGAGTGGACATGGGTAGGGCCTCGGCCTGCAGTGAGGGGCGGTTCCAGGGTATCCCTGTACGCCCCATGAGACACACACCCTTCCCCCCTCCCCCCTCCCCACCCTCGTCCTGGTTCTCGAAGCCCAGGGTGGCCTTGTCCGTCTCCACATCCGCCAGCAGGTCACCGGGGCGGATGGCGTCGCCCTCAGAGACCTGGGGGGGGAGGGGGGGAGGGGGCAGCACCCATGGGGCGAGACCGGGGTCGGCTGGGTGCGTGGGGAGGTCGGGGCAGACGGGGGAGGTCGGGTGGGGGTGCGGGCGGGGCGGGAGGGCGCGAGAGGGGCCGGCCGCACGGCGGGGCCTGGCTGGGCCTGTGCGGGGCCGGCACACCCCGCCTCGGGGACCCCCCTGTCCCCCCCGGTGCCTGCCCACCTTCCACGACACGATGTTGCCCCGGTCCATGGTGGGGGAGAGCGAGGGCATGGCCAGGCGCTGCGGGGGCAGGGGCGGGGGCGCGAGGGGGGTGGAGGGGCGGGGTGGGTGGTGTGGATGGGGGTTGAGGACCGAACCTGCGCGCTCCCTGCCCTGCCCAGGGGGGGCCGGCTGGTTCTCCAGCAGCCCCCTGCCGGGTGAGGACAGCCTCCGGGGGACCCAACCGTAGCCCCAGGCCCGGGCCCTCGTGCTCTGCCGGGACCGCCTCCGCCCCACCGCACCGTGTGGGGAGGGAAGGCCTTCCCCGCAGCCGCAGCCGCAGCAGGCGCCCCAGCAGAGGCGGGGGCGGGCTGGGGGGCGGCGCTGGGCGCCCGGGGGGCGGGGGCCGCGGGCGGGGCTGGCGCCGCTTCCCCGGGCGCCGCGAAGCCCTCAAAGGCCGCCACGCTGGCCGCGTCCTCCACCAGCACCGCCACCGGCTTGCCCACGGGGATGTCGCGGGCACCGTCGGGCACCAGCAGCTTCGCCACGAACCCTGGAGGCGGGGGGGAGGGCGGGGGAAGGTGGAGGACGGCGGGGGGTGGGGAGGGCAGGAGGCGAACCGCAGACGAAGGTTGTGGGGACACAGGGTCCTGTGTTGCGCGCCTCGCACCTTCGTCCTGGTTCTCAAAAGCCAGCGTCGCTTTGTCCGTCTCGACATCGGCAAGCACCGACCCCGGCCGGACTTCGTCGCCGGGCTTGACGTGCCACTTGGCGATGTTGCCTTGAGACATGGTCGGCGACAGCGCCGGCATGTTGATGACCTGTCCAATCCATGCATGAGGCAGCACAAGCAAGCCAAATGACGGCAGTTCAGGGCCGAACGAACGAGACCCGAGCGCCCGCACGTGCAAAGGCGCACCGTGTGCGCTGGCAGCGACGCAAATCGTCGCAGTAGAAGGCCACATAGCGGCTGTGCCAGACATGCTTGGCGGGGCAGAGATGACAACCTGCGGAGCGTCAATCGGGCTCAAGCCAGACCTCACGACAACAGCCTGAGCGCCGAAGTCATTTCACCTTGAGCCACTGATGAGCACGAGCTTTCCACCCAGCACAGCCCTGCTTCCCGCAGCTAGGGCTGCGGACATCGCGCCCAGCGCGGCCGGAAGCTGCATCGCCGCCACCTTCCTATGTAAAGTTGCCCCTAATTGCTCATGAGGGGTGGATGTGGAGTGTGATCAAGGGACAGGAGTTGACTTCTGCGTGTGGCTAGACACGTACGGCAGTGGTGCAGCCGTACATGGGCATGCCCGAGTGTGGTGGGAGCCAGCACGTCGGCCTGCAACTAGACAGGGAGGACGAGGGGAAAGACACAGAACGACAGAGGCACAGAGGGCAACCCGGCCCCACCAGGGTCCAGCCAGCTGGGGCCAGTTTTGGTGTGGATGGGGTCTCGCCTCTGGCCCGCTGTCCGTGGCCTCTGGTCCGGGGCCTCTGGTGTTCTTGTCGTCCGTGCTGCTGCCCAGTGCCTGCTTACGATGGCCCCTCAGCACTGTTGTGCATACTTGAGCGGAACGAGCAAGGGCGAAGCGCGCGTGATGCGGGCCTCTGCGTGGGGTGAGCCAGACGGAAGGAAGCAGCAGAGCTTGCGGGCTGAAGACTACGTGCATAGTGGGGAGGAGCGAGCAGGTGGGGCGGGGCGGCCAGCAATCAGTGCGTCAATTAACGTACGAGGTGCCTACTATATGGCTTACGTGACGGTCGGGTAAGTAGCTACCAACCCCTTCCCTGCAACAGCGTCTGCCTTGCGACCCCTCGTCACTTTTGGTCCGTGTTACACAGCCTCTCGTCCCGTCCACTGATCCCCCGGTCCACTTGAATGAGGGCGCATCAACCCAGCAGGTAGGTGCCTGCTCCTCGTCTGCCTCCGATATCCGGTAGCCCTGCAGTGCCCGCTCCGTTCCTACCCCCAACGCAAATGTTCCTCGTCAACCCATGGGTGGCACCACCCTCATCTATTCCTGTCGGGCCTCCGGGGAGGGGCCTGCCTGTTGTCCTCTCACTACTATCTCAATTCACCCCTGCTTCTTGCCCGTCAATGCCACCGGATGCGACGCCGCTCTCTGCCAGGTTGTTCTCTTCGCCCCCCCTCCTTCCTACTTGCTCTGCTCGGCTGCTCGGCTCGCCAGGCCTCCTCCCATGCAAGCCGGCCCTCAGCACTTTCAGTAAGTCCCCGCTTGTCCTCATGGCAAACGTCCTGACACCAATGATCTACTAGTCCAACACACAGCTGCCTATATTTCCCGCACATTGAGCCCCCACGCCCAGCCGCCCCCACACAGGCAGCCGCGAGCCACGCCAGCCCAGGTGCTGCGTGCGCGCCTGCACGCGGCGCCGCAGCAGCGCAGCCGCCACCACCCGTGACCCCTCTACTTGAGCCCCAGCAGCCGCGCCGCCTGCGCCTGACGCAGCGCCTGCCGCAGGTGCTCAGGGGTGAGGGGCGGCAGGGCCCGCGCCAGGGCGTCTGCCCGCCGCACCAGAGCCGCCGCCGGATGGGTGATGGCGGCGAGTGGGCCAACCGCACTGCGGATGAACGACCGGAAGGACGGGCGGAGGTCAGGGGAGTGGGCAGACCCAGGCCAAGGACGACCGCTGGGGAATGTTGGAAGACACTTGCTCGTCCCGGCATGGGACGCTCCAGCCCCTGTGCCGCCCGAGCGCGCCCGCCCCCACCCCGTGCAGCCACTCACGTGAGCGCCGTGCGGCTGGCCTCCCACGCCTTGAGCCCCTGCTCCAGCTCCTGCACCTGCGCCTCCACCGCCGCCATCGGCCCCAGCACCAGGGCGGCCCCCACCAGCCCCCGCAGCTGCTCCGCGCTGAAGCCCTCCGTGGCAGAGGCCAGCGCGCTCAGCACGGACTCGCGGTCGGCGCCGCTGGGGCCCTGCAGCCCGGGGGCCAGGCCGCTGCCCGCGGGCAGGGCCGCGGCGGCGGCGTCCCCCCACAGCGCGTGGGACGTGGCGGGGCCGAGGGCGGCGGCGAGGCGCGTGCGGACGGTGCGGGCCAGGTTGGCGGGGCCGCGGTGGGCGAGGCGGTCGAGGTGCGTTGCGAGGAGCGCCTTGCGCTGCTGGGAGGACAGGTGCGCGGGCGTCTGGCGGGGCGGCGCGGCGGGCGCGGGGAGGGAGCACGGGCGGAGGGCAGGCGTGAGTGCAGGGCAGTCAGGCGTGGACCGGTGGTGAGCGGGTCTGAGGAGAGCTGGTGAGGAAAGCCGCACATACGAGAGACTAGCATCATGCCGTGTAGTGAGGTGAGGCATCCATGTCCCAGCAAGTCGTGTCTAGCGTTCGGTTTGCGCATGTTGGCGCCCTGACACGACCCCGCCCCCCAGGCTGGCTAGCCTCCCACCCTCTCCCACCCTTGTGTGTCTCACCGACACAGAGCTCGAGCTGCACAGGTAGGCGGCCCCGAGAATGGAAACCGAGGCCGCAGTGATGTAGAGCACCGGCCGCACCCAGTGGTCCGACGATGCGTTGACACGACCGCTCGGGGAGTAGGACGCCTGCGCAGCACGTTCGCGGGGCGATACGTAAGCCAAGCCGCGAGGCACGTGGCAGAGGTAAGACATGCCTGGCACCAGTCGCTGCGGCCTCACCGGCTTGCCAGGGGTCTCGCCGGACGCGACTCCGAGCATGTAGTCCATCGCCTTGAACAGGCCTGTCATTCTTGGCTTGTCCGGGCTCTCAAAGCACTGAAGACTGTATGCGTATTGATAAGAAGCTTGAAGGCTGCAATGTCGGCGCCTGGCGCCTCGGGTCGGCTATGAAGGAGTCCGCGAGTACGGCGGGGTCGCGTCGCTCGAGGCCAGCGAGCAAGACGCCAAGACATTTGCTCAATATGTAAGACACTTGACGTTTCTACACATATAGCGAAGAAAGGGGCGCAGGTAGCTACAAGGTCGCGACGCGAAATCGCTTGACATGACCCTACCCCAAACCATGGACGTGACCCCCGACCGGTCCCCCTTCGCGCTACGTTGATGTCTTCTACCCCCCATCGGGTAACCCGTTCATAGGCGGCTACGCTTCACAAGCAGTTCGGGTCGGCCAACCATGCCCATGTTGTCTACAGTGATCCCCGACGGGACCAGTGGGTGATGCACGGTCGAGTGACTCCTGGTGGCCAACTTCGGCTTTGCCCGCACACAGTCATCCGCCATAAGTCTTCAACCTCGCCCTCCTCGCCCGCTCCACCCGTCTCCCCTCTCCACCCCCTTCAGCCCTCGTCAGCCTCAAAAGTTTGCCTCCCCCCCCAGGTGATAGGGCATAGGGGCAGGACTCTCGCCGGCTGCGAGGGGCTGGCTGGCAGCCTTCGTGTTGTGGGTTCTCTGGAATGCAGGCCAGCTTTTGGCGGCCAGAGAGGGGGAGCTGTTGCGGGGATCGGGGATGGCGGTTGCGTGTGCCAGCTTCCCTGGCGTCCCCGGGCGGTACGCGGTAGGGGTAGGTACTGGTGTGAGGGCGACCGCACGTGCTGCAGCGTGCTGCTCGGCCCGACGTAAGGCTGGGGGCGCAAAGGTCAACACAAGCAGCGGTGGGGAATCTGAACATTACAGGCCGCCCAACCCCTGCGTTCGTGCCAGATGATCCAGCATAACACCTACCCCCGCCTGCCGACGCGTGAACCGCAAGCCGCGCGGAGTTGCTGCCGTCTGTTAGCAAGTGCAGCAGCCAAATGAGGAGAAGTCACCTTCTAGCAAGCGTACTATGATGCGCCGTTCACATTCACCCAGCAACTGTGCGGCCGCAACAGCGCCTGGGGTCAACTCTGGAATCCAGTACATCAGTTTAACAATCAGTACACACTGTACAGACACGTGCATGGGCAAGTGCACGCCATGCATGCGTGCGTGACCTTGCTTCCATCCGGGTCCGCACAACCCTGCGTGATGCCTAGAGTAATAGACGAATAGGTACATGTGGGTGCGGCCCCATTCAGCAAGCGCCGCGGCGTCAAGAACACCAGGAGAGCTCAGGCCTCGTGTCATGGGCTCCTCCTCCTCAGCAGGATAGCACCCCCAACCAGCCTCCATACGTCAGTTTCCATGCCTGACCCTGATCTGATCCCGCCACCGTGCTGCACCACGCAAACACGCAAGACAAGGCCTCAAACACTTTATAACTTGTCTCGGCTTGCCTGAAGTCAAGTGACCAACGGAAACCACAGGAGCGTCCGGGACCTGCCCCCCACCCCGCCATCAACGTCGGGGTCCAAGAGAGCAAAGCAAGCCAGTATAGCAAGTGCTGTTATAAGGAATAACGGTGCGGTAAGGGGCATGTGAACGTCGCACACGTGCGTGTGCGCAAGGGGAACCTGGTTCATCCGGCGGGGCATTCCACTACTGTTGTATGCATGCGCGTACGGCGGCCACCAACGAACCCATCACGGCCGCTCCCAAACACTAACGACAGATCGACACAGCCCCAGCTCGAGCGCCGTACGTATCACGACTGCACGTTCCGTCTCTCGCGGTCCGCAAGCGGGCGCGCAAGTAAGGTAGAGCCGCTCGAGTTCCCAACCCGATAGGCTTCTTCCGCAAGGTTAGGCATGAGATCGCTTAGAGGCATGACGGAGATGCATGCACGCACCCATCCGCCCGCCCACCCACCTAGCACGGAGCGCGGCTGCACGCAGCCCCATGCAACCCACTGCCTCACACCACGCCGCTGCCGCTGCTGCTGCTGTCCTCCTTGCCGTCCTTGCCGCCGGCGTCGGCGCCCTTGGGCGTGGCGCCCTCGGCGGCCGGCGGGGGGCCCATGAGCGTGTTGGGCAGGCCGGCGGGTGCCGTACCGCGATCCATCTCCACAGCGGTCATGATCTCGGGCATGCCGCCCTGACAGGGGGGAGGTGGTAAGAGGGGGGAGGAGGCATAAGGGGAAGGAGTGAGAGGGTTGTCGGTGTTGAGCCCTATGGGAGAGGCCCGAAGGCCTTCCCTAGGGGACAGGCGGGGTCGGGCGGCGAACGCGGCATGGAGGGACAGACGACCCCGGCCCAGCACAATGGGCAGAGCCCTGCCGCGCTATATAAATCCAACCTACCCTCCGCAACCAGCCCCGCTCCTCCCATTCTCCCCACACATCCCCTCCCCCCCTCCCTCACACACCTTGTAGTGGCAGCTGGCGATGACCCGCGCCGCCTCGTCCAGCTCCGCCTCCAGCTGCTCGTGCCGGGCCCGCTGCCGCGCCAGCTCCTCCGCCTCCAGCTGCTCAAAGGACTTGAAGGCGTCGGGCTGGGGGGGGGGGGAGGTGGAGGGTGTGTGTGTGTATGGGAGTGGGGTAGGGCTGGGGGTGCGGCCCTGCAACCCACAGCTGCGCTCGGCAGCACGTGCCCCCGCTGCCTGCCGTGCATGCTTTAGTCATGCATGCGCCGTACGCACGTACCTTGGCCGCCGCCAGGATGTCCTTGACGGACTTGCCGGTGAGGGGGGACGTGAGCAGGTCGTACGCCAGGAGCAGTACGTACAGCAGCAGGTAGCCTTTGGGGGTTGGGGGTAGAGGGGGCAGCGGAAGCGATGAGAGGTGAGGGAGTGAGAGCGGGGTGGCGGAGAGGAGGTGGGAGCAAGCCTGCATTAGCCATGCTTGCAGCAGCAATGAGTCATCCACTTGGCGCCGCCCTGACTCACTGCAGATGCCGGCGATGATGCCGTACGCAATGGAGTAGGTGAAGGGGATCACGGCAATGGTGACGAAGGCTGGGGGGAGGCACAAGACGGGGCAAGCAAGGACGTGAGGGGCGGTGCCTCTGGGCGTGTTGCCAACTCGCTCTCAGGACTACCGGTAGGGGACACACGCGTCCGATACACACACACACACACACGCCCTGCCCACCCCCCTCCGCCCCCTCACCCGGCAGCGCCTGCGTGGTGTCCTTCCAGTCGATGTCCAGCAGGTTCTCAATCATGAGCGCCCCCACCAGGATGAGCGCGGGGCCGGTGGCGTAGGGCGGGATGGAGGAGATGATGGGCGTGAAGAACATGGCGATCTGGGTCGGGGGGCGGGGGGCGGGTGAGAGCGAGGGCGAGCGGGGAGAGGGAACGTTGTGAGGTCATGAGGCCGCGAGGTGCAAGGAGCTGAGCGACCAGCACGTGTGTCTGGGCAGGCACTCACGAAGAAGTAGAAGCCGATCATGATGGCGGTGAGGCCCGTGCGGCCGCCCTCGCGGATGCCCGTGGCGCTCTCAATGTAGGTGGTGAGGGGGGGGATGCCCAGCAGGGCACCCACCTGCGGCGGGGGGGACACGCAGCAGGGCGAGGAGGCAGAACAATTGAGCGACGCGCCCTGGTGAATCAACCCACCCCAATGCTGGTGTCCACGCAGACCTGTCAGGGCCCCCCTCCCTCCCTCCCTGCTTGTGTCTGACCCCTGTCAGGGCCCCCCTACCCCACCCACCCAGATGGCCGTGGCGTCCACGCAGAAGGCCCAGGTCATGCGGGGGAAGGTCTTGGTGATGGGGTCGATAAAGCCTGGGGGAAGGGGGGTGCACAGGGACGGGTGGGGGGGGAATAAGACGGTCTGCACGAGTGCGTGTGTGTGTGTTTCTCGCGGATATAATCCGTCCAAGACCGCCGTGCGGGCCGTCCAGTGCTGGGCTCGGTTGGGCAGCGCCCCACAGCCCCACATGCGTCAAAATTCGGTGTCGTACTACAGGCCGCACACGTGCCGGCACGTGTACGTGCCGTACGGTACGGTACGGCGTTTCTCACGGACCGGGCAGCTGCTTGTTGATGTAGTTGGCCATGGAGAAGAAGGTGCCGGTGCAGTCGAGCAGGTCCAGGTAGAGGAAGGTGAAGAGCGCGGCCCACAGCTGCGAGGTGCCGAATGCGTCCCACTCGAGCTCCAGGTCGGTGGCGGAGGTGTCGGGGACCTGGGGGGGGGGGGCATGGGGGGAGGGCAGGGAGCAATCAATACCACTGTGCCCCTGCGTCACCCGCACGCACTCCGCGCTGTACCCTGTGTGGCTGCACGCACATCCCAGCCAGCCGCTCCTGTCCGGCCTGCGCACCTGCGTGACTCTCTTGAACCCCCCTGCCTACCCCGCCCGCCCACGCACACACACACTTTACCCCTCCCTCCCCCTCCCCCCCCGCCTGCACACCTGCACGACCTTCTTGAAATAGTCGAGCCGCTCCTGCCCCCCGGGGATCTGGGAGGTGTTGCCCAGGTACGAGGCCGAGTGGCCGGGGATCCAGGAGACGCTGCAGAGGGGGCACGGGAGCGGGCTGATGGGGAGGAGGGCCGGCCGCTGGGAGTGAATGAGTCCCGCCACCTGTCCCGCCGTTCAACTGCCGCTCCCCCCCCCCTGTCCCCCCCCTCACAAGGTCACGAACAGGATGGCGGTCATGATGGCGCCACGGAAGCCGCGGGCCATGAGCATCACCATCATCACGCCTGTGTGGGGAGGGGGGGGAAGAGGAGAGGGAGGGTGCGTGAAGCGAAGGCAAGGCTGGGACCTTAGATCCCTACAGAGGCTCTTCACTCTCCTCCCTTGCCTCCCTGCCTAGCTCCCGTTCCCTCGCCTCCCCCCCTTGCCTGTCCCCTTTGCCCTCCCCCCTCCCCCATGACCCACCCCCCATGATGCCCAGCCACAGCGAGCCGCTGCGCATCTTCATCTTGGTGATGCAGGCGTAGTTGGGGGAGGCGGGGCCCACGTTGGGGGGGTTGAGCTGGCCGTTGGCGCCGATGGAGCACACCTGGGGGGGGGGAGAGGGGAGGAAGCGGCGTGGGTGGGGTGGAAGAGGGGGGCGTGGAGGCGCGTGTGTGTGTGTGTTGGGTATCGAGGATGTGTGTGTGTGTGTGTGTGTGTGTGCTGATGTGGGCGTGTGGCTGGGCCGATCGGGGGCGGGGGCCGAGCCCGTACCTTGGATGTGTCCTGGATGATGTACATGGGCGCGCGGTCCTGCACCGGGCAGCCCGCCAGCGTGACCAGGGTGGCGGGCTCGAACGCCACCAGGCCGATACTGGGGGGGGGGCGTGAAGGGTGTGGTGTGGGGGAAGGGAACAGGGCCGGTGGGGCGGCGGACAGCCGGAGAAGCAGGACGGGCAACGCAAGCAGGGTAGGAAGCCAGGCCGTCTTTGGGTCCCCTGCCACTCGCGCACCACAGGTGCCCGCCCCCCCCCCTAGCCCCCCCCCTCCCCACCCGTTCTCGGTCTGCAGGCCGATGAAGGCCAGGAAGAGGCCGATGCCGCCAGAGGTGGCCAGCATGATGCACTTAGGAACCACCTGCGGTTGGTAGTTGGCGGTTGGCAAGTTGAGCAGTCGTACGCATCTTGTCATGCCTTAGCCCCGCCCCTCCCGAATTCGCATGACCCGCACAATCACGCATCAGAGCACGCACGCACGCACGCACGCGCTCACCTGGTTGATGCGGCCCCGCAGGCCCGACACGGAGATGACCACGAAGATCCAGCCCTCGACGAAGGCCGCGGCCAGGGCCTGGGGGCGGGATGGGCGAGGAGTGGTGAAGAGAGGCGGGCTGGTCCCGCTGCAGTCCGGTCCTCCCCGGCCTACCTTCACAGCGCTGAGTGACCTCTTGCACTCCTTCTTTTCTGCCACCCGCTAGTGCGGCAGCATGTCGCCCAGCCTACGGCCTCCCCTCGGCTGCCCCGCCCCCCTGCCCCTGCAGCCCCTGGGCGGCTCCTGCACAGCACGCAGTCCAGTCCCTGGCCCTCCCTTGGCCCCGAGCCTACTTCGACAAACGGATTGCCTTCCCTCCCCCTCCTTTCCCTCCTCCCACCTGGCCGTACGTGAGCATGCCGCCGGAGCCGAAGAAGCCAACTACCGTGTAGGTGCTGGGGGGGAAGGGGGGGTGGAGGGGGGTGGAGGAGGGGGCTCAGGGCGATGTGGGTCGGGGGCTGCTGACGTGCAGGCGGCCACACGATGAGGCTCGCTGCCCTTGGCACCCCGTCTCATTGTCACCATCACGCATCACAGGCCCCTGCTCACGTACAAGGTCAAGGCGCCCATGCTCGGGCCTGTCCCTATCGGCGTGCAAGCTTGCACCCTCCTCCTTCACAAACGTGCCCGGCTCAGCAGCCTCCCGCCCCCGGCCCTCCTCTCAGGCCTCCCCTCCCGCCCCCCCGTGTGCACTCACAAGAATGCGTTGATGCCCATGCCCGGGGCCACACCGAAGGGCAGGTTCCCCATGACGCCCTGGAGGTGGGGGGGCAAGGGGGGATAGGCAAGGACCAAGGAGGGTTGGCCAAGACGGCGGGACGCAGTGGAGGCAAAGGCATAGGTGTTGGGAATGTCCAAGAAGGAAAAAAGAAAATCCCCCCCGCACGCTCACCGCCCCTCAGGCCTTCGCAACCACCCACCATGAGCGTGCAGGCCACGAAGCCCGCAACGGCGGTGGCCGTCACCATGGAGTGCTTGGCCGTGGTCTGGGGGGGGAGGCGGGGGGAGGGGCGACGAGTCGGCATTGGGGCGGGGGGAGATGGGGGACTCAAGGGGCACGGCTCGACGGGGCCTAGTAAAGAGCTTCGGGGACCAAAGCTTGGGCCTCTGCCCTGGCGTCAGGAAGCAGTGCCACGGCACGGCACCGCACGGAAGCGCTGCTCCCGCCGTGCTGGCGGCACTCACCACGCAGGCCATGTAGCCCGGGTCGAAGCCCTGGCCGGTGCCGAACATGCAGCCCGGCTCGCCTGCATTTGGCGTTCGGGAGGTGGGGATAGAGATGGATGGGTGAGCGCCCACTAGATGCCCGGGCGATCACGACCCGCTATTAGGCGGACATACCTGTGTTGTACTGACAGTCGTTGACGGTGCAGGGGCCGCCCGAGTCGGCCACGATCTGACCGTTCACCGCCAGGATGTAGGCCCTGGGTGGGGGGCGGAAGTCAGGAAAACCGCGACTCGCGACCGGAGGCGCGACCCCTCGGCAAGGCCTTCCAGCATGTCGCTGCTGCCAATTCCTATGCAGTAACTTCAATGGCCCCCAGGACCGCGACCAGCCAGCGGGCAGCCGCCGTCACACAATCCGTCATTACTCGCGGCGCACTGGCTCACGCACATCGTGAGGAACGTGACGGTCCCCGCGCGCATCTCTTGCGTCAGCTTGCTGTTCCTCTCCTTGAGGCAGAAGAAGCGCCCGACCTGCGGGGTGCGTCATGAGCATGCCGCAAGTCAACCTCTAAGGCGCACAAGCGGGGGGCTTTCGTGATTGGGTCCATTTGCCTGGGGACCCTGCGTTATACCCTGAGGCTCGGCGGCGGCTCCAGTGCCGCAGCTTTCTGCTTCCGTAAGCCCGCGACGGCCCCATTCCCGCCCCCTAACGCCGCCTGAGCGGCCCCCGTCCGCCTCCAGGCCTGTGACAGCATCTAGCACACGCGGAAACGCCAGCCCTCGAGGTTTTAAGCGGAGCCACGTTGTCGCACGTGAAGCCCGGCCCAAACCCGGCCAGAAATCGCTGGCACTCACCGCGCTGTTCTCGACAGTCTGGTTCAGGCGGTCAAGCGGGCCACCAATGTATCTGTGCGTCCAGGTGGGAGCACGGTCGATCGCTCCCATCGCTGCTGCGCCTGCTGCCTGCTTTGGGTCGTCGCCCATGCTTGCCGGTTGGACCAGCGAGGCTTGATGCCTTTGAGCACTGGCACAAGTATGTGTATCAACGGCTGCGCGTGTGGCAGCGTTGCACGTCTGTGTCGAGGGGTAAGGCGGGGCGCCCAGAGGCTATTTCTAGGGTTCGACCTGATGGCACTGTACCGCACCAATCAGTGCCGACCGCCCGACGCGCGCCGCAAACGCCATCAATATGCCAGGTGACGAACGCGCTCTCTCTCGCGACAGTCGCAAGCAAGCGTGCATGGAGCGTGCACTTAAGCGCTCGCGCATTCGCTTGCGCATACACGGCACGCCCGCCCGGGCTATCGCGCGACCAGGTGCAGAGCTTACGCCTCGTGAGGTCACAGAAGGCGCGGGCGGCTTAGCTTCTACGCTGCCCCGGACGGTCCTGCAGCGAAGTTAACCGTTCGCGCTCCCGTAATGGATTTGAGTCGCCACTCAGACGTAAAGCCAAAAGCCGTGCAGCAGTCGAAGGCAAAGACATATATCGTTTCACCAAGCGACGGCTAGGGCAGGGGTTAGGGTTGTGTGACTCGCATTGCGGCGAGCACTCGCGTCATCGCATTCGCAAGAAAGAGCGCCCAGGAGCGTACGTTCAGGCTTGGAGCTCCACTGGCTTATGTCAGGTGTGTCAGCCCGGCGTGTCAACCAGGGCGTGCGGAGCGCAAGTTGACCACCCGAATGCGCGACTCAGCGAAGACACGCTGCGCTGCAGTGCACGCGGCTATCTCGCACAGACAATGCGTGATATGAGTTCTAGGTTGCTGACAGTGCGGCAACCCCGGACTCTCCGCACGACTGTCCGCATGACTCTTCGCAAAGCCTGCCGAGCCGGCCGCCCACCCCCCTTCTGTTCAACCCCGACTCTCCGCATGAACAGTCCGTCCTTTCAGCCTGCCACTCCTCCTTGCGTCAAAACGAGTGTTGACATCAAAGGATATTGTTAACGAAACTCGGTGGACCGCTGGCCCAGAAGGTAGGTACAGACGCATCGCTGCACGTACCCCATACTCATAAAGCAACTCCAATCTGATCAGCACGTTATTATGCCTCAGCCCTGAGGCTATGACCGTGAACTTGGAATACCCGCGGATTATTAGGTGAAAGGACACGGCGCCCCGCTGCCCGCTCCTCCCGTGCGGGTCCCACCCCGACTCACCGACCCCACCAGAACGCGGCTCCACGCCATGCTGTCCATTTCCCTTGAAGCCCCCGAGCCCCCCCGTTCCGGTCACGTTCTGGATCACGACAGCTGCATCGACCGCCCACGGCTACTACGACTTACTAGCAAGGTCTGATAACGGCAAGGAACCCCTAAGCACAAACATCCACTCGGGCCACTCGCCACGTCACCATGGGGTATCCACCATACATACGCCTCAGCCAGACCCACACATCAATGATTTGCTGTGGCCCTTCACCAGCCATCCGCCCAGCCGTGCTATTCAAGATGAACTTGTCATTGTAACAGCTATTCCGGTTGAGGGGTCGGGCACACAGGGGCGCGATGGCCGTAGCCTGCCGTAGCTGGGTCCGCCCAAGGCTCACCGACCCCTCAACGCCCGGTGAGCGAGGGCCCATGCGGGGCCCACGGCAGGAGGAGGGTCCGCCCGCTGGCTGCTCACAGGTACACCCCCATGACCCGCTGCAGCTGCTCGCCGTCGCCGTAGGGCGCGTCGCCGTCGCCCGCCCACTCGAACGTGCGCATGCCGCCCTTGCCCTTGACCTCGGTCATGCCCAGGTCCGTCCAGGCCTCCGAGGGCAGGCGCTGACGTGTCGCCTCCGACACGTGGATGCAGCCGGGGCGGCACGTGGACTCCATCCTGCGGGGATGGGGCACGAGTTGGGGGTCAGGGCAAGGCCGTTGGCCCAACTGGACAAGGGCTGGTGCCCCCCTCAAAGCTGTGGAGATTAGTAACTCCTCACACAAAGGTCTCCCCCAACTTGAGCCGGCGAGCACCGCACGCAAGGGCACACCTGGACGCCGTGTTGACCGTGTCACCGAAGAGGCAGAAGCGGGGCATGGAGGCGCCCTGCATGACGTAAGCACGGCGGCGGCAGGCGGAGAGGCGCATGAGTAATGGACGAGTGAAACTTCTCACGATGAGTCAGCCAAGATGAGTCAAGTGCGGTTTCAGCTGAGCCACCTATCTGTCGGTAGGGTGCATGCCATTCTGGGGAGGCTGACGAGCTATGCAGCCATGGGGCTGGGTGTGCTTGCGGCGGCAGTTTAGGCCCAGCCGGGCTGCATGCCGCCCGCTGACGCTCGCTCGCTCCCGCCCTCGCCCGCTCACCACTACGCCGCTGGTGACGGGCCCCGAGTGCAGCCCGATGCGCAGCTGCACGGGCTCGCCCGTGTGGGGCATGCGCACGCCGCGGGAGGCGCGGAGCATGGCCTGGGGGGGGAGCGGAGGGCCACGGAGGGGAGGGTGAGCGGAGGAGGGGAGCGGGGGAGATGGGTGTCTAACTCCAAGCAATGTCACCCTCGGCACGCGCGGCGCCCTCAGCTCGCACTCAGTCAGCCGTGTTCCCCAGCCATCATCACATGCCGGCCTGGCGCACGGCAGCCTCGCCCGCCTCTATGCTCGAAACCCCCCTCCCGCCCCGCTCCCCCGGCCCCCTCCCCCGCACCTTGGCGAACTCCATGGCCCGCACCGCGTGCAGCGCGTCCTCGCTGCCGCTGATGACGGACTTGTAGCCGTCGTCGTCGTACGCCACCAGCCCCCCCGCCACCATGTAGCAGTCTGGGGGCAGGGGCAGGGGGGGGAGAGGGAGGGGAGAGGGAGGGGACCAGCGTGAAAGCTCCTCGACTTGCGCTCACTGGCCCCCATCCCCACCGCCCACAGCCCCCCTGGAACCTGGACCCCACCCGGTGAGCCCCTCCGCCTCTCTGCCCACGCACCGCCGATGGTCTCGACCTTGTAGACCTTGTAGATGTCGATCATGGCGTCGAAGCGCGAGTAGAGCTGGTTGAGGAAGGCCATGACGGTGAGGGGCGTGGCGGCGTGGCACATGGAGGTGAAGCCCACGATGTCTGGGGGCCGGGGGGCGGGAGCGAGTTGGGGAACGAGTGCGTGCGTGGGCGGTGGCGATGCTGCACGCAAAGCACGCACCGCACGCACCCGCGAACAGGATGGTCACGCCCGGGTGCCACGTGGCCAGGTCGGCAAAGGCCTCGGCGCTGCCGCCGGGGCGGAAGGCCGCCAGCAGGCTGCCACTGTCGCCGCCGTCGCCGCCGTCGCCGTCGCCGCCGCTGACCCCGCGGCCTCCCGCGCCGTCGGCCGTTGCGTCGCCGCCCTCTGCCCCCAGCGCCGCCGCCGCCGCCCTCAGCTGGTGCAGGGTGAGGTGTTCGATGACGTGGCGGGGGAAGATGGCCTCCAGCACCTGGCAGGGGGGGGGCGATGGATGGCAGGGGCATGTGGGCGCACGGGGCGCACGTTACGGTCGTGCCATCCTCCACGTTGCCCCTCCATCCTCCCTTCTCAACACCGTGGACTGGATGTCTGGATCGCTCGGCGATCGAGAGCGGGCCCACGGCCCTTGCGTCCTGCTAGAGTTGAGCACCCCCTCGCCCCCCCCCCACCACCACCACCCCACCACCGCCCAACCTTGTGCTCCTGCTCCAGCAGCCGCGTCAGCCGCGCCTGCGCCTCCACCTGCTCCGTCACGTCGATCTGGGTCACCGTCAGCGTCAGCACCTGCACGTGCACATGGCGCATGCATGCGGGGTGGGGTGGGGTGCAGGTGAGGCGGGACCAGGCGCATGCAGGAAACGCGGTTGACTGTGCAGGGTTGCACAGGGAAGGGAAGGCACCTCGAGCCCGCTCGCTCAAGCTCACCTGTGGGTGGGACACGGAGGACCAGCCCTCCCGCTCCACGCCGGCGCCGTCGGTGCCGGTGGCACTCCGTACGACATGGATCTGCGGCGGATCACGGCCCGGGCAAGGATCAAAGCCCACGGACCAGGGGCACTCGCATGGGCCACGGGGTACGTGCCTCTCCTCACGCGTACGGTGTTTGCACCCAAGCCTCCCCACGCCGAGCCCATGGCCAAAGCCAGAGTACCGTACAGTGGAGCCCCCGCCACCCGCTCGCCTCCTCACCTTGTGCCACCGGCGCCGGAGAGCCGGCGGCGGCGGGGTTTGCAGCGGCGCCCCGGGAGGCGATGCCGGCGGCTGCGGCTCCAGCTGGGTACTGTCAGCCGTGTTGCCAGGGGTGGGGCCGCGGCCGCGGGCCGACGCGCCGCCTCCACCCCCCTCCCCCAGGCCCAGAAAGCTCGACCGCCCATGGCACAGCCCCTGCCCCTCGCCCCGCCCGCCCCCTTCGCTGAGGCCCGGCACAGGCCCCGTGCCGGCCGTGGAGAGAAGCGCCGACTCCAGTATGGAGTTTGGATCGAGCATAGAACCTGGATCCAACACAGATCCTGGATCTGGGCGGTCCGCGGCATTGGGGCTCGCGCCGCTGGGGGCGCTGGGGGTAGGGGGGTCCCCGCCGCAGTCCCACCGGACCGTGACGGCGCTCGCGGCCCGTGTGCTGATGACGCGCGGCGTGACCTGGCCACCGTGCTGCGAAGAGCGCGTGCTGCCGTGCTGTGGCAGCGTGTGCTGCGCCTGCTGCGTTTGGATCTGACTAAGGCTGCTGACGAGCAGCCGTAGACGGTCGCTCGTGTTTACCAGGCGCCGGCGGGAGGTGCTGGGTCGGGCAGAGCGCGGCGGCGGCGGGAGCGCTGTTGTGACTGGAGAGGCCCGGTACGGCACCGGGCCGGTTGCCCCGGAGGCGCTGCAGGACGGGCTGTACGACATGTGGAGGTACGAGCCTGTAGACGTGTGAGGCCGTACGTAGATCGCCGCAGAGGATGAGCAGGCAGCGCCACCGCCGGCGGGGGATGCGTCGTCCACATTGCTGTTGGGGGGTGGCGGTACGGCAAGGTCCATGCAGCTGCCGTACAACTGCTTACTGTGTGCGGCTCCGTACGGAAGCTGGGATGCGGTCTCACTCCGGTCCTGCGGCGCCCCGCGAAGGGGGCTGAGCAGCCCTCCTGAACCCGCCGGGGTCGGCTGGGCAGCCGCGCTGGTCGACACGTCAGGCACCAGGCTCCGCACGTGCTGGTGGCCGAATCCATTTGTCATACTTGCGATGCTCGTCCGCAGGCCGTAGGGGTCAGCATCTGGATCCGGCTCGTGGCTGGCGTGTGTACGACTGGCGCCGTCGTGGTGAGACGAGCCCGTCAGAGCCAGACCAGACATAAGGATGTCCTCGTCCGCCTCCTCCTCCTCGACCCTAGCGCCCGCCCTCGACGTCATGGGATGCCGGCACGCGGCGGTGGCACCAGCTGTGGCCACGTCCATTGAAGGCCGTCGTGCCTGCGAGCCACATTGTGTGCCGCCCCCGGAGCTCGCCGCCGCCGCCAATGGCACCGCCGCCGCCAAGGGCCCGGCGGGAGCTGGCGGCAGGTGCGCAGATGCGCAGCGCTGCGGCCCGGTGGCTGCCGCAATGACCTCACTCAGGCGGTTGCGGGGCAGGCCCCTCAGGCGGCCGCCGCCGCTGTTGCTGCCCAGAAGGCCGCCGCTGGGTGACCCGGCGGCGCCGCTGCTGCAGGCACCGCCGCCGATCAGCACCACGCCCGACGGCGGCGCTGGGCCCCCGGTCTCTTGCGCCGCCGCCAGCGCTGACGGTACAATGACCGATGCCAAGGCTGAGGCTGAGGCTGGGCCTGAGGTGGCGTCGGGGGTCGCCGTTGTCCGGCCGTTGGCGAACGGCGAGCCGACGGCGGCGGGGGCCGGCGGGTGGAGGGTCTGGGAGTGGCGGACGTGGCCGTGGCTCGAGAGCGACGGAAGGGGCCCGAACAGCAGGTGCGCGGACAGCTCGGCCGGGGAGCCGGAGATGACTGTAGATCCGAATCCAGCCGCGCCGCCAGATCCGGACCCGCCGCCTGCCAGCGCTGCCGCCGCAGCCGCCACCGGTCCCGCTGGCTCAAGACCTCCGCTGGCAGCTGGCAGCGACGGCGGTGGGGCCCGACGGGTATCCCCGGAGCCGTGGGGCCCGGCAACGGCGGCGGCGGCAACGGCAGCGAAGGCGGTGGCGGTGAGTCCGGTGACGTCGACGGCGGCGTCGGTGGCGTCGGGGTCTGGCAGGGGCAGGTTTGCCGACCGCTGCTCGTCGTCCAGAATGGTCCCCAGCGCCGGAGCCCGTGCGCAGCCGCCGGATCGCTGGCCGCCATACGGGCCCCAGCAGGCCCACATGGGACCACCCGGACCCAGGGACGGCTGCGGCGATGCCGGCAGCGGCAGCGACGCGGCCGTTGACAGCACCGACGGCGCCGACGCTCCGGATGCGGTGCACGCGGCGGAGGTGGCGGCTGAGGTCAGGGCATCCCACGTGCCACCGCTGTTGCTGCTCCGTTCACCGGCGCCGTCGGCGGCTCCGCCAGCGGCGGTCCCGCCACCGACGCTGGCAGCGCAGCGGACTGGCGCGTCTCGCGGTCGGCGGTCGGTAACGGACAGGGAGCGGGCGGGGGAGCGGGAGCGCGCCAGCCCAGGCCCCGTGGCCCCATTCAGGTGAGGCGGCACCGGAAGGCTCATGCACGGCTCACCGCTGGCTTGGGCGGCTGCCGGCGCCTGGCTGGTCCACCGCAGCGACCGAGCCACAGGCGGCAGCGGCGGCAGCGGCAGCGGCGGTGCGGGCAGCTCCAGCGGTAGCATGGGCAGGTCCGGCCCCTGTGGCGGCGGCGGCGGCGGCGAGGAGCTTATGGGCGGCGGAGAGGCACCCGATGGCGGCGGGCCGCTGGCGGTGCGGCCAAGGTCGAGCGAGCGGGAGCCCTGACGCGCGCCTCCGCCCCGACACGGCGACGGAGCTGGCGGCGTGGGGCCGCGGCTGTCCCCCCAAGACCCCGCCAACCCCGAGCGCCCGAGACCGGAGCCGCTGCCGCCAGGCCCCGATATCGCCGCCACTGCCACCGCCGCCGCCGCTGCCCCCGCCGCCGTGTCGCTGACGGCGTCCTGCCGGGCCGCGCCGCCAGGACCCGCAGCGACGCCGAGGGGCGTGCAGGGGGCCGTGTCCCACACGGTCTGCCCCCGCGCCGCCGCTGCCACCGCCGCCGCCGCCAGGCCGCCGTCAGTGCGGGGCATGGCGGCGGCGCCGGAGCCTGGGCGGCTGCTGGGCGGTAGGGAGGTCTGGCTGTTGCTCCGCCGCAGCGCCGCCACCCGGCGCTGTGTGGACGCGGCCAGGGCGTTCGACATGAGCTTCTGGAGGGACTCGCTGGCGCCGCCGCGGCAGCTGCCGGGGGTCGGCGGCGGTGGCGGCGGCGGTGGCGGCAGCGACGGCGGCGGAGGGGCCACGGACTTTGGCAACGCTGGCGGCGGCACCCCGGCGGAGGCGGTCCACGGCATCGGCGGCGGCAGCATCCCCGACGGCTGCGGCATGCTCCGCCGCGCAAAGGCACCATCACTGCCACCACCGTCGGTGGAGTCACGGCCCGAGCCGCCGCTACTCACAAATCCGTACGCCAGGAGCTGCAGCGGCGGCGGCCGCGGCGGCAAGTCCGCGGCGCCCAGCGCCGCCGGCAGCGCCGCCGCCGCCTCCTCCTCCGTCGGCGGCTCGGGCGTGCCGCCGGCCGTCACCCGCCGCACCAGCGCACCCCGCAGCACCACCGGCGGCGTCGGTAGCACTCCGCTGCCTCCGTCGGAGCCCTGGGTGATGGACGACAGCTCTATGAGCCCCAGGCCGCAGGGTATGGGCAGACCGCTGCCGCCGCTGGCCAGCAGGCCGCCGCCGCCGCCGGCGCTGCCCACGGCGGCGGAGCTGCCCACGAGAGCGCTGCACGCCAGCGCGCCGCCGCTGCCTTTGAACCCGCCGCCGAGGCCTCCGCTGCCACCAGCTCCGCCCGGAACGCCCCTTGGCCCTGACACTAGGGAGGCGCCGGTGCCGCCGGCACCGCTGCCCTCGGGTACCTCGGGGGCCTGGGCCGACGGCGGAATGGGATGTATCGGCACCGCCCCGTCGCAGAACGGACTGCTGCTGTGAGACAGGCGGGCACGCACCCGCGCCGGCTCCGCCTCCTCCTCGTGCGGCGGCTGGCGGGAGGGGTGGTGGTGTGGCGGCACCGGCGGCGGGAGAAGGGGAGAGTCCTCCTCCTCCGCGGCCGGCGCAGGAGGGCACCGCAGGAAGGGGAGGGGTATGGAGGTGCTGTGGCTACGGTACGCCGCTGCCCGATGGACCGCGGCCTCACCGCCGCCGCCGCCGCCGCCGCCGCCCCGCCGGCACCACCGGTTCCGGACGGCACCCTGCTGGCCGCCGCCCTCGCTCAGCAGGGCTTCCAGCAGGGCCCGATCCGTGGAATCAGGCCTGGATCTAGATCGAGTGTTGGATCTAAACCGCCCCCTGACGTCGCCGGCGTAACCAGAGTGGGCAGCGCCTGCGGTGCTGTGGTGGCGGCGGCGGAGGCCGCTGCCGTCACCACCGCCGCCGCCGCCGCTCTGCGCCTGAGAGGCATTCGCCACAGCCGCAGAGGGCGGCGGCGCAGCCAGGTACGTCATGGAGGCCGGTACGGCAACGACGATCTCGTACTGCTCACCCCGGTGCAGCGCCGCCAGCATCTCGACCAGCCGCGCCTCCGCCACATCGTCGTACGAGCCTGGCACCCCCGTGCGGCAGTCGAGGTCACCGCAGCCGCCGTCTCCGCCCGGCACCGCGGACGCGGCAGCCACTGCGGCGGCGGTGGCGAAGGGGCTGGCGGCGTCTGGGGCCCCGCTCAGCAGTCGCCTCTGCCCGCCCTTGCTGTCCCCCAGGAGGCTGCGGCTGCGGCTGGTGTCGGCGCCGCCGAGGCCGCTGACGCCGCCGCCCCGGCCGCCGGCCCTGCTGCTGGCGGCGCCGCCGCCCTGCGCCCTGCCGCCAAGCAGCGCCGCCAGCAGCGCGGGGCCCAGGGGGCGGCCGGTGAGGTCCGAGTAGAACGCCACGGAGCAGGGGTTCTGGGGGCGGGGGAAGTGGAGGGAGGTGGTGGGTGCGTGTGCGTGATTGCCGAGTGAGCACGTAATAACCGGCGTCCCAAAAGCCTGATGATGAGAGCAGAAGGCAGCGTGTGGGGCACAGGAGGTCAGCGCCACTGCGCCCCGGCGCATCCCTAGCATGCTACGCCCCGTTCTATCTCACCTGGTACAGCACTCTTCCCTCCAGCCCCGGTGCCAGAGGGAACTCGCATGCCGTCACACAGCACTGCGCGCCGCCCACCGCCAGCACAGCCGCCGCCGGGGAGCCAGCGGGCGGCGGGCAGGCAGCGGCGGCCGCGGCGGCGGCGGGGCTGCGACGGTCCGCAGACGTGCGGCAGCGCATGCTGGAGGGTGAGGGGGAGTGGCGGAGGCCCGCCTGCATCAGTTCGGGGGCCGCAGCGGCGGCGGTGCGGTCGGCGCGGGCGGTGGCATCAGGGGGGAGGAGCGTGCGCTGAAGGGGTGAAGGAGGACGTGGCGGCGGGGCCGGGCGCGTGGGGCTGTGGCAGAGGACGGCGGCCGGGCGGGGCTTGGCGTCCGGGGCCTCCTGGTACAGGCCGCCGCACACCTGCGTGGGGCGTGGGGGCGTGGGGCATGGGGTCAAGGGGGCCTCTTGTTGGAAAAAGGTGCAAGGGATTCAGGTGCGGAGGTGGCGTCCAGCAGCGGTCCAGCGTGCCAAGAGCCCCCCCGCGCAACCACCGGGTAGCGACCCCGAGGGAGGCGGGAGCCCTCCACCCTGACATGCAGTGTCATGGGGCCGGGCACCCGGGGCCCAGGGCTGCCCACCCGCACAGACGCGAAGCTGCGGCCGCCCACGCAGAGCTGCAGCCCCAGCGCTTGCGTCGCTAAGGGCTGCCCGCGCGAGGCCAGGGCGGCGGCCGCGTCCAGCAGCGCCCGCAGGCCCGACGCCTCGTCCGCCAGAGCGGAGCACAGGGCCGCCTTGTAGGCCGACTGCGGAGCAGCAAGAGGGGGGGGGTGGAAGTCAACATCGGCCAGCAGGTCGGGCGGATACGGGCGACCAGGCGGGAATCACGTAGCAACCGACGTTCTGCGTCGGGCCTGTGCTGGAAGAGTATGCAATACTTCGCGTTTCTGTCGCAGCAAAGACGTCAGCGTGGCGGATGGCTTGAGACGCGCTCGTTACGACTTTACTAGTGCACCACCGACGAAACCTAGCGTCGCACCGCACCTGGATGTCAGCATGTTTGTCACCGAGGTCGACGGTGAGACGGTACGCCGCGGGCACCGTGCGCGACGGCCGAAAACAGCTCAACAGGCTGGGCCCGTCGCGACGGCCTCTTCGGGGCGCTGCTTCTATTACGAGCACCGCCGCCATACTAGGCCCTTCTCCAGCGGCATCGCTCGTCGCTTCCTCAGCGCGCAGGAAGGCGCCCAATCCTCCTCCGTGCCTCAGCAACGGCACCGTTCTGGCCATACCTCAGGCCCCTAGCGTTATCTATCCTCTACACAGCCCGGTGCTCATGCTGAGGCCTGGCGAGAGGGCGCCAGTGCACACTTTCCAGGAACCGTTGCGACAACTTCAACAGCCGTGTTACCATGGCCAGACTCTCAGAGTACTATGAGCAGAGTATGGCAGTTTGGGGGCGTATGAGGGACGGCGGAAATGGCAACGGGACCGCTTCTTAAGCAACCGGACCTCCTGCCGCGCTCAGCCGGGCACCCTAAACCCTGAAGACGACATTGGCGTGTCAAGCGTACTGTTATTAGTCCGTGGGTGATTTTTTAGTCGCGTACAAGCACGGTCCGCGATGCAAAACCGGCGAAAACAGCGGGTAGCGCCAATCCGGCTATCACCGTGCTTCCGCGTGCCAATAACTTTGTTTCCGTTGACGCTGGTCATTAGGGACTAAGAAACTCAGGGTACGGTGCCCGAAAATGCGCAACAGTCATCCGCGTGTGTGGCACGCCGGTGGCCTCCCCACAGCCTCCCCACGCTCGTCCCCTCTCGCCCGCGGAGGCCCGTTGGCGCCCTTTGGCGGCGGCTGGCAGGTATGCCGGGAAGCGTAGCCGCGCATCAACCAGCAATAGCAAGTCCACAAGCAAGGCATGGAGGCGGAGATGGCAGTGGGTGGCTGTGGGGTAGAGGTCCAGGGATTCGGGGTGTGCTGCTGCCTAGTTTACTCGGGCTGGGCAGCTCCATTGCTTTGACCTACACACCGGTACGGGACTCCATGTCGCGTACATGTTCACTTTCTAATTTGGGAAGAAGGCAAGCCCCAACGCGGGAGGCGCGGCCATGCACAACGACAGGGTGCGACACATTGCCTAATAAACACGACAAGGGGCCTTTGTCACGACACAGTAATAGACCTGCACGTGTCCCTGCCGGCTACCTCCCTCTGAACGCAGAGCAGCGCAGGAGCTGGGCGTTTATCTTGAAGAGGCCTGGCGGGGCTGCAGTTGGCGCAAGCCGGGAGCCGGGAACCCGTGAGGCCGATACGGTATCGCCATACTCATGGTATTACTCACACGCCTGCATGCAGTGTTGGCCGGTAGGGCACCAGAGCGAGCAGTCCTAGCGCGGCCCAGGCCGCAGAGTCTGGACATGCCGTCACTGCTGGGCTCAGCGCCCGGGGGTTCTGCCGCACACCATGCTCACGTCGAAGCCAGTCGAAGCAGTCGATCAAAGAACCCAGCCACTTATAAAGCCTCAAAAGATACCAACTCTGCCTCCATCCGTCCGTCGACTTCGGCCTGTAGCCGCCGCCCCCATTCCGCTCCACTCCCATCACCCCCCAACCCCTTCGACAGGCAACCAAGTACTCTCTCGGCTCCGCCCTCCGTGACAGCCACATGGGGGAGGGGCAATCGCTCCACCCCGATACTCCCACAGCCAACTAAGGGGAACAGGTGCACTCAGCCTGGCTCCGCAGGCCTGCCCTGCTCTGCCCCACCCGCGTGCGCGCCCCTCACGCCTCCGCCCTCCGCGCCTCCACGCGGCCGTCTGCCAGGCGCCACAGCTCCAGGGAGGCCCCGGCCTCCGCGCCCAGCGCCCGCATGAGGTCGGCCACGCTGGGGGGTAGGGGCGGGGGGGTTGAGGGGGTGTCAGAGATGGGGGCGGGGGGGGGGCAGGCGGGGGGCAGCAGGGTGGGCCTCGTGAGGGTTGTGCAGCCATGCTTAAACGGGTGCAAGGACCCCGTATTCATGCTAAGACACGCACCTGGACACGTGGCCCCTGGTCAGCAGGGTGGCATCGCACTCGAGCAGCGGCCCGGGGCCGCCCGGTGCGGGGCCGCCCGGGGCCGCGGCGCTGCGCGCCAGCAGCACCACAACCTGCTTGACGCCCTGGGCTGGCGGTGCGGCATTAGCTGCACGGCTCCTCGGGCCCTTGGGCTGGGGCGGCCGGGCGGCGGCCCAGGCGGTCGGGTAGGCGGCCTTCAGCGTGTCCGCGCGGCTCAGGAAGCACCCTTTGCCCTCCCTCCACGTCAGCGTCACGCGTCCAAGCAGCTCCTCATCGCCCCCGGGCTCCGGCTCCGCGGCAGGCCGGAGAGAGTTGATGAAGCGAGACGTGGGCACGCGCGCACCTGCGGGTGCTCCTCCCGCCTGCGGCGCCGCCGGTGCCGCCAGGCGCAGCAGCACCCGGCCCCCTGGCAGCACCCACACCTCCAGCTCGTCTTGGTCTTGAAGGCCCAGTGCCTCAAGCAATGCCCCCATCCGGTTGAGCCGCCACTCAGCCTTGGCCTTGCGGTTGTAGTACAGCGCCGCGGGAAACTCCCGGGCGTCGCCGCCCTCAGGTGGGACCGCCAGCACGGTGACCGGCTGTGCCTATCTGCTGTTCCCTGGCCCGGGCCGCCAGCTTGGGAAAGGCGGCGGCTATGTCGGAGCCGGAGCAGTACTTCACGCGCTTGATGATGCGGACGCGGAGCCGGCCTTCCAGACAGGCATCGGGTGGCAGGCTGGGCGGCAGGCTGGGCGGCTCGACGGGGCCGGTGCGGGGCGGGGCTGGAGCTGGGGCGGGGCTGGAGTCCACACTGGGTGGTGTGGGCGCCCGCCGCGACGCCTGGGGCTCGGGGCGTTGTCGCGGGCGCAGGCGGCGTGCAGGGTCCGGGCCTGGGGTCTCCGCCACAGAGCCCAGAGCTGCAACCGACACGCGGAGCCCGCGCCTCGCCGAGGCCGCCGGGAGCAGAGCCGCCCGGACCGCGAGGCGCGCGGAGCCTTCCCGATGTGCAGTACAAAGTATCATTGGGCTGCGAGGTGCCCAGGCTCAGAGTTAGCGGGTAGGAGATGACCGGTCGCGTCCGGCATTTCGGCCATTACCCTCGCGACTTGTAGAGAAACAACGCGCGCATAGTGCGCACAGCCTAGGTATCCGTCCACTTGCCTTCAAGGGCTCGGCGGTGCAGGAAGAAGAGCAAGTGGGGAGGGCGAAAATTCTGCCCTCGAGGCCGCAGATGTCCAGCGAGGCGAGTCAGAGGTCCGAGTGGTTGTAGCGGTGAGCACTTTGAAGTGGATGTTTGGGTTTGTGCTCCGCTTGCGAGGAGCCCCGACTCAACCGGCGCCTTTCATGTCGCCATAACTGCCAGCCCCTCCACCCCACCTGCGAGCACAGAACCCCACCTGCAAGGCCAAGAACAGCATGACTCCAACCACACTCCACACCGGCTACACTGAAACACGAAACAGCCTCCCTAGGAAGGCTGGCGCCACATACAAATACCTCACCCCCTAGCCATGACAGGGGACCCACAAAGCAACCCCGTTGGCCAAGATGCAACCCCTCGCCTCACCGGCCAAGTTATCCGCGGCCGGGGCCAACGAGCGCCCAGCGCCCTCACCGCCCATGCGCTATGGATCAATGCGGGGCTCACAGACTTTGCCGAGGAATCGGGCCAGACTCACTGGCCTCGCTTCCTGCCGCCTCCCCTGCCAAAGCTCCTCCTCCTCAGCTCATGGGCTCCGAGCCTCCAGAGCTCCAGGCCACCCCACCCTCACCCCCCGGGCCCCCGCTCAGAGGGCCATGGCGCGCAGGGTCACGGCCCCCGGATGGGGAGCTCAAGGCCCATCGCCCCGCCCCGGCCCCCGCTCAGAAGGCCATGGCGCGGAGGAACTCGGTGGCCACCGCCCGGCCCCGGGAGTTGACCGCCTGCGCGGGGGTGGCGGCGGGAGGGAGGCGCAAGGGAGTCGAGGCGTGGAGGAGCAAGGCCAAGGGCAGGTGCGTGATGTGCCGGGGGCGTGCCACGACCTGGCGTCTGCCAGGTACCGCACCGGCCCTGCTTAGAGCCTCTCACTGGGTTCGGATTCCCAGGTCCCTGCGCCTTGAGCCCGGCCCCACGCCCACCAGCTTCATGGAGCTGATCTCCTGATCCAGCTCCTCGATGAATGCCACCTGGGGGGGGTTGAAGGGGTGGAGGGGTGGGTGGAGGGGTGGGTGGAGAGGTAGAGGGTAGAGGGTGAGCGTGCGTGCAGGAGAGCTCGCGCCTCAGGCCTTGTTCTCAGGTGAGGGCTGCTCCTCCCAAGTACTGATCACGGTACGGCAGACGAAACAAGGGTCCCGGAGAGGCCTCTGGGCTTTCCCAGCAAAGGCTCGCCTTGCTAGCCCTCTTTGAGGCGCTCCCCCTGTGCCCCAAGCCCCTCCGTAACCCCTAAACCCTTTGCACGCGCGCGCATACGCCGTGCGGGTATGCTCGCCAACCTAACCCGTTCCACGTGCCGTGAAGTACGGTCACGTGTCGTACGGCTCACCACGAAGTCCAGCAGCCGCTGCCTGCCGTACTTGAGCAGGTGCTGGTCGGTGATGAGGAAGGACACGTCGTATCCCTCCACCGGCACGCGCCGGAGCACCTCGAGCACCTCGGCGCGCTGGCGGGTGAGGGGGAGAGGGGCAGGACGAGGGGAAGGGTGAGATGAGACTTGCCTCCCAAAGGTTGCAACGGGACGGGACGGCACGGCAAGCAGCCATGCCAACCGCCACCACCAGGCTTCGCTCTGCGCCCAGCTGAGACAGCCCGCGGTTGCAGGTCTGTCATCAGGACCCAGGCCGCTGCGCCTGGCAAGCAGCTGACTCCCGGGCCCTTTCCGTTGACGCACCCTGCGCTGACACCCCAACCCCGCTTCCTGCCCTCGTCGCCAGGGCGCTCGCCAGCCCCATGGCCCACAGCTAACACGCCTGGCCAGGCCGCCCCCGCCCCCCGCCCCCCGCATGAGTAAGGGCTGGGCCGTGGCGAGGCTTCGCCCTGCGCCCCGCCCCCCAGGCTGTCCCGGCAGTCCCGCGGGTCAAGTACCCTGCGGCTCCCTTGCAGCCTTCCCGCACCATCCCCCTCGCCCCTCGCTAGCTGCCGCCATTCCTCTCGGACTCTCCAGTCTCTGAAATTGTCAAAGATCACCCCCTCGGCTCCCCTTCACACCTGCATGAGGAAGCGCAGGTACATCTTGACCAGCTCCTCCTCGAGCATGTCCATCTGCCCCACGCGCAGGCTCACGCGCACCGAGTTGACCGAGGGCTCGATCAGGCAGCCCTCGCGCTCCGAGCGCTTCACGGTCACGGCCGGCAGCAGCAGCTCGGGGTTGTCGCGGACCTCCACCTCGGGCTTGGTGTGGCGCTCAATGTGCTGGGAGGGACGCGGGGAGCGGGGGTGAAGGGGGGCCCGGGCAACCGGAAGTGGGCTCGCAGCGTCCGCGTGTCTGAGCCCCCGCTCCTCTCCCCTTGAAGGCATTTTGTCTGGGACCCGGTGGTGCTAACAAGTTGTGTGGGCAGAACCAGAACGCACTTGGCAAGGGAATGGCTGGATGCAGAGGGACTTGTCCAGCTCCGCGCGGATTTGGCTGGTGTAAGGTCGTAGTGAGAGCGCCATTGTGCGTGTTTGGTAGGCTAGCCGAGCGATCCACGCCCCCGCTCACATTCCCGCGCAAGTGCACATGTGCAGCGTCGGGGCCTAGCGAGCAATGAGATGCGGTAGTGTGTGGTCGCCAGGAGTGTTGGTCGCAAACTGCCCAGCAGCGGCCTCGCTCGAACGCATGGGCCCGGATGGGGTTTCCGCGACAAGAAGGCTCGCGGGGGACCCCTAGCGATACCTATCTTTTAACCCGCTCTCCCGCAGCGCCGCCGCGTGCTATTGCTACTTCAGACAACCGCCCAGCCATGGCGAAGGCCAAGCCCAAGGCCGCCGCCAAGGCTCGGGCGGCGCTGGCTGCGCAGCTGAAGGCACAGCCAAAGAAGGTCAACCCTTTCGAGCTTAAGACCACCAAGGGTCACTTCGACACGATAGGGAAACGCGTTAGCGGCAAGAAACAGAACGTCATTACGGCCCGCCAGGATGCCGTCAACCGGGTACGCATGGCAGCCGGCGCTGCAGCATGCATGGCATGGCGGGTCTTGGCGCGCCTGAGGGCGTAGCCGGTCCCGCACGCGCTGTGGCTGCCGACAAGCACTCCGCATGTGCACATCCCCACAGCCTTCCGTGAGGTGCCTTGCGACCGCGCCCCAACAGGGTCCCTGCGTGCCCATTCTGTCCCGCAGAGGAAGAAGACTCTGCTGGTGGAGTACCGGCAGCTCCGCAAGGCCAACACCTTCGTGGACCGCCGCTTTGGAGGTGAGGAGACGGCGGCGGCGCCAGCAACCGCCACGCCCCCCCCCCCGCCGGCCGCCTCTAGCAATCCCTTCTGCCCCGCAACTCGTATCTCACCTCCCCTTACTCTCCCCCCTGCCCGCAGAGTCGGACCCCAACCTGACCGAGTCGGACAAGGGCCTGGCCCGCCTGCAGGCGCAGCGCCTGAGGCAGGCGGAGCGGGCGGCCAAGAAGAAGCGTGAGCGTGGGGGTGGGGCGTGGGGGTGGGGGAGGGGTGGGAGAGGTGAGGGGCGTGGAAGGCGGAGGTGTCGACTTTTGGGCCCCCCTTGGCATACCCTGACAATCGCCCCCCGGTTCATCCCTGCAGGCGGCTCCAAATTCACCCTGGCTGACGGCGGCGGCGATGGCGGCGAGGGCGAGGAGGAGGCGCTGACCCACATGGGCCGATCCCTGGCGGACGACATACGCAACCTCATGGACGTGAGCCTGGGGTGGGGGGTGGGGGGAGGCGGGGACGGGTGGAGAGGCTGACGTGGCAGGCATGGTCTTGGGCCTGCTGTCCTGATCATCTTGCCTGGGCGCTTGTCTGAGCTTGTTCCCCCCCTCGTACCGGTACCCCCCAGCGCCCCGAGTTCGACGACCTGGACCAGGAGGTGGTGGAGGAGCTGGTGGCGTCGTACCACTTCGGGGGGGGAGAGGGCGGCGAGGGGGCGGAGGGGCAGGCGGGCGGCGAGGCCAAGGGCACGGACGGCAAGCCCAAGACGCGCAAGCAGGTGGGCACGAACGGACGGCCGGGGGCTGGGAAGTGGAATTGTACGGTGCTGGGGGGCTGAGCGCGCGCACTATCTCCGTGCGCTTCATGTACCGTAACCCGTCTGCCGTACCACGTGTGCGTGCCGTGCCGTACAGATCATGGAGGAGATCATCGCCAAGAGCCGCATGTACCGCGCGCTCAAGGCCAAGCAGCGCGAGGAGGACGAGGCGGCTCTGGAGGCGGCGGACGCTGCCTTCAAGGACCTGGTGCGCAGCAGCGGCCTGGCCTCGCTCAAGCTGCCGCCGGGGGCGCGCAAGTGAGGCAGAGCGGGGGGCCGGAGGGGGTGTGAGGCCTTGTGTGTGTGTATGGGCGGACGCGGCCTAATAGGAGCTGGTGCGCTCCTGCCGGAGGCGCGCAAGCGAGGCTGGAGGGATGCACCAAGCCACCCTTCCACAACCCATTTGACGAGCCATACCCCCGCCCACACCCCACCTCGCACACCGGCAACCTTTGACGCCCTCTCTTATCTCCGCCCTCCCTTCCTCTCCTCCCACTTGCTCCTCCTCACAGGCTCGAGAATGTCAAGGCCGAGACCGCCGAGGACCGCGCCTACGACGTGGCGGCGCGGGAGCTGGCGTTCGAGGGCAAGGGCGCGGCGGGGGACCGCACGCTGACGGCCGAGGAGCTGGTCGAGCGGGAGCGGCAGGTGCGGGGCGGGGGAGCTGCGCGTGTGGAGGCGCTTGAGATGGGCGTTGTGGAGGGGGATTGATACGGGGAGCCCGGGCGGGCAGGTGGCCTTCGCCATACGTCGAGGCGAGGCGACGTGATCCTGCTCAACTTGGGCGCGCTCTCACTAAACCCTGCCCGCTTGCCTCATACCCTCCTGTCCCGCAGCGGCTTGAAAAGCTGGAGAAGGAGCGGCTCAAGCGCATGCAGGGCGGCGCGGACAGCGAGGAGGAGGGCGAGGGGGAGAGCGACGACGACGAGGAGGACGGCGGGCGGCGCAAGCGGCGGCGGGAGATGCAGTCCGGTGGGTCCCGGGGCGTGGATGGGCGTGTTTGTTGGGGCTCGAAGGAGGGCACGGTTGGAGTGGTTAGGTGCTGTCTGGGTGCGCTCCGCACCGCCTGTCTGACCCGCTGCGTCTCCCCCTCTCCCCCGACCAGGCGACGCCCTGGGCGATGACTATGACTCTGAGGGCGGCGAGGATGAGGACGAGGAGGGCGAGGGCGAGGAGGACGACGATGAGGAGGGGGCCCCGGGCGGCAAGGGCATGTCGGAGCTGGACAAGCGGCGCATGCGGGCGGCGGCGGGGGACCACCCCCTGCAGGTGCGGAGCCGGGAGCGGGGAGGCGGAGGGGAGGGAGAGGGCAGGGGTCGGGACGGGGGCCAGCGTTGGGCTCCCCGCATCAGATGTATCCACCTGGGTATCCACCTCTCTGTCCAGCTCTAGGTATGGAGTGTTAGTGCTGGCCATCCTAGTCTATGATCTCAGCAACTGAACTTCTTCGCCATCCCTTTGCCCCATCCCTCCCGCTCTGCTCCCGCAGGAGAAGCTCCGCGAGGTGGCTGCGGCTCTGGCGGCCAAGCATGGCGTGGCGGTGCCCCGCAACCCCTTTCTGGAGGAGGGGGAGGAGGGGGACAGCGAGGAGGGGGAGGAGGACGAGGACGAGGAGGGGGAGGAGGGGGAGAGCGGCGACGAGGGCGAGGAGGAGGAGGGCGAGAGCGGCGACGGCGAGGGCTCGAGCGGGGAAGGGGAAGAGGAGGACGAAGGTGAGTCTGAGACGGGGCGGAGCGGGGAGAGGCAAGGGATGCACTGGGGACCTCTCATGAGGCGAGGGCGCTCCTTCATGTGGAGCCATCCGCTTCAGCTGGGAAGCCCATGCTGATGGAGGACGGGACGGTCCCTGTCATGTAGCGCGCCCCATCCGCCCTCTCACCCGCTCAGCTCCTCCTGCCCTTCCCTCGCCCCCCCCAGAGGACCACGACGACTGCCGGCGCCCGCAGCACCCCGCCTCCACCTCGGAACCCTCCAAGCCCGGCAAGGCTGCCGCCGCCAAGGCCGAGCCGGAGGGTAAGCCTGGCAGGAAGCCGGCGGCGCCGCTGGACGGCCCGCTGGATCTGCCGTACACGATCCCGCTGCCCAAGACGTACGGCGAGTTCGCGTCGCTGGTCAACGGCCGCCCGGCGGAGGACCTGCACACCGCCATTGCCCGCATCCGCGCCTTCAACGCCACCGCCCTCGCCACCGACAACAAGCGCAAGATGCAGGCAAGTGGCTTCACAAGTTGCGATTTTGCTTCCATATTCGGGGTTTGCAGCGTTGAGCGTCAGGCAGCTTCTGTGAGGTAGACTTTTGTGTGCATGGAGGGGGTCACGGGGGTGAGACACACGCCATGACTGCATGGGGCCTGCACACACGCGCGGCGGCGGCGCAATCACCGGAGTGATGAATACAGTTTATCTGTTGCCTTCCTGTTGAGCCCTTCGGGCCTTGATGTTTTTTCTACACGAGATTACTGACCGGACGCTACGCACGCCATGTGCACATTTGCACGCGCACCCACCCCCGGAGTGACGAACAGTTACCATACTGTTGCCTTCCTAGTGAGCCCTCGGGCACTGATGCTTAACACACAGGATTTCTGACCGGACGGAGCCTCTACACGCCCGCACTACGCACCTCTCTCCGCCGCCGGTCTTGAGTGATGATAGACTTTTTCCCTTTCGTATGAGCGCAAACACGCTTTGCGCGTTGATACTTCACAGGATCTGACAAGCCGGCCCCGCGAGCACTCCACCACCGCCCATCACAGTCATTCGCTGTGACGGCACTCGTTGAAGTCCACGACGGAACACTGCCCTCCGGTGCCCTCCCACACCACCCTCAGCCCGGCCAACCAACAAGCCCTCAACCCAACGAAACAGCTCAACCTCTCCTCACCCTCCCCTCCCCCCACCCGTCCGCCCGCAGGAGTTCCTGGGCTTCCTGGTGCAGCACTTTGCGCTGGTGGCGGGCGCGACCCCGCTGCCCCCGCGGGCGCCCTCCCTGGACGTGCTGACACGGCACCTGCTCTCCATCGCGCCAGAGGTGGGGCGGGGACGGGGCGGGGCGGGATGGGGCGGGAGGAGAAGCGCCCGAGAGGGGAAGAGCGGGCGTGGCTTCCTCAGCAACGTCGTGTCGTGCGTCTACTGCAACTAAGTCCGCACGCCATCAACACACCTCCCGTCCCAAATCCCCAGGTGCCGTACTACGCCGCCACCGTCGCCCGCGCCCGCCTGGGCCGCATGGCAGACCAGCAGGCGACGGTCCTGGGGGACACCAAGGGGCCGCAGCAGGCAGCCGAGGCAGCCGCGGGTGCGGGCGCCGGCGCGCCCTGGCCGTCGGCGCGAGTGGTGCTGCAGCTCAAGCTCTTCGCGGAGCTGTTCCCCACCTCAGACCGGCGGCACCCCGTGCTGACTCCCGCGGCCCTGATCATCGGTGAGCGGACCGGGCTGTGGGGATGCTGGGCCGGAGGGCGGTGGGCACGGTTGGATAAGCTGGGCGGCAGCGGTTTGGGGATGCAGGGGCACACAACGCACGGAAGCGTGATCGAGTACGCCGGAGTGATGAATACAGTTTATCTGTTGCCTTCCTGTTGAGCCCTTCGGGCCTTGATGTTTTGTTCTACACGAGATTACTGACCGGACGCTACGCACGCCTCCCTGCATACACGTGCACGCATGCAACCCCGGAGTGACGAACAGTTACCATACTGTTGCCTTCCTAGTGAGCCCTATCGGGCACTGATCCTTAACACACAGGATTTCTGACCGGACGAAGCCCCTACACGCCCGCACTACGCACTGCACTCCGCCGCCGGTTTTGAATGATGATAGACTTTTTCCCTTTCGTATGAGCGCAAACACGCTTTGCGCGTTGATAGTTCACAGGATCTGACAAGCCGGCCCCGCACACACCACCTACGCCCATCATTCCCCGACTGCCCACACAACAGGCATGCCCATGACCTGCCCCACCCCTGCCCCAACCCACCCCTCTGATCGCCTCCCTGCCCCTGGCCCCCCATGCCCCCCCCCAGGCAAGTACCTCAACCAGTCGGTGGTGTCCAACCCCCACGAGGCGGCCGTGGGGCTGTGCCTGTGCTCCCTGCTGACCCACATGGCGGCACCCGGGCGCCGCACCACCCCCGAGGTGCTGGTCTTCCTCCGGGACTGCCTCGCAGCGTTCATGCCGCCGGGCGTAACGCCTGCGGCGGCGGCGGCAGCAGCAGTGGCGGCGGGCGCCGCAGGCGGAGGCGGCGCAGGCGGGAAGGGCAAGGCGGGCAAGGGCAAGCGGAAGGCAGCGGAGGCGGCGGGAACGGAAGGCGGAGGCGCGCAGGCATCTGGGCAAGCGCCGGCGCCGGCGGCACCGCCAGCCGAACCCGACCCAGATCGCTTTATCCGCTTCCCGGCGGGGTTACTGGCGCTCAGCGGTACTGTTTCCACACCGCCGCCGCCGCTCGACCTGTACGGCACGCTAGGCATGACGTCATCTGATCCGGCGGTTTCAACCGACGGTTTCAAGGTCTCGCTGCTGCGGGCCGCGCTGCTGTGCGTGCGGCGGCAGGCGGCGCTGGCGGCGGCGGCGGGCCCCGACGGCGGCGTGGTGGCGTTCTTCGACCAGCTGTTTGCGCCGGTGCTGGCGGCGGTGGGGGCGCTGCAGCACTGCGCCAAGCAGCTGCCGGCCGAGGTGGAGGAGCTCAGGTGGGTCGGTCCCGCGCGAAGCTGGGCGTGGGGTGCGCTCATCTCGGGTGGGTAGTCTGTGTCGCTTGATGCAAGGGGTTGGTCAGTGAGACCAGAGCGGGGGACAACTTTGAGGCGGATGATGGACCGGGTGGGGAAAGGGTGGGAGGGCCTGCGCTGTTGAGGGTCACGCCGTACTGCATTCAACACGCACGCGCGGCGGCGCACCCACCGGAGTGATGAATACAGATTTATCTGTTGCCTTCCTGTTGAGCCCTTCGGGCCTTGATGTTTTTTCTACACGAGATTACTGACCGGACGCTACGCACGCCATGTGCACATTTGCACGCGCACCCACCCCCGGAGTGACGAACAGTTACCATACTGTTGCCTTCCTAGTGAGCCCTATTGGGCACTGATCCTTAACACACAGGATTTCTGACCGGACAAAGCCCTTGCATGCCCGCACTACGCACTGCACTCCGCCGCCGGCCTTGAATGATGATAGACTTTTTCCCTTTCGTATGAGCGCAAACACGCTTTGCGCGTTGATACTTCACAGGATCTGACAAGCCGGCCCCGTACGCAACCTGACACTGCTCACGCATGCACCCTCACTGCCGCCCTTCCCAGCCGTCAACACCTCTCAGCACGCCCCTTCCCTTCACTCTCTCTCCCCCTCCCCAGGGTGTCGGTGTACTGCCAGCTGGAGGAGGCCGCCGCCCGCTGTGTGGCGCAGCGGCGGCCGCTGTTCCACGCGGGCCGCGCGCGGGCGGGGGCGGCGGCGGCGGGCAGCGTGCCCGCGTCGCAGGTAGGTCTTTGGGACTGGAGCCGGATGGGGAGGCAGCGAGGGTGCGGGCGACGGGTTGGGGCAGCTGCTTGTAGGCTTGGGCCCACTGAGGCAGGCACCCTTTCGCCTGCCAGCCGCCTTCCTCATCACCCTCCTGCCCCCCCTCCCAACAGGTCCGCGAGTACAACCCCCGCTTCGAGGACGAGTACCGCACGGGGCGGGACTACGACCCCGACCGCACCCGCGCCGAGGACCGCCGCCTCAAGCGCCAGCTGGCCAAGGAGCGGAGGGGTGAGCCGGGGCCGCCATCCAAGGGGGGGCTGGGGGGGCCGTCATCACATCAGAGCTCGGGTCTGCAATGGTGTCCTGCCCAGCGCGGCTTTCCGCCGTGCCCTCGTTCCACGGCTAACACGAGCAGCCCCCTAACACGCAACCCACCTCAACCCCCTCAACCCCCTCCCAGGCGCCATCCGCGAGCTGCGCCGCGACGCCGTGTTCATGGCGGGGGAGCGGGACGCGGAGCGGCAGGTGGTGGACGCGGAGCGGCTGGCGTCGGAGCGGTCCTTCTACAGCGAGCTGCAGCGGCAGGAGGCGGACATGCGCAGCGGCGGGCAGGGGGGCATGAACCCGCACCTGCGGGGCAAGAAGCGCAAGTAGAGGCGGGCTGCTGGTGGGGGTGGAGGAGGAGGTGGAGGGGGTGGGGCAGGAGGAGGAGGGGGCCAGAGCGGTGCAAGGCGTGGTGGAGGGCCTCAAGAGTTGGAGTTGGAGTGTAAAGGGTCGTCCGCTTTCGGGGCGCTCGTGCAAGACCGATTGGTTGTGCCCTCGTGCCTGTCGCCATACAGCCCTCAGCAGTAGCGGAGTCCAAAGCCGCATGCCCAGACTTCCCCCACAGCTCATGGCCTGGGAGGGTTCACCCCTCGGGTCGGAAGACAGAGGAGCGGTCTCCTGGCGGCTAGGGGTCTCTCATATATAGATATCGCTTCCGAACAGCGGACTCAGGTCTCTATCGCCCAGCCGTGCCTTGAATCAGAGGGTAAAAGTGCACGGCAGACCAGGCGAAAGTGCACGAGGGCGGCAACCCTGCCCCTGCTGCATCACCTTCTTAACCCTCGGGAGGGTCCCACGTTCAGAAAGGCGGCTACGCTTCACCGGCAGTTGGCATCGGCCGATTCGGCCCTACGAAATGTGATGCCACGACTCCGCGGCACGGCCCCATTGCCGAAAGTAATCCTGCCCCTATGACCCCTGCTCTCGTAGCCAAGCGCTTCGTTGATGCTCTTCTACCCCTGCTCTCGTAGCCCACAACCCCTGCTTACCCTGCTGAACTGCCGCCTCCTCACTGCGCCCGGTTCCCACATCCCTCAGCGTTCAACCGTAAGCTTGTTGTGTGGGGCTAGCAAGGGGGGCTTGCAGGGGGTGTTGTGTGGGGGCTTGCAGGGGGTGTTGCGTGGGGGCTTGCTAAGGGGCTTGCAGGGGGTGTTGCGTGGGGGCTTGCAGAGGGTGTTGCGTGGGGGCTTGCTGAGGGGCTTGCAGGGGGTGTTGCGTGGGGGCTTGCAGAGGGGCTTGCAGAGGGTGTTGCGTGGGGGCTTGCATGGGCGCTAGCAAGGGGGGCTTGCATGGGGTGCTGCAGGGGCTGTTGCAAGGCGGCCTTGCGTGGGGGCTTGCACCTCGCAGGGGGTGTTGCAGGGGCGTGAAAATGACACAACAGTTGCGCTTTACATGCCGCATGGTCCC
Organism: Edaphochlamys debaryana; assembly: GCA_016858145.1. NCBI lineage: Eukaryota > Viridiplantae > Chlorophyta > Chlorophyceae > Chlamydomonadales > Edaphochlamys > Edaphochlamys debaryana. Next base: position 464,307 of record JAEHOE010000043.1, read on the forward strand.
ATAAGTCCCACTATCCGGCCCGTCCGTCAGCGCGCCTTGTCTGCATCATGCAAAGCGCGGTGCGGAGCACTCCCTGCCCCTCTCCTGCCGTACCGTATCCGCCGCCCTCCTACCTCCGCCCCTGCCTCTTGTCGGCTACGCCCACGCAACACCGCCTCCATTCCTCCTGTGCTTTGCTTGCAGACTGTGCCGACCTCCCTGGACGCTGCGGGCGAAGCGTCTCCCGCCCCGGCCCCGCCCCATCCCAAGCCCCCTCACCTACCCCCGTCCCCGCCCCTCTCCCCACAATCCCGAATGCAACGTGGCTGCGGCCCCACCCCCACCCATCCCACGCCTGAACACCCCGCACCCCTTCAGTGGTGCGACCCCTCGCCCTCGCCCCGGTGCGTCTCGCCCGCCGCGCCCAGCGCGTTGGCCGCCCGAATCAGGTTCCCCAGCTTGGCGAACCCCTCCTTGGCGCGCCCCGCCGTGTCCTTGAAGAAGGCCCCCGCGGCGGCGCCCGAGGAAGTCGAGTCGGCGGAGGGGCCGCGCGCGTGGCCGGGGCCGGCCTTGGAGAAGAGCGAGTTCTGGATGTGGGGGGTGGAGGGCGTTGGTGGAGGGGGAAGGTGGGGGTTGGGTTTAGGGTATGGAAATGAATGAGGGGGACAGGGCGGGGCGACGTGAGGGATGGTGGCCTAGGTAATGGGTTTGAATGCACGAGCGGCTACCGGTACGGCCCCGGGGGCTCCCAGCAGGCGCTAGCCGGCCGTTCCTCCCACCTTGCTGAGGCTGGGCCCCGCCGGGGACCCCGGGATCCCGCCCTCCGCCGCCTTCTTGCCCGCAAAGGGGATGGACGCAGCCAGCTCCCTGGGGGCGGGGGTTGAGCGGGAGGCGTGTGGGATCGGGTGGAGCGTGCGTGCGGGGGCGTGTGGCGGCCATGAGTTTGGAAGGTCGGGCAGCAGGCGCAACCCTCGGGCGACGAACGAGCCCGGCCGTCGAGGGTGAGTTCGGCCCCGTTCCCCTGCCTGGGCATCCACTCCGCAACCCTCGCACCCGCCCATACACTGTGCGCGATTTGCCCCCACCCCACCCATTACCAAAACACAATCCCGGGCTCTCACCGCGTGAAGTTGTTCATCGAGAGCTTGAACGTCCCCAGATTGGACGCCGCAGCGGAGGCCAGGCCCCCGCCGTCGCCGCCGCCTCCGCCCGCCCCGGCGCCGCCCACACCGCCGCCGCCCGCCCGCGCCGCGCCGCTGGCCCCCGCCCCCGCGCCCGCTGCCCGGGCCTGGTATGCGGCCAGGAGGTCGCCCTGCTGCTTGCGGGGCAGGTTCTGGGGTTGGAGGTGGGGTTGAGGGGGTAGGGGGTAGGGAGAGGGGGAGGGTTTGAGCTAATCAAGCTGGGATGCACTGGTAGAGGGGTGGCAGAGGGATGGCAGGGGCAGAGGCGGGGAGTGCAGGCGGCGAGGGGCGGAGCACCAGGCGGGCGCCTAGGGATACTCGGGGAGAGAACCCTATCCCCCCCTCCCCCCACCTTGAGCTCCAGCAGTCGCTGGAACTCGGCCGCCGACTGCGCCGCGGGGGGCATGAGCAGCAGGTAGGTGTCCACCAGCTGCTCGGGCTTGGACTGGGGGGGGGGGGGGAGGGAGGGGCGGGGGGGAGGGTGTGCTTGAGCAGGTCGTGAAGAGACCGCCTGCCCGGGCCCCCTGGCAGGCTGCCTCAGGCCCTCTGACCAGCCCCGCCCCGCCCTGCCCCTATCCCTCCCTCTCCCCCATCTGCAGGACCTTGACCAGCCCCACCCCGCCCCGCCGCACATGCCCTCACACATTCCCCAACACGCTCCACACACCCTGCCCCCCCCCACCTGCAGGACCTTGACCAGCCCCGCCACGGCCCCCATCTCCCGCTCCACGTAGGCAGCGTAGGCGGGCAGCTCCTGGGGGGGGGCAGCGGTAGGGATGAGCGAGGGCCGGTGCGTGGGCGGCCGGGGCTTGCAGCTATCGCTCCCTCCTGTTATGCCCCCGACCCCATCGCCCCCACCTGCTGGTCGTCCCCGCCGGGGGGTCGGGCCACCCGAGGCAGCTCCAGCAGGGCCCGGCGGACCTGGGGTGGGGAGGGGGAGCGGTAGGAGGTGAGCTCTGGAGGCAAGGACTCCGACAGGCAGCGCTCGGCCGCGCCCCCCCAAACACACACGCTTCCTCCCCTCCCCTCCCCCCCCCCCCCCCCCCCACCGCGTCCACGTCGATGGCCAGCTGCAGCAGCCCCTTGTCGCTCAGGCGCCGCAGCCGGAACAGCGCCTCGTGCAGGCGCGGGATGAACCCCCGGGCCGCCTTGTCGCAGAGGAAGCCCATGTTGGCGGCGTCCAGGCCCTGGCCCAGGCGGGGGGCGGCGTCCAGGAGCACCTGGCAGGGGGGGGAGGGGGGAAGGTAAGGGGGGCAGGTGTGCGGTTGACCTAGCGCCGCAGAGGGCGTCAGGGGAGGGGCACGGGACGCATGCCGGCTGCGCAGTCCGGGCCGCGGACTCCCCAGGTGGCCCGCATCGGCATCGGTCTGCGCTGCTCCCCCTCAGGGCCGGGCAGGGTCCGCCGCTGCGCCCCCACCTTGCGCAGGCTGCCCACGAAGGGCGAGTCGTCCCCGGGCGCCTCGATGGCGTCCCAGCGCATTCGCAGCATCTCCAGCAGCCCCGCGTCGAGGCGCGTGTTGAGCCCCAGCACCAGCACCGACATGCAGGCGCTGGGGGGGGAGCGAGGAGGGGGAGGGAGGTGACGGGGGAGGAGTGGAAACTGGAGGGAAAAGGTGTGGCGGTAGCCAGGGATGAGAGAACCACCAACCGCCTTTCCGTATGCACATTCCGGCATGCCGGCACACGTCTCGACGCTCTTTTCTCTACTCCCATCGGGTTATCTACAGCCACTCCCCCCCTCCCCCACCTGGCCACGTTGACGAACGCGCTCTCCTCGTCCTGGAAGTCCACTCGGTCCGCGAACTGCGGCTTCACGTCCTTGGCCAGAGCGCCGGCCAGGCCCTCCACCTGCGGGGGGACGGGGAGGAGAGGGAGGTGGAAGGTAGAGGGAAGGGTGAGATCAGGGTTGGCGTGGGGGAAGGGGAGCAGGTCAGCCCAGCCCTGACCGCCCTCAGCTCGATCACGACCGGCCCGGCAAGCCCAGGCAAGCCCCGGAGACGCCTCACACTCCGCCCCCCCCCCTCCCCCTCCCTCACCGTCTCCCTGCAGAACTCCGCGGTGGCCAGCAGGCAGCACACCACCCGCTCGTCCTCGTCGGAAAGCCGCACGTACCTGGGGGGGGAGGCGTGGGGTTTGTGGGTTTAGTGGGGGTTGCGGGAGTGATAGCTGGCGGACAGTCCATCCAGTCCTCAGCCCTCCCCTCCCAAGTGTTCATCGCCTCTCATGCCTTCCTCTCCTCTCCCCTCCCTCCCCCCCTCCCCTCACCAGTCCGTGGACCCCCCCACGGGCGCCGCCTGCGCCGTGGTGGTCCCCGCCGCGGTCTTGGGCAGCCGCCGCATGAGGTCTGCCGCGTAGCCCGACAGCACGCGGCGGAAGAGCTGCGCCAGCGCCACCAGGGTGGGGCCGCGGGAGACGTTCTTGGCGCAGCGGGTGAGGGAGGCGCGGATCTTGAAGAAGATCTTGTTGGCGGACTGGGGGGGCGGGAAAGGGGAAGGGAGGGGACATTGGCATTATGAGTGAGCGCGCGGCCTTTCCTTGGGATTGAGGCGGCAGGCGCATCCGCGTCTTCTTCCCTCGCCCACATCTCCATGACCCAGGCCTCTTCCGAGCCATCAGGCCCTCCCTTCCCCATTCCCGCCCCCCCCCTCACCTGCAGCACCCTCAGCCCGCTGCCGCTCACGTCCCCCTCCTCCGTGTCCGGCAGCCAGCGCTCCTCCCGCACCGCCACGTCCAGGTGCTCCAGGTGCTCCCGCTCCTCCTGACCGATGTAGTACTGGACGAGCACGGGCTCGAACGCCTCGGACACCTGCGGTTGGCGGTTGCGGGTGGTTGGTGGTTGCGGGTGGTTGGCGGTTGCGAGCGGGGCCCACCTGAAAGCCGGGGTGTTGCCCCGGAACCCCCGGGAGACCCCTGCCCTGCATGGCCCTCCTGCGCCCTCCCCTCGCCCGGTTGCAGGTCTCCCCCTCCATCTCCCCGTCCCCTCCCCTCCCTCCCCCCACCCGGCACCCACCGCTCCCTCGAAGGCCACCTTGATGGCCTCCTCCTGAGCCTCGCGGGCGCGGTCCCCGGCCTGCAGAGGGGAGGGGAGGGGGGGGCGGCAGACAGAGAGGAGTCTTCACAACAGGGGCCAGGAGGGCCTCCCCTCGCCCGGCAGCAACGAAGCCCCCAGGCAACCCCTCCTGACTCCCCTACCCCTCAGAAGCACAACCCCGCCCCCGCCCACCCCCACCCCCCCAGACCTTTCAGCCCACACACCCCACCTTGGCCATCGCCTCCTTGGCAGCAACCGCCGCCGCAGCCTCCGCCTTGACGCGCGCCCGGAACTTCTCCAGCCTCTTGCGCGCCTCGGAGGCAGACATGGAGTCGCCGCCGGACTCGGACTCGTCGTCCTGTGGTTGGGGGCGGTTATGGCGGTTGGTCGGCGGCGGTTGGCGCGTCTTGACAGGCTGCTTGCCAACAGGTCCACTGGCTGGCGCGCGGAGCACCTGACACAAGTGTTCCCACTCCCCTCTCAACCCGCGCTCACGCGCCGCCCCTCTCCAACCCCCTCCCCCAACCCACCCCCCCGCACCCACCTCCTCGCCTCCCCTTCCGTCCCCCTTGGCGCCTCCCCCCCCGAAGGCCGCCGCCATGTCCCGCTCGAAGCGGTTGGTGGCCACCACCGCCTTGACCAGGGGGCCCACGTCGGTCCTGACAGGGGGAGGGGGGAGGGAGGGAGGGGGAGGGAGGCAGGTGAGGGCGGGAGGTGAGGGAAGGGCCCAACCGCACCAGTACTGGGAAGGACAAACTGCCACAACGTGGCGACGGCCCTTTACCCCGACCGCCGCCTGACCCCGACCTCTTCCTTCCCCAACTGCCCCCGCAAACACCCTCGCAAACACCCCCCTCCCGCCCACACCTGAGCCCCGCCAGCGCCTCGTCGTCCGACAGGATGCGCTTGAGGTGCGCCTTGGTGATCTTGCAGAAGGTCAGGCACAGGACCTGACAGGAGTGGGGGGGGGCAAGGGGGGGGGGTGATGACGAGCAGGATCATGGCTTGCCCCTGCCTTCTTTCGCACAAATGCCAAGTTCGGCCGCCACATACTGGTACCCTGCTGCGGCACCTTGCAGCCTGGCCCTCTCCCAGCTCCCTCTGCCCCCTGACCCCTCCGCCCCTCCCTCACCTGCGGCACCCGCCAGTGCTCCGGGAACACGCCCCACACCTCCCGCTTCTCCTCCAGCCGCGAGCGGAACCAGGCGAAGCGCCGCTCGAACTTGTCCAGGCGCGTGGCGTGGGCGGCCACCTGGGGGGGAGGGGGAGGGGGAAGAGAGGGGAGGAGAGCGTGGAGGGGAGGAGGGTATGCTGAGAGGGCGTTTGTGCTGACCCTGACAGCTGAGTTGCTGGTGCGGGAGGAGAGAGGCCCTTCTCACGTCTCTTCTTCCCTTGACCCCCACCATCCTCCCTCTCCCCGCCCAGCCACTCTCCTCTCCCCCTTCCTCCCCACCGCACCTCGGCCGCCCCCCGGTCGTCCGCCGCCGCCGCGCTGAGCGTGCCGCTGCCCGCCGCCCCCCCGAAGGCCCCCTGGTAGATGGACATCTCCCGGTCGCACAGCCAGTCCATGACCTGGTCCTGGACCTGACAGGGGGGGGAGGGGGACAGGGGGGGCGTTTCGGACGGGACCAAGAGCTACGGAAGGGGGAAGTATGGGTATGGGGATAGGGAGCTTCCGTATTGGTACACTACCCTTGCAGGGTCAGCACACACGCTCCCCCTCGGCACCCCCCTCCGCTCCCCACCTTCTTCCCCAGTGCGTCCACCACCAGGCAGGCGGTGGCCAGGCGCTCCAGGTTCTCGGGGGGCATCTTGAGGCCGTCGGCCTGGGGGGGAGGGGGGGGAGCGTGTCTAGAGGGGGTGGAGAGGGCTACCCCCCGGGGCTACGCCGGAGCCGAGGGCAGCCCTCGAGGGCCTGTAGGGCGCTGCGCGCAGGGGCTATGCGCTGTCCCTGCTGGGCGTGCCCCCGCCGCCCCCCGCCCCACCCCGACATCCCCGTCCCCCTCCCCACCTGCGGCCCCCCGATGAGGATCTTGAAGTCATCCAGCACCGAGGCCTGAGGGGGGGGGGAAGATACCGAGGAGTGACCTCGCCACAGGGGTGCATGAGCCCAGCAGGCTCGTCAGGGGCATCGTCAGGCATCCTCATCCCCCTCGGACCCCCACCTCCTACCCCCCACCTGCAGCTTGGACTCCACCGCCGCCAGCCGCCGCGCCAGGGAGCGGACCTGGGAGGGGGGGTATGGGATAAGGTGAACCGTCGCGGCGGGAAGGTGGACCGTCGCGCACGCACGGGAGCCCCTGCCGTTGTGGGGTACTGTGGGCGGAGAGGTTAGCCGTGGCGGACGCGGCCGAGGCAGTGTCGCGGCTACGGTGCGACCCCCGGTTGCTGCCGTGCGGTGCGGCACGGAGGCTGCCGTACCTTGGGGATGGCCTCGTACTGCTGGAAGTACTCCATCAGCTGGTGTACGGCCTCCACTAGGTTGGCGGCCTTGCGGTACTGGTCGCGCCGGTCGCACACCGCCTCCAGGTCTGACATACGGGGGGCGCGTGTCGGCAGGTGAAGCGGTCGAGTTTAGATACACTCCGAACAGGAGGGCCGCGGGGGCGGAGACGCGCGGGGGCAAGGGCGGCGTGGAGGTGGCCCCCCCCATCCTCCTAACGCCCCCACGTGCAGGCAGGAAGCCCCGCACACCCGGCCCCACCCGTGACTGCCGCCGTGAGCATGGCCAGTCGGCGCAGTGCGGTGATGGAGTTGGTCAGATGCTTCTTGGCGTAGTCGAGCTTCTTGATGTCCCTGGGTGTGTGTGGGGGAAATGTAAGGGGTATGGAGAGGGAGGGGAGGTAAGGGGGAGAGGGGTGAGGGCTCCTGCGTACGCACCACTGCAACTCTGCACAAGACAGGCACGTCGCCATGAGCACCGCCTCAACGCTTGAGGCCCCCCCAGGCCCCCACACCACAGCCCCCACACCGCAGCCCCCTGCCCACCCCCCAGCCCCACCTGCAGATCTCCTGCACCATGGCCTCGCTCTCCTGGCTCTTGCGCTGGATGTCTTGGATCTTGCCGAACAGCTCCTGGATCTGGCCGTGAGCCACGGACAGGTCCTCCCTGTCAGGATGGGGAGGTGGGGAAGGGAGTGGGGGAGGATGGGTTGTGATCGAGGGAGAGGCGAGAAGCGAGGATGGCGAGAGTGGTCCCCGCAGGAGGGGCAGCGCGCCGGAAGGCTCGTATTCGTCGCTTGGAGGCTGTAAGCACGTCCAGGGCTGGTCCGAGCCCCTCAGCATCCCCGGCCATCCTCATGTCCAGCCTGCGAGCGCCAGAGGGCCTGGCCGTATGCCTCATGGCGCCTGGCAGGCCCCTGCCCCGCGGACAATGCTCCCCCGGGGCACGGGCCGCAGGCGGCACCCCTGGGGTGCTCTGTGCTGCCGCCCCCAGGCTCGGGCTGCATTCGCCTCCACGGGGCACGGGGCCCGGCCTCGGCTCCGGCCCCTGAGCAGGTGTGGAGCCACCCATCCGCTGGGGCCGGCGGTGGTGCGCTCTAGGCCGGGGCCTGCTGAGACCCCGCCGGCGAGCTGCGGGGCCATGCAGCCAGCCGGTGCACCCCTCGCAGCTCGCAGGGGCCAGGCGTTGGTGCTCGACCCTCGCCAGCCCGGGCGGCCCCGGGGTGCGCAAAGGCCGCCGGGCTGAGGTGTGCCGTGCAGCGGCCCGCGCTGCGTCACACCCCAAAGACCTCCAGCCGCTGACCACCAGCGGGGCCTGCAGCGGCGAGTCCGCCTGAAGCGAAGCCCTCCGGGACAGCGCCCCAGGCCCCTGCCCCGGGCGGAACCCGGGCCCTGGCACAAGCGCCGGACCACATGGGCGCCGGTCCCCGCAGGCACCCTGTGCCTCGCAGCCGCCCTGCCCAGCGCCCGGGCCGGGGTGGTGCCACTGACACCAGGGGCGCCTCCGACTTGCGCCTCCCATCGGCGGCGGGAGGCACGGCGGGCGAAGGGTGCCGTACAGGTACCCGCGGCTGCGCTGTTGGCGGTCCTGGCACCGCATGCCGGCCATCGGCCAGGGCTCCGTGGCGGCGGCTGGCGGCCAAGGGGGCAGCACCCGGGCATAGCCGGCAGGCGGCAGGGCACTGGCCTCCCCTGCCCAGCCATGCTCGGCAAGGCAGGGCGGTCCAGCGAGTGTTGGGGCCGGGGGATGTGGGCAGCTGCGCGCGCCTGCGCCCTCCGCCAGTGTGGGGTGTGTGGAGCACTGAGGTGCCTCCAGAGGGCCGCGGGCGACGGCGGAGAGCTGCCCCGCTGCCTAGCGGAGTGTGCCGCTGTGCTCCGGTTGGCCGACATGCGGCACCACACCATGACCGTCCCACCCAGTCAGCCCTGGCTGAGAGCCCGGTGCTGGAAGCCCGATGCTGGAGGGCGGGTGGGCAGCGGGCTGCAGGTCCACCTAGTCCACCCGCATGCAGGGCGTCGGCGCTGCGGGCGGTGCCCTGCACGTCCGGGGCACTGCGCCCGATAGGGATGGCCCCGGCTTGCTTGCCAGGGTCATCCGCAGGGAATGATCACGCCGCAGCGCACAGCGCCGCGACGTCCCTGCCGCTCCGGGCACTAAGCCCCCGCTTAAGCCTCCGCCTCTCCGCCCCGAACCCAGCGGTGCCACCAGGGGCGGCCGCACGGCTCAGCTCCAGGCGCCAGAGCGCACCCGCAGGCCGCGGGCCAGAGCTGCGAGGGGGCCCTTGCGGCAGGCCCTGGCCACGGCCGGGGCTCTTTCCCGGTCCTCGCTGGCATCCCCCCCATCGGAGCCTTCCTGCCCCGCACCTGGCACGCGCGTGGGCTCCTCCCTGGGAGCGAACCGCGTTGAAGATTTCCTGGTCCACCTGCTGGATCTGTGTGTGTGTGTGGGGGGGGGGGGGGTGCAGGGGCGCAGTAGCAAGGGGGGAAGGCAGGTAAGCTCAAGGCAGGCTTCAGCTCGAGGCAGCACGGCCCGAGCGCCCCACCGAGCCCCACCAACGCGAGCTGTCGCCCCTGTGCACCGCACCTGCTTCTTCAGGACGATGATGAACTTGTCTAGGTCCGTCAGGCTCGCCTCTGCGCACACGCGAGCTCAGCTCAGCAAGCCCAGCAGCGAGCTCGCCAGAGTGATCGAATCGACCATGCCCACGCACCGTCCGGGTAGAGCGTGTTGACCAGCTTGATGGGGTCGAAATCCTCCGCATCGAACAAGTCTGCACGTTTCTTTTCAGGCACGCGGAGAATCGTGGGCTGCCTCTGCATACTCGCTTGAAGCTCCAAGCTCGGACCACGCTCCACGCTCCTCCGCCGCTGCTCCGCGCTGCCTGGGGGTGCTGGGCTGCCCCCGAGGGAGCCTCTCCCCGCCCCGCCATAAGACGGTGGTGGAGAGGACATCGTTATGCTCTGTCAAGCATCAACCTCCGGGTGTTCCAGGTGGTGGCATTCCAGCAAGTTAAGTCGGCTAGAGTGCACGGGGGGAGTCGCTAGGCTGAGGGAAGGCTGAAGGGGGAGTGCGCATTGTGCGCGAGGCCAAAGGGCGGAATGCGGATGCTCATGCAGGCACACGCTTCCCGCATACCCCGTCACTACTGCACTCGTGTTGCGAAACCATACGTCGATATTGTCATATCCGCAGGGTTAGTGTTGACCGAAACGCTGCCATCCTCGTGCTCCTCTTGCACAACGCCTCCTGCGCAATACCGCTGAGCACTGCTAGTCCTTGAGCACAAGGAGCTTCCGAAATGTGAGTCGCCCGTCAGTGCGGTAGCTAGCGGTCCGGCTCCTGCACCTGCTTGTGACATCGCGAGCCCAGCAGTAGCTCCGCGCCCTGCGGCTGCCCTGCCCAATCGCCTGCTGCTGGGCAATGGAGCGACCGCGCCAGGCCGCGACCGTTGCGCTGAGGGTTTCGTGCCACCGCTGCCTCCACTCCCGCCCATCGATGCCACGTGCAGCTGACACGCCCGACTGGCTGCACGGGCAGCTCCGTGGATTGGAGCGGCGCCTTCCCCTGCCTGGGCCGCCCGCTCCCGCTGCTCGAGCGGAGCGGCCTGTGAGCACCCAGCGCCAGGAGGCTAGGCTTCCCTAGGAGCCAGGGTGAGTGCCTACCCGGGCCTGGGGCCCCGTTGGGCGGGGCCTCAGCGCAGGGAGCCTGGCTGTGTGCCGTGCGGTACAAGGGTGTTGACGCCAAGTGAGACCTAATGGACGGAAAGAGAGGAAAGGGCGAATGCACACAGACGGCAGCCCTGCACACACAGCACCGCCCGGGGCATCGGCGTCCACACCCCTACCCACCCTGCCTTCACCCTCTCGCACCCCTTCCGCGCAACCCGCTCCCCCCCCCAGGGCGCTCCAGGCCTGTCTTCGGCCCCTCTGCTGCCTCTGCGGCTCACTCCCGCCTCTCCCCCCTGCGCTGCCCCCTCCTCGGCGCCATGGCCCCCGAGCCCGCCTTCCGGGAGCTGGAGGAGGACCTGGAGGACCGCTTCTTCATATCGGGTGGGGGCGGGGGGGACTTGAGGGGGTATGTGGGGTTGGGAACGTGTGCTGACCCTATGTCACTGGCGATCAAAGCAAGCCAATGGGGTGAGGGAACGTGTGCGTTTTGCACGTCGGAGCTTGGTGCGAGGAACCCACCCCGCTCCACCGCAGCCCACCCCACACGCCCTGCTCCCCCCCCCCCAGGCGTTGAGAAGGCGGGGCGGCTGCGCAACACGTACGAGCACCAGCTGCGCAAGCGGCGCATCGTGGTGGGCGTGGTGGTGGCGGTGGCGGTGGCGGGGCTAATCGGTGAGGGGGGGGGGCTGGGGAGGGGGAGGGGGGAGCGGCCGAAGAGGGATGGGGCGGGGGAGGGCGCGGGCGGGACCGGTGTGGCGGGGGCGGTGATGCCGGCAGCGGGGGACGTGGCTTGGGCTGGGGGGCTGCCGGCCGGGGGGGCCTCAGAGAGACCTGGGTGGACGGCGGGGGACGTGGCTCGGGCCCACTGTGCACACACCAATATACAAACACTCCGCTGACCGCCTCCCAACCGCGAAGAGACAGACCGCCGCCGCAACGCCGTCCAAACGCTTCTCTAACCGTCAGCCTCCAACCGCCCCCCACCCACCCACCTGCAGCCCTCATCGTGGGCCTGGCCTACGGCCTGAGCCACCGCAAGCTGCGCTACGCCTGCCCCCGCGGCTACGAGGCGGAGCGGGGGGAGCTGGTCTTCTTCGTGGTGGGGGGGGAGGGGAGGGGGAAGGGCAGGGAGGGCAGGGAGAGGGTTGGGGTGGGGAGGCGTAGTGGAGAGCAGGGGGCTGGTGAGGCAGGAACCAGGTGCGGGCGGCCGCGGTCGTTCACCCCCCCCCTTCCCGACCCCCCCTCGCCACCCCCTCCCCCCAGGTCGGCGACTGGGGCCGCCAGGGCAGTGACACCCAGATGAAGACCGCCCGGCTCATGGCGGACGTGTCCGGGTGCATGCCGCCCAAGGTGGGGCCGGAGGAAGGGCGGAGGAAGCCGGGCGGGCACTTTCGGTCCTTTCGCCCAACACCACCGGGAAGGGGTGTCAGGCGGGTCCAGGGGACTGCAACTGGGGGACATAGCGAGTCTGGAGGGGCTGTGGCGTAGATGAGGGCCCGGGGCCGTGTGCGGGGCTGTGGCTGCGCTGGATGCGGTGTGGGGCCTGGCTTGCCGCAATTTCGGTCCAGCCATGTCCTAGTGCTCAATCCTCACCGCGTTTCCCCGGCCTCCCCCCACCTCTCCCGCCACCACAGTTTGTGATCTCGACGGGGGACAACTTCTACCCGAGTGAGTGATAGCCAACGGGAGGGGAGAGGCTGCCCCTGCTGTGGGCAGGAGCAGGGACGGGGCGGCTGTGCCGTGACGCCCCCACCCCCTCGGCCCCTCTCATCACCACCATGGCCACACCACTTCCCACGGCCACCGCCACGACACCTCCTGACAGCCCGTATCCCGCGTCACCCGCTGTACCCCCTCCCCAGGCGGCCTGACCTCGGTCACCGACGACCAGTTCGCGGCCTCCTTCACCCGCGTGTACACCGCCCCGGGGTTGCAGGTGGGGAGGGGAGGAGGGGCGGAGAGGGGCGGTGAGAGCAGGCGGAGGGGATAGGGGAGGCCTGGTTCGTCCCCATCTCCCTCACCGGTAAACCCGTCCCCATCTTGACCCCCTTTCTGCCCCCTCCTCCCCCCCCAGGTGCCCTGGTACGCAGTCATGGGGAACCACGGTGCGAGGGCAATCGGGGGTCGGGAGTCGTTGGCATGGGCCAGCCTGCTGGGGCCCGGGTGCAGCGTGGGCCTTGGGCCCATCGCTTCCTTCCTCAATGTGCTTCGCCTGCCCTCCCCAACGCCCCCCCTCCCCTCCCCCCCCAGACTACGGCGACAACGTGGACCGCTCGCTGCTGGCCTCGGGGCAGTGCCTGGCCGCCCCCACGGCCCCGGAGCAGTGCGCGGGCAAGTGCTGCTTCAGCCCCTGGTGGCAGGTGGGGGGGGAGCGTGGAGAGGGAGGGGGGGCGGGGCGGGAGAGAATACGGAAATGGAAGGGATGAGGGCTGGCGGGGGCGCGGGGGAAGGCGTTTGGTTGCTGCCACAGGAGCGCTCACCTGCCTCAACCCCACCCTACTCCTGCCCCACACCACACCACACCTCCGACGCGCAGGTGCAGTCCCAGCTGACCGCCCGCGACCCCCGCTGGTCCGCCAGCCTGGGGGAGGTGGTGACGCGGTCCTTCCCGCTGGGGGGGGCCGCGGGGGCCAACAGCAGCGTGGACATCGTGTTCATGGTGGGGAGGGGGGGGGGGGCAAATGATGAACGGAAGGGGGAGGAGGGCGACGTGTGTAAATGCGGCATGGAAACTGAGCGGGTGCAGCGAGGGGCTCTTGTGTGAAGGGCTGCTCGCATAGGCTGTTGTATGTGTGAGGGGGGGGCGGCAGAGCAGCAGCATCGGTGGCTGGGGAGGTCATGCCGCGACCCCAGAACCCTCAATCGCGTTCCCGCCAGGACACCAACCCGTACATCACCGAGTACGGCACCCGGGAGTGGGCCAACTTCCTGTACGGCATGAACTACCAGGCGGCCAACACGGATGCACTGACGGTGGGGCGGGTTGTGCTGGGGCGGAGAGGCAGGGGCGTCGGCTGCGCTCGGGTTACTCTCGGGGGTGCGCGCTGGTGAGGAGCTAGCCGTTGCGACCACGAGCGCCATCACCAAGGCTCCCTGCCCCGCGTCCACCGCACCGCTGGGCGACGCCAGCACCCACGGCACCAGAGCCCTGCCCTCGGGACACACCAGCACCCACCTTATACGGAGAGAACCCACCGATGCCCCCCTTCTCTCCGCACCCCTGACCCCCCTGCCTGTCCTCCTTTCCCTCACCCCCGAACTACCCCCCAGGCCTCCCTGCACCAGCAGCTCAACGCCTCGTGCGGCCGCGGCTCGCGCTGGCGCCTGGTGGTGGGGCACCACCCCGTACGGTCGTACGGCAACCACTGCACACAGGTGCGCGCGCGTGTGCGTGCATGCGCGAGCCGCGCGGATCACACGCCCCTCCACTCTCCACTCCTCCCTTTCCGGCCGATGGCCCCGACGGCACCGGACCGTCCTGGCTACTCTCGCCCTCAGTACACACCAACCCCCCAACCCCTCCCACCCCTGCTCCCCCCTCTCCCCCCCCAGGGCGACATCAACGACTGCGCCGACATGTTCTGGCTGCGGCCGCTGCTGCAGCGCTACCGGGTGGCGGCGTACATCAACGGCCACGACCACGACCAGCAGCTCATCAAGGTGGGGCGGGGGGGGGCAGGGAAGGGGAGACGCATGCGGGACATCCGCCACCACGCCCCGTATGTGCCCCTCGCACTCCGCTCTCCGGCTAGAGCCCGAACGCCCAGCGAGGGATACCCTTGAAACCCCTCCCCTCTTCCCCCCTTCCCCTCCCTCACCCCCCCAGGCCCCCGACGACCCCGTGCACTACATCGTGTCGGGTGCGGGCAGCGACGTGCGCGAGGGCGAGTTCAGCGACGAGTCGGCCGTGCGCAGTAGGGACGCACCCTTCCTGTCGGACAACCAGGCGAGCAGCGGGGAGGGGCGGGGCGGGGAGGTGAGGGGAGGGGGTTCCGCGTCCCGCATGGGAAGGAGGGGAAGCTGAAGGGCGCTGGTATGCCTTCTTGCGCCTGACGCTCTGTACGCCTGCCGTACACGCCGTACGTTCCTGCCGGACGCGCACGTGCAGGGCTTCGTGGCCATCGCGCTGTCCGAGGGCTCCATGACGGTGCACTACTACACGGTGGAGCAGTCGGAGCCCGCCTACACACGCGTCATCCCGCTGCCCGCGGCGGCGCCGGGCACCTGCGGGGCGGCCTCCTCGGCAGCGGCGGGGGGGCGGTAGCGAGGGCAGGAGGCCATGTTTGGCCCTTGCTTGCAGAGAGTAAAGCGTTATGCCTCGGGTGAGGAGTTCCCGCTGGCGGGAGGCGTTTCCTGACGTGAGGGGGGAGCGGGGGTGGCCTTGCGGCGGCACAGCGCTTGCCGTTTGCCACGGGTGGAGGTGAGAGAGCAGCAAGGGGTGCCGCTGATGGCAGTCTCAAGGGCAGGTGGCTGCGTGTGCTTTGTGCATTGCCTCAGGGACGGGCCCCGGGGGGGCGCCTCCGGTGAAGCTGCGAGCTTGTCTACATGAGACGGCGGGGAAGGCAGGGGTCGAGATGTAAAGAGGATGGTTGTGGGGGCGAAGGCATGTGCCAGGCGTATGACGCTGACAATCAAGCGCGCTCATGAGAGAGAGCTGCGATGGCGAATGAGAGGGAACCTATCTATCGGCCTCGTGCAGGCATCGTCTATCCCCTCCTTATAACGCACCTCATCCCGACAGGCACTGCAGGTGCAGCCGCGCAGGAGTCTGAGAGCCCATGATGCGTCAACAACACGCAGGGGGGACCGGTACCGATGGGAGGACCGAGGAGCAGCCACGGGCCACAGACCGAGGAGGGCGAGGACCCACGACCGCAAGGTTCCCTCACCCTCGTCCTTTGGACCCTCGCTTGCGTTACCACAGTGTGGCCGATGGCGGGGCGGGGCGGTCTGGGGGCCCTCAGCTCCTGGCCGCATTGGGACCGGAAGACTGGTCCAGGACCAGGCGGCGGGGCAAGAAGCGAGCCCATATGCTTAGACGGGGGCCACTCGAACGGCGTGAACAGCACGCACTGATGCACACCATCCTCACGGCAGTTGAGCTGACGCCCGCGGCCTCAGGGGCAGAGGGGCTGCCACTGTCAGGTTGTGTTGCGAGTGTGGGGCCGATGGCCGGGGCAGAAGGTCTGGCATGGGGGTCTGGGGGCGCTAAGCTCCTGGTGGCCCTCTGCGGAGCGTGCCTACCGAGATGAAGGCGGGTCCAGGCACAGAAGGCGCGAGGCGGACATGAAGCGGGGGGCACTTGATCGACATCGACATCGACGAAATTAGAGACGTACGCCTTCCTCACTGCAAATGCGTCAACGCGCTCGGCCTCAAGAGCCTCGCTTGGCCTCGACCACACCAGCAGCCCGGGGGCCAGCGGGGACAGGAGTATAGAGCGGACGTGTCACGCAAGCATAGGGGACGGCACTCCTGAGGACTCTAGTCGCCTGCTGCCCTCTGCTGCCAACGGCATGGTAGGAGCAAGTGTCTAGGGTCTAAGAGCGGTACTGAAAGGGGTGCAGGTGACCAGTCCAGGGGGGCTTGCGGAGCCCGCTGGCAAGAGCTACTGGAGCCGGAGCCGCCGGAGCGCCAAACCAGGCCGCTGCCGCTCGTCCCGAAACCGTGTCTGCGAGCAGTTGGGGTCGACGCGGCCCCGAGAGGCATCGTCCGCCGCCACGATCGCAAATCGATGCCATCAGCTCGCCTGGCCCGGACTAGCCTGCAGCGCGCTTGCGCTTGCGCTGGCATTGCGTGAGGCGCCATCCCAGTCGGCGGGGCAGCCAAGGCCGCACAAGTAAACGCACAATAAGGCGTGCGAGCACAGAACTGCAGGCGTTGCGGGCGCTGCGCTGTTTCGCTGTTTTGCGGCCCTTGGGATCGTGCACCTCCCATGCCCCACCTGGCCCGACGGGAACACGCGCCGGAACTCCGACACTCGCACCATACTTGCAGCGCGCCTGCTCACATGTAGACTACGCTACACGGACACCCTAGACCTACACCACTTGACTTTGACCCGCGCCATGACCTCAACGTGGACCTCCCTCGCTCACCCGCCGACACCAGCAACGCCTACGCCCGCTTTGCGGGAAGTGGGCCCGGATGATGACGTCCCTGCCCGGCCGGGCGCTCGCGAGCAACGCGAGCCTGGCTGGGCGCGCAGCGAACGCTGCGCTCGCTGCTCGCAGCAAGACGCCTTGCCAGCAGCGAGATGTCTATTTGGCAAGCCCACGAGAGAAGAGGTGGAAGACTACTTCGCTCGCGTCTTCGCAGAGCGGCCAAAGCAAGCAGCTTCCGAAGGAAACGAGCACTCTCGCAGCGCCTGAGGCCATCATCTATTCTTTGGCTCAGCGACGTATGCGACGGATTGGCAACTCGGGCGGGGAGCGCGGGCTGGCTCGCGAGGGCGAGTGTGGTCAAGACGCGTTGACCAGGACGCGCAGCTAGTACAGAGACAGCAGGAGGGCTAAGGACTCGGCTTACGAAGGGGTCTTGACTGCTGAGCGGTCCCTGGCTCGGGAATGGTCGAGGGCCATGGCCGAACACAATGAATGTTTGTGTGTTTGAGAAGTAAGTTTTGTTGGTGGGACGCGAGCTCGGGGCTCGATTGCTAACGGCATGACAGACACATGTGCAACGGCGCATGCAGAGCGGAGTGGGTGGAGCGCGGGTATCGGCGGAGGCGGGGCCACCGGGTTGCGCGGCAGACACGGCCAAACGCCGGCGGGGCGAAGCGGGGCAAGGTGTACTAGGTACCCGCGCTGCATACCGCATGAGCAGGCCAATTGGCGCAATTTAGTAGTGTATCGGTGCATTCTTGGTTGCAGTTTTGTGACGTCCCTAGTAGCCGCTCATCACCTTGAGCTACCGGGGCTTGGACGTGTGGGGCTTGGACGTATTCGTTGTACGGCGACAGAGACGACTGAGGAAGGAGTTGCTTGGGTTGGTTTATGCCGGTGAGGAGGGGACTGCGACGGCAGCGTGCGAAGGACAATTCAGCGCTACCCCATCCGACCCAGCCAAGGCCGCGTGGGCGCAAGGGCTCTTGGTTGGAGTATCGGCATAGCAATAACAGGCGTTCATTGATGTCTTATTGTTTTTTCGGGGCAGGGCGGGTATCGTATCGCCGTACGGGTGATGCAAGAGCGCACCACGTGCGGCGTTGGAAGAGTGATGGGGGCAAGAAGAGCGAGGGGCCTGAAGAGCAGGGCAATTAACTTGGGATGCCAGGCGGGGCTCCTGTTTTGGTGGTGGTCCCGCTGGGAAGAGAGCACTGGGCTTGCACGAATGCCAACCCTATTCGTGCTGTGGGCGGTGGGGGGCCGGAGCATGCAGCTGCGAAGGACGGAGGAGTCACTCATGAGCAGTCCCGTGTAACGCAGTTTGCTGAGCGTCGCCTTGGCCCCAGCATCGCCTTCAGAGGCGGTGGGTGTGGGCTCACGTTGTACAGGCTGAGCAGGCTTCGCATGGGGTCGGACAAGCGGGCGCCCCCACGGGGGCGGGAAAAGAGGGCTGAGCGTCGCATGGGGTCGGAAGATTGCCGAGCGGTCCAGCCACTTGAGCACAGCAGTTCAGGACCTGAACTTTAGTTTCCAGTTTGATTGAATGAGGTTGCCGGCGCGGTTACGTCTCATCGCCCAGCTAGCCGAGGTATGCTGGGACCGGCGATGGCGTTCTGTCCCGGGGCGATGGATGGTCGGAAATGAGGAGGGCACGCGGGAGGCGGACGGCCTCCAACCTGACTGCGGCACTCGCTGGCCGCTTGACAATGGCGTGCTCGGTTATGCCGCCTCAGGTGCAGCAGTTCAGCATTTATGTCGGCGACCGGCCGACTGCTCTCGAGTGGCCCTTCGTTCCCAGCCCGCCGTACGCGGATGCGGAATTCCTTCTCCTCGCGACGCCCCAGCTGCTGAGCCCTATCCTGACTTGTGCTTGCGGACTCCCACACTCGTAACAGCCTGTGAGGAGTGGCGAGAACACGGCGACGGCTTGCTACTCGACTCGGCATCGGCCGGGCATCGGCAGGGTTCCTCGCGCTTCTGGCCTCGAGTTCGAGGCTCTGTGGTGCGTCGTTACCTGGGGGTACTCGGGGCATCCGGTCTCGCGGCCGATTCCATTTATCGGTAGGTCCTTGCGCGGGCCTCGAGGCAGCGCCCGCAGCGGCCCGCACGCTGGGCCCTGGGCCTCAGGCGGACAGCCCCAAACCTAACGGAGCACTTTCGCATCCATACTGCCCTTACAGCTTAGCTAAACTGTTGATGGCGGCCAACGGGGCCGTGAGTCGGCTGGCGTCCAGGCTGTTCGGGGGAGCCTTGGCCTCTCGCGCTGCGGCTGGCGCCGTTGGCGGTAGCGGGGCGGGGGCCTTGGCGGCTGCGGCGGGCCGGCTGCCGACTGCAGCGGCGGGGACGGGGGCGTCCTTCAGGGGCGCGAGCCGCTCCGCATGGCGCTCGATTGCCAGTGAGGGGGTGGGGGTGCAGCCGCTGCTGCCGCGGAGGGCCCTGTCCTCCATCACGGCCTTCGGGACGGGGGCGGCGGCAGCGACAGCGGGGGCCCCCGTGCGGAGACTGCTGGGCGGAGCGCTGAACACAGCGGCGTCGGCAGCACTAAACGGCAGCAGCGGCGGTGCCCTTGTGGCGGCACGGCGGATGGCAACAGATGCGGCGGCGGCAGGGACGGGGGGCCTGGTCCTGGTGACGCAGCCGGCCGCGCAGTACAGGTGGGCCCGGCGGGCGGATACAGGCACTGGCGGCTGCTGGTACCAGTAACTCAGAAGGGGACGTAGAAGCGAGTCATGCCGATTGGCTAAATGACTGACCTGGATGTTTTGAAACCCCCCCAATCAGCCCAACGGTCACCTGGCTTGCGGCAAGACTGCTGTCCGAGTTCTTTACCTTCCTATGCACCGGGGCGATACTACACGGGATGTTGTTCCTGTACTACATGGACACGGTACGGCAATGGCGGCACGCAACGCTTGGTGCTCTGCAGCTCTGATGAGTCCCCTGGCTCTGCTTCGGTTGTGTACCGGCAGGTGCCATACACGGGCCGGCGACGAGCCCTCCAGGAGACCGCTCTGGAGAACCTCGACGTAAGTGCTGAACCCTGGCTGATGCGCAAAGCGGCTCGCTGGCTCTTCCCCTCTACCAGCACAAGGCCTAACCTCTTGTCAACAAACTGAGCATGTCCGCCTCGACTTGATGTTCCCCTGAGCAGTGGTGGGGGCAACCCGAGGGCCATCTCGTGCCCGAGGCCCACCCCTCGTCACAGCTCGTCCGGCGGGTGGGGACGGCCGTTGCGGCGGCGGCCTGTAACGGCGACGGCGGAGAGCACGCCAAGAGGCTGGAGTGGGAGTTCGTGGTCGTCGAGGATGCAGGGCTCCAGACGTGGGCGTGCCCCAGAGGCAAGGTTAGTGCAGTATCGTTCAGGCGAGCGATATCCACCGGCCCACACCGATGGCGCAGCCCCCTCGGCCATTGTACGCATTCCGTGGCAGCCCTTAATCAGCCCTCTGCTCCCCGCCTCCTCCCTCCCAACAGGTGACGGTCACCACGGGCATGCTCGACTTCCTGGGCGTGGACCGCAACCCGGAGGACGGCGAGGCGGCGCTGGCGTGGGTGCTGGCACGGGAGGCGGCACACCTGCTGGCGAGGCACCCGGTGGGGGCGGTGGGGGGCTGGGGGCGGGCATACGGGAGGGTACCGCAGATGTGGTTGGTCAACGCGCACGACCGTCTTCCGCCAGTGCGCCACAGCGCCAGGGCTTGGCCTGGCGGCGCGCAAGGGTACCACGGGGCTTACCTGCCACCTTCCGCGTGCCCTCCGCGCTCACGTCCCCTCAGGAGGAAACGCGGACCTGGGTCATCTCCCCCGCCACCTTCTGTGCCTCGCTTCCCGGGATCTGGTGGATGGCACGCACCAAGACGTTCACTGGGAACATGGCGGCCTTGCTTCTGACCTGTTTCGCGTTGAGTGCAAGGGGCGCAGGGGTTAGTATAGACAACGGGGCGTAGTGCCGCGGTGTTGGGCGTCGCATCAAGGGGCGCAGGGGTGCCATCATGCTACTGCTATCGAGTCTATCTGAACAGTTCCGTATCCCTGCAGGGTCCCAATGATGATGATGATGTACCACAAACGGTAAGGCGGTCCCTTGCAATGCCATTTAGGAATGACGCGTTACAGGGTTGCGGCCAGCGGGCAGACGAGCTGCCGGCCCCGCATAAGGGGGAGAGAGTCAACTTCCCCCGACCCCAGGCGTTCCCTAAGGGATCGTCCACTACCGAGTCTCCACCTACTCCAACCAAGCCAAAGAATTGAGACACCCGGCCCACGCGGGGCACGGGGAAAGAATCAGCAGGCCGAAGCCGAGTCCAGGGCCAGAGCCCCGCCATGTCCACAGCACGTCCGCACCACCTAATCCAAGCTCCAAAGTTCCACTACCGCCAGACAGACCACCTACTCGCAGCACAGGACCGGGGGGCGCACAGCCAGGCGCAAACCCCCACGAGAAGCGGGCAGCCGAAGCTCCCGAAAGAGGCGGGCCGGGGAGAGCACAGCTCCCACGGCCAAGAGTCGGGCCCCATGGGCCAAGCCAGAACCGTCTGTAATGCGCCAATCCTAAACTGCCCCCGGAGAGCGCGGCCTCTGCTGCGAGCGCCGCGCACCCGCGACGGGCCATCAGCACCACCCACGCAGCGCCGTGCCACTCCCGCCGAAGAAGCGCCACGAACGAAGAACACCAGCGAACGCTCCAGGCAGCCGACCGACCAGAGCCACCTGGGGAGCACTCAGCCAAAATCGGGGCGACCAGAAGCGCCGGCCAAGCGCGCCCCCAAACGCCGGCCGACGCGCGGACCCGGCGCCCCAAGAATCACCAAGGTTCAGCATACCGGCCGCCCAGCCCGCTCCCCGCATGCCCGGGCGCTTCCCCAGACACAAGCGTCCAGGCGAGCGATGACCAGAAGATTCCACCAGCGAGCTCCACACGCAGCGCCGCCCAGACAGCGCGGCAGAGACACTGAAGGCGAGACGAACAGCCGGCCGCGAGGCCGGCGGACGAAGGAGAAGGCCCCGCAAAGGGGCCGCAAAAATCGGGCAACGTAGCACGCTGGGGCGCAGAGGCCCCAGCAGCACGGCCAGAGGCCGAGCTATTGAGCTATTGTGCTATTGTGCTATTATTATGCCATTTAGGCGAGTTTGGTGGGGATCGAGGCGTCGGACCTACCTCAGCAAGCCCTCACCCTTGCTTCCACCCCCCAGGCAGCGGGAGTACGAGGCAGACGTCATCGGGATGCACCTGGCGGCGCGGGCCGGGTTCAACCCGGCAGGGGCCGTCTACGGCCTCCAAAAGGGCATGTTGTTGCAAGGCCGGATGAAGCAGGCAAGCGCTGTGGGACACACAGGGCGGTGCGTGTAGGATGCCCCTGTGCCCCTTATTAGGTGGCCCCTGACCGCCACCCCTCCCCCCTGTGTGTCCCTCAACAAACAGAGCGGCTACGTGGACAAGATGCCGGCGTTCTTCC
The DNA here is from genome assembly GCA_016858145.1 of Edaphochlamys debaryana. Lineage (NCBI taxonomy): Eukaryota > Viridiplantae > Chlorophyta > Chlorophyceae > Chlamydomonadales > Edaphochlamys > Edaphochlamys debaryana. The sequence continues at coordinate 486,172 of JAEHOE010000043.1, forward strand.
ACTCCCACCCTCCGTATGCGGACCGCATGGGGCTGTTGGTCAAGCATCAGCCCCGCGCCCTGGCGGAATTCTACCAGCAGCAACAGGCGGCAGGTGCGTGGGGAAAGCTAGCTGCCGGGCTGCTTCATCAGCAGTGAAGAGTCTGTGCTCCTGCCGGTCGGCCATCCGCTTACCACCCCCTGTGCATGTCTGGGCGCCGCCCTGTCTTGCTGACGGGACAGGCGGTGCGGCGGCACCGGCCCTCGCGGAGGGCTAGAGCCCTGGCGAGAGCGGCAGCAGCCAGGCGGAGGGCCTACTGCGGCTGTGGATTTGGCCCGATGAGGAGGCTGCGGAAGTCGGCCCCGTGCAGCTGCGACCTGCAGCTCCGCATGGCTAGCCAGCGCACTTGAGCGGAGGCCACCGGCTGATGAGCTTGGCCAGCAGGCGGCATAGGCAGCGGTAACCAGTTGCGGGGGCTGCGAGGCTTGGGATGTAAGGCTGAGATGGCCCGGAGGGAGGTATGAACTGGCCCCCATTTCCGGCTGTGAGACACCTCATGAATAATTCGAGAAATCCGGGTTGAAGCCAGCTCTTCTCTGAGGGAGGCATGCACAGCCAAGACGACTCCATGCATGGCAACCAGGGCAGGGAATGCACGGCAGGGCAGGACAAGCAGGAGCAGAAGCAAGACCACCAGCCAAATAATAGTGAAGTCAAAGAAAGCAGCAGCCGCACAACAGCGGAAAACAGCAATAAAAATACACATGATCTAGGACAGCTCAGACTTGAAATGTGACAGGCAGACAGGAAAAGGGGCCACCTGGAAGCAGCCGATGGTGAACCCAGCAGCTGCTACCAGAGAGATACAAGCAAGGCAGGAGCAGCAGCAGCAGGCAGGTACAGAAGGCAGGAGTCATGCTGTGGTCGTGGCGGCGGGGGGAAGCCTGACGGCGGAAGGTGTGCGGGTGCGGGTCGCTTCGGGCCACCCGCGGGTCGCGATGCAGGCCCTTGCACGTGTCCGCTGGGTGTTGCGACAGACCCTATACATGAGTTACGATTCGGCTGGGGCGATGGCGCACTTGGGAGAGGGTGCGGCCCTAGATGCATAGACGCCCGACCTCCAGACGGTGCTTTCCCACGCTGTAACGAGCTACATTAACAAGCAGTCAGTGGGTTGGCTCTGACCCTGGAAAAGGGGCGACTCCCTTACTGGCGGAGGGGCCGGGGTAGGTGCGAGGTAGAAGCAAGAGTGCAAGGCAAGCGAGTGCGTGCGCGAGGGCACGGTCCGAGGAACCAGCCGGGTAAGGCTGAGGGATGGCTTGTGTGGTCACGCACGCTACGCACGCGCAGCTAAGGCAAGTGAGCGAGGTGGTGTGTGGATATTTTGGGGCGTGGCATGGACTGGGGGGGGAGGCCGGCATAGCCCTTGCGCAGAGGATGAAGTCGGTGATGCGGCTGATAGCGGCTATGCTAGAGTAATGCTGTTGCTGTCGACGACGTAGAGCTGCGCCGGTTACCCCTGGGCTGGGGCGTGGCATGGACCGGGGGGGGCGCACCCCAGTGGCGGGCACACTGTGGGAGCTAGTATATGGCTGGTGTAAAGCGGTCCTGCATTCACCTCGCAGCCATTTACCGTCGCGACGTGGGCATCGAGCCCGATGCTGACCGACATGCAAACGCTTTAGCTCAGCACCGCAAGCCAGCATTTCATACCGCGATGCACACTGTGAACATACATGCTCCGAGCACGAGCGCCTTGACGCTGGTCCCACGCATGTGACGCAACAGGCAGCTAGGCAACATACCGATGTCCGTTGCTGAAAGGCATACAATGCTTCTTTGCATCCTGTCACCTGGGGCGTGTCCGGCCGACTTCCCGCGAGTGGCTCTTCGTTCCCAGCCCGCCGTACGCCGATGCGGAGTTCTCTATTCCCGCGACGCCCCAGTTGCTCAGCCATATCCTGACTTGTTAAGGTATCTCTACAATTATACCAAGCGTGTGAAGAGTGTCGAGAACACGGCGACCGCTCCCGACGCGGCTCGGCATCGGCAGGGCATCGGCAGGGATCCTCGCGCTTCTGGCACTCGAGGCTCTGTGGTGCGTCGTTACCTGGGGGTACTCGGGGCATCCAGTCTCGCGGCCGATTCCATTTATCGGTAGGTCCTTGCGCGGGCCTCGAGGCAGCGCCCGCAGCGGCCCGCACGCTGGGCCCTGCTGGGCCTCAGGCGGACAGCCCCAAACCTAACGCAGCACCTTCGCATCCATACTGCCCTTACAGCTTAGCTAAACTGTTGATGGCGGCCAACGGGGCTGCAAGCAGCCTGAGTCGGCTGGCGTCCAGGCTGTTCGGGGGAGCCTTGGCCTCTCGCGCTGCGGCTGGCGCCGTTGGCGGTAGCGGGGCGGGGGCCTTGGCGGCTGCGGCAGGCCGGCTGCCGACTGCAGCGGCGGGGACGGGGGCGTCCTTCTGGGGTGCAAGCCACGCTGCCTGGCGCTCGCTTGCGAGTGAGGGGGTGGGCGTGCAGCCGCTGCTGCCGCGGAGGGCCCTGTCCTCCATCACGGCCTTCGGGACGGGGGCGGCGGCAGCGACAGCGACAGCGACAGGGGGGGGCCCCGTGCGGAGACTGCTGGGCGGAGCGCTGAAGACAGCGGCGGCGGGACCCACGGGCGGCTTCGACGGTGCCCTTGTGGCGGCACGGCGGATGGCAACAGATGCGGCGGCGGGGCTCGGCGGCGCGACGGTCGTGGTAACGCGGCCGGTGGCGCAGGTCCGCAGCAGGGGCGCGGGGCGGCGGGGAACGAGTGCAGTCAGCACTCAGCGGCCTCTGTGCCAGGCACTGACTTCGATGCATGCAACCATCATACAACAGGACACACATGTGGAAGGCAAAGCTAATTTTTGTAGGTTTCACCACAGCCTTGTACGGAGCGTTCTTCCTGTACTACATGGACACGGTACGGCAGTTGTCTGTATGCGCCCGGCGCCCGCGCTTGCTTGATTGCCGTGATGTCCTATTTGATGCGTACTCACCCTTCAGGTGCCGTACACCGGCCGGCGACGAGCCTTAAGCCTCAAAGCCCGGGCACAGGAGGAGCTCGACCGCCTGAAGGTGAGGCCGACGTGGATAGGGTCTCACACTCGGGTAGGGCCGCCGCCGCCGTCCTACCTCCAGCTCCGACCCTTCCCTCTGGCCCTACGCAGTCTGAAGGGCGGGAGAGTGTCGATGATGGGCGCCTGCCCAAGGCCCACCCCTCGGCGCAGCTCGTGCGGCGGGTGGGGGCGGCCGTTGCGGCGGCGGCGTGTGACGGCGCCGGGGGCGGCAGCTGGGAGCACGCCAAGGAGCTGACGTGGGAGTCCGTGGTGGTGGACGATGCGGAGCCCCGGGCGTGGGCGCGCCCCAGCGGCAAGGTCAGTGCATTGTGTCAGTCTTTAGCTCACTATGATGTTGCTTGCTAGAATGTTGCGGGTTGGTGACACCTATCTGAGCCATCCCGCCCTTGCTTCGACACGCCTCTCCTTCCCCTCCTCCTCCTCCCCTCCCCCTCCGCAGGTGGTGGTCACCACGGGCATGCTCGACTTCCTGGGCGTGGACCGCAACCCGGAGAACGGCGAGGCGGCGCTGGCGTGGGTGCTGGCACGGGAGGCGGCACACCTGCTGGCGAGGCACCCGGTGGGGCGGTGGGGGCAGGCGGTTGAGAAGTAATCGTAATCGCTGGCGTTATGTTGGCCAAGGCGTGCATATGCTGGCCATCCCCCGCCGCGCGCAGCAGGCCACGCAACCACGCCCTTCCCCCCCCTCCTTGCCCGCAGGAAGAGGAGCGATCCGTGATCTACCCACCCACCACGTTCTGTGCCATGATGCCGCTCGTCTGGTGGGTGTCCGCCTACACACCATCGCGCGTGCCCACGACACTACCCATGCGAATCGCCAAGGAGATCGCCGTCGCCGCCGTCGCCACTATGGGCACGTTGGTGGGCATTATAGTGTAAGACAGTTGTTTGGAGGCAGTTAGGGGCGCAGTCTGCGTTCCTATGGCCTGATTTCCGAGTCCCTGATTTCCGAGTCCCTGATTTCCCACCATTTTGGTCCCAACAGGGTCGTGACTTGGATGAAGGGCCACGAGCAAAGGTGCGAGGGCACGAACGGACAATTGCTAAACCACTGGCATGGCAAACCCCCACCCCTCCATCCCACTCACTTCCCGCTTACTGTACCTTGCCCCTCAGGCAGCTGGAGCACGAGGCGGACGTCATTGCGCTGCAGCTGGTGGCGCAGGCCGGCTTCAACCCAACAGGCGCCCTCTACTCCCTCCAGAAGAGCATGGCCTCTGAGGCCCCGGCGGAGCAGGCAAGTCGGCGGTATCTCGCAGCAGGGGTAGCCCCTCGTTAAGTTGCTCCCTCTGGCCATGCGGGTCCATGCTGCCTCTTACCGACGCCCTTGGCGGTGATCAAGACCTCCTGCCTTGAGCCCTGTCCGTCCGGCCCTCTCCGCCCCTCGGTCCACGTGCAGAGCGGCTTCATCACCGACAGGGTGCGGACCTTCCTGCAGCCCGACCCTTCCGCCGTGGACCGCGTGGGGCGGGTGGCCGAGCACCTGCCCCGGGCCCTGGCGGAGTACCACAAGCAACAGCAGGGAGCAGGTGCGTGCAGGGACGGGGACCGGTCTCCCTCTACCAGGTCCGTCAGAAGTAGGGATAGTTCCTCTTTACAAGCAAGCATTCCACCACCACCTGCAACACCTGTGCGCCCGGTGGCCCCCCACCACCCCCCCAGGCAACGGTGCGGGGCCCCAGGCGGACGGGGGCGGCAGCCAGCGGGTGGCCTGAGGAAAACAGAGGTGGTGCCTAGACTGCTTGGGCTAGCTTGGCGGCATGTGGTACCCCAAGCAAGGCACGAGGGTCGAGGGGCACGTTCGCACACCACCTACGGTCGGCTATGAGGCATAATGCAGGGGGGAAGTGCTATATATGGGAGGAGTCTTGAGGCAGGGCGTGAGGCTGGGGGCTGCGAGGCTGGGGGCTGCGGCGCTGGGGCTGCGAGGCGGGGGCAGGAGGGGGAGTGAGGGGAGGAGGGGGAGTGCAGGTGGCGAGCTGAGTGGGGGGCTGAGGGCTGGGACACACTTGCTTGCGGGAGGGCAAAGGTGCTAGGGGTGGCAAAGGTGCTAGGCATGGCGCCGGTGACGATCTCATAGCGGCGTGGGGTCTGTATGACCTGGTGGGGAGTGGCTTTTGGTGGCGACTTGAAGATGACGTGTTTGAAGAAGGCTGCTTGACAGACACGCGGCGGTTGGGAACAGGGCATGGCCCCGGCGAGTGGGAATGGAGAAGGCCAGGATGTAAGCGGGTCCGGCTCTGCGCTCAAGGGGCTATGGGTCGCTATGCGGGATGTGGTAGATGTGGTCCGGGCGGGTCCCGTGTCCAGCCATGAAGGTCCGAACAGCGCGGGCTCGCGGCTCAGATCTGAGCTTTCCGTCGTCTACGTTCATGCCCAGCAAGCACTCAAGTATAGAGTTAACAGTTTTGCTGGGACGGCGATGGCGTCCGGTCCGGGGCGATGGATGGTCGGGGAAACGCGAGGGCACACAGGAGGCGGACGGCCTCCGACCCGGCTACGGCACTCGCTGGGCTGCTATTGTTATTCGCGTACTAGATGTTATCACTTCAGTTGCAGCAGTTCATCGGTTTGGCGACCGGCCGACTGCTCGCGAGTGGCTCTTCGTCGGCCGCCTGTACAAATCCGAGGCGGAGTTGTCCCTTTAGACGGCGCCCCAGTCCAGCAGCAATAGCCACATTACATACGCAGTGGTTTGGACACAGTCTGGACACGCGACTCGTGACTCGCTCGACTTACGACTCAGACATTGAACCTCCATCCAAGCGCTTGTAGCGTGTTGCGAGCTCAGCGGTGACCTTTCAAGCGAGGAAGTGCGTCACGGGCTCAAATCAGCTCGCGACAGCCCGCGCTGGGCCCTGGGCCTCTTTATCTGAGCGGCCAGCCCCCTACGTACCCTACGCAGCACTTCCTTGGCCATCCGGCCCATCGGGCACAAGCGGGATGACGGCCAACAGCAGGGCCGCAAGCAGGGTGGCGTCCAGGCTGATGGGGGGGGCCCTGGACTCTTGCGCTGCGGGTGGCATTGGCGGCAGCGGCGCCGGGACCTTGCGCTTGGCGGCAGCGGTTAGCCGGGGGCCACCGGCAGCGGCGGGGACGCGTGTGTCCATCTGGGGTGCAAGCCGCTCTGTATGGCGCTCGTTTGCAAGTGAGGGGGTGGCGACACCGCCGACGCTGCAGCGGAGGGCCCTTTCCGCGGGTATGGTATTGGGGGCAGGAGCGGCGGCGGCGGCAGGGGGGCCGCTGCGGAACCTGGGCGGAGCCCTCGTGAGCGCGGCGGCGGCACCTTCCGCCGGCAGCAGCGCTACTCTTGCGGCGTCACGGCGGATGGCGACTGGGGCGGCGGCGGGGCTCGGCGGCGGGATGGGCCTGGTGACGACGCGGCCGGTGGCACAGCCCCGCAACAGCAGGTGGCATGGGAGGCTGGGAGCACGTACAGTCACCGGCCATAGGGGGGCGGTTTCAGTGATGACGCGCCCTGGGGGGCCTTCACGCCTACGGACTCACAGGCCGCTAACCTCGGAACGGTCATTTCAAAACCCCTGCAGCTCTTCAGCCGCCTGGTTTGACGCAGTCCTGGGCGAACTTTGCGCCCTGGGGCTCATTGCTGTGATGTACGGGGCGTGCTTCCTGTACAACAAGGACACGGTATGTAATGGGTGCACGGAAACCAAGCTTCAGCTAAGCTTCAACTCAAGTCGTGCTGTCTGCCTCTGCCTTTGCCCGACTTGTGCAGGTGCCTTACACTGGCCGGCTACGTGCCCTGCCCAGCGACTCAGATGTGGGGTGGCTCGACGTAAGCGGGCGTTTACTTTAGGCGCGCTTGCTCTGTCCGCTCGGGCGTGTTGGATCACCATTAGCACTTCCTTACCCTTGCCGAGCAGTGGCTGCTGTGGCAGAGCTCCTTTGAGGAAAGCCCCCTGCCCGAGGGCCACCCCTCGGCGCAGCTCGTGCGGCGGGTGGGGGCGGCCGTTGCGGCGGCGGCGTGTGACGGCGCCGGGGGCGGCAGCTGGGAGCACGCCAAGGAGCTGACGTGGGAGTCCGTGGTGGTGGACAATGCGGAGCCCCGGGCGTGGGCGCGCCCCAGCGGCAAGGTCAGTGCGTGGGCGCATGCATTGCCCTCCAGACCATGCATGCGGAGCACTTTCTGCTGCGGGACCCTCCGCCCGAGTGTGGGCATTCCTCGGGGTTTGATGCGATCTCCTTCCGTCTCCTCCCCTCCCCCTCCGCAGGTGGTGGTCACCACCGGCATGCTCGACTTCCTGGGCGTGTATCGCAACCCGGAGAACGGCGAGGCGGCGCTGGCGTGGGTGCTGGCACGGCAGGCGGCACACCTGCTGGCGAGGCACCCGGTGGGGGCGGTGGGGTCGGGCGGTTGAGAGATTACCGTAGATGTGGTGGGTCAACACACACGACCGTCTACCGCCAGTGCGCCACAGCGCCAGGGCTTGGCCTTGCGGCGCGCAAGGGTACCAGTGGGCTTACCTGCCACCTTCCGCGTGCCCTCCTCCCTCTTCTCTGGAAGAAGTGTTGACCTGGGTTCCGTCACCGACGACCTTCTGTGCCGCACTTCCCGGGTGCTGGTGCTTCCTCCGCTCGAACACGGTCGCTGGCTCCGTTGCAGCCTGCCTGGGGATGCTCATGTGAGGTGCTTGACGAGCTCCGGAGCTTGAGTGCGTGGACCGGCAAGCGACCGCTTGTTGCTAACTGTGTCTTGTGCTGACGGTATCTGACAGGGCCCCAGTCGCCGTGATGTGGTGGCACCGCAGACGGTGAGGCGGTTACGGGGGCCTCCAGGGACGGCAGCATCATGTAAGCCGCCCCCCCCTTCAGGAGGTTGGATGCCTGTTATGTCAACCTTTGAAGCTCCCGTCGCCCCCCACCCCCCCACCCCCGCCCCCCCCAGGCAGCTGCAGCTCGAGGCGGACGTCATCGGGCTTGCACCTGGCGGCACGCGCCGGCTTCAACCCGGCAGGGGCCTTCTACGTTCTGCAAGAGAGCATGGTCGCTGACCGCCTCGAGGAGCTGGTACGCGCTGCCGGGCGAGGCTTGGCGGGCGGTTGGTTGCATGCTAGTTTTCCCCGCGATCCCTGGTCCATGCTTTCGAGCATCCGGGGCCCCTCGCCCCAGCCGGCGTCGAGGCCAATGTCTTGTCTGGAGGGCATGCGGCCGACCTCCTGCCTCACAAGCTCCTGCCCGTCCGTTCCGTATTTCTTGCCCCAATCCCAGAGCGGCCGCATTGACGAGGTACGGGGCCCCCTAGCCCTGCGGACCCTCTGCCCAAACGCGGACCGCGTGGCGCTCCTGGCCAAGCACATGCCCCAGGTCCTGGCGGACCGCCACAAGCCGCCGTCGGCAGGTGCGTGGGTGGCGGGTAGGCACGCCCTGGGGTCGGGTTCTCCGTTTCAACTGCGGTGCTCCGTCCGTACTTTTTGGTGTGCTCGCTTCGCTCGTACCCCCTGTGCATGTGACGGTCCCGCCCCATCTGTCCTGCCGCCTTCCGCCCAGCAGGCAGCAGTGCGGCACTCCAGGAGGACGGGAGCCGGTGGGCGTACTTCAACGGTGGAATCTCGGAGTTAGACAGTGATGGACGTCGGTCCCTGGTTCCGCTGGCTGGGCGGTCCCCGATGGCTACTTTCAGAAGGCTGGAAGGGCGGCTTTCCTTCGGGGTGGGATTCCAAGGGGCAAGGGAACAAGACGACGTTGCGGGCGGACAGGTTGGTGCTGGGTCCGCCGCTCCGCCCGGAGTGGCCATAGGAGCAAGCAGAGCAGTGACCACAGAGTTCAGAGCCTACGGGGGTACGGCGGTGCTCGGCGTCTGGGCCCGACATGCCGTGACGATGACTGTTGACGGGGACCAGCAGCTGAACATGACCCTGACGACTGCTGCTCAAGGTCCACGTTATGGCAGAGGCTGCGCTGCAGCGCTGGAAAGAGATGTACCGGAGGGAAACGCACTGTGGAGAGCGAGAGGGGCTGCGCAGGGCTGCAGTGGGAGGGGATGTTCATGCCCATGCCGGGCTGGCCGGCCCGGCACCGTTGCGGTGATAGTCCTGGTGGGCACAAATGGAAACCAGCAGACTTGATATTCCCGTTGAACGCCGGCCCGCCGCTTCCGACGAGCAGGGCGGGCCCACCCTCCACCGCCGCTGCGGCCACACGCACCCCGCACGACCCCTCGAGCCTGCTGCATCCACCCCCGCCACCCGCCACATGCCAGCGCCTGTAATCCGCCGCCATCCCTGCCCTCCTGCCAAACCAGCCGCGATGCTGCAATACGCCCTGCGCTCCCACCAATGGACCCACTGCATCCCGACCCGCACCCCCACCCGCACGCCCATGCCCACACCCCATGCACCCAACCAGGCTTCTGCCAGCCACCGTCATCTGCGCCTCAGTCGCAGGGCCGATGCTTGGGGCCCACCCCGCCCTGCGACCAAATGGGCAAGCACACACCCATAAGCAAACCAGCCCATCCGCGTAGCTGCACCGTGCGTGCAAAAGAAAAAAGAAAGTCCACACGCCGTATCAAGTTTGCGATTCGGAGTCCACACACCCGCTGTCAATGCTTAGTGGTGGCCCCCCGCCAGGCGTCACGCGTCACTAGTGGGGCGTGTCCAGTCCAGCCCACACCCACACCCACGTCAGCGGCCAAAGGCGTCCTGCGTGCAAGCGGTCGGAGGGCGCTCTGGCGTCCCTTCCCCCCTCCCCCCTGCCTGTGTCCAGTGTGCCCCCACCAACCCCACCCCAGAAGCTCCACACGCGACCACCATAACCCAGCCGCCATCCGTCACAGCCCACAGCAGTCCCCATCACGTCACGGTCACGTCATGCACAGCACGCGGGCTGCTCAGCCGCACACGTGGTCAGCAGATTGACAGGTCGCCGATGCGCATAATCGCTTTATCTGTACGGCGTGGTTACCGTGCTCTGCAGAGACGCCCAATGCCTCAGCCAATGCCCCTCCTTACCCCCACGTTTGCAGGACGTTGGATAACCTATGCCCCTCTGCATCGGTGCTCGAGTGTACAGGGCCCCGGAGGGGCGCGCGCCAAGCCTGGCACCCCTGGTCCGCCCCCGCCCCGGCCCACGGCCTGAGGCATTACCCCCGCAATCCACCCACCACCCCCCAGTGCCCCCCAGCCCACCCTGCACTCTCCAGTCCTCCACACCCAGCGCCTCCCAACGGCTCCCAAGCTCAGAAGCCGTCCGCTATGGACACCCGCCGCACCGCCCGCACCACCCCCGTGCCGGGCCTCGACCCCGGCCCGGAGCTCGGACCCGAACCCACGCCCGCCGGCGGGGAGGGCCCCGCAGTGCCCGGCGGCGATGGTGACGGCCCCGCCCCTGGCGGCGGCGACGGCCCCGGCCGCGGCGAGCTGCCCACGGAGCCTGTCGTCGGCAGCAGTGCTCCGCCGCCGCCGCCGCCGCCACTGGCCCCGCCTGCACTGCCGCCGCCACCGCCACTAGTGCTGCAGGCCCGAGGTGGCACGCAGCCGGGTCCTTCCAAGGGCGGCCCCGAGCCGCCTCCCACAATCCCCGCCGACTGCGGCCCGTCACCCGTGGCTGACCTCAGGCGGTGTGGGGCCACTACGGAAGGTGGGGGCACGATGGGTAGTACCGGGGTGGCCCCGGGCGTGTGGGCATGGGCGTGCGTGTGCATGTACGGCGGTGCAGCTGCAGACGAGGAGGTGGAGGCGGATGCTCCACCGGAGGAGGGGGAGTGGGGGCGGAGAGGGGAGCTGGGGTCGGCGCCCGAGAGCATGTGGCCCCGGGGCGCTGCGGAGGAGGGCGGAGAGGCGTGGGAGGAGACGCGGGGCGACAGGGGCGTGTGTTGCAGCAGCGGACCCGTCGGCGGCGTGGGCGTGGGCATGGAGGTTGCTGACGGCGCTGACGCCGACGTCGGCAGCAGCGGCGACGTCGGCTGCCACGCAACGCCCGCCGCCGCCAGCCCCGCCGACAGGTCCACGCTGGTACGATGCATGGACGCCCGAGCCGCCGCTGCCGCCGCCATCGCGGCGGCGGACCCCGGGCTGACGGCGCCGCCGCCGCCGCCGGGTGACGTCTGCCCGTCCCGCCCGCGGCCGCCCCCCGTGCTCGGCGAGGCCAGCGCTTCCCCTGCGTCGCCGGCAGAGATGGAGGCCAGGCTGATTCCAGATCCGGAACTGCTGCGCAGGCCCTGCGGTGAGTCACACTCGGACCCGCCTGGGCCCGTGTTTGGGCCCGAGCCGCTGGGGCTACCGCCGCCGGCCGCCATCCGGCTGTGCAGGAAGGCCTGCATGTGGGCTGTCACCTGCAGCTCCGACGCCGCCCCCGCCGCATGCGCGCCAGCGACCGAGCTATGCCGCCGCCGCTGCGAAGGAGACCCGAGCCCGCCGCCGCCGCCGCCGCTGCCGCCGCCGCCGAGCCAGCCAGAGGCTGGCGTGCTGCCCAGCGGCGGGCTCACGTGCATCGGGCTCCCCGGCCCGCCGCCGCCGCCGCTACCACCGGGGCTGGCGGCTTGCGGCGTCACGTAGCGGCGGGCGAGTGGGCCCGGGCTGGGCCCCGCGCCTTCCGGCGGTTCCGGAACGGAGCATGCGTCCGGCTCCATTGCTCCGGGCCCCCCTGGGCCCAGGGGGTAGTCATGATTGGCCGAGGCGACCGGCGAGATGAGGGCCGTGGCTCCTGCCCCAGGGCCCAAGCCGTCGTTCGACCGGGGCGCCCTCCGCGGCCGGATGAGGCCGGCCGGGATGGCTGGGCCCAGGTCGGCGGGGCGGTGGAGGGGGCTGGTGCCGGCGGGGCCCAGGCCGGGGGAGGGGGTGGTGGGGCTGGTGAGGTCGGGCACCGGCATGCGGGGGGAGGGCAGCTCCAGTGCGGACGGAGGCGGCATGCGAGGGCCCGGGCCCACGCCCACGCCCCCGATGTGGGTCGCGGCCGACGGCGACGGAGGCGCGGCGACGGGCCGGATGGACAGGCCATGCGTGATGGGGCCGTGCGTCGTCACAAAGGCCGACGGCACGGCGCCGGCAAGCGGTGCGAAGTCGGCCTCGCTGGTGTGGGACCCGGTCCGGCGGTCCAGCGGCACGGGCCGCGCCGCCGCGCCCCCCGGCTCCGAGACCTGAGCTGCAGGGCCGCCGCCCAGGCCGCTGCCGCCGGTGGAGCGCCGAAAGGCCTTCTTCGCCAGCTTGAGTAAGCCCTTGAAGCTGCCCGTCGAGGACCCGCCGCCGCCGCCTGCCCGCGCCTCCGCCGGGTGCTCGCCGCCGCTGGCGGAGACGGGGCCGGAGGTGCCAGAGCCGAAGCGACCGATACCGATCCGCCCGCCGCCGCCGCCGCTGGCTCGACCCACCGGCGACGCGGCTTCGAGGTCCAGACCCGAGCCCCCGGGGCCCCCGCCGCCGCCGAAGCCGGCGCTGGCGGCGGCCGCTGCCGCGGCGGCGCCGACGTGGGCGTCGAAGCTGCCCGCGCCGCCGACGTGCGGCCCCCGCCAGGACGCCGCCGTCGTCGCGCTGAGGTGGCTGGCGTGCCGTGACGCGAGCGGGGAGGAGGCCTGGAGCGACCACAGATCGCTGGACCCCAGCAGGCCCCCGCCGCTGCCGCCCGCGGCGGACCCCGATGGGCCTGATCCGGGCACGCCCGGGTTGGACCCGCCCCGCTGCGGGCCCGAGCGTGTCACGGGCACCGGGCCCGTGCCGCCGCTGCTCCGGGGCCGGTACACCCCCGCCGCCAGCCCCCCGCTGGCGGCCGCCGCATGCGCCGCAGCGTCGCCGGACGCCGCGCGCCGCACGAGCCCGGGCGACCCAGATGCGCTGGCGGGGGCGGACGTCGCGGGCGTGATCTCCACCTCCACCACCTGCATCGGCAGCCGGCCCGAGCCGCCGCCGCTGCCGCGCTGCGCGCCGCCGCCGCGGCTGCCGCCACTGGCGCTGGGGCGCTGGCTGGCGGCGGCGCTGGTGGGGCGCGAGGCGACGGAGGAGGCCAGGGAGGAGCTGGACCCCGGGCCGCCGTCGAAGGCGCTCACGCGCTCGCTGCCGCCGTCGCCGCCGCCGCGGGAGCCCGGGCGGCCGCCGCGGGCCATATCTAGTGCGCGGGCGAGCGTGTCCTGCAGGGTGGGGGAAGGGGAAGGTGGAGGCGGTAGGAGGATTAGGGCGGGGTCTGGGCAGGGCGGGTGGGAGGGCAAGGGGTGGCATGAGGCTGTGTGGGCCGCCCCTCAGCCAGGGGCGTGGACCCCCTGGTGCGTGGGAGCACCGCACAACTGCCACCACGGCCCCATAGCCATGGAACCCAGCCCTCTCGCATCCCCCTCCTTCATGCCAACCCGCAGTTTGTACGCGTTCATGCTGCCTCCCTTCAGGACCCAACCGCCCCCACCCACATGCCCCGTGGCCCCCGCCCTTCACCGAACTTCCTCCCCACCTCCGCCAGCGCCTCCTCGCATGACCCATGTTCCTCACCGCTTCTCCCCTCTCCCTCTTGCCGCCTCCCCGCCTCACGTTACCCCCATTGGCCCCTGCCCCTTCTCCCTTCCCAGCTCCGCCAATCCCCTGGTCCCCACATCTCCTGCCCCTCTCCCCTCCCTCTTCCGCCACTTCTCCCTTCAGCCCCCCCACCCTTCCTGCTCTTTCTTCCCACGCCTTCCCCTCTCCCTCTTGTCCCCTCCCCCCTCCCCCCAGCTCCCCCCCCACCCCACCTGTGCGTCCATCAGGTCCCCCGCCAGCTCCTCCTCGTCCAGGGAGTCCTCGTCCGCCTCCCCCGCAGCAGCGGCGATGCGCCCCGTCACCGCTGCCACCAGGTCCGCATCGCCGCAGCCGGGGGCGCAGGGGCCGCTCGGGGACTGGGCCTATGGGGGGTGGGAGGGACGGGGAGGTGGAGCGGTGAGGGGAGTGTTTAGGGGCACGAGGGGCATGCGGTAGCTCTGCGGGGCGACGCGCGCCGGCGGGCGGTCAGGTGGGCGCGCGATGCTCCAGGCCCGCTTGGTCTCTGCGTGGTCAACAGTCGGAAGCAGTCGCTCGGACCCTGGCGTCAACCTCACGGATTGGGCGCCGTCCTGGTCCAGTCTGCCCTTCCCCGGCTTGGCCAAACCTTGACCAACGCTCCTGTCCCTGCGCACCCCTCCCCTATCCTGCCCAGCTCTCGCCTCCCTGCCACGCTCGCCCGCTGCGCCCCCTGCAGCCGCATCCGGGTGGTGTCGCCCCTGACATCCGCCCCATACCCCTTGCGTCAGCTACTCCCTCCTCCAGCCGTCCTCCGCCCACACTTACCCCTGCCTCCCGCCCATACCTAAACCCCCCCCCCCAAAAGCACCATCCCCAAAACCCCTTTGGCGGCCACCTTCCCCGCCAGGGCAACGCCCCCGCACCTGCGTAGTGGCGCTCGCGCTCAGGGGCCGCCGGAACCCGCCCGTGCCGCCGCTCTGCGGCCCCGAGTCCGACGCCGCCGTCGTGGGCCGCCGCGGTGACGCTAGCGCAGCGGATCCGGGCCGCTGGAAGATCTGGGACTGGTGGCGGGGGCTGCAGCCGGAGGTTACGCTGGGCCTGCGTTGGCCCATCATGGACCCGACTCGGGGGCTGGGCCTGCGCCAGCACTCGCCACCCTCCAGCACCGACCCCGGACCGTCGGGTTCCATCGCGGCCCCATCGTCTGAGTCAGAGTCCCAGGCCTGAGGCCCCGAGCCGAACGACGGCCGAGGGCCGGACGCGAAGGATGGCCGCGAGCCGGCCATGGTCGCTACGATGGACGCTCGCGACTGCTCCACTTCGTCCGCCATGTAGTTGGGCAGTGCCAGCGAGTGGCTGCCGTTCTGGGCAACCAACACCGCTGCAGAGTTACGGGGATGAGAAGAGGATGAGATGGGGGGAAAATGCCGTTGGGGCATGGGGTTGGCAAGGGGCGGAGGAGGCTAAGGTCGGGTGGGGTGGGCCAGCGTTGGCGCAAGTGCAGGCCAAAGGTGAACGGGCTGGCGGTTCAGGAAGAGTGCTAGTTGCTTGCTTACCTGGCGTGCGAAGCTTGGAGAGCTTGGCCTCCATGCTCCCAGCAGCCGAGGGCTGTTGACGCACCGCCCAGACAGGCCGAGGGGAGGGTTCGTGGCAAGCCGCAAGCTTCGCGTCAGCAGCTGGCCTCCCACCCCTTCACAGCATGCCGTTGCAGCCTGACTCCCCTTAAAAGCAGAGCTGATTCGGGCTCACCCGCATTCGCTGTTCACATGGCACGGTCTGGGCTCAGGCGCCAGTCAGAGCCCGGCTCCGGTACGCTACGCACATCGTGTCCAGCTGAGTCCTTTGCTCGGCTGCGGGCCGACGTCGCAAGGGCTGGCCGCGCAACTTAAGCAGCTTCCCAAGAGCACGCCGAGTACTCTGTGAGCCAGCACACTCCGTAAGTGTCAGCACTCCCGAGCGACGGTCCGCGCGGCGGACAAAGCGTCCGCTCGCGGAATGCGGGAGGTCCTGGCACTTGACGGCCTCTGGGGTCTGTCTTATCAACTAGACAGGTACAGGTACACCCAGTGGATGCCCTCCTACCTAACGTGCCGCTTCAGCTTGGTCAAAGGCATGTGGCCGTGCCAAAATGTCAGGGCAAACGCGGGGGCGGTAGCGCAACCCTCTGTACTGTTTCTGTTCAGAATGTGCTTTCGGCGTGGAAGTTGGCGACTTCGGGGTGGACGTTCGCCCTGTCGGCAGCACGGCGCGACGCACGGCCAGCGAATCGCCTCGGCTCCCACAACCTGGCCGCCTCCTTGCTCCCAGCATCGCCTTACCCGCATGCCAGGAGAGGAGCTCATGGCGCAGCCGGTGGGCTGCAGAGATGCTCAGGCAAACTTCACCCCGCCGCCACCACCTTTACCTCACCTAGGGTTCGTGTGCGCAGTGCCGGGCCCACGGCCACTTCCTGATACGGAGCGAGGGTCCGTACAGCCTGGAGCCTAAGAGCCTGCCGTGACAATTGACTCGGGCGCAATGCGTTAAGCGCGCGCAAGGCCGGGGATTTGTTTGTTGGAAGCCGACTGAAGCATGTCGCATGTCCGCGCGCGAGCCAGCGCAGGTCGAGCGAGTCGCCAACTCAAATTGTGACCAGCTGCTGCCGCGAGACGCTATCATGGCATGGCAAGGAGGCCAGTCTGCCGGTGCAAGTGCACCTGCGGCACTCGCGGGAACCGCGCCCGTCCGGTCGGGACAGGCGCTCGTCGCTGACACGCAAGCCCACAAGCGCAGGCAAGCGCACGCGCTTCTCACTTAGTCAAGATCCCTGGACCTTTGGACGGCGCTGCATGGACTGCCGCTGGACGGCGCCATATGGACTGCCGCGGGAGGGGCAGGTAGGGGCAGCTGGGCTGCTGCTGCTGCTCACTGCAGCCAGGTGAATTCCGAAGTCTGACGGTGAACGGACCAAGCGCCAGCGACACTGCTGGACCCACCACGCGGCAACCAGCCTCCAACCGTAGCCTCGTACACCCTCCCTGCAAGCCCCTCGCTGGCACAAGACCCTGCCCCGCCGCCCACACACCTCGCCTTACGCTCAGCTCCTGACGTCTGACTCGCCGCCCCACACGTGCCCCCGCAGCCCGCAAGGCACCAGTTCCGCAATCTCGACGCCCCAGCAGCCCCCACGGACACACTCCCACGGCCCTCCATACCTCCACGGGCTTACCCCGGGCGGCCCTACCATGGCGGCCCTGCACGCGCGGGGCAACCCCGACCCGCTACCCCTACCCCTGCCCCTGGTACACGGCCTGCAGCTGCTGCTGGAGCAGCTCATAGGCCCGTGCCAGCTCCTCCGCTGCAGCACCCGACCCCGACGAGCCAGGTGGACCCCCGCCCGTGCCGGTGCCTGCGGCCGAGCCGGACGCCGGGGCCGGTTGGTACCGGGGGCCCGGGGCGCCGAAGCTCCCGGCGCCAGAGTTAGACGGCTGTGAGCCGCCCAGGGAGCCGAAGGAGCCCAGGCCCGCGCCGGAGCGAGTGCGCATCGGCTGCATCGGAGCCGGGGCTGGGGCTTGGGGAGCAGTTGGCGTCTGCTGGTAGGCGGGCGGGTAGGAGGGGTGCGGCTGGTGGGGGGCGTAGCTGTAGGCACTGGCGCTGGGCATGGCAGGCGCGGGTGCGGTCGTGTAGGGCGCTGGGCCGAGGCCGGGGTCGGGGTCGGGGCCGTATCCTCCCGGGTGCGGGGCGTAGGGACCGGCGGCGTATGGGTAGCCTGCGGCATTTGCCACGCCGGTCGGCCCTGAGCTGCCGTACACATTGCTGTATGGCACCCCGCCGTACCCGTACGGCTGCGGCGCGCCCTGGCTGTACATGGGTGCACCGTACACATTGCCATAAGAGGCGGCGCCGTGCGGGTACGGGAACGGCTGCGTGGTGGGGGCCCCGGCGCCCGGGGTATGCGCGGATGGTGCATGGGGTCGGGTGGGGGTGGGTATCACGCCCGCCTCCCGGGCATCGTAGGCCGAGCGTGGCGGCGACGAAGGCCCTGCCAGGGCCTGCGCAGCGTACTGCCCCTGGCTCAGAGCGTCCCTCAGAGGGTGCGGAGGCTCGCGTGGCGCGGGCCCGGCGTTGTGCGGCTCGCGCATCCCCTGGTAGAGCTGTGCGTGTGAGGGCGGTGGGGGGGCGTGGACGCCTTCGGCCAAGGGCGGGGCGGTGCTTGCGCTGGGAGGCCTGAAGGCGGCGGCGAGGAGCGGGTTGATGCCTTCACCGCTGGTGCGGGCCTGTCCGTAGTCGTGGCCGTCGCGCGCAGACGTTCCGGCGGCCTGAGCGTGCTGCTGCTGCGGCGGCGGCGGTGGCTCCCGCTGGTGAGCTGCCACGGGTGGCGCTACCTGTATCGCTGGTGGCGGCAGTTCTGCCACGCCCCCCGCAAGCGACGCCTCGCTGCCGGCCGCAGAAGAGCCGCCGGTGCCGTTGCCGCCGCGGCCCCGCTGGGCCCGCTCCGCCGGCTCCCTCCGGACCTGCGTCTGGGCCTGCGCTGGCACTTGTGCTTGTGCAAGGGAGCCGAAGAGGTCGCTTCCGGCTGCGCTGCTGCGGCGGCTGGGCTGCGGTGAATCCTCCCCGCCGCCGTGGCCCCGCCGCTCCTGCCCTGTGCCGCTCTGCCTCGGGGATCGGCTGTCCGGCTCTCTCCTCTCGTGTCCCTGGTAGCTCTCGCGGGGCGAGCGCGTGGTTGGATGCCCAGAGCCGCTCTGCCGGGGCGACCGAGCCGCCTGGCCTGCGCAGTGGCTGCTGTCGCGTGGAGAGCGGGACCGCTGGCCGGAGCCGCCCTCGCGGCGCTCGCTGCCCGCAAAGCTCTCCCGCGGCGACCGGGTGCGCTCGCCGCCGGCCCCCGCGTCCTGCGACCGCCGGCTCCTGCGCGGCTCCTCCCGGGCCCTCGGCTCCGCCGCCTCCCGAGTGCTGCCGGAAGCGCTCGGCCGTGCACTGCGCGACTTGGTATCGCCGCGCGAAGGGCCGGTCTCACTGCGGCGGACGCTGGAGGGCATGGCAGCGGCGGCAGCCGCAGCTGGCGGCTGCGGCTGAGCGTCGGGTCGCCGTGAAGAGCTGGAGTAGCGGGGTGGCGACGCCGGGGGCGAACCCATGGCGCCCAGGGCGAGGTCCGCTAGCGCGGCGGCGACGGAGCCGGCGTTGACGTCGAGGCCGTCCCCGCCACCGCCGCCGCTCGTACGGCGCATGCCGTACGCGCCAGCGCTCGCGGCACTGCTGCGGCGGTACGCTTCGTACGCATCCCCGGCGCCGGCCGTACTGCAGTACTGCCGGGAGGGGGACGGGCTGGCGTGGGCGGAGCCTACTTGTGCAGGAGAGCCTGGGGCGCCGCCGCCACCACTGGTGTCAGACAGGCGTCGCCGGGCGCTGTCGTCACGAGTAGGGCTGCCGGCCCAAGCCCGACCCTGGCTCGCATCCAGGTTCGGTTGCTGCAGCTGCTCCTGTTGTCGCTGATGGTTGGTCGTTGCTGCTTGCTGTTGGTGCGATGTGCCGTGTTGCTGCGCCTGGGCGGCCTCGTGCCAGTCGGCAGGGGGCGCCACGGTCGCCACCTGAACGTCCAGGCGACACGGCAGGCCCTCTCCAGGCGCAGGGCCGGGACGGGCCGCCATCACACCCCCACCCCCACCGCATGCGCCTGCAGGCCCGGGCACCCCCGGCGGGCCGCCGCAGCATCCCTGCCCCGCTGCGACGTGCCCGGCGAAGCCAGGCGCCGCAACCAGGCCGGGGGTGCAGTGCGGCAAGTTGAGCAGTGCGGTTGCGCTCACACCGCCGGATGGCAGTGCGCCCTGCACAGCCACCAGCGGCGGCGGCTGGGCCAGGCCCATCCCGCCCGGCCCACCCGCGTACGGCTGCGCCATCGCCACCACTGCCGGGCCCTCAGGGCCGCCGCCGCCGCCTGCGCCCAAGGCTCCCGCCACCGCTAGCCCCGGCCCGTTGGCCCCGCCCGCACCCGGCAGGACCGCGGCGGCGGAGAGCGGCTGCTGCCACACGCTGCCGTCCGGTAGGACCACTGGCGGCAGCTGCACCGGGAGCGCGGCCCAGCCCGCGCCGGGCTGCTCACCGTGGCCGGGCTGGGGCATGCCTTGACGTGGAAAGCCGCCGTATGGGTTTCCGGGCATGGCACCGCCCATGGAGCCGGGCGTCATGCCCATGCCCCCTCCGCCCAGGGACGCCGAGCCCAGCCCTGCGTGCATCCCGCTCTGGAGCCCGCCCTGCATGCCGCCTTGCAGGCCGAAGGCGTTTCCGGGCAGCAGGGTTTGTCCGGGGTACATGCCCGTCAGGGTGACGCCCGAGTAGAGGGAGGCGCCGGGCGGCATGGCGGCGGTGAGGTAGTGCGGGCTGCCTGCCGGTGCGGAATGATGGGTTGTGCCCAAGGGTCCGCCATCAGCCGCGGACATTGGCGGCAGGGAGCCGGCAGCGAGGCTGGCGGCCGCCGCTGCAGTGTCGGCGAAGGCGCCCAGGGACGGCGGTAGCCAGGCGGTGGCGGTGCCGGGGGTGGCTCGGCGGTCCAGGTACTCACGAACGGCCATGTCGAGCTGGGCGGGGGCAGGGGCAGGGTAGGGATGGGAAGGCGGGGGTTAGCGGAAGAGGGCGGGGGGCTCCACAGGGAACCCATTAGGCGTCGGCCGCTTTCTCTATCGTCACGAGCGTTCACCACCTGCCTTGCAAGTGCCGTAATGAACACCTGTCATGCCCCTACCCTACCCCTGCCGCGCCGCGTCCTAGCCCTTGCCGTCCCTCCCCCAACTGGTCTGCCCTCCACCTCCCCCACCCATCGTCAGGCCTCACCGTGACAGACACCTGCCGGGCCGCCGCCGTGATGGCACTGACGGACATCGCCCCGCTGCCGCCGCCGCCGGCCCCCACGGACGCCAGCGATCCCGCCGCAAAGCCCGTGCTGCTAGCGAGGCTGGTGGCTGCCAGGGGACTCGGGCGGTCCAGGGAGGTCCGAATGGCGCTGGCCACGCCTGCGGGGTGGGGCAGGAAGGAAAGGGGCGGAAGGGCGGCATCAGGCTAGGACACGGGTCACAAGCTTGCAGGGCGAAAGCCGGACTGAAGGCATTTGGTTTGGACATGGGCCAGACGGGCCACACAGACACTAAGGTTGATAGGCATGGCAGCCGCGGAACGGCTTCCGCTCTCGGTGGCACCGGCCGCGGGCAGGTGCCGTATTGCGACACACTGCATGCAGCCCCCACGGCTTGCCAAGGCGTGCTCTCAACGGCCACCCCTGTCGAGCAGCCCTTGCAACCCTTCCCTGCCCCCGTGCCTCACCCGCGACCTGGTGCGCCAATCGGTCTGCAGCTCCCGGCGCGCTTGGGCCCCCGCCGCCCAGCCCCGCCAGCCCCGCCTGCGCCTGGGCATGTGCCTGCGCCTCGGCCTCCTCCGCCGCGGCCAGCGCCCCCTCCACGCCGCTGCGCGCTGCGGGGTCCAGCAGGCGGGTCCACCAAGAGGGGTTGACCAGCTCCGAGGGCGGGGGCGGCGCGCCGAAGAGCCTGCGGAGCAGTGTCCGCATGTCAGGCAGGGGGGCGTCAGACGTGGGTGCTGAGCACAAGGTCCGACAGGAGGGTGCCCCAGGGGAAGCCCCGCGCAGCCGCCCACTCAGGGCCTCCAGCGCTCGCCCTGCATGGGCCCCCAGCCCCTCAGCCCCCCGGCACGCACGTCTCGGGCGGCAGCGCCAGCAGCGGGCTCCTCAGCGGCTGCTGCGGCGGCAGCGGCGGCGCGGCCCGCTCCACCATGTCCAGCAGCGCGTCCTGCTGCCGCAGCGCCGCCTCCACCACCGCCTCCTTGACGGCGGCGGCGGTGTCGCTGGCCTGCTGCAGAGCGTCCAGGACCACGCGCGTCTGCTGGTCTGGAGGGAGGGCACGGGTTGCGGTGGGGTGGGGTTTGGGTTGGGTTGGTGCGGCGAGAGGATTTCTTCTGGGAAGAGCTGGCGGCGCGCTCGTGTGGTGTGGCTGAGGGCTAGTCTTCACGCGGGATACATCTCACCTGCCGCCCCCCGGACCTGCTGCAGGCTCCCGCTGTACATGTCCCGCAGGCGGTGGATCTCCTGCAGGGTGCACAGCAGGGAGAACACCTTGAAACAAGGTGCTGTGGGCCAGGCAGCAGTGCGGAAAAGCCAAACCCTGGACCCCGCTCGCGCGCCCTCGGGGACCGATCTCACCCCGAGCAGGGCGCTGTCGGGCCCCAGCAGCTGACTCAGCTGGTCGATGTTCATGACCTGGAGGCAGGGGTGGCGGGGGGCGATGGGTGCGGGCGAGGAGGTTCGGTGCCGTCCACACCATGCCACGCCCCAGCTCCTACCTTCTCCTCGAGCACTCCACCCACCACGGCGGCCCCACCTCTCACCCTCCGCCATCTGACCATTCAACCCTGCCCCACCCCGCAGCCCCCGCGGTCCCACCCTCAGCTCCTCCAGCAGCCTGCTGCGCTCGCCCGCCCGCGTGGCCCGCTCCCCCTCGGTGCGGCGGAAGGCCATGACCTGGTCCAGCAGCCGCGTCAGGCGGTTGCGGGGGAAGCCCTGCGCCTCGCGGTCCACCTGGGAAGGGGGGGCGGGGTGTGTGGCATGGGGGTGCGGCATGGGATGACAGCACGTGGGGCCAGGGCAGTAGGGGCAAGCTCCCGTGAGGGCAGGTGGGCAGGGCACGCGTGGGCCGGGTCATGGAGACGGGGACCCAAGAGGTAGTGATGGGAATGGCGGGGGCAATGTTGACGTGCAGCCGCAGTGATGTGCTGTCGGCCCCCCTCCCCACACCCACCTGCAAGGCCGCCTGCCGGGTTGCCTCGAGTTCAAGATCCAT
This sequence comes from Edaphochlamys debaryana, assembly GCA_016858145.1. Classification (NCBI taxonomy): domain Eukaryota; kingdom Viridiplantae; phylum Chlorophyta; class Chlorophyceae; order Chlamydomonadales; genus Edaphochlamys; species Edaphochlamys debaryana. The sequence goes on from JAEHOE010000043.1 coordinate 508,489, forward strand.
CTCGGTCGCCGTACGGCGGGCGGCGGCATCCTCGTCCTCGGAATCCGAGTCTAGCATGCGGTCAACTTTTGATCGCGGCTTGCCGCTGGTCGCGGCACCGCCGCCCTCCTCGGCGCCCCCAGTAGACGCAGCGGCAGGGGCAGTGGGGGAAGCGCCCGCAGCCTGAGCAGCGGCGGGGCCTTCCTTCGCCGGCGAGCCCTCCTTGGAACCGGCTTTGGGCGGGCTGCGGCCAGGGTGAGACCGAGGGTTAGGGCGAGGCACGTTCACGGATGCGGCAGCATACCACTGGGCTCCGGTGATCCCTTGCCCTCACCCGCAGCAGATGCGGACACAGTTGCGCTGGCCCCGACAGCAGCCCCCGACCCCTTCAGCTCACCCTCCCGCAGCCAACGCGTCCCCAAAGCTCTTGCTCATAGTCCCGACCCTCACCTTGCGCCCGGGCTGGGGCTCCCGGAGCGGCGGCTTCGCGGGGGGCTGAGGCCTTCCCGGGGCAGAGGCTGGAAGCCGGGCACTGCCACCAGGGCGGGGCCCAGGGCCGGGTTGGCGGGGATGAAGATGTGGGTCGGGCGGGGCGCACGTGGGTCGCCGGGGGCCGTGGGCGAGGGCAGCAGGAAGCAGGGCTGCACGGTACCGCCCCCTGCGCCTGGGGGAGAGCCGTGGCCGGCCGGTTGCGCCTGGGGCTGGGGCTGCGCCTGGGCTTGCGCCTGGGCTTGCGCCTGGGCTTGGGCTTGAGCTTGGGCCTGGGCCTGGGCCTGGGCCTGGGCCTGGGCTTGCGCCTGGGCCTGAACTTGGGCCTGAGCCTGAACTTGAGCCTGGGCCTGGGCCTGAATCTGGGCCTGAACCTGGGCTTGGGCGGGGGCCTGGGCCGGGGGTGCTGTAACGACCGCAGTCGCGGGTGGCTGTGAGGCCGCGGGTGGTGGTGCCGAAGCAGCTGTGGCGGCGGCGTCGGTGGCGGCCGCGGTGGGAGGGGAACGGGCAGGCGCTTGGCCGGCGGAGACCGCTGGGACCGGCGCCGTGGTGGCCGCGGGGGAGGGAGCGCTCGGTGGCGCGTGTGTGGCCGGCGGGGGTGCCGGCGCTGCGGCGGCGGCCGCTGCCAGCTGGGCCATATGGCCCGGCGGCAGCTGGGCGGAGGCTCCCTGGGTGAAGAGCCGCACCTGAAATGGGGCAGAAGTTGGGGAAAACGAGGAAAGGCGGGAGGAGCTCTGGTGAGGAGCTGCAAGAGGACGTAGGTCTACCTGGCAGCATGGCGTATTGTGGATCACGCGCACCTGGGGTTCGGCTTTGGAGAATTGCACTCGCCGCGCCGCCGCCGGCTCGGCCATCGCCGCTGTCAGGTCCAACACTTGCACTGCTGCTTGCGCAGGCTGCACCGCAGGCGCCGCTGCGGCGGCCACCGCCGCTGCTGCAGCGCTGGCTGCGCTTGCACTGCCAAAGGCTGAAGCCGCAGCGGCGGTGCTGACAGGTGGTGCCGAGGGCTGAGGGGCCTGAGGCCATGGCGGAGACGTGGGCGAGGAGGGCTGGAAGGTGACGGAGTTACCCGAAGACAGGACCGGTGGCCCGCTGCCGCCCCCACTGCCCCTGCGCGCGGACTCCGCTGCCGCCACAGCCGCAGCGATGGCCGCGGCGCCGGGCGCATTGAATGCTGACAGGGACGGCTCCGAGTACAGCTCACCCATACCCCCACCGCCACTGCTGTTGCGCGCACGCAACACGGCTGGAATTGCCGCCGCCGGCCCTGCACCGGCCGCAACCCCAACAGCCGCCGGACCGGGCGGTGCCGCCACCGCCAGCGGGCCCGCCACCGCCAGGCGGTTAGCCATGTCTGCCAGCTGCCGGATCTTCTGCAGCTTGTCGGCCGTGCCGGGTCGGCTGGAGCCTGAGGCACTGGCGTAGCCGCTACCGGCCTCGCCCGGGTCCGACTCGGCCGCGGAGGCCGCTGCAGACACGGACACGGAGGCGCTCCGGCGCTCGGGGTGGGCTCTGTGGGCAGGCGCACGAGGGCCTCGGCGCGCGCCCAGCGCACCCGTGTCGCTCTCCGTGCCCCGAGGCGCTCCCTCCACAGAGGCCCTCAGCCGAGCGCTGATGGCGGCAGAGCTGGCCGCCGCGCGGGCTGCCGCGCTTGATACCGGCGGTTGGGACACTGCAGGCGCGGGCTGGGCCGGGGCCGGGGCCGGGGCAGGGCCGGGGCCTTCGTTGCCAGGGCCCAGTGAGGGCTTAGTCCGGTACCGCGCCAGTAGGTCCTGCATGCTCTCCTCCTGCTCCAGCGGTGGACCTGGGCCCGCCAGCGCCGCCGCCCCCGACTCGGGGCCTGACACGGCCGAGGCGGCCTCGAGCACGGCGAGTGCGCGCGCCTGCACCCGTGCCGCCTCCGCCTCGTCGGCCTGCGCGCCAGCCACAGCCGTCTGGATGCGGCGCGGGGCCGGAGCTGGCGCCGGCTGCGGGGCACCCTGCCGTTGCAGCTGTGACCTCGGCACGATGGTGGTCGTCGTGTGGCCCTCGCCAGCGCCTGCCCCTGCCCCTTCGGTCCTGGTCGGCGGCCCACCGCTGCGGCGCACCCCCGACGCAGGGCTGGGGGCAGCGGCGGGCGGGCGGGCGGCCGCAGCGGGGCCAGCGCCTGGCGCCGGAGGGCCTATAGCCGCAGACGCTGTTGCCACCGAGCGGGACAGGGCAGCGTCCACCATGCTGAGGGCCGCGTCCGACAAGCCTCCGTCGGGCCCTCGCTCGAGAGAGAGCACGGCGTGGTAAAGTGCCGGGTGCTCTGCTGCGAGCCGCTGCAGCGCGGCTGACGTGGCGGCTGAAGGTGCCGCACCTGCTGAGGCCGTGCTGGTGGCTGCAAGGCGGCTCCGGGCCGTGGGGGCTGCGGGACCGAAGGGCGCGGGGTGAAGGGAGCAGCTGAGTTATGGTATCCTCCCGGGGAGAATCTGTAGCAGCAGCACCGGCCGCCACACCTGCAGTCCGGCTTTGATCGACGCCTCTGTAGTGGGCATCAGAGACGGAGGCCGGCTCATGGCGCCGGGGCTCTGGGGGGTACACAGGCTGCGAGGCGCGGGCTTCCGCAGAGACATCCAACACACGGGCGGTGGCCCTCGGTTCGGCATCCGTGCGGCCCTTCTTCAGCCACCAGAATTCATGCGTCTGCCCTTGTGACGGCCTGCAGGCAGACACGAATTTCAGCTGGTTCAGCTCGTCGGCGCCTGCACAGCCCGCAGCGCAGAGCATGGCGTCGATGCCTTACCTGGCCTGGCTTGCGCTGTCGGCAGGCGACCTAAATAAAGCAATCCTGTCCGCGATAGTTGAGGGCCTCCGTGGTGTGTTGTCCGCCATGCTGCTTGCTGCTGAGCCCGTATCTAGAAGCGCTGCAATTTGCAGCGCGCCATAGCCCGGACAGCGTCTTCCAGGGAGGTCGGCACCATTGCTGTAGCGGTATGCGCGGGGTCGTCAAGCCCGAAGGATAAAAACGAGCAAGCTGTCATGGCAAGCTGGGTTTGACCTCGCGAGCTTCCGCAGCTGTGGTGATCGCCTGTTTGTAAGTAGTATGCTGTAGGCTTCAGTCAGTGCTGGTGCTCATGGGCAAGAGCGGGTGCTGCGTGCCCGGAACCGCCGTTCCGTGCCGTGTCAATGGCCTTCCGCGCCTGTTACCCCGACCACCCCTGCCGGCTCGCCAGCCTCTCTCGGTGCACCGACGCGCGGAGCAGCCCGGGGTTACTCTAGGGGGGGACTTTCAGCCTGGAAGCCACTTTCGGCGGAAGGGTTCCCCGTTCACAGGCACAGGCATTCTGCGTCGGCCAACATCATGCGACGCCAACACCGCGGCACTACGCCCCGTTGTCTATAATAACCCCTGCCTTGGGCAGCAGGCGACTGGTTCCCCGGGCCGTGCCCTTGCGCACTCGCTTGCCTTGCACTCTTATCTTTTAACCCCGACCACCCCGACCACCCCGACCAGCCCGACGCCCGTAGTCATCATTCCACCCTGTACTGCTCATTCGCAACCTCGTGCAACCTCAAGAAGCCGATCAGGATGCTCCCTGGCCTCGCACCCTTAAGCGGACCTAAGCAAGGGAGGACTTCCCTTGCAGACACGACGGCACGGCAGCTGGGCAGCCTGGGCTCAGCCCTCTAGCGCTCCTTTCATCCCAGCTCCCTGCCGGCCTGCCTTCTGGACTGGCTCGAGAACGCTACGGAGACTACGGAGCTGGTTGGCAGCAGCCTGCAGCAGTCCCAGAATGCCAGACTGCCAACCACAGCACACCAGCCAACACCAGCGCCTAGCGGGGTGATACTGCGGGAGGTGCCCCAGCCCAGGGCCCTGGGCCGATCCCCGTCAGCCGACGTGCGCAGGCATGCGATGCACTTCCAGATTTCCAGGGCCCAGTCGACAGCTCGATACAAGTGCCCTTCCCCTGACACTCAGCCTCGGCAACCCATCCCGTTGACCCGCAAAACACCTCGTGTTGACCAAAGGCGAGGGGTGGTGAAGGCTGCGCGTCTTGCACGCTCTTGCTCTCTAGCTGCTCGTCCCGCAAGGGCTGGCGTTGCGTGGCAACGTTTTGAAGAAAACAACGTGGCAGGAAGCCGCATCAAGACGAGACGGGTGTCCCCCCGACCGTGCTGCCCACGGCGTCCCCCAGCCACCCCCAGCCACCCCCAGCCGGACCGCGGCTTCGGACCGGAACCCGGACCGGGACCCGCAAGCCCGCACGACGTACCCCATTGATTGCAGACCTGCAGACCCAGTTGCCCTATGGCAAGGCGGTCTAGCGGTGCGACTGCACGTGCGTGCCAGGAGAAGCGTCGCGATTCTGCTGATGCAAGGCCGTCCTTGACTTGCGCGCGTCGCTGAAGCCTTTCTAAGCTGTATACGTGAACTCTTTGCGTTATGGGCCTGAAGGGGGGCCCGGCGGCCGCTCTCGTGCCTTTCGGCAAGCGGTTCCTCGCCCCGCGACGCGCACAACTCGTTTGCACGCTCGGTTTTGTGCCTGTGTGCGACGTCTCTATGCAACCGTGCCATCTATCAGACGCGAGGGGGCTCTGAGCGCCCGAACTTTCGTACGGCCTCATCCGGGCGCTCTATCCTCGAGTGCTCAAGGACCCCAAGCACCGTTGCCTTTCCACCGCGACCTTACCACCCGCCTCACCTAGGAGAGATGGCCACCATGCTTGCCTCCAAGCAGGGCGCCTTTATGGGCCGCAGCAGCTTCGCCCCGGCCAAGCCGCAGGGCGTCGCCCGCCGCGGCTCCCTCCAGGTGACCGCCGCAGCCGCAGCAAGCCAGCCAGCACCTTGTAGATAAGCCGACGCTGACGCCCTGGGCGCGTCGCCTCGTTTCCCCCTCTAGGTGACCGCTGGCCTCAAGGAGGTCCGCGATCGCATTGCCTCGGTGAAGAACACCAACAAGATCACCGATGCCATGAAGCTGGTCGCTGCGGCGAAGGTTCGCCGCGCCCAGGAGGCTGTGGTGAACGGCCGCCCCTTCTCGGAGAACCTGGTCAAGGTGGGGGTCGGCGCGGGTCGGCGCGATTGCCGAGCTGCTTGCACGCTTGCGTGCCGCCGCGAGCGCCCGCAAGCTAGCCCTGCTGAAAGAGCGCTTCAAGTGGCGACAAAGGGCGCGGGCAGGGCAGCTAAGCGACCGCTCTCCTGGACGCAGGTGCTCTACGGCGTGAACCAGCGCGTCCGCCAGGAGGATGTGGACTCCCCCCTGTGCGCTGTCCGCCCCGTTAAGACCGTTATGCTGGTTGTCCTGACCGGCGACCGCGGTCTGTGCGGTGGCTACAACAACTTCATCATCAAGAAGGTAGGCCAGCAGAGTTTCAGCAGCGCTGCAGGCACAGACTTCAAGTCATAACACAGCAAGCTGCGAAAGGAAATGGGCCATCGGAGTCGGGCCGTGGAAGCTCTCTGGCAGAGGTGCTTGAAGCAGCCGTCCATAATCTGCGACGGACACGACGCGGGCGTTACCGCGACGCGCCTGCGGGCTTGTGCGACAGCGAGCTCTTATAGCTACACAGCCGCGATGCTCACTGGCGTGCCGCTGCTCTCTGCAGACCGAGCAGCGCGCCCGCGAGCTGGCTGCCCTGGGCGTCAAGGTGCAGCTGGTCTGCGTGGGCCGCAAGGGCCAGCAGTACTTCGGCCGCCGCCCCCAGTACAAGGTCATCAGTGAGTCATACTTTTGTGCGGGCAGGGCTTGGGTCAAGAAAGCGTGGAGGGGCGTGGAGGGCAGGGGCGGCCCTAGGTGGTGGGGTCAGTCCTGCTGTCCACTGGTATCGTGTACCTTCCCTTTCGGCGTCCTGCAATGGTGGCGAGCTGCCCCAAGCGGCCAGGAGCCGGGAGCCGGATTTGCTGGACCGTTGGACTTGGCCAAAGCCAAGCTAGCGTGGCGAGGAACGCGCTGCAAGCTCCAGCCTCAGCAGCTGAGGGCTGTCCAGCAAACAGCTGCCCGTCGTCGGGCGATGTGCATTTCAGCGTTTCCCGGATCGGGATGGCGAGCGCGAGGGATATGCCTTTCAGGCTCATGTGGCCTCTCCGGAAAGGGGGCGGGAAGCCCCCGGCTGTTGCCTTTGGGGCGTGGCTCGCACGCCCGCCAGGTGTCGAGATTATGCGTAGCGGGTGCGGGAGCTGACCGTGTGCCTGGTTCCCCCGCCGCCTTTCTCCGCGCCCGCAGAGAACTTCAACCTGGGCGCCACCCCCACCACCAAGGACGCTCAGGCCATCGCCGACGAGATCTTCGCCTCGTTCATCTCCCAGTCGGTGGACAAGGTGGAGCTGGTCTTCACCAAGTTCGTGTCGCTGATCAACTCCAACCCCGCCATCCAGACCCTGCTGCCCATGACCCCCATGGGCGAGCTGTGCGACGTGAGTCCTGCCCCCCCCCGCCCATCCCCTCCGGGTCCTTTCAGCCAGCAGCGTTCCGTCTGTTTACCAAGCATAGTCTGGGCAGGCGTTCCTGATGACGTGTGTTGTTGACTAGTGCGCTTTAACCCTCATTCTGCACCCGCTTTCCCCCGCCCAGGTCGACGGCAAGTGCGTGGACGCCGCTGAGGACGAGATCTTCAAGCTGACCACCAAGGGTGGCGCCTTCGCCGTGGAGCGCGAGAAGGCCACCATCACCACCGAGGTGCTGGACCCCTCGCTCATCTTCGAGCAGGAGCCCGCCCAGATCCTGGACGCCCTGCTGCCGCTGTACATGAACAGCTGCCTGCTGCGCTCGCTCCAGGAGGCCCTGGCCTCGGAGCTGGCTGCCCGCATGAACGCCATGAACAACGCCTCGGACAACGCCAAGGAGCTGCGCAAGGTCCTGACCGTCGCCTACAACAAGCAGCGCCAGGCTAAGATTACCCAGGAGCTGGCCGAGATCGTCGGTGGCGCCGCTGCCGCCGGGAAATAAGCGGCTGGCTGCGGCCGGTCCTTATCAGCTTGGAGTGGAGCTGGGCATGGCCGAAGGGCGAGCTGGCGTGACGCAGATGGGACGTCTGTGGAGCGGCCAGCGCGCTGGAGGCTGCTGTGGGAGGGTGGTGGAACTGGCGGTGAAGTGAGGTGGCCGGCGTCTGTGCGTGCGGACGCAGCGGGGCGCCGTGCGGGGATTCGCCGTGCGTCTTCTGCAGGGGGCAGACGGGCACTCGTATTGCCCTTGCGGGGCGCTCAGGTTTTTGGATTCGAGAAGATGAAGAAGTGAGGGCTCGTGAGCTTGTGCGCCAAGCCTAATCGCGTCCTGTCCCCTTTTTGCCAATGGTTTTGGGTGGGGTGGGCGGCATATGGATGCCCATATGTGCCCGCAATGTGGGGCGTGTGCGGGCACGGCCACTGGGGACCAGCCAACCCTTTGCATGACCCCTGCCGTCGGCTGCAGTGCGCAAAGCTTGCGGCGGGTGGGGCGTGAACTGCCTGTAAGGCACAGAGAAGATCAGGTACTGCTTGAATGGATATGGATCAAGTGCTGGTCCCTCACTGTCCCTTCTCTGGCTCGCGCACGGTGCGCTTCCCTGTGGCGCTTGCGCAACACTGTCCCCCCACACACATACACCTCACATGGGCGGGATGGGTCGGGCTTCGGTTTCCTCGGGCTTTCGGTTCCGTCTCTAAGGCCGGCCGGTTAATCATCGCGCCCACGATTGTCAGGCTCATGCGAGCAGCCCTTCACACCTCACATGTGTCCTGCATTCGTCACACGAAGCAGCAGTCTGCGCCTGAGCAGCCACGTAGCGTCCGGCTTGCATGAATTTGCACCGTGAGTGCCTGCAACCCCTGATTTCGCCGCACGCTGCACCCGTCGCGCGAAGTAGCAGCCGCAGCCGCGTGTCTGTCCGCTTAATGTGCATCAACATGACGGGTATCCGACTTCTCTGGCGTCAGGTTAGCAATGCCGGCTGGTGGTGGGCCAGACCCGATTGCACATTGCCTTAACCCGGCTTCTGCCTCGAATCCCTCTTGACCCAGTTGCCTTGGTCCCCGCCATCTCTTCGTGCAGTGCCTGGTGTGACACCACTGACAACCCTCCCCGAGTGCTCCCTGCGTTTGCCTGCCATCAGTCCCGACCCTGCCTGAAGGTGCTGAGACGCGCGGGCCCCACCCTCCACAGTGCACGGCGTCTGCGTCCGTGTTTCTATCTTCCCTGGCCGTAGTCGTCCAGTCCGGCAACGAACTCCCCATGGGCACAGATGGGCAGCTACCTTTCTCCCCTAGCAACTCCTGGGTCCGGCCGCCCGGTCAGTTGCCAGATCCGTCGACCAAATGGCCCCTTGCCCCAACAATAGTCGCCGCCGGGGGACTACGGGTCGACTAGTCGACTAGATAGCAACAGTGGTATGCGTGTATGTAGAGCCGTAGAGGCCTTCACTGCTGCTGGAGGCTGCTGGGTCCATGGCTAGCGAAGAAGCGGGGATCCGACCCTTCTGGTACAGACGGAGAGGGTGCAGCCGCTGCTTTGGCTTAATGCTGCAGCCGCTCTGACCAACAGTGCCACCGCAACCCTGCTGCAAAAGCTCTGCGCTGCGCAAGGCTCCATGTCTGTCACGCTTTCCCGGCCTGACAGGCTTGGACAGAGGCTGTTGAAGCGCACACGAGTGAGTCTGCTGACGCTGCGACGCTCGTGAACCCAGGTCCCAGACTGACAGCCCACACCAGTCTTTTGCCCACCCCGTCCGGCTGAGTGCTCTACGTCCGTTACCGGCTCTCCGCCAGGTGTGCAAGAGACAAAAGGGATCCCGGAAGGGTACAGCACGCATAGCTCATTACAGAATCCGCCTAGTCCATATGCAAGCGGTCTGTTCTGGGGCTCCTTCCCAGCGCCCTAGCACCCACCTTCCAACACGCTAAACTTGCACCAAGCCCATCCCACAAGTCAATCCGCGAGCGCCAGCCTTTCAGCCTTGACAGCTAGCAAGCAAAAATGCTGTCTGTGGGCGCAGGACGCGCCACAGCGGTTGCGGGTGCCAAGGCACCGGCCGTGCCTCTCAGCCCCTACCCCGACTCCCCCCTCCTTGTCCCAACTGCATCAAACGTCCAGCGCCTTACTTGGCCAGCACCTTGGCCTTAGCGCCCTTCTGCAGGATGCCGTTGGCGAGGGCCGCGCGCTTCTCAATCTTGCGGGCAGTCCGGCGGTCGATGCCCTCCGCCATTTGCCGCTGGCGCACCAGCGTCAGGCACTGCGCAATTTGGCGGCGGAGGTGCTTGTTCAGGTTGCCCTTGGGCACCTTCTCGGGATCCGGCTGGGGCTGGTTCTCGCCGGGCTTGAACTCGCTGACACCGCGAGTGCGCTGAAGCCACTTCGTGGAGGTCAGCTCGCGCTTCAGGTCGTTGGCCTTGTTGACCAGCTCCGCGTCGGAGAGGCCAGCGAAGTCGGCCAGCTTGGTGGGCTTAGCCTGGACCACGACCATGCGCTGAGTCGCCGGCGCAGCAACCGAGCGAACCGGGCGCACCGCAGTGAAGGCGCGAGCAACCTGCATTTTTGCGGGTTGTCTAGGACCTAGGAGAGAGGCTCAGAGGCAACGCGCTGCACTTGTGGTGGTGCAGGCGGGGTGTGGTGCGCTGCGGCGAGAGCCTGCCGCTATCTATGTCCAGCCGTCTGGCGAGCACGAGAGACTACAATGGAGTGGAGAACGCGCCACTGCGGGCCAGTGCCGCCAGGCCCCCTGGCATGGGGCATGCGGGCGGGCATGCAGGGGGGCCCACAGCACCACACGCTGGGCAGCCCAGTTAGTCTGTTTGCGCTCGACACGCATGCACGCTTAGTTCCAGCAAGAGGTGCTGCGCGCCGGTTCCGGTCTTCGGCATTCAGGCTTGACACGTAGGGGAGCATAGCACCAAGCCCGTTTCACTGTAATATCTGGCAGTCCTCCTCCAGCTACTACGTTGAATCGTAGACACTTTAGACCCGAGCTCGACTCCACAAGATCGCGGCGTGCCCGCGCGCCTGCAAGCCTAGGGCAGCAGTAAGCGCGGGCGATGGCTCCACGATCAGACGACGAGGATGCCCGCAAGGATGGTGGCTCGGGCCGCGGAAAGCGGCGGAGTCCGAGCCCATCGTCGGGGAGCAGCACGTCTAGCTCTTCCTCCGACTCTTCCAGCTCGGACTCTGGCTCCGATGCGCCCCGGCGTGAGGAGCGAGGCGGTCGCGACCGCGCAGACGACCGGGCGGGCGACCAGCAGCCGGGCGGCAACGACGAGCCCAGGGCTGCCCCCGCAGACGCTGACGCCCCGCCCGAGAAGGACGCTCCCAGCAAGGAGCCAGCTGCAGCTGATGCCGATGCAGGCGCTCGACGCAGCGTCTTCGAGCGGCTAGAGGCAGGCCGGGAGCGGGCCCGCAGCGGCGACGACGACCGCCGGCCTTCCCGCCGTGACGACGATGACCGGGGCTACGGCCGCCGCGGCGGCCGGGAAGAGTTTGACGATCGGTGGCGGGGCGACGGCGGGGACGAGGGACGTGATCGTGACAGGGGCCGGGACCGCGACGGGGATCGGGATCGGGATCGGGACCGCCGCTACGACTCCGAACGCGGCCGGGACCGAGACGGAGGCCGCGACCGGGACCGGGACCGTGAGCGGGACCGGGACCGTGGACGCGACAGGGAGCGGGAGCGGGATCGCGATGGAGACCGGAGGGAGGATGACCGCAAGAGGTGCGTGGGGGCCTCGGAGGGGAGGGCCTGGCGTGTCGAGGCAGGCGGGTCGAGAGGGCGCGGGGCACAGGGATGGCATGGAGGCAGAGGGGTACGTTGCAGACGCATGCTGCCCTGCTGTTGCGCTGAGGGGTGCACTTCTGCCCTGACGGCCCAGAGCGCGCCGGGGCCGGTGGCGACGCCCCTGCGCCCAACCCATCCTTCTCCCTATCCCTCCCGCTGGACGGGTCCGCACACGAATCCATACATGCGACTTGTCCCCTCCCCCTCGTCCGCTACCGCAGGCGCCGCGATGACGAAGGTCCCGGAGAGGCCGGGCCCCAGCGCCGTGACGCTGGCGGCGAGGCGGGGCCCTCCAACGGCGCAGGGGCTGCCGGCGGCGAGGGCGCGGAGCCGCCGCTGGAGATCGTGCCCCGCAAGCCCGTAACCCTGGGTGAGGCGCGGTGGGGTGTGTTCTGGGAGGGGCGCTGCTGGGTTGTGACTTTGCGCCAAGCACCAAGCACGGGGGGTCCAGCCTGTGCCGTCCGGAGGGGAGCGTGCGTTCTGCCAGCGGGGTAGTATTGGAGGAAGGCATGCGCGTGCGTTGTGGCCTGTGCGGGACTCGGTGGTGCGGAGGCGCGGAGGCGAGGGACGGCGCCGAGGAGGCGCTGAGGAGGCCCGGCGAGTTTGGCGGTGTAGCTTGGCGGGGGCCCTGGTCAGATGTCAGGCATCAGCGAGTGCAGGGGGTCGGGCCAAGGCATGGACTCGTTCCCCCTCCCCACACACCGAGCTGCCTGGTCCTTACCGCCCGCGTCCATGCTAATTTCGCCTGCCTGCCCCACATGCGTCCCGTTTCCTCCCTCCCCTCCCCACTGCGCTACCCTGCGCTACCTGCAGGCAAGGCGGGTGGCGTGTACATCCCGCCCTTCAAGCTGGCGCGCATGATGGCGGAGCAGGGGCAGCAGGTGGGGGGTGCGGGGGATGTGTATGGGTACTGGCACGCTGGACCGCGTGCGGGCGGGTGGCGCGGGCCCGCATGATGGCGGGGCAAAGGGGGCCATCGCGGGGAGGAGGAGGACAATTCGTGACGGTACTGTGTGGGGGCGACGGGCAAGGGCGGGCGTGGGGTCAGGGCGATGAGCGGTTGTGCGTGGGTGGAGTCGGTGGGGCCGTATGTCAGCGGTTGGCAGTGACTCGTGCGCAACCCTTTCCCTCTCCTCCATATTGACGCCTCTCCTCCCTTCACATTGACAACCTCCCGCCTCTCCCTTCCCTCTCCCCCCTGCCGCCGCTGACAGGACAAGTCCTCCCCCGAGTACCAGCGCCTGACCTGGGAGGCGCTCAAGAAGTCCCTCAACGGCATCATCAACAAGGTGGGGTGCACGGGGCCAGACTGTGTGAAGGATGCTGGTATCAGCCAGGGAATTGTCAGCTCGGGTTGGTTGTGGGGTAAGTCTAGGGGCTGCTCACGGGAGGGGTCATAGGGATTCGGCCCATCCCCACGTCGCACGCGTCGACACCCTTCCCTTAACCGCCACCCCCGACTCCCAACCGCCAACCCCCAACCGCAGGTCAACGCGATCAACATCAAGAACATCCTGCCCGAGGTGTTCCGCGAGAACTTGGTCCGCGGCCGCGGCCTGTTCTGCCGCTCGCTGATGAAGTCGCAGGCCGCCTCGCCCCCCTTCACCCCCGTGTACGCGGCGCTGGTGGCGGTGGTCAACACCAAGTTCCCCGAGATCGGGGAGCTGCTGCTCAGCAGGCTCATCCTGCAGGTGGGGGCGGGGGAGGAGACGAAGGGATGTTGGGAGGGGGAAGCGGGCGGCACGGAGGGGGAGAGCTGTCAGCACCGCGCGTCGCTGGCCGTTTGCTGGCCGTACCGCTTCCGGAGGCAGCGAGCCCTCCGCCCCGCTCAGCAAGAGAACGTCCCTTCATCAGCCCCTCCCTTCCCTCTCCCCCGCAGTTCAAGCGCTCCTTCAAGCGCAACGACAAGCCCGTGTGCACCGCCGCCTGCAAGTTCATAGCTCACCTGGTCAACCAGGTGCGTTGGGGGGGGGGGAGGGGGTAGCAGCAAGGCGTTGGGGGGGGGGGGCAGAGCGAAGGAGGAAGGGGTTCAGGGGGTGACAAGCGCGCGTGTGGAGAGGCAGACGAGATCACTTTGCCCTCTTCGGCCAACCGCCAACTGGGGCCTTCACTCCTCAACCTTCGCGCCCCTCATCCCTACCTCCCCTCCCCCATTGTCAGGGCGTGGCCCACGAGGTGTTGGCCCTGGAGGTGCTCATCCTGCTGCTGGAGGCGCCCAGCGAGGACAGCGTGGAGATGGCGGTGGGTGGCTGGAAGGGGGGCGAGGCGGGGGTGGGGCTGTCTGTGAGGGGCTGTTTGGGGAAGCCGAGGGAACATGCCGGTAGGAATGAACACATCCCATACTTGTTCCACTGTTATGTGTAAATATTCGGAGCGTAGCGCGTGGGCATGCGTTCGACGCTGTGCTGGCCGAGTCCGACGTCTTGACCGGTGGCTGTGGCCTTGCGGACAACGCTGCATGTCGAGCGCCCTCTTGCCCCCCCCCATCCCCGCCCCTCCACCCCCCGCCGCCTCCCCCCAGGTGGAGTTCATCAAGGAGGTGGGCGCCCACCTGCAGGAGGTGGCGCCGCAGGGGCTGCACGGGTGAGGGGGAGGTGGGGGGCAGGGCAGGGGGCAGTCAGCGGGCAGCATGCGATGGGAGCCTACGTGTGAGACCGGCCTGCACGTTGACCCACTACGGTACACGCCCTCCACCCCGGCTTCCTCCCGCGCCTCCTTCCCCTCTCCCCCCGCAGCGTGTTTGAGCGCTTCCGTGCCATCCTGCACGAGGGCACCATCAGCAAGCGCGTGCAGGTGGGGTTCAGGCAACGGGGGGCGTACGTAGAGGGGTAGAGGGAGGGGCTCGAGGGAGGGCGGAGCAGGGCATCAATAGCGTGCAGGTGGGGGGCAGGGGAACGTTAAGTCGAGAGAGCCACATACATACGGTAGCTCCTCATCAGGAAGGTCTCTCACACCATACAGAACACGAGCACCCCTACAAACAGCCTCCTCCCCACCCCGTCCCACCCCACCCCCAGTTCATCATCGAGGGCATGTTTGCGCTCCGCAAGGCGGGCTTCGAGGCCAGCGGCTTCCCCGCGCTCAAGCCCGAGCTGGACCTGGTGGAGGCGGAGGACCAGATCACGCACGAGCTGGGGCTGGACGACGCGCTGCAGGCGCAGGTGGGTGCTGGGGGGGAGCGGGGCTGCCGAGGGGGAGGTGCCGCCCGAGCGTGTGTGGGTAGTACTTCCCGGACACGCGATACGTGCAGTGCCTCGAAAGCGAAGCCGCCACGTCCCCCGCCATGCATATCCCCCCCTCCTTGTCCCCCCCCCCACCCGCCCCAGACCAACCTGGACATCTTCCGGGTGGACCCCGACTACGAGGAGGAGGAGCGCAAGTACGCGGCGGTGGCGAGGGAGATCCTGGGCGACGAGGATGAGGGCGAGGAGGAGGAGGCGGGCGAGGGCGGCGCCGGCGCGGAGGGCGCCGGCACGGAGGGAGACGCCGAGGGTGAGGCGGGGGACAGGGGGTTGGGGCAAACGGGGCAGACTGTTGCCTTGGTTTGCTCCTGGGCGGCGGTTGGGACAAGCGCTTGAGCCAATGCAGGCCTGTTCGGTACCCCTGATCTTGCCCCCTTCCCCCGCCACGCAGAGTCGAGCGACGACGAGGACGACGACGACGGCGGCGGCGGTGGGGGCGGCGGCGGCATCCAGGTGCGGTGGGGGAGAGCGAGAAGAAGGCCAGCCGAGGGGCATATCCCCCTCCTAACCCCACTGCAGCGGCCTTGCCAGCCACTCCTCCGCTTCCACCGCATCCGTTTAGCATCCAAATCCGAACCCAGACCAAACACTTACCCTTTCCCCTCCCCCCGCCTCCCCCCAGGACGCCACCGCCACCAACCTGGTCAACCTGCGCCGCACCATCTACCTCACGCTCATGTCCTCATTCGACTTCGAGGAGGCGGGCCACAAGCTGCTCAAGATCGGCATCCAGCCGGGACAGGTGGGGCGTGGGAGCAGGGGGAGGCCGGTTCCCGGACGGGGGTTGGGCCGAGTGAAGGACGAGTGCCGCCGCGGGGCAGGCGGGAGGATGAAGGAAGAGGGACGGACCCCTCACTGCCCTTCCCCTCTTCCCTCCCCCTCCCCCTGACAGGAGATCGAGCTGGTGACCATGATCATCGAGTGCTGCTCCCAGGAGCGCACCTTCAAGCGCTTCTACGGCCTCCTGGCGCAGCGCTTCTGCTACCTCAACAGGGCGTACGCGGAGCAGTTCGAGGTGGGGGCCGGGGCCGGGGGGGGCGGGGGGATGCATGGAGCTGAGTGGGGCTGGAGGGAATGGGGGGCGAAGGGCGCGGAGGGCTGGGAAGCAGACGTGTGTTGTGGACTGGGAAGGGCTACCTCGGGGGGGGGGAGCGCAACCACTGCTTGCACATCTGGCTCGCTGGCACCCGCTCCCACTGCACCCGGGACCCCCAATCAAGCACTCCCCCCTCCCCCATGCCTCCCCCACCCCAACCCGCTCCCCTCCCAGGACTGCTTCCGCAAGCAGTACCAGCACATCCACCAGCTGGAGACCAACAAGCTGCGCAACGTGTCCTGCCTCTTCGCACACCTGCTCGCCACCGACGCGCTGCCCTGGTCGGCGCTCACCTCCATCGTGCTCACCGAGGAGGAGACCACCTCGTCCTCGCGCATCTTCATCAAGTACCTGTTCCAGGTGGGGGCGGGGGGCAAAGGGGGCGTTGGGATCCGGGGGCAGAAGTCAGAGGGGGAGGGGGCGTTGGTCAAGTGGGAGCGTGCCAGCTGAAGTTGGGGTTGGGGTGTCCTTCGGGGCGGGGCACGGGGGCCTTGCTGCCCGGCCCAGCCCGGCCCTTGCGTGGTGCGCAGGCCGCCAGTCAACCGACTCTTCCCCCTCGTCGCGTGGTGCCCGCACAACAACCTCATCCTCCCCGTCCCCCCCCCCCCCCCCCCCCCCCCCCCCGCAGGAGCTGTCCGCCACCATGGGCCTGGTCAAGCTGAACCAGCGCCTCAACGACCCCGCCTTCAGCGCCTGGTTCGAGGGCCTCTTCCCGCGCGACTCGCTCTCCAACATGCGCTTCTCCATCAACTTCTTCACCTCCATCGGCCTGGGAGGCGTTACCGACAGCATGCGCGAGCGCTACAAGGAGGCCGTCACGGCGCAGGCGCAGGCGCAGGCGGCGCAGGTCAAGCAGCGCATGGAGGGATCCGGATCGGATTCGGATTCCAGCAGTTCGGACTCGAGCTCCAGCGACAGCTCCAGCTCGGACTCGAGCTCGTCCAGCGACAGCGAGGACAGCCGCCGCCGCCGGCGCAAGAAGGGCAGCGGTCGCGACAAGGAGCGGAAGAAGAAGGGCTCGAGCAAGAAGAGCAGCCGCAAGGGCAAGGAGGGCAAGGACAAGCGGCGGCGAAGCTAGCGAGGCGGCGGCGTGGGGCGGTCAAGCCACCGAAGAGGACACGCCCTTCGGCGCGCAGCGGCTGGGGAAGGATGGGGGCCGTTGGTGGAGGGTGCCGTGTGGAAGGTGGGGCAGGCGCCTGGGTGCTGTGGCTGCCGTGCCGAGGGCCTCGAGCGGAGGCCTTGGCGAGGCGTGGGGCACGTGGGTGGTGGCCGCGGCTTTCCTGGCCGCGCGGGGGGTGGGGCCGCTCTGCTGGTCTGGGATTCAAGAAGGCTGCTGCCCGAGGCAGTATTAGTTTCCGCAAGCTGGACAGCGGTCGCGGTGTTGTGCGTGTATGTGGGGAGGGCCAGGGCCTACCTGCAAATGTTGGGCCGGACTTGAGGTACGTGGGCTGGAGGTCACGCTTGGAGGGGCTGGATAGGAGCTGACATGCTGCAGCTGAGCCGGCTCGTGGGTGCCAGGCGCAGGGCGGGTCAGGTGCGGGGCCTGAGGGGAGGTCCCACCAGCTCCTGTCCAGGTGGCATCGGTCGACACACGGGCTCGACGGAGCGAGCGGTGGACAGGGGGCAGGGCATGGCCCCACGCAGTACACGAGGTGCAAGGCTAGCGAGGGACAGGGGGCTGGTGGTGGTTGGTCAACGGCTGGCTGGCGTGACGAGCTGACGACATACTTGGTGCAGATGTCTTGCCCCTGGCCCCTTTCCCTGTCCTGAGGAGGAACAGACATCCTTGTTAGGATGCGGTGCGTTACAAGAGGCCCGACCCCCCTGCGAGGGCCGGTTTGCATGGGCTGCAGGCCCAGTATCTAGACATGCGATGAAAAGTGTGGAACACGCATAGAGCTTTGAGCTCTACGGGCGTCCTCGCGCCCTGCAACTGGCTCCGGCGATCAGGGCCCCTCAAAATCTACTTGTTCGGGGGGGCAGAAGTCCGCGAGGCGCGAGCTGGCGACCGCCGATGAACCGTCGCGGGCAGCTAATGCAGTCGCTTTTGCAGCTCGCAGCCGCGCTCTTTGTGTCACATGTGGCATTGGCTATTGCTTGCAATGGAGGGTTACTGGAAAACCTCGATAGCGCAGAGCGTGTTCGCTAGAAGTCAACAGCTCCGCCGAGCATTCGCGACTTGCCGACATGCGGTCCCCCGGTCTCGCCCCCATGCGGTTTTGCGACATGCGGACTCCCAGGTCCCCCCCCCCCTTCCCCCCCCCCTTAACCAGGGGGGGGGATGACGCGGTTACCAGTCCCGGCAGGAGTCTTTGGCTAAGCAGGGCGGGGCACGGGGGACTGGCCAAGCTGGGCGGGGCATGGCCTCAGCGTATGAGGGATGTAAGCAGGGGATAGATACTGGGCTCATGGGCTAAGTTTATGGAGCCTAAGACCGAGGACGGATCAGATCAGGATGACTGGGGGCAGCAGAGCCGGTCCGCCCGGGGGTTCTGTGCTCGCAGGGGCCGTGCAGCGTAGTCCGGACGACGACGAAGGGGGATGCAGCTGAACGCAACTAGGCTGTGCGCAACGCAACAGAAAGAGGGAGAGGCCGAGCGACAGGCAGGAGCAAGCAGCCGCACGGGGGATCCTAAGGGCCGCACCACGCAAGACGCAACGCGTTCGGAGCTTCGGACACGCCACTTATCTTTCCTATGCCATCGTGTGGCCGAGGCCCCCAGCGTGTGCGTGCAGGCGTCCGCGGGTCCCAGAACGTGGCGCAAGCTCACCTGCAAGGCGGATGTAAAGCGCCACGTGAGCTGCTAGGACACCGGAAGCCGCATAGTGCAGTGCAGTGTGTGAAGGTGCGAGTTGGGGGAAAGAAGCAGGGCGCGTGCTGGCGGAGGTGTAGGCGGGTCGACCGTACGGCAGGCTGGCTGAGCTGCCTCTACGAACGCTCTTGCTATGCCCCAGAACCCGGCGTGCAACTAAATGCTACTCGGCACCAAGATGGCGTTATGGGAGCGCGCAAAGTTTGGGGAGCCTGAGGGCTGGTGCCCGAGTGAGAGGGATACGTGGGCGAGGACGGGGACGGCGCAGGCGAGGAGGAAGCTGTTCAGTGCGCTCGTTGGGGGCCGGGCCAGCGTTGGCTTCGGCGCCCATTTATACCTCCGGCGCCCCTGCCGCGCCTGCCGCAGCTACAAGTAAACTACCGCAAGTGCATGCAGGCGTGAACGGGTGAAGCCATCTAGCTACTTCCGCGTCGGGCAGTAGAGGTTCGGATGCACAGCTTGTTGGCATATCCTCTGGTGCCGTGCACGTTCGCCACGCACCCGATGCACCCAGCACGGGCCGTCGTCAGCCCTCCTCCCCTTGCTTGGGAACGCGCCCAGACGGTAGACGGTAGACGGTAGACGCCTGCCGCATGCCGTGCTCCTGGGCAAGGCTGGATTCCATTGACCTTGTTTGTGCTTCACTGAACACATTCCCCTTTGGCCCACGGCCTGTATGGGGGTTCACGGCTGGTACCATGTCCGTGTAACAACAACAACAACAACAGACGCGGGACGCCCAAGACCCTCACCCCCTCCCTATAGAGGATGTCTTCATCCACTTCCCCGTGCCCTTCCAGTAACCCCTCGCTTCGTGCCGCTTGGCGCGTCCGCGCCTGCCTGCGGGCCCCGTCCCAGAGGGTCCAAGCTTGCCCCAGCCCGCGGGCAGTCAAAACCTAACTTCCCCCTGTTCATCCGAGTGCAGCCCACTGTGCCCTGCGCCCCAGGGCATCGGCTAACGTGCCATCAGTGATACGAGCCGCGCGAGGGCTGCGGCTTTGCGCGCGCGTTTGCGTTCAGCGCGTGAAACCCGTAGGCTGTGAAGTCGCGGCAGAATCGTTGGTTATCCTGTCGACAGTGACGGTGTGTTTCTCTGTGGTCACAAAGGCGTATGCCCTGTGACACACCTCCAAAGGCCTCCGCGTGCCCCCGCCCTTGTGTCATATGCGCGCGGGTGCGGTACATGCCGTCACCGCTTTCTCGCCCAGGTGCAGACCTCCTCACACACACGATTCACTGAACTCATGCCGCTTTGAATGAAAGCTAGTGTATGACGTTTAGGACTCGCCGCGGAGCACAATCGGACCCACGATGTCGACCGCGCGGGAGCTGAGAAACACGCTAGATGCCGCAGGAGCTTGCGAGGCTCTTTTAGCGCTCAAAGCAGCGGGGTTCGGGCTGCAGAAACGAGACGGACCGCCTGGCCCGCCCGGACCGCCAAGCACGCGCACGCGCCAGCACGAGGACTCTCTGGACAGAGGTTCAGGTCTACTGGCTGGCCGGCTGGCAAGCAGGTGCGGACCGGGTCGGGGTTGAGCTGGATTGCCTCGCCCACGTCCTGAGCGTGCCGCGCACGGCAACGCAGAGCTTGTATGGCTTGGATGCCTGTTATGGAAGGTGTCCACCGGCCGCCGGCACGCCTAGACTAGAATTCAGGGACTTGCTCGTAAGAGCTCCCACCCCGCGCAAGCCGGCAGCGCGTCGCTGTCGCCCCACCCCCTGTGGAAGTAGGTGTCCTCGTCGTTCGAGAAGTACCGCGCGTAACATGGGCAGAGCGGCCGGCTGCACGCATACAGCTGAACAGCTAGGGTGCCGCTTCCCCCGAGCTGCCAAACGGGCTCCCGTTTGACGCGCCCGCCGCTTCGCCGAGCCCCGCTTCGCTGACAGGTACTCTTTATGATCTCCACGTCCTGAAGAACGCACTGATGGAAATTGCGTTCTTGGTTACGTTTGCGAGTTACGAGGACTGCGTTTGTCCCGTGCTCCCAAAATCTGTCGCCCTTCCGCAGGTGGACAAGTACTACCGCTGGACCTCGCACGCAGCACGGTGCCGGCAAAGCCAGTGCGGCTGTGTCGGACGGCCGAGCCGCAGACTTGCGCGGCAATGCTGTCCTGCGACGCCCGTCCTCACCACCCGCTCGGGATCTCCAGCTATCAGAAGACGGTTCCCTACTGTCTACACGCTCGGCGTCGAGCATCGGCACTAAAAGGCTGAGTCCTGATGGCCCGTCCTGCGCGGAAGCCGCGACCAGCTCGCGGCCCTGCGCAGTGCGCCGGCCAGATACGACCACCAGCGGTGCAGGCGACGCCCCAACCGCGTCGCGCGGATCTCAGGACTCGCGCCTGCCCCACGCAATGTCCGTGGACGCACCCCTAGCCAGCTGCAGCTCTGCTGAGGCGGGCGTCTCTGTCGAGCTGGGCGCGTCGCGCCAGCGGCGGGAACACATTTTGGAGACCATCATCGGCCTTTTGCCCCCGGGTAAGCCGAAAACAGCTGGGGTCTCAGAAAACCGCTCAGTCCGACGAACGAGTGACGCTTCACCAGCTCTCTGCTTGAAACGGTCCCGCTCCACCCTCCTGCTCGCCAGGCTGCAAGCTGAGCGAGCTCATGGCCCTCGCGGACGGAATCGTGGGGCTGCTGTACGCGCCTCCGCCGCCGTCGACGGCCGTGGGCGCAGCGCTGTGGGCGGGCACGCAGCTCCACGACCTGGGCTCCTTCAGCACGGCAGCAGACGCCAAGCAGGTGCTGAGCCGCATGCCGCGCCTCATGGCCACGGCACGCCCCGCACGGTACGCCCCCAGCACGGCCGGCCAAGCGCGGCCGCAGCCCTCGGCCGTGCCGGCCCTGCCGCCCCGCCACTCCGCACCGGCGCTGGCGGTTCCCGCGGCCAGCTTGGCAACGGCCGGCCCCGCGCAGCCGCCACAGCTGGGGCTGGCGGCGAGCGTGCCGGTGCCCGCGTCCCGGCCGGCGCTGTCGGGCCCGAGGGGAGCGCCCGCGACCGCCCCGGCGCGCCAGGCGCTGGCCCCGCAGTCGGGACCGTCCCAGCAGCAGCTGGCTCAGCCGCAGCTGACTGAGCAGCAGCAGCAGCTGACTCAGCAGGTCATGCAGCTCCTCTACCAAGCGGCGGCGGCGCGCGAGGCGGGTCGGCGGGAGGCGACGGCGGGGCTCAGCCGCGGGCCCACGGGCTCAACCGTGTCGGGTGGGTGCAGGTCGGGGGCCCATGTGGGTTGGGAGCCGGGACGGATGTGGTTCGGGTGTCACCGTGTCAGACTGGTCTTGAAGTCATGTGCCGTACGGACTCACGTGTCTCTCGTGACCGGTTACTGCCGGGCAGCTGCCCGTGCTGTATGCCCTACCTGTATTTCCCTCTTCAGTCCCGTCTCCACCTCTCTCCCATTCCCGGCAACCGCAGGCCGCTCGGTGGCCTCCAGTGTGCTCCAGGAGCTGCTGCTGGAGCGCAGCCTGGCCCGGTCGGTGCGGAGCGGGGGCGACGCATTCGCGCCGCTGCCCCAGGTGCGTGACCTGGGTGTGTTCGTGGATGGAGGCGGGGTACCGGTACGGGCTTTTGTGCAGGGGCTCGCCGGGGCTTTCTGCGGCTTGCTGGGCCGCGTGAGTCTGGGCGATCGGGGGCCCGGGGCGAGGGCGAAGGGCCACCATGGACGAACGACTTGTGACGTTGCTCAAGCGGTCGGTGTCCTCTTTGCGCAGGGCAAGTCAGTCACTTCGGATGAGGCGAACAACCTCTTCACGCAGTTCACGGGGCACCACTGACCGGGGGCCGCTCGGGGCCGCGGGTGCACAGAGCGTGTACGGAGTACGGAAGCGAGCGAGCGGCACGTGTACAACCAGGGAGTACGGTGGGCACTTGAATGGATTCCGAGGGCCTGGGCGGGGCGGCTGGATGGTTTCGGTTGGGCCCCCGTGTGGCACGTGATGCTGCACAGAGCATAGCGCAGTGCACCACAGGCAGGGCGTGGGAATAGGGCAACAATCGATAGCTTGATAACGCATGAGTGGCCCTAGGATGGCGCCCAGGATTGCAGCCATCGCATGGCCGCTGTTGTGTCATCGGGAGGAGTTAGAAGACGGAGAGATTGGAATAATAAGGCGGGACTGTTCGCATAGTCTCGAGCTGTGTGACACGCTGTCGCGGTTAGCACAGCGGAAGGGGTTGCAGGCGGTAGGCGATGGGAGCCTGAATGCCCTTCTCGTGACACCACCTGGGTGGTGGCGCAAAGACCTGTTAGTCGAGGCACAAACACATGCACCCGATTATCCATGGCTGGCACTGCTTGTGGTTTTACGCAGGGCCGTTCTTGCGGTGGCGGAGTCTTGGTCTGGCGGAGGGGACAAGGAGAGGGGTAAATGTGCAGCTCACGGGTCGCTACTGCGCTGCGCTGAGACTGACTGAACTGCAAGCATCGCTGATCCGGTCGGCTGAACAGCTGGCTGCGTGGAATGCGCTCTGCACTGTTTCAAGCGGGAAGCTCGGGCGGCGTGCATTAGCACTGGCGGGTTGGTGTGGGGTCTGTGGTGGGCTGGTGGGTAAAGGGGGCTTGGGTGACCTTGTTTGTTGCTCCCCTCCGGGCAAGTGCTTGGGTCTTGATCGAAAGCCGTGGCTGCGCTTGAGAGTACTTGCACTGCTGTTCTAGTGGGGTCCAAAGGTCTAGGGTGTGGTGTTCAACACCACTATGCTGCGGCGGCGCCTGTTTGCAGCGTAAGGCCGGCTGGCTAAAGGAAATCCCTCCTGTTCCCCACATTCAAGGGCAGGGTGGGCCGGTTTCCGCGCGCCTGGGCCCTTGCCGGCTACGCAATGCTTGCTTTTATGCAGTGAAACGCAGGAACATGGCTCTTTAATAGCTCCTCTCACGTTGCTCTCTGGGAACTTTTGGTTCGTGGCTTCGGCTAGATGCTCACCTGCGCTTGTACGTAGGGCTGTACGAGAGCGTCGCAAGAATCTCATGTATGGGAACACGCTGCTACCTGAGCTATCCGTATTAAGTGATGAGGCACCCGCCCGTGCCGTATACGGGCGTGGGCCGCTTTGGCTGCCCGCCCTTTAGCTATGATTACTTTGGACACTGTCACAGGCTGGCCCCGGGCAGCCGTAGGCGCTGGGCCCCGCCCGGGCGATGGCATTGGTTACATGCTGCCGTTCGAATGCCGCGTCAGCTTTCATTTTTGCGCGCCTTGATCGGCGCGGCACGTCATGGTCACACCACACTATGGACCGGAGCTTTCCTCCTGTTGCCTTCATGCAAGGAGAGTTTGGTATGGACGCCCTGGGTTGATTCCTAGAAGAACTCCTTCTGCAGTCCAGGCTGTGGAAGTCAGGCTTAGGTTGGTGGTCGGCCGTTCCGATTTGGTGGTGTCTGGTTAAGAAATGGACTGGACCGGGGCATGTGCAGTACTGAAGTTGCGATGAGACGCAGGCCGGCTGTGGGCTTCCTTGATACCGCGTCGGTTGGGTATGTGGGGTACACGTGTGGGCTGCGACCGCGTGCTAGTCCCGGCTGGGTATGACTAGCGCGGAGTGGCTGCACTTTGGCGGGCAGCAGCGTGAAGTTTTGACGCCTGCACAAGCTTTGGCACCTGCCAGTAGGCCGCCTGGGCTGGCCGCAAGCCTGGCGTGTCAAGGTCAAGGCCGGCACGTCGGGGCACACCCCTGCTGTTGCCCGCGGGCACCCGTCTGTAGCATACGTGAGGCCGTGCCTCTCGTCTCGCGCCTGGCCGTGCAGCTCGAAGCGGCCTCCGCCTGCCTCCGCCTGAGGTCCTACGGCCTGGCCCTCGTAAGGTCGGGTGATGCTCACCCCTGTCCCTATCCAGCCGCCTGCCGGGAGCAGTCGTACGTAGACCGGTACTCCACACGGGACGCCCTGCGGTACCAGCGCTGCTTCCCCCGGATCACAGTGCCTCACTGGAGTTGGGTCCCTGTCCAGACTCCAGAGTACCGTTGGCCGCTTCATACAGTGCCAGGAAGCCTTGCTCACTTTGTCTGATGTGCGTGGGTGCTCCATGGCCAAGGCCATGCCCAACGTCTCCATTTACGTGAGCTGACACAGGCCTTACCTGCTCTGTGAAAAGCGGAACACAGGCCTTACCTGCTCTGTGAACTGTGACACAGCCTCGTCAAGCAAGGAGCCGCGTGCCGTGTATCAGCTACTCGTTGGTGAAGGTGCGGTACACGCGTCCCTGCACGCGTGGCGCCTGTCTAAGGCATGGCATTGATCTGCAGTCCGCCAGGTCGGGCTCCGCCGCTTTATGGGGTCACGACAGGCACCTTGAGGTAAGCTCCGCTGGCACATGCTGGCGCGTGGCGCCGCCGCGGCTGTAGCATGCCGTATGCCCGGCAGGGCGGCAGCCCAGGCCTCGTCACCGCCATGCCTGGTGGCGGCGTGGGTCCCACACTCTCAGTCTCCCACTCTTGCACTGGACCCCTCCGTAGCCGTTTGTGACCTCCCTGAATCCTCCACGGCCTCCTGGCGCAGCCGTAGATCTCCTGTCCCTACTTGGGATACCCGCCAGACACGGCCAGACCTTGTAGCGTATTTGAGTACGGGTAGCAGTGGCCTCCACTGCAGACTGCAGTAGGGGCTGTCGGGGGGAATCAATGACCCTGTCCTCCAGGGCGGGGCCGCCGACCAATGCACCCGGTGGACGCGAATGCGTGCTGGTAGTTCAAGAGGGTGATAACACAAAACTACAACGTCACGGACCGCGCCATCGCGAGCCTCCGGAGGGAGCTCAAAGCGGACATCGCCCAGACTGAGCGCTTCTCTGAGCTGATCGTGGAGACTGCCCCTAAGGAGGAGCGGGGCCGGCTGCTGCTGCGGGAGGTCTCAGATGAGATGGCGGACCGGCTGCGGTCGGGAGACCTGTCGAGGCTGGGCTTTTCGGGGCGCACTGAGCTCCAGGCTACCGTCCAGCGGAGCTGGAAGGGGGAGGGGGGGTGGAATGTGGTTGTCGGGGGTAACGGCAGCACAGCGGGCTGAGTTTCGGCGCAGGGCGAAGGAGGTGCGGGTGGTGAGCGGGGTGGTGGTGACGCCCTACCTCAACGCGCTCGGCAGGGCGCTGAGGAAGGAGCGGAAGCCTATCTTCGATGAGCTGCAAGCCAAGGGCCTGGCGCCTCGCTGGTTTAAAGGGGCGGATATCCTGTTTCGTGAGGGGGGGGGCTGGATGCGGCAGGGGTACCCTTAGGGGATGGGCGGTTCTATGGCCCAGTTACGGGCGGGGTCAAGCCCCAGGCGGTTGATGGTCGCGCTTTGCGCAGTTCTAGGTCTTGCAGGAGGCAAGGCCCGTGGAGTAGGCCGAACGGCCGCAGCGTCCAGCGCTGTGATTCTTTTGAGGATCCTTCATTGTAAACCCGAGGACTGGTAGTGCATGTCCACTTGCCAGGCTTAGTGCCTTCACCACCGTCCGGTGACACTAAGGCCTGCTGCCAAGGCAATGGGGATCGGGGCTGCCGCTTGAGAGGCCGAAGCGTGGCCTTGCGCGTGGCGTCCCTGGGCCACCCTGCGGAAAGATCCGGGGCTGAAGCTGACGTTTTGTCCTCCCTGGGCCTCATCCTAACCGATCTGGGCAAGGGCTCGTCTGCGGTGGACTTGCAGGCCCGCCAGTGCCTGCGCGCCCTGCGGTGCGGGCTGCTGAGTTGGGGAACCGGGTACGCATGAGGGCAGGGTGCGTGCCCAACCATAGTGTGCGGGCCGGCAGTGCCAAACCTTTACTTCTACGTCATTGGCATAGCGTGGAAAGCTCATCAGTCAATGCAGGCGTGATGGCTGCTGTAGTTAGCGCTTTGCCGAAGCGTCACAGTGCCGGGCAAGCAGCCGCTTAGACATCATCCCTCGAGTAGTTAGTAGCTTCACGCCGTAATGAGCAGGGAGCAGGGAGCAGGAATGAGCAGGGGGAGAGCGCACGACCTTGCAAGGCCTGCCACCGCAGCTCATGGCCAGTGCAAAGCGACTGATCTAAGTGCAGCTCCTCTGGCAACAAGGCGAGCCGGCCGGCCCCGGTCGCGGCTGTCGCAAGCTGCACGTCTCGGACCAGCAACGCGCAGCGCGGCCAGTCACCTATACAGAATGGCTTTGATAGCTTTTGTTCACACGAGCAGCATACGCCTGTCGCGACTGCCGAACGCGCTGATGCCACCGCAACATGGTGAGTCCTCTTTCGCTCGTATGCGCCCTGGGGGGGACCTGGCCAATACGCAAGGGTAAGGCACATGAACACCCGCTGGCGCGCTAGGGTCGGCAGGCCGACCGCATCCACCATGCCCAGGAATTCCGGCCTTGCGCCCCTCCGCCTTCCGGCCGCAACCTAACGCTCTTCGTCGTCTTCTCCCGCACTGCAGCCATGAGGAGTGTCAGCAGGCATGTCGGCCGCCGTCTGCATGTATGCTGGCGCCACGTGTCCGGCATGCGGCCGTGGACATGACGCGCCATGCCCGCTGCGGCTGGCTGCCGTCAGCGACCAGCATCGCAGCGGCTGAGCAAATGCTGTGCTATGGGTATTCGGCGCCCAGGCAGTGGTGGCCTGGCTCGCTGCAGTGGTCCCCACACAACCCTGCGCGCCGGGCCCGGCGATACGAGCGGCCGCCGAACGGCCCTGCAGCGCCTAGGAGGCCTCTGCGTGTCCTTGATGTATGACTCTCTGCAGTCCGGGGGCAGTCCGTTGCGCGGGTCATGTCCAATCGCGGGGCCGTCGACCGATCATAGCACTGTTCAGCTACCCAGGAGAGCCCATGCGCGCGGTCGCCAGCTACTTATTCTGCTGGAGTGAGCCTCCCAGGCTTTACAGACCTACACCTGCACAGTTGACCCATACGCCTGCGGCCCACCCGCTGTCGACCCCCGACTTCACGCCCCCGGGCGACGTCCCAACTCCCCCTGCAACCGCTGATGACGACTCGGCCCCATGGCACTCCAGCAGCTGAGGCCGAGGCCGACGGCGCTGCAGGTGAGCTCTTCGCAGTTCACCTGCGCAGAGAGACTCGTGCCTGCAGGGCGCGTGGGAGCTGTGAGGCTGACTTGGACCTGCCTGACACGACCTGTCTTTGATCCTCTTGACACGACCTGCCTTGCCCGGCACCCCTCCCGTTCAGGCCTCTGGACAACAGCAAGCGCGCCGCCAAGTGCCCTGCCTCGCCCCCATGCCCACCAGTCGCGCCTCCTCTCGCCGGACGGCCGTCCTGCGAGTCACCTGCTCCGCATCCGCCGCCCAAAGTGCCCCCTCCGCCTCTAGCGGCGCCTCCGGGCGGCTGTGGCAGGACATGGAACCGCACACCACCCACTCCGGCGACGTAGGTGCAGGCGGCGCTGACGGTTGGGGGTTTGGCTGCGCGAGCGGTGCAGCACGCCTTGCCGTCCGCCGCACCGCCGCTTCATGCCATGCAGTGCTCGCTGGTCTCTCACCGCTGCTGCTGCCCTTTCTTGCGCCGCTACCCGCTGTCGTGTCCTGCAGGCGCTATCGTCCGCTTCTATCACCTCGCTGTGCAGGCGAGGCGGCCCCTGCGCCGCTCCGTTGCCGGACGCCCCTGCACCGGTGAGCCCCGTCCGCGGAACGCACAGACCCAGAACGGGCCGCTTGCGGCTGCTGCGTCGCCGTCCCTGCCCCTGGCCCTCATCGTCAGCCGGGATGTCCTCCGCCGATGACCCCCACCGTAGGAACAGCTGCCCATCCCTGCATGCCATCCGCAACAGCCCCGCTCTGCCTGCCAACGCCCCATGCCGCTTCCTCTCAACCCCTTGCAGAGTCGGCTGAGTGCCACCAGATCGAGCTTCGGTGCAAGGGCCCCGGCACGGTCGTCCTCGGAAGGCACCGCCCTGGTGAGCGTTGCGCTTTCACCATGAACCCTCCAGCTAGATCGAATGCTCGTGACTCGCCTCTAGGCAAAACGCGTGTGCATCTTACGGGTTTTCCTGAGCCTACGACGGGGCCGGAAGCCAAAGTTCAAGGCAGCTGCCGTGAGCGCGTACAGGCTCCTATCGTGATTGCCCTCCGCGACTGGCTCAGCTCTGCGGACAGCGACGGCCTGTGACTAAGGAGGACCGTGGAGGGGACTTGCAACTCCATGCCATCTCTCCTGTCCGGTCTGACCACCCCTCCTGCTCCTGTCCCCGTTCCTCCTGCCCGGCAGCGGACCTCGGTACTCACACGCGCAAGGCGGGCAGCAGGTTCCGCCCCGTTGCGCCCCCCAGCGCCCACGAATGCGGAGGCGGAGGGGCGCCTGAGCGCTGCGCTGGGGGCGCTCTTCCCCAGCCAGCACTGCCAGCTGGCGGCCGTGCTGGCGCTGGGCTGCCGCGCGGTGCCCGGTTACGAGCGGGTCGAGGCGCTGCGGGTCGCGCACGGCGAGCTGATGTACATCGTGGAGCACAACCACCTGCAGTGGGGGGAGCCCCCACACGTGCGGCTGCAGCCCGAGAAGTACCGGGGGCAGCTCATCGACATCCTGCTGGAGCGCCCCGGCCGGCTGCCGGCCCTCGCCCGCTGGCAGGACCCGGCCGTAGACCGCGTGACCGTGCTGCAGGCAAGCGGGGAGGGGTCGGGCGGGCTGCGGGGCCGGGCGGGGTGCGCCGTGTCGGGTGTAGAGCCGACCGCTGACAGGGAGGTTGGGGAGCCCAGTTGGAACCTTGGGCCCTGGGCTCCGAAGCCCGCCCCCCGCTTCTGCTGTGCTCTGGGTTGCAGCGGCAGACCGGGCCCGCAACCCGCCCCGCCGCTGCCCGCCCCGCCCTGACCCCTTGCCCCTGCCCCCCCGCCGGGCCTCCCTCGACAGCACGTCCTCGACCGCATCGGCGGAGGCAAGCCCCTGCGGGACTGGGAGGCCCAGCACGGGCCCCCCACGACCCGGGCCCAGCAGGTGGACGCCCTCGCCTTCGCCCTGCGGCAGTGGGCGGACTTCAAGAAGATGGGCGCCTGGGTCACCGCGGACTGGGGGTCCTGGGCGGACGGCCCCCAGTACAGCAAGGACAGCGTGCTGTACCTCGACGCTAGCACGGACGACCACAACACCACGTCGCTCAAGCTCAAGGTCCCGGACGGCAAGGCCGAGAACGAGACGAAAGAGGTGTCCTCCTACAACCCCGGCGACGCAAAGTACCTGCTGGGACTGGGCTTCCAGCTGGGCGCCGGCACGTGCTGCGACGTGGAGCTGCCCAAGGCCGAGCCGGATGCCGCAGCGCCGCCCCGTGTGCCGCTGGTCCCCTTCCTGGACCAGCTGCGGCAGGCGGGCGTGGTGGTGGCGGCTCACAACGCCGCCAACGACCTGCCCTGCATCGCCCGGGAGCTGCTGGAGCAGGGCCGCGTGGAGGACGTGCTGGCCCTCGTGGCCAAGCCCGCGCGCTGCACCATGACCATGGCGCAGCACGTCTTCCCCCGCTGCAAGTTCCCATCACTAAAGGAGCTGTGCGACCTGCTCACAGCGGCGCGCATCCAGGAGCTGGAGGAGGCGCAGAAGCAGGGGCAGCGGCTAGGGGAAAGCCCGCTATCCGTCATGATCAAGCGGCCCTCCAAGGCCTCTGGCCTCGTCGCTTCGCGTGCTGAAGACGTAAAGGCGCTGCACCTGTGCCACGAGGCGCTGCTCTACATGGTGCTGGCGGGGAGCACGTACGACATCACTGAGCGCGAGGCGAGCCGGACGTACACTGGCATTCCGAAGCCCAGGCTCAAGCCCTCGGGCAAGTAGGGCCGTAGGACTGCCAAGCCCTAGTCAGGGATCGGCCTCCTCTGAGCAGGGTCACGAGCAAGGCAAGGCTGCCGGGGACGGGGCATATGTGCAGGGAGGGGGCCCTCGTACCCCGACCTTGGAGTAAGGAACCGCAGTGCATTGGTATGTCCCGTGCGCTGTATGTCCGTTCAAGAAGACTATGTTTGAAAATTATGTGAAGGTGTGGGAGATCAAACTGCTGGCCGGAAGGAGATGGTGAGCCATTTTTGCAAGGGAGGACAGACACACCTTGTTGCAAGGGGGCGAGACATCAGCATTTATGAGCTCCCAAGGGAATCCTATGTAAGCACATGGCATCAAGGCCATTAGGATGTGTGTCTAGCGGAGGCAGTCTGCGCCTCCCTCACCGTCTCACCGTCGTGGCTGCCTGCTTCCCTCTGCCTTCACATGCTTTGTGGCCCCGCCTTCATCGGGGGGGGCCTAATGAGCTCCGCAGCCCGCCCTTGCCAGTCGCCACACTTGCTCCACCGCTTCACGACCGTGTTCAATCCTGCCCTTTACAGCGAGTTTGCGCACTGGCGTACTTCTCCTTCTCCCATCGCACAACATCTTGACCACCCGCATGTTCGGCGGACGTGCGTGGGGTCGGAGGGCATAGCCTCCATGCAGTGCACTAGCAACAGGGCTATCTAGCACAACACGGAGCGGTGTGCGCAGCAGATGTATCTGGTGATGCGGTAGGGGCGTGGGGGCGTGGAAGCGCGTAGTAAACAGCGGGCGCGTTCGGGCAGTGGCACGCAGAGGCACGCTCTGGGGTAATTGCGCCCTGGCGACCTGGCGTGCGTTAAGGAGGGCGGGTTGGTTGATTGGACCCGCCAGCCTCCCCCATGCGGTCAGGGAATCCCGGGGGACGCGCTCCGCTAGGGCCAAGCGCCCAACCCCTCTGCGAAACCCACCTGAGTGGGGACAAACCCAGAATCAAGAACAGGGGTGCAGGGCAAGCGAGTGCGCAAGGTCACGGCCCGGGCAACCAGCCGCCTGCTGCCAGGATAAGGGGCTGATCACCCTCTGGTAAGCACGCTGGCACTGGCGTTGTGAGAGGGTGGGGCAAATGCATCAATGCGCTGCGGGGGGCGCGGGCGGGGCAGCAGCTGCGGGTGGAGGCGGAGGCGGAGGAGGCGGTGTTGCAGGATGAGGAGGGCGGAGGTTCCCGTAGCCGTAACTGCGGGTGGGTCCGGCCGGCTATGTCCAGGCCGAGGCGAGTAGACGCCTGACTAGCCTGACTAGCCTGACTAGCCTGACTAGCCTGACTAGCCTGACTAGCCTGACTAGCCTGACTAGCCTGACTAGCCTGACTAGCCTGACTAGCCTGACTAGCCTGACTAGCGCACCACCGGGGTTCCAACGGATATATGGCCGGGTGCGAGCCTGCTTGCGGGCTGGTGGTGGAGAGGGTTGAGGACTCGAACATTGGGCCCCCTGGGAGGGACCACGGGGCTCAGCCCTTTTCCTGCCTTCGGGCAGCCACCCTTGTCTTACACCACCGGCGCTGTGGGGCGTAGTGCTTGATTGCGCGGCCCCAGTGCTGCCCGCCCTCGCGGGGTTTGAGGCTCAGCCCTTGTCCCGGTCCTGAGGAGGACAGACACCCTTGTCTTACACCACCCCAGAACGTCCAGCCCCCCGATGCCCGATCCCCCTCACGCCCACCCCTGCTTTCCTCCGCTCTTGTGCCATTCGACTGCCGTTGACCAGCCGTTGACCAGCCCCGCGTCCATGGACTTCTCCCCGGTACCCGGCGCCCAGCCGCCCACGCTATCTAGCCATGACGACGGCCACGAACGGGAGTCACCCTTCGTACACACAGAAGGCCGTGGCAAGACCGCTATGTATGACTCTGCCTGTGCACCCCTGCCGCCCCGTGTTGCCCCTCGTCACCGGGTCAAACCACCACTGGAGCGCCCTAGCGTCACGCCCATCGCCCACTCGCTGGACTACGCCGACACCGCAGTCAAACCGCCGACACCGCAGTCAAACCGCAACGTTGATTTGCATGCGGTGCGTGCTCCCTGTACTCCCTGTTCAGCTGGTCCCCCGCAACGCAGCCCCGCTTGGGCCGTCACCGCGAGGCCGTCAGCAACTCCTCCCCGTCCAGGGGGGGGCGGGTCAAGGAAGCATGACGATATCCGGGTCCACGTTGCAGTCCCAGTCCCAGTCACGTTGAGGCAGGTCAGGTGGGCCTTGAGATAGACTTCGGGTGGTTCGGCTCGAGGGCCCGCACGCACACCTGCGGCATATGCGGCGTAGCGGGGCCGTAGGCAAGGCGTGTAAGTGAGAGCAAGAACGAGGCGAGCACGCCAGCTCAAGCAATCGGCCGTCCCCAACCAAGGGTGACAAACACGGGGAAACAGGCGAGATCGGGGGGAAGAAGCGAGGGCAACGCAATAGTAACCCACGCCTTGCACCCTACACGGAGTAACGCACCTCAGGCGCGCCCGCCGGTAGAGAGGCTTGGCCTCCCCAAACCGCTCCTGCTGGTACAGGACTGCGGCCAGGTTCTTGAGCGCTTCGGCCATGCCCGGGTGCTCCTCGCCCTGCAACCGCCGCCACAGCTCCAGCGCCCGCCGAAACAGGCTCTCGGCCTGTGAGGAGGGCGGCCGTGCCCATATTCTCTCCCGGCCTGCAAGCTGCAACCCTTGCAGCAGAAGCTGCTCCGCCACCTGATAGCGGCCGTGGGATTGCATGCAGATCCCCAGGTTGCTCAGGTAGTTGGCTGTGACCTGGAGCGCCTCACCGCACGAGCAGGCCGAGCGCTAGCCGTATGAGCGGCTCCGCCACCGATTACCGGTTCTCTCCCATGGCTTTGAAGCCCAGGCCATGCAGTGTGGCGGCTGCGTTCTCAAATCCGCCTCCCTGGCGGCGTGGGCAGCGGGCAGCCTGCGCAACCGCCCAAGCCCCATACAGGGCCAGGCACGCGACGACGGGCATCTGTCGGACAGCCGCCCAGGTTGACAATCCCCGTCCCAACACACAGCCCTGTCATGCTGCGGCTGGGCACTGAGGCCGCCTGGTTGCGTCGAGGCCGCCCGCCCGCCCGTCGATTGAGGCAGCTCGGCGATCGTGAGCTCCACTTCCGCGCTGTTCAGCAGTATACGCACTGCTTGTCCTGATGCGAAACGCGGCTATGGAGGCGCGTTGTATCGCATGCGGGCGGGAAGTCTTTCGTCGTCAGCTGGCAGCATGCGAAAGCGCTTCAGCAAATGTATTCTGTATAAGCTTCACGTTATGGCGTCAGGAGGTTAAGCTCTGAACTGACGTGGGGAAGCGCGAGCCGCGATCCAGAGCCGCTGCTGCTATAGCCAGCAGCGATAGCGTGTGCGAGACAAGCAAGTGGCCATAGGATGTATGGCCGCGCTGTGTGGCATGACGATCAGTGAGCCCGCGCGACCATGCCCATGCCACGTCCAGCCACGCCTGGCAAGAGCTGGCGACAGCTGGCGACCCCCAAGCGCATAAAGGTACAGACGGCCTTCTCCGCTGTGTTCCCATCCAGCCGACCCCGGAAACGCATTGCCCCGTAGAACGGTAGAAGACGCCACGGACCTGAAGGCCTGGCCAAGGACCTAAAGGCCGCCGCGTGCCGCAGACCCGGTCTGCTTCTCCCACTGGAGCGGGTTGAGGCGCTGCGGACTGTGGGAAGGGCAGGCTGCGGGAGGGTTGGGGCGAGCGGGGCCGGATGTAGGAGCTGGGACAAGGGACGAAGGGAGGTATGATCACCGTACCTCCCTGCTACGTGTGCTCTGGCTGTGCGTCAGTTGCCGCCGGACCGGACCGGCGCCCTATCACCAGAGCGGTCCCCGGGGCTTCACTTGCTGTCGTGAGTGAAGTCTACCACCTGGCATTATATGATGCAGACGCCTTCACAGTATGATATACAGCGGGAGGTAAATAACGCACTACCGCATCCATTGCGTTCACGCGTCAACTCCCACAGACTTGCTAGGCCACAAAATTGAGATGGCGCCCCTATCCCGTCCCCCTTCCCCAAAGCGCGCATTCGACCGCGTATACCCAACGCATACACCTCCCCAAATTGTCCGAAGCGGTGTCATCGCAGTTCTCGCAGGCCCGCCGCCGCCGGCGCCGCAGACAGAGGCTCCAGATGACACCCCCTCTCCCCTACCCCTTTCCCAATGCGCGCGTTCGAACGTGTGCGGTACCCTCCCGCCGTATCCCCCAACGCTCGGGGTGAACCCGACCCGATTGCCGTCGTGGTTGTAAAGCAAATGCCGCTTTGACCAGCGGGGCACCCCCACGGGGGCGGAAAACGAGGGCTCAGCCCCCCACCCGATCTGCTACGCGACCCATTGTCCCATTCCCCTTGGTAACCGTGGGCGCACTACCGTATAATGCAACCGAGCTTTAACGCTACGCGCCGGGGGCTCAGCCCCAAAGTCACTGGCCAGCGCATACCGACATACATGTACAAGCATAGTACCCTTTTTACCCCTATGTTCATGTGTCCGGAATGTTGATGATTATGGGGGCCCTCGCAGGCTTTATGCCCTCCTCCGCCTGCGCCGCAGACAGAGGCTACAGTCTGAGCCTCCGCCGGGGCTTCAGCTGCCGCAGCTCCTGTGCCCCCCTCAGCCCTCCTCCGCCATGCGCCGCTACGCCTGCGCAGCGCTCGCCTAGCGGCCCCACCTCCTTCGCGCACGCCTACCGCCGGCAGCCATTCCCGCGCTCGCTAGGCCGTGCAGCGCGCGCCTTTGGCCATGAGCACGTCCACACCCGCCCACTCGCCCCGGCTGGTCAGCCAGGCCAGCAGGTAGGCCAGGGCGTGGCCGGGCTCGCCTAGCTCCAGCACATCCGCCTCAGCCACGTCAGCCAGCAGCGCCGTCACGGCCGCCGCCAGGGAGTCCTCACCGCTGCCGCCGCCGGAGGAGAAGGCCGGCTCCACGCTGTCGCGGACGGCGCCGCCGTCCAGGCTCCAGGCCAGGCCCGTGAGGTGCTTGGTGTCCAGCAGCTCGTACTCCGTGCCCGTGCGCACGTCCTTGGCGTTCTGCTGCTTAAAGCGGTTGGTGCAGGAGATGAGGATGGACAGCGGCTTGCCGGAGGGGTCTCGGCCGCCTGCCGAGTGCCCCCAGTTCTCGGTGATCCAGGCGCGCGAGTTGCTGGGGCTTCCCAGGTCCCAGAGGGCTTTCGCCAGGACGTGCACCCACCCGTTGCGGGTCGCTGGCTCGCGCCCCAGCTCCTGC
The DNA here is from genome assembly GCA_016858145.1 of Edaphochlamys debaryana. Classification (NCBI taxonomy): domain Eukaryota; kingdom Viridiplantae; phylum Chlorophyta; class Chlorophyceae; order Chlamydomonadales; genus Edaphochlamys; species Edaphochlamys debaryana. Next base: position 543,733 of record JAEHOE010000043.1, read on the forward strand.
ACCCAGGCCGCCAGGTACACGCCCCCGCCGATGAGCTTCGCCGCGCGCTGTGGAGAAGGCGGCGCAGGGCGGGGGGCGGGTTAAGGACTTGCTCAGACAGGGCAGGTTTCATGTTAACGCTTGAGAGTCCCAGCACAAGCCCCACCTAGTTCTCGGCACCCGCAGCACCCAGCACGTGGTCCCGTGTGTCAGCGGCGCCAACAGCGCCGGCCCCCGGTCAGCCGCCGGCTTGCCTGCAGCACTCTGTCGATGGCGGGGTCCTGGCCCTCGAGAGCCGCTGACAGCATGCGGTTGACCTCCACCGGGTAGCCCGTCAGCATTGCGGGCTGCTCCTGCTTGCCCCAGCTGGAGCCGTGCAGCCGCAGGAAGTGCTGCAGCTTCTCTCGCAGGCGCAGCACCTGCTGCGACGGGCCGGCCTGCTTCAGCTCCGGGGCGCAGCCCGTGTGCAGCAGGGCGGCCAGCTGCTGGTTATGGCACGGGGACAGCCGCTTGACGGCTTCGTTCACTACGCTGCGCGCGCCGGCGGTGATCTTGGCCTCCTTGGCTGCCGCCTGCGCATCCAGCTCCCCGGCTGCGCCGCCGGCCGCGCTGGCGACCTGCTCCGCATGGGCGGCCGTGGCCCGCCTCAGCATGGCCACAAACTCGGTGAGCAGGCGCAGGCGCGTGGGGCGGGCCCCGAGGTGCGGCGCGTCCAGGCCCAGGTCGGGGGCCAGCTCCTCCAGCAGAGTCTGCGTGGATGGTGAGAGCAAGGCCCAGCGTCAAGCGAGCCGAGTGTTGTGCGACGCCCAGGGGATGAGCATCCGGCAACCTGGCCCGGAGCTATCCTCTTGTCGCTGCGCTATCCCGCACTACACCGAGCTGAGCAGTCCAAGGAGCGCCCTGCGGGTCCTCACGCCAGCCACGCGTATCCGGCCGCAGCGCCACCCTGGGCTCCGCACCTTGAGGAGCTCGCGCGTGTAGGGCAGCGAGGAGCCGCCCCCCCGCCGCTTGCCGTTGCTGAACACGAGCCCCACCACCTCCGCCACCAGGTGGGTGGGGGGCGCGCCCAGCCAGTGCTTGCGTCGCAGCAGGGCGGCCAATGCGGGGGCCTCCCGCGCAACCCAGTCAGGCAGCTCCGCCACGGCCCTGCGGGGCGCGCAACGCAAGGGGTGTTGGCGGGTGTGGGGCAGACCTGATGGGAAGGTGTAGCGGGAGAGAGGGCGGGGGCCGGGCGGCGGTGGAGCTGCTCGCCAAACAGCCTGCGTGCCCCTTTCCCACCTGCTTCCCAGCTCCACCATGCGTGCCTCCGTGCACAGCGCCTCCCACTGCTGCTTTGACACTGAGGTGGCCGGGGAGGCGTTCTCGATGCACTCGAGCCCAGCCTCGTAGAAGGGCTTGGAGCGGACTTCGCCCCCGGCCAGCTTGCGCACCCGCACCAGGAGCTTGGACCGGCGCTGCGCTTCCAGCACCCCGATCAGGGCCTCGGCTTCAACCGCGAGGGCAGGCAGGGGGCCCTGCGGTGGGAAGATTGAGAGGGAAGCTTGCTTATGTCAGGAAGCGGAGCGCGGCTAAGCGTGGCTGCTCCGGATGGGAGGGGCAGGAGCGGCAGATTGGTGAAGCTTTATACGATAAAGCGGAAGGTCTTGTCAGCATTCCAGACCTTCGCAGACGGGGCTCACCGGTGCAGGAGCGCCCGGCGATGGAGCAGTGCAGGGGCCGCCGGGCCCGCAGAGCAGCCCGGGGCTAGAGGCGTTCAACAGCGCCTACAGCACAAGACAGCGACTTAAGGGAGGGCAGCGGTAGTGAGAGACCAGCACTGCATGGCGGGAAGCGGCGGTGCGGCGGACGGCAAGGCGTGCTGCACCGCTCGCGCAGCTGAACCCCCAACCGTCAGCGGCGCCTGCACCTACGTTGCCGGAGTGGGTGGTGTGCGGCTCCATGCCCTGCCACAGCCGCCCGGAGGCGCCGCTAGTGGCGGGGGAAGCATATGGGGCGGCGGTTGCGGAGCAGGTGACTCGCAGGTAGGCCCTCCGGCGAGAGGAGGCGCGACTGGTGGGCATGGGGGCGAGGCAGGGCACTTGGCGGCGCGCTTGCTGTTGTCCAGAGGCCTGAACGGAAGGGGTGCCGGGCAAGGCAGGTCGTGTCAAGAGGATCCAAGTCAGGTCGTGTCAGGCAGGTCCAAGTCAGCCTCACAGCTCCCACGCGCCCCGCAGGCACGAGTCTCTCTGCGCAGGTGAAGGGAACTGCGAAGAGCTCACCTGCAGCGCCGTCGGCCTCGGCCTCAGCAGGAGTGCCATGGGGCCGAGTCGTCGTCAGCAGTTGCAGGGGGAGTTTGGACGTCGCCCGGGGGCGTGAAGTCGGGGGTCGACAGCGTGTGGGCCGCAGGCGTATGGGTCAACTACGCAGGTGTAGGTGTGTACTGCCTGGGAGGCTCACTCCAGCAGATTAAGTAGCCGCGACCGCGCGCATGGGCTCTCCTGGGGCAGCTGAACAGTGCTATGATCGGTCGACGGCCCCGCGATTGGACATGACCCGCGCAACGGGCTGCCCCCGGACTGCAGAGAGTCATACATCAAGGACACGCACAGGCCTCATAGGCGCTGCAGGGCCATTGGGCGGCCGCTCGTATCGCCTGGCCCAGCTGGCAGGGCTGCGTGGGGACCACTGCAGCGAGCCAGGCCACCACTGCCTGGGCGCCGAATACCCATAGCACAGCAGTTGCTCAGCCGCTGCAACGCTGGTCGCTGACGGCAGCCAGCCGCAGCGGGCATGGCGCGGGTCATGTCCACGGCCGCATGCCGGACATGTGGCACCAGCACACACGTTGACTGCCGCAGACATGCCTGCTGACACTCGTCATGGCTGCAGTGCGGGAGAAGACGACGAAGAGCGTTAGGTTGCGGCCGGAAGGCGGAGGGGCGCAAGGCCGGAATTGCTGGGCATGGTGGATGCGGTCGGCCTGCCGACCCTAGCGTGCTAGCGGATGTTCTAGTGCTTCAACCTTGCGTATAGGCCAGGTCCCCCCCAGGGCGCATACGAGCGAAAGGAGACTCACCAAGTTGCGGTGGCATCAGCGCGTTCGGCAGTCGCGACAGGCATGAGCTGCACGTGAAGATGAAAGCTAGGTTAGCTATCCTGCATAGGTTACAGGCCGCGCTGCGCGTTCCTGGTCTCGGCGTGCAGCTTGCGACAGCCGCGTCTCCCCTGGCCGCGTCCCCCGGCCGGCTCGCTCGCCTTGTTGCCAGCGGAGCAGCAGTGAGTTGAAGGTTGATTATGCAATCACCTTGCGCTGGCCATGAGCTGGGCCGGCAGGGGCCAACAGCCTTGCGCTCTCCGTGCAGGTCACAGTTCCGGTTCAGAGGAGCCGCTGCCTGGTCACAGCAGATACAACGGAGTCTAACTTGAAAGGTGTTTGCCTGGCCCGGCACTAATTGATTCTCTGCTACACAGCCATCACGCGCAGGTCGCTGGGCTTCGCACGTTATGCGACCGATGTCAGTAGGGTGCTGCTGCTGCTGACCGGCACGCACGACCGGCACGCGATGCTGCACCCGCATGTAACCTACGTAACCCCTGCACGCTGCGCGTTCCGCAGCCGGTTCCCCGCGCTGTCCGCACCTCACGCTACAGCAGGCATTGGCTTGGGGGGCCCCTAAAATCACCATGGGCGACGCCTTGTGCCGTACAGTCTTAAGCCCCGGACCTCGCCGCAGGGTGGCCCAGGGATGCCAGCGCACCACACCTCAGCGTCTCAAGCGGCAGCCCCCATTCCCATCGCCTTGGCAACCTGTGTCAGTAAGTGTCAGTCAGTGTCACCCATGCATCCCGGCCATGCATGCAAGAGCCTGGCTCCCTTGAAACCTATGCTGTGTCCCGGCCATGGATGCAAGAAGGGCCCCCTCAGGACCTCTGCTGCATTGCCAGGGGCTCGGCCCGGAAGCAACTGCCGTTCTGGCCAGCCTTTGATCGGTAGATGTCAACACGCCACGCCCCTTACCCCTTGGCGTGCTGCATCCTGTGCAGCGGAACGGGGATCGAGTGATTCCAACCTCGGTATCACGGCTGATGACCTTGTCCGTGTCACAACAACAATGTGCCGCAGCCGCGCGTGCCCGCGTCACTTGCATTGCGTCTTCATAACCCAGGCACGTGTCCGAAGGGGAGCTCATGGCTTAAAACACATGGGCGGCGGCGGCAGGGGCGTACCCCAAAGTGCCGGTGGGAGTGTACCCCAAAGTGCCTGCGGCGACCCCGCAGAGCTGCCGGCGCCCACCCATGCATGGCGGCCCAACGACTACTCTCTACTACGCTCTAGATAAGCGCCAAGGCGCCGCGCTAGCCATACCTAGCCGGCGCTGGTGCCGGTATGCCGTCACGGGGTTTAAAGCAAAGCGCTATGCAGCGCAGAGCACGATGGCACGCTGGCCGTCACGGGGTATCCCACAACCTCACTGCGTTCCACCCATCCTCCGAGGCCCGAGGCGGGCCGCTGCACATGCCCTCTCCAGACCGACCTGCAACCAGCTGAAGGGACGACTTAATGCCGTCCGCTTGACCCGGAACCTCGCAGACCCCATACCTCCGGCCCACAGAAGTTGTGTAGACAACTACAAATCATGCCAATACTCCTTCATTGTAAGCCACGTACTGATGCCTCCTTAACACTTCTCCACCACCAACGCGCCCCATCACTGCCACGTTATCAATGACTGGTCTCGGCCCGCTTGGACAAAGCGCACCTCGTTCCGCCCAACCACAGGACTACCTGGCTGACGGCTGAACATCCGAGCGGCGCATTAGGCACGCCCCGGCCGGCACGCCTTGCCAATAATATGCTCCCCCCGGTCTATGCCTCACCCTTCTGCGTGCGTTTGCGGCTGGCCGCGGGCCTGCGCTTGGGCTGAGCTCCTTTGGCCTCTGCGGCTACGGCCTTGGCGGCTGCCATGGCCTCCTTGTAAGCCTCCCTCGCCTCGCGCTTGGTGACCTCGGACGTACGCCCCGCCAGCGCTGTTGCGAGCAGCTCGTCGTGGCCCTGCCGCAGCGCCCGTACGGCCTCCGCACGCTCCTTGACCTTATCCTTAGCGGACTTGCTGGGCCGCTTGAACAGGCTGCCCTGCTGCCCCTGCGTCTGCCCCTGCGCCTGTGCAGGCGCCTGATCCTCCTCCTCCTCAGGCTGGCCCTGCCCCAATGCCTGCTGAGCTCGCGCCGCTGTGAGCAGGTCGCACAGCTCCAGCGGCGATGCGGACTTGCAGCGGGGGAAGACGTGCCGCACCACCAGCCTAGAACAGCGCGCGGGCTTGGCCACGAGAGCCAGCACGTCCTCCACGCGGCCCTGCTCCAGCAGCTCCCGGGCGATGCAGGGCAGGTCGTTGGCGGCGTTGTGAGCCGCCACCACGCCCGCCAGCCGCAGCTGCTCCAGGAAGGGTACCAGCGGCACGCGGGGCGGCGCTGCGGCGTCCGGCCCGGCCTTGGGCAGCTCCACGTCGCAGCACGTGCCGGCGCCCAGCTGGAAGCCCAGCCCCAGCAGGGACTTGGCGTCGCCGGGGTAGCGGTGCCCGACTTGCTTGCCGTCCGTAGTCCTGAACTTTAGTGGGTAGAACTGCGGATACGAGTCCGTGGTGATGCCGAGGTACAGCACGCTGTCGTTGCTGTACTGGGGGCCGTCCGCCCAGGATCCCCAGTCCGCGGTGACCCAGGCGCCCATCTTCTTGAAGTCCGCCCACTGCCGCAGGGCGAAGGCGAGGGCGTCCACCTGCTGGGCCCGGGTCGTGGGGGGCCCGTGCTGGGCCTCCCAGTCCCGCAGGGGCTTGCCTCCGCCGATGCGGTCGAGGACGTGCTGTCGAGGGAGGCCGGGCGGGGGTTGAGGGACAAGGGGTCAGGGCGGGGCGGGCAGCGGCGGGGCGGGTTGCGGGGCCCGGTCTGCCGCTGCAACCCAGAGCACAGCAGAAGCGGGGGGCGGGCTTCGGAGCCCAGGGCCCAAGGTCCCAACTGGGCTCCCCAACCTCCCTGTCAGCGGTCGGCTCTACACCCGACACGGCATACCCCGCCCGGCCCCGCAGCCCGCCCGACCCCTCCCCGCTTGCCTGCAGCACGGTCACGCGGTCTACGGCCGGGTCCTGGCAGCGGGCGAGGGCCGGCAGCCGGCCGGGGCGCTCCAGCAGGATGTCGATGAGCTGCCCCCGGTACTTCTCGGGCTGCAGCCGCACGTGTGGGGGCTCCCCCCACTGCAGGTGGTTGTGCTCCACGATGTACATCAGCTCGCCGTGCGCGACCCGCAGCGCCTCGACCCGCTCGTAACTGGGTACCGCGCGGCAGCCCAGCGCCAGCACGGCCGCCAGCTGGCAGTGCTGGCTGGGGAAGAGCGCCCCCAGCGCAGCGCTCAGGCGCCCCTCCGCCTCCGCATCCGTGGGCGCTGGGGGGCGCAGCGGGGCGGCACCTGCTGCGCGCTTTGCACATGTGAGTACTGACGTCCGCTGTCAGACAGGAGGGGTGGGGACAGGAGGAGAGGGGTGGTCAGAGCGGACAGGAGAGATGGCATGGAATTGCAAGTCCCCTCCACGGTCCTCCTTAGTCACAGGCCGTCGCTGTCCGCAGTGCTGAGCCAGTCCTCGGGTTTACAATGAAGGATCCTCAAAAGAATCACAGCGCTGGACGCTGCGGCCGTTCGGCCTACTCCACGGGCCTTGCCTCCTGCAAGACCTAGAACTGCGCAAAGCGCGACCATCAACCGCCTGGGGCTTGACCCCGCCCGTAACTGGGCCATAGAACCGCCCATCCCCTAAGGGTACCCCTGCCGCATCCAGCCCCCCCCCTCACGAAACAGGATATCCGCCCCTTTAAACCAGCGAGGCGCCAGGCCCTTGGCTTGCAGCTCATCGAAGATAGGCGTCCGCTCCTTCCTCAGCGCCCTGCCGAGCGCGTTGAGGTAGGGCGTCACCACCACCCCGCTCACCACCCGCACCTCCTTCGCCCTGCGCCGAAACTCAGCCCGCTGTGCTGCCGTTACCCCGACAACCACATTCCACCCCCCCTCCCCCTTCCAGCTCCGCTGGACGGTAGCCTGGAGCTCAGTGCGCCCCGAAAAGCCCAGCCTCGACAGGTCTCCCGACCGCAGCCGGTCCGCCATCTCATCTGAGACCTCCCGCAGCAGCAGCCGGCCCCGCTCCTCCTTAGGGGCAGTCTCCACGAGCCAGTCGCGGAGGGCAATCACGATAGGAGCCCGTACGCGCTCACGACAAGCGCCTTGAACTATGGCTTCTGGCCCCGTCGCAGGCTCAGGAATACCTGTGAGGTGCATACGCGTTTTGCCTAGAGGCTAGTCACGGGGATTCGATCTAGTTAGAGGGCTCATACTGAAAGCGCACCACTCACCAGGGCTGTGCCTTGCAAGTGCAGTCGTGCCGGGGCCCTTGCACCGAGTCTTGGTCTGGTGGCGCTCAGCACAGTCTGCAAGGGGGTGAGGGCAAGCGGCATGGGGCGTTGGCAGGCAGAGCGGGGCTGTTGCGGATGGCATGCAGGGATGGGCAGCTGTTTCTACGGTGGGGGTCATAGGCGGAGGACATCCCGGCGGACGGTGAGGGCCAGGGGAAGGGGCAGGGACGGCGACTCAGGAGCCGCAAGCGCCCCGCTCGGGGTCGGTGCATCCCGCGGACAGGGCTCACCGGTGCAGGGGCGTCCGGCAACGGAGCAGCGCAGGGGCCGCCTCGCCTACACAGCGAGGTGCCAGAAGCGGACGACAACGCCTGCAGGACACGACAGCGGGCAGCGGCGCAAGAAAGGGCAGCAGCAGCAGTGAGAGACCAGCGAGCACTGCATGGCAGCGGCGGCGGTGGTGCGGCGGACGGCAAGGCGTGCTGCACCGCTCGCGTTTCCAAACCCCCAACGGTCAGCGGCGCCTGCACCTACGTCGCCGGAGTGGGTGGTGTGCGGCTCCATGCCCTGCCACAGCCGCCCGGAGGCGCCGCTAGAGGCGGAGCGGGCACTTGGGGCGGCGGATGCGGAGCAGGTGACTCGCAGGCAGGCCCTCCGTCCAACGGGGACGGATGTTGGCACCGAGGTGGCCAGGCTAATGTCCCGGCGGTTCATGTCCCGCCGGGCCTGGGGGAGGGGCCGGCATCAAGGAAAGGAGGGGGGTCAGGATGTCACGGGGGCAGTGCCCCTGTTGCATCCGCACGGGGCCCCTGTTGCTTAGCGGAGGCGCCGACACTAGCTGATCGTCTTCACACATGTGTGCAGCTAGGTGCCGCTCACCTGTAAATTCATCATGCCTGCGGGGGGGCTCCGAGCTGCCCCCCGGTCGACAGGCGTCGCGTTAACGCCGAGCTTGCCTCTAGCCTGGTCAAACTTAGCCAAGTTGCCATGCGGGCTTGAGAACGCCCTCGGGCCTAGAAGAAATGAACCGTCACATGCCGACCTGTCGACGCGATAGCAAGAAGCCCGCGCGCTGCCATGTGTCACACGACTGTACATTGGTGCTTAGTGTATAACAGCGGCACGTCGCACAGGCGAAAAGCTCGCGAAGCTCGTCTCGAATCGTAGAGCGGATCACAACAAAAAGGCAGCCAGCAGCATTGACGTAACTCGCAACATAGGAATGCAGGTAAACTTCAGTCGCGGATCAAGTTTTAGTCCCCGCCCCCTCGCCTCCCCGTACCCAGATGAGTTCCCATCTCGCCGTCTCCCGACCTTTCGCCCTCTCGCCGCGGCTCCCCCCGTGTCCCGCCGCCAAGCTGCCCTTGCCTTGCCTTGCCTTGCCTTGCCTTGCCTTGCCTTGCCTTGCCTTGCCTTGCCTTGCCTTGCCTTGCCTTGCCTTGCCTTGCCTTGCCTTGCCTTGCCTTGCCTTGCCTTGCCTTGCCTTGCCTTGCCTTGCCTTGCCTTGCCTTGCCTTGCCTTAAATAGTGCCCGCCCCTTCATAGAAGGGTGCCGCCTTCGACACCCTCCGCCCGCTGCAACGCCGGATACCTCCGCGCCTACATTCTTCCGCCCCCTCACACGTCAGCCCCCTCCCACCCACAGCTTTCCCCAAGCTAGGCGCTCACGTGGCCATTGTACTTGTGGTAGAAGGCGCGCCACTACGAGAGGCCACGCACAGCTTGGGGCCTGAGGCAGGCGGCAGGGGCGGTCGGGGACGCAGCAGGGCTGGGGAGCGGAAGGGCTGGGGATCAGGAGGGCAAGAAAGCGGGAGGGCGGGAGCGGGCAAGGGGACCCCCCAGAGATCCCCGTGTCCAGCTGCAGCACCGCCCGGAGTTCAGACCAACTAAGCGGTAGCCCAGCCGCAACCCGTGCACTGGCCTGCATGGTTCCTCAGTCGAGACCGCTGGCCTTGCCCTCCCCGGTTGGACAGTGAGCAAGGTCACAGCCCAACGCGACCGTGCGCAGGAGCTCTCTCCAGGTGGCCAGGCCATCCAGCCCTCGCGGTCCCAGTGGAGCCCAGATCAGGATCTATCCACAGCACCAGCCTTGTCAGCAGGCAGGGCACCGGCCCGGACAGGGACTCCCGCGGCCCCACGACCTCGCTCATCATCCCCCTCCCCGAGCCATCCGCACCCAGTCCACCCGCCGTCAGCGCCCGGGGCCCGGGGCCACGGGCGCGTGTTGGCGGGAGGTGCCACAGCCCACGCTCGGGCCCCTTCATGATGATCAGCCCCCACAGCACCATCACGCTGCGCCGGGGATGTCACGCCAGCTAGCAGGATCCGCGCTACTCCGCGACACCCAGCCACACCCAGCCCTGCCCTGCTCTAGCGCGGCGCGCATGCTGAGCCACCGGCTTGGAGCTGTGGCTGCTGGCTGCTGGATAGGCTCTCACCGCCGCCGGCCGCGAGGGCGTGATCGAGGCTCAGAGGCAGCAATAGGTGGTAAGCTCTATGTTACAGGGGCCCGAACAGACGTGACCCATACTCATTCACATGCGCGCTAGCACTAGAGGACAGAGGTCCCGGGCTCGCCGCTGACGGCCCAGCAACTAGGACTAAAGCGACATGCTTAAGTGGAGCATTCTGGAAGAAGGGCGCCGGGCTCGACCCGGCGCCCGCGGATAAGCACCCTGCGCCCATCCGCAGACACTGCCCATGCCGATCGCACCGGCACGAACCCTGCCAGCCGTGCGGCTCTCCCCCCCCCCCGGCCACCACCCCGGGGAAAAGCTCCGCCCTGTCCTCAAACCGGACGGGCCAGCTATCCTGCGTGACAGGGACTCGTGCGGGCGAGGCGGCCGCGGGGTGGACTTCTGTCGCCACGGCCCCTGCCCCAGCCATGGGCGTTCTGGGTGAGGTCCACCAGCCCGCCTGCGCCCAGCCTGTCGCCACGCCTGCGCCCTCAGCTGCGCCCCGGCCTACCTCGGTGCACCCAGGGCCGGTGCACTGCTCAGCAGCAGCCCCTCAGGAGTCTGGCAGCAGCCGGGACAGTCGTGTGAACTTGGGCGCCCAGCCGCCGGGCGGTGGGGTGGCGCCAGTGCACGCGAAAGGCACCTCAGGCCCAGGATCCCCCAGCGCCCTGGTCTCTCCACCCCACTGCCGGATATGCCCCCTGCACCTACCCCGGGCCCCCTTGGTGGTGGCCATTCAGTTCGGTGTGCGTGCCTGCGCACCCCGGTTGAGCAATGCGCTCATGGCTGCGCGCCGCTTATTCTGCTCCTGCCTAGGGGTGCCCCTGGCCTTGCGCTGGACTGTACCTCTGCCGGGGCAGTCATTGCGCAATTGCACGCGTGCACCTCTAGACGAAGAAAGCCAGGATGCCGTAACCTTTCAAGAGCAGAATTACACACCGCCGCACTGCGGTAGGCGACATCCAACGCAGCTGCCTTACGGACAAGCCAGCGGCCTTCTCCCTCCGGCACCAGGCCATACTCCTCACCCCAAGGGCTTTCCCAGCTCCTCCAAAGTCCGTCTCGCAGTTCAGGGAACACATGCCTAGGAGGCATCTCTACCGCCCCTGCCTCCATCTCTACCGCCCCTGCCTCCGTCTGCTCTCCTTCACATCAGCGAATGCGCTTGCCTCTCAGTCGCCAGGGCGAAAGGTCCCACCAGAGGGTCCGCACCCCACAAGAGCGCAACCGGGCCCCCCATTGGCCATTGCGCCCGCCATAGCGAGCCCCATTACCACCAGCGGGCCATGGCGGCCACCAGGAGGGCGGCCACGGCAGCGCGGTCAGCTGCGCCGCCACTCAGCGGTAGCGGCGCAGCCTCTCAGCGCCCAGCTGCGCGCAAGAGTAAGAAATGAAGGGAGAAGGGTCAAGCAGGTAGCTCGCGGGCACCGGCGGGCAGGCAGCCAGTGAGCAGCAGCGCGTCACGAGGGTCGTTCACCCCGATTAGACTGCCGCACCTGGTGCACGTTGCAGACCAGGGGCTTTCCTCCCAGCCCCCAAAAACCCATACTTCGTGCTGGTCTGCAAGGCAGTTCCGCGAAGTGTTTGTGTCTGCGTGCTCCTCGCCCAGCAAGCGCCAGCGCAGCTCCAGCGCCTTTCTGTGCAGAGCCGCAGCCTCCGAGTAGCGGCCCTGGTGCTCGGTGCAGACCGCCAGGTCGAACAGCGACTGTGCGGTGTCCGGGTGCTCCTCGCCCAACTCGCTCCGGTTGAGGTCCAGCGCCTGCCGGTACAGCGGCTCCGCCTCGCAGTAACGACCCTGGGCCTGAACACAGGCGGCCAGGGCGGCCCGCGCGTCAGCGGTGTCCGGGTGCCCCTCCCCCAGCTCGCTCCGTTGCAGCTCCAGCGCCTGCCGGAGAGGCGTCTCGTTGTCAATGCCAGCCTGGCTCTCCTGGCACGCAGCCAGGCTGGTCTGTGTCATGGCGATGTCCCGGTGCGGCTTGCAACCCAGCCCCAGCTGCAGCCACGGCAGGGCCAGCGCCTCCTCATACAGCGGCTCCGCCTCCGCGAACCGGCCCTGGGCGTGAAGGCAGGCCGCCAAGCCAAGCAAGCCGGGCTGCGACCTTGTCCAGCTCATGAAACTTCTCCTCCTTAACCTCATCGTCGTCCAGGCCTTGCTCCTGCTCCAGCTGAAGTACTAGCTCCAGCGCCTGCCTGTACACCGGCTCGGCCTCCGCGTAGCGCCCCTGGGCGTGGGCGCAGGCGGCGAGAGAGCGCAGCACGGTGCCCCTGTCCGGACGGTCCACGAACCATTTGAGGTCGACCCAGTCTTGCATGTACCGCTTCGCAGGAATTCTTTCAAACAGCTCCAGCGCCTCCTGGTACAGCGGCTCTGCTTCCGCACACCGGCCCTGCGCCTGGAGGCAGGCGGCCAAGCCGCTCAGCACGACAGCGTTGTCCAGAGCTTCTCCATATCGCCCGAGCATCTCCAGCGCCTGGCGGTACACTGGCTCGGCCTCGGAATAGCGGCCCTGTGCGTGGAGGGAGGCGGCCAGGCTGACGGACAAGGGCACAGCTATGCCCCAGTCCTCCTCCTCCTCCGCCTGCTCCGCCAGGTCCAGAGTCGGCCGCCGCAGCTCCAGCGCCTGCCGGTACAGCGGCGCTGCCTCCGCGCACCGGCCCTCAGCGTGAAGGCAGGCGGCCAGGGCGATGAGGGGAATGGCCGTGTCCGGGTGCTCCGCGCCCAGCGTCGTACCGGGCTAGGGCTCAGCGGGGTTATCGCCAGCCGCTACCCTCCGCCTCCCCACGCAGCTGCGCGGCCATTCCTCGCAACTCAGCGCCGCCGGGCCCAGCTCCTCCACGACCTGGCCTGTCGCGCACCGCGCACCGCGGCGGAGGGGCATGGTGCCATCAGCAGCGTGCGGGACCTCGCCCAACCCTGGCAGCTGGACGACCCCCCAAGGACTACAGCCATATGATGCCGAAGCCAGCTCCAGCGGCGCAAACCTCCGTCGACGCCACGAGCTTTGCCGATCAACGCAGCTCGGCGGCAAGCTCCATCTTCAAGCCGCCAGCTCAGTAGCAGGATGGTATGCGTATTGAAAGAAGCAGCTAATAAGGGATCTCGTGAGTTCTTGGTTGAGTGCGCGGGAAGTCCTCCTGCTTCGCCTCGCGCTCGACAAATACGCTGAAGCTTAAGCCAATCGAGTACGCTTATGTCATGTCGCAAAAAGGCACAGACTATGGGCTGAGACGCGAGGTCGCGCTTGCCCGAGGTCGCGCTTGGACCTTTCATGGTTGCAAGCATATGCAAGAAGTGAGTGGGCAAGCGCCCAAGGCGCCGTGTCGTGCATGGCCGGGGCCTGGTCGGGGTTATTATAGACAACGGGGCGTAGGGCTGGTCGGGGCCGCTGGGGCTCGCCGGGGCTCCCAGTTCCCCGCACGCAGCCCAGGAGGGCAACTACCGCACACTCTTTCAGGCGCCCAACTCCGTGGCACGCCGTCCAGAAGAAGCAAGCGTGCGAGGTTGGCTACAGCCCCAAGCCCCCAAAGAGGCATCGGTGTGTGGCCATGCTCAGTTGCGTTCTTGACCCGACTACGCATCCTCAGGTGCTTGGTCAGCTCACTTCTCTCCTCCCAAAGACTTACCGGCAGAGCTGATGCCACCAATCCCTGACCCGGCTTGCCCACGCAACCCGCTCTTTTCCTGTCCCCAAATGCCCTCGCCCCTGCATCCCTCACCCTGCTCATCACCACTCGCCTCCCCTCCCCCCTTTGTCCATCGCGTGTACTGTGCATGGCTTACCACTACCACTCACGGCCCACCCCAGGCCCACGGGACCACTGTGTCCGCCCAAGCTCCTCGCCTACCCAGGCCCAGCCCGGGCCCATTTCCGCCAGGCCCAGCTCATTCCATGCTGGCCAGCACCAGCTTGAGCAGGCCCTCGGGGTTGTCCACGTGCAGCCAGTGCCCCGCCCGCTCCAGCACGTGGTGGTCGAACGTGCCGAAACCCTGGCCGTGCCCCGCAGCCCCCTCCGCCCCCGCCGTGCTCCGTGCGGCCGCCGCCAGCAGGCGCTGCTGCAGGGAGTCGGGCCAGCGGTCGGAGCGGGCGCCCTGACAAGGGGGGGGGCAAAGGGGGTGGGATAGGATGGGCTTGGAGGCGTGGAAGGGCAGGGGAAGGAAAGAGAGGAGGAGTTCAAGCGCGTCCCTTTTGGGTTGCGTTGTCAGCGCAGCGCCATGACGTCGGGTCTCAGCACCTCCCCGACACGGCACATATCCAGACATGAATCCCCTCTACCCCGAGCCCGCGGCCTGCCCCCGTCCCACGTCCGGAGTTCCAGTGCCCCCCCCCCACCTGCACCAGGTGCACCGCCACGCCGTGGGGCGGGCGCTCCAGCAGGGCCCAGAACTCGGTGGTTCTGAATAGGGGGGGAAGAGGGGAGGAGGGGGTAGGGAGAGGAGCAGGGGCGGCAGTGCAGCTCCCGCCTGACGCGGGGCTCATGCCCACGCCCATTGTAAGTCAGGGGAACCGACTGCAGCAGCAGCAGCGGCTCCAGATTGGTGACCGGGGCTGTACACCTGCAATAAAAGGACCACCTCGAGGGCACGCACCTGTACGACATGTACATGGCGCTCGCGCCCTGGATGTCGAACGACCACGTGAGCGGGCCGTGCAGTGAGTGCGTGGATCCAGACCCGGACTTGTGGGAGGACTCATGGGAACCGGCGTGCTTGGATCCCGAAGAGCCGTGCTTCGCGTGCTGTGACCCGTGCTGCGCCTCGGCCTGCGGCGCCGTGCTGTCCTGCTGCACCTTGGCACCGCCGGCCGCGGCACCCTTGCTGAGAAGGCCCGAGAGCGAGGCTTCCGTCAGGGAGGTCGCGAATCCAGAATCCGGATCCTGCTCCGGGGCGCTGGGCTGCTCGTGCAACGAGATCTTGTGTTGGGGGGGCCGCGGGGGCCAGGTCTGGCCGCCGCGCGCCGCAGGCTCTGCAGCGGCCGCCGGCGTGGATGGTACGGCAGGCGCCGCCGCGCCCTTAATCATGAGGCCCGAGAGGGAGGCCTCGGTGAGGGAGGTGGCGAATCCCGGCTCCGGATCCTGGGCGCTGGGCTGCTCGTGGAGGGAGGTCTGGTGCGTGGGCCGGGGCGGCCAGGTCTGGCCCCCGCGGGCCGAGGCCCCCGCGCCCGGGCCCGCAGCCAGGCCGGCGGGCGCCTGCCCCGTGGTGGCCGCTCCTGGGGCCTTGTGCCTGTGGGGCATGAGGGTTGAGCGGGGAAAGAAGGTCGGGGAGGCGTTGGGAAGACGACCACTTGACCCCGGCCCCTTGACCAGCCTTTCCTCGCTCTGCTCCGATGCCACCCCTGCCCGTGCGCCCGCCCTTCCCTCCTGCCCCCCACCTGCACACACTGGCCAAGGCGTCCCCAGCTAAGAGGGTCCTACCGTATGGCACAGACATCCCCAGCCCCCCGCCCCCTTCAGCTAACCAGCCGCCCCCTTCCTAAACCTCCCCACCTGAACACGTTGGCCAGGGAGGCCTCCGTGAGGGAGGAGGCGAAGGCGGGGTTGATGGCCTCCGCGTGCACAGCCACGGGCACGGAGGTGGGCCGGTGCCGGGAGTCGCCGGGGACCTGCAGGGGGCCGGATCGGGAGAGTTGGGGTCGAGGCTGAGGGGCATGCGCACGGAGGAAGAAGGGAGGCTTGCTCTGGCTGAGAGACTCCTCATGCCGGACACGCTTCCCCACAGACCAGCCCCCGCCCCATCCCCCCCACCTGCACCGTTGGACGCCAGCCAGGTGGCCAGCCACGACACGCTCCGCCACGAAACACACGCCCCTTCCCCCTCTCTCCCCTCTCTCCCCCCTCTCCCCCCCCCCACCTGCACCAGGTTGGACGCCAGCCAGGTGGCCAGGGCGTCGCTGAGGCCCCGCTCCCGCAGCTGCGCCAGCAGGGCGGAGCGGCTGGTGATGGGGAGCGGGATGGTCTGGGGGGTGGGGGAAGGGAGGGAGGTAAGGGGGGAGAGGCATGGAGGGATGGAGAGAGGCATGGACGGAGGGAGAGAGGGGTGGAGGGAGGCACAGAAAGATGGAGGGGATGGTGCGAAGATAAAAGCGAGGGAGAGATGGAGGGGATGGTGGGAAGGTTAGGTGGTCGACAGGTGGTGCATAGGGTGTCGACGCGCAGGCAGCAGCAGCCAAGGTTCCAGGTGCTGGCGTCTGCGGGCCCCGGCCCATGCGAGCCCCGCGGCCCTTGAGCGGACATGCACCCCTTGAACCACGTTCGCCCTGCCCCTCCCAGCCCCCGTGCCGTACACCTTCCACCGTACACTCACGTGCACGGTCTGCAGTACACGTGATACGCCCGTGCCCGCGTCCAGATCCGCCGGTACCAGCCCCGGCTGCGAGTCCAGCACCCACAGCTGCCGGGGGGGCGCGCAGGCGGCGGCGCCCTCCGCCGCCAGACCCAGCAGGGCGAGGCCCACCTGGGGGGGAGAATGGGGGGGAGGAGAAGAGCGGGTCGTGATGAAGAAGAAACGGAGGGGGTTGAGTGGAGGCGATGGGGGAGGGGATTGGGAGAAGGAGCATTCCAGAAAGACGTGCATCTGCTAAGCAGTGTCCGTTCGACAGTTAACGGTCAACGGCCAGCCGTGAACGGTCGGGCGCATGCGCACCTTGCCGCCCAGGCTGTGTCCCAGCACCGCCGCCGGGGCCGCGTGGCTGCAAGCCGAAGGAAGGGAGGGATTCCTGGTCAGTTCAGTGCCCTCAGGAAGTAAAACAATAAGAGGGTAGGGCCGCTCCCCTAGCTCCCCCCTCACCCCAGCTGGTCACGGATGAGTCGCCCCACGTCCTCAGCAGCGGCCCGCATGTTGTGGGGAGGATGGAAGCCGGACCTGAGGGGAAGGGGGGGTGGGGGTTGAGGATAGTAGCAGCTGTAGCCGGCGGCGCGTGGGGACTCTGGGGAGCATGGACGAGAAGGGCAGGGGCCCCCTGGCCCCGTGGAAGAGCGGGTCCACCCTCCAGCACAGCCCCTCCTCCCATCCCTCCTTCCCTGTCCCCCTCTTCACTCTCTCCCCGAGCACTCCGCCTCGACCCCTGACCAGCCCGAGCTGGCGCCGAAGCATCGCAAACCTACCCGCACTCATCCTACCCACCCTCCCATTCCCTGCCATCCCTCCCGCTCCCCGACCCCTCCTCATCTCTGCCGAGGCCCACCTGTTCCCCTCCCCCATTCCGTCTCTCCTCCCGCTCCCCCTCCCCTCCCCCTCCATCACCCCCTCACCTCCGGGCGCTGCCCCCGTGGCAGCGGAGGTCCACCAGCACCGCCCGCCAGGGCCCCCCCGACCCCAGCGACCCCTTGCCCCCGGCGTCCGGGTGCGCGGCCGCGGCCGCCTCCACCAGCCGCCGGGCCCACGTGCGCCAGTTGCGGCCGCAGCCCAGCAGGCCGTGCAGGATGAAGATGGTGCGCTCGGGAGGAGCGGTCTGGGGTCGCGGTGGGAATGGAGAGGGTTTGGAGAGGGGAGATGGCGCGGGGCATGGGCATACACGGAGGCGGCGGTACCGGCGGGTTTATGCCTGGGCGTTGCGACCCTGCCCGCGCCCCCCTCGCACCGGGTGCTGACGAGTCGGAGTGCCCGCGATGACCTCCTCGAAGGCCAGCTGGCCCAGGCTCCGGCTGGGCGACGAGATGAGCTGCACGTGGCTGGCCAACGCCGCGGGAGAGCTCGCGGCTGCCAAGCCTAGAGATCCCGATAGCAGCTGCGAAGCTAAGCCGCTGCGGCCTCGGGCGCTCAAGCTCGCGGCGAGCGCCATTTCGCGCAGGCCGTTACCGCGCTGGAGGCCGCCTTGCAGGCCGTCTATGCGAGCCTACTACCAGGGTGGTTGCTTATATGCGTAGTGCATGTGGGTGGACGCCAGGGCCTTTGGAGGCGGACTTGACGCGAGTCGTGCTGGATGCAAGTTTGCAGATGACCGCGTGCCGACTTCGCAACAGCTGAAGTGTATGGTTGTTTCTGTGCTGGAAACGCTGGTGCCCTGGCCGGCTCGCGGGCGCGCGGCGACCGGAGTGCCGGCTCCCCGACTTCGCCCCTCGCTATTCCAGCCTCGCGCGTCCGGCCCCGGCCTTTCCCGACGTCCGGCCCGGCATGTTGCTCCTCCTCCCCAACCCCCACGCCCCTGGCTCCCTAGCCCGTAAGCCCCGTTGGATGGGTTCTTTCACCCGTTCCTGATGACACAAGGCCGTATGCTGTAATAGCTGTATCCCGGAGAACATCAACCAGGGACCAGGGAAGGCTCAAGGGGAGGCTTTACACGCGACTGGCAATGCCCCTTGCTCTTCAAATATGCCGGACTGCGCATGCCTGCGCCTCTCCCCATGCCCTGTTGCCTTCGGACGCTCCAACACAGGAAGCAACTCCCAAGACCCGCATCCTGCGCATGGCGACACCCCTTGAGCCCTGAGTATCGCCTGGCCTGCCCTCGTGCCCTGACCCTGACTGCTCAGACTCTGCTACCGGGCTACGCGAGGGGCCTTCGCTGCGCTGGATGCAGGACGCCGGACCTCAGCGCGGAGAGGAGGCTGAAAGTCTCCGCCTGCGGCTCCCAGCCGCCTCTGTCGCCCTTACACCGGGCCCACAACCTCCTTCACTTCTCCCCGCCGGTGCTCCTCTTCACGGTCCACATGCCAAAGCCCCGCTTGTTGTCCTTCTGCAGGAGCCTCACGACCTCCATGTGGCCCCGCTCCCAAGCCCACTGCCGAGCGGTCTTGTCAGCCTGTGGGCCAACCAGCGGACAGTGAGGTTGACACTCGAGGAGGCCTGTAGCAGTCGGCACGCCGCATGTCTGGATTTGCATGCCGCACCTCGCCACTTGTGTTCCTGTCAACTCCGGCCTCCAGCAGGACCCTCACGGCCTCCAGGTGGCCGTTGCGGGCCGCCAGGGTGAGCGGCGTGTTCTGGTCCTGTGGCATGTAGCCGTGACGTATCAGTGGTGTGCATCAGTACGCCCCTGTGCCCCTGTGCCCCTTCGCCCTTCGGGGCATCGTGCTACCCGCCGCAGCTGCCGAACCGCAAACCCCAGGCCCTCTACGTGTCAAGGTACGCGGCTTATCGCCTTCTTCGCTTCACGATCACAGCCTGCGTCGAGAAGTGCCCAACCTTGATGAGGGCCGCGTGGCCCTGGCGGGCGGCGAAGTGGATCGGGCGCCAGCCGGCCGCCTGTGCGTGTGCATGCGGCCGGCAGGGAAGGAGGTGGTTTACTGCACCGACACCGGATCTACCGAACGCGGAATTGCAGGGGCCGGTGCCCCAAACTGCCCTACGTACCGCTGTAAGGTAGTTGTTCTCTGTCTGGGCCTCCTTGTCAGCTCCGGCCTCCAGCAGGACCTTGGCGGCTTCCAGGTGGCCGTTGCGGGCGACGAGGTGGAGTGCGGTGCCGGAATCCTGAGCGGGTGATAAGCAAGCCTCGACACACCACAACGAGCCAGCAAGCATAGGGACTACCTGCGCGCTTCACTCTTTGCATCATTGCCCAGCGCACGTACACTCTGGAGGGCGTCAACGCAGGCCCCTGCCTTGAGCAGCGCCCGTATGACGTCGGCATGGCCGCCCGCAGCGGCCAAGTGCAGGGGCCTGGCCTGCTCCTCCTGAGGGTCATGTTTGTGCGTGCGTCAACTTGCACACCGGATGTGTGAGGTTGTTGGGGTCTCCGCTGATAACGCACATGCTTCTAACATGGGCTCGCGACACCCTGGGTGGCACGTACGACGTACCACAAGCTGGCATAGGTAATTGGGCCTTAGTCACCAGCGCCCCGTACTTACAGTCGCCATCGCTGCTTCTACGTCAGCGCCTGCCTGAAGGAGAGCCTCGACCACCGCCGCGTGGCCTCCACCGGCGGCGAAGTGGAGGGGGGTCATGGCGTCCTAGTTGGATGGCAGGAGGTGTGGGTGGTATGGCAGTTCAATCACCTCTGTATATGCGACGAGCGTGCTTGCCGATCTGCAGCCGGAGTCTTGCCCACGCACCACGACTTTGCAGTTAACATTGAATCCTGCCTCGATGAGGGCCTTGACCGTGGTGATGTCGCCGCTGAAGGCAGCGGCGCACAAGAGTTCAGCCGTCGCCTGTAGGGTGGGAGGGAAAGCACCCGGGCCGGCGACGGCTAGGAAGGCAGGCCACTGAGAAGGTGACCTGCCCCCGCCCTCGGGCCTTCCACGCAGGCTGGGCCTTCCATGCAGCCAGCGCACCTGCGGAAGGTCCTTGCCGCCTGGTGCGGCCCGCTCCCTCTCCACCTCCAGCTCCGTGATCCTGGCGTCCCGTGACCCCAGGAGCGCCGCCAGCTCCGCCTCCCGGGCCTTGTGCTGCTCCAGCTGCAAGGGGAAGGAGGGGGACAGAAGCGATGTATGGACATGGGGCTGAAGAGGATTCGGGCAAAGCCAGTCAGGTTACTACTCGTAATGCAACTACATGGTCTTCCACACCCTCCACCCTCGGGCCCAGATCCTCTTCAGTACACCTGCCCCTCCAGCTCCGCCTGCCAGGCCTTGTGGGTCGCCGCCTCCGCCTCCTAAGCCCGCAGCAGCTGCTCCAGACTGGCAAGCCGGCCCTCAAGCTCCTCCATTTCCGCGGCCCGGGCGTCCCGTCCGGCCAGGAGCTCGGCCAGCTGGGGGCAGAGGAAAGGGTGGGTATAGTGGGTAGGCGCGCATAAGGAGGTAGCCATGGACTGCGCTGGGTTCAGCGCGCAGCGCACCTGGTCACCCAGCCAGTTCCGCCCCCAAAGCCCTCTTCATCCCACCTGTGCCTCCAGCTCGGCTCCCCGCCCGGGCTGTCTGCTCCGCCAGCTCCGCCTCCTTGGCAGCGAGCCGCTCCTCCACCTCAGCGAGCCTGGCATTAGATCCCCCCGCCTCTGCTGCGCCGCTGGAGTCCCGAACGGCCAGGAGTGAGGGCAGCTGGGGGCCGGACCGTAAGCGCGGGCGAGGCGAGGGTGAGGCGAGGGTGGTGCCCATGACGTACTCTACCCCAAGGCCTGCAAACCCCAAACTTCATGATTTACAGCCCACCCACCTGCTCCCACACCCGCTGCTGCTGGCGCGCCTGCTCTGCCACCAGCTCCTGCTGCTGCGCCATGAGCCGCTGCTGCTGCTCCTGCTGCTGAGTCATCAGCTGTTGCTGGTGGGTCAGCAGCTGCCGCAGTGAGGCCGCCTCCGCCTCACGGGCCCTCGCAGCGTCCACCTGGGCCTTAGGTGAGGGGTGTGAGGGGCACAGGGGGAAGGTGCAGATGGGGCGGAGGAGAGGATGGTCATGTGCTGCGCGGGTGCACGTAGCAGGAGCTGTAGTTGTGGTGGCAAGGGCGTGGGCAGACGGCGGTGGTCAGACTATGGCAAGAGCCTCGCTCGCTGAAAGGAGGAAAGGAGGGGATGGCACGGGAGGCCATGCATGCGCACAATCCTCGGGTCAGACCTCCCGCTAGGGCCTGCCCTCCCACTCACCGCTACAACCTGCTCACCCGTACGCGCCAGCTGCTCCAGCGCTCCGGCTGATGACGGCGGTGCAGGGAGGGCGGATGCCTGCTCCGCAAGCTTGCTCCACAGCGCCTGTCGGGTCCACCACGGGTCAGCATCGTGAGGGAGTGTGTCCCTCAGAGTGAACGCAGGATGGACTCACCTTTGCGACCGCCTGCGTGGCTGCAGGTGCGACCACTGGCCTCTCGGAGCCGCCCTCGGAGCCCGCGGACCGCGCACCGCCCCAGCCAGCGCCGGGCCCCGCATCGCCCGCGGCAGTCGCCACGCAGCGGACGGTGGGGGCCCGGGCCACGCCGCGGCGAGGGGCGAGCGGGGCCGCAGCGGCGAGGGCGCTGCGGGCGAGGCTCGGCGCGCGGCACCGCAGGGCAGCGGGGCCGCCTCTGCTGGGGGCTCGGAGGCTGGCTGCTGTGAGCATGGCTGCAGAGGTATTGCCTAGGGACTGCTCCGCCCGGGCTGAGAAGGGGCCTCGAGCAGGGGCTTCGGGCGCAGTGGCCCTGATCTCGCCGCGCCGTGAAATTCACGGCCAGGTTCACGGCGTGGAACCCGCCGTGAAGCCCGCCGGAAACTCGGCCGCACGGCCACACGCGCGGGTCTCTCTCATGCTCCCCTCCCGGCTGCCCCTCCATCCCACGACTGCAACCCACCAAGCCCCCGCCTGCCCCTCCACGCCCAGCCCCAGACCCCCACACCGCTTGCCCCGGGTGACCCCACTTTGGCCCCTCAACCCGCTGCCCGATAACTCCCCGAGGTCCGCTGCGATGGCGCCCGTTCTGCGAGGCCTTCGTGAGGCCCCCACCGATGCTATCGGCTGGCCACCGCTCCGGTTGCCCCTCCACCACCTGCCTTTCCCAGCCCAGCATGAGGCCCACTCCCTTTCCAGCTGGAGAGAACATGGCGGGATGCGGTTCACCGAATCCAGCTTGCACCAAGCTTTGTCACAATGATAAAACATATAGCAAGATGGCGTCAACTAGCGCCCTAGAGCGCGGGCGCTGTCGCGAGCTGTGTGTGGTTGCTTCGTAAGCGCTGGAGTTAGCGCTCAAGTAAAGCTATAATGGTTCATTACAAACCGCAAATGTTGGGCTGGGTCAACAACGACACCATTTCGGCCGAAGTCGGACGTCCCATGCTGTGGCCTGATAAACACACGCGGCGCCGGCCCCCCGCGGTTCGAGTCACACCTGCACACCGTCCTCGCAATGGTTAGTTCAGTGCCCACGTGGGCCCCCAGCGGTCCGAAGTGCGTGCCCCAGAGGATGCTTATGGGCGCTTGACGTGGTTGACTGTGCTGGCCGCGGGGGTCGGCGTAGCCCCGTTTCCCCCTGCCGGGGAATCGGGGCAAGCCAACCAACTGCAGCCTTCCCATGCACGAAGCGTACACACGCCCCAGGGACCGGAAGTTCCGAGGGCTGCGGCCGCCACCCCTTCTTGTTTGACGAGACTTGAGCCTACACAGCTCCCTTGGGCTCAGCCCGCCACTGGCTGGCCGATGATGCCCTTGTCCGCTTTTCCCCGACGGCCCCAAGCATGTACGGTAGCCGCTACTCCCCGCACCGCTGCAGCGTGCAGACCTCCTCAGCCCCGTCGCTGCAGGAGCTTCACGATCTGCTTGTGGCCGCGCTCCTGGGCCCACTCCAGAGCGGTCTTGCCGGCCTGTGGGGTGCGCATGGCCAGCCGGGCGGCGTGCAGGAGTGAGGGGGAGCGTCTCGAGCGAGGGTCCCAGTAACTAACATGAACGTCCATTGAGTTCAGGAAAACCCGCGTGTTCGCACCTCTCCGCGCGTCTCCGCCTTCGCTCCCGCAGCCAGCAGCGCCTTGACGGCCTCCGCCTCGCCATTGTAAGCCGCGATGGTGAGGGGCGTGTCGTTGATCTGCGGTCATTGATCGTGTTAGCGGATTGTGTTTGCTGGGAACTGCTAGCTGGTGCGTGACACTACGCCCAATGCTGGGTTGCTAATACCGGTACTGCACTTACCGACGTCCTGGCCTCCAGGTTCGCACCCGCCGCGACCAGAGCCTGGATTACAGCGATATGGCTTTGCTGGCACTTGCTGGCGGCGCAGTGGAGCGGCCGCCAGCCACGCTGTGGGTGGGCAGAAGCAAGGGCATGGGAGGAGGCAAAAGGGCCCTTGACGATACGCTGAAATGGACATAGCCGCTCGCCGTTTAGGCAGGAACCCACCTTGGCTGCCAGATCGGTGCTGGCTCCGGCCTCCAGCAGGACCCTGACGGCCTCCAGGTGGCCCCCGCGGGCAGCGCAGTGGAGCGCGGACTCTGACCTCTGTCCGGGCAAGTGGGACAATTGCATGTGCAACCCAAACTTATGTGCTATGCACTCCTCTGCACGGATTAAGAACTATGGCTGGGCGTGGACCTCCTGCACAAGCGCCGTTGGCTATAAGCACTGCATAAGCACGTACCTTCATGGCCGCGTGTTTCTGTGCCCCTGCCTTGAGCAGCACCCGGATGACGTCAGCGTGGCCGTTCCCAGCGGCCAGGTGGAGGGGCCTGGCCTGGTCCTGGGGGCGCGGGCAGTGGGCGGAAGGACTCGTTTCCAGGCATACATCGGTCCCTTCAAGAAGGACAGGACGAGACAAGCTGGGCGGCCCGGATCGGCACGCAGCGGCGGGGCATGGGCAAGATGCGTCGGGCCAGCACTCACCACCGGCCTCGCCCTTTCCAGCTCAGCGCCAGCCGCCAGCAGCGCCTCCACCACCGCCGTGTGGCCCCTCGAGGCAGCCAGGTGGAAGGCGGTCATGCCGTCCTGCGAGTGAGACGCAAGATGGGGGAGATCAAGCGGGTAGGGCTGGGGGGAGATGGATGCAGGCACACGCCTGTACGCCCATGCATCGATTGGCCCAGTGCTTTCACCGCACCTTGCGAGCGTACGCCGTCCTGGCTCCGGTGGCCAGGAGGGAGCGTGCCTTGGCGGTGTCGCCGCTCTCAGCGGCCGAGCACAGGGCATCGCCCGCCTCCTGCAGGTGGAGGTAGGCGTGGAACGCGCATCACACACGCCACTGGGCGCCTGTTGTCGGGATGAGGCAGTCGGGCTAGGTGTGTCATTCCCGGCACCCAGACACGCACGCACCTCGGGGCTCAGCCTGGGAGCCACCGCAGCAACCTCCCCCAGCCGGGCCTCGAGGGCCGCGATTCGTGCGTCCCGGGCGCCCAGGAGCTGGGCCAGCTGGGGGCAGGGAGGGGTGGGCGACGGGGGAAACGGGTCAGTCCAGGCCTCGGGCTGGCCGGAGGGTGCATAAGACAAAGGCCACGTCTTCTGGGCACAACTGCAGCAGCCTAGCCAGCCGCACGTATGCCTCATCCGCGGCCGCCTACACCCTCCGTTCCCCCCTCCCTCCCGCCCACCTGCTCCTCCGTGACCCCTGCCGCCGCCTCCTGCCTCTGCTCCCCCGCCCGGGCCTGGTGCTGTGTCAGGAGCTGCGCCACCAGCGCCTGCTGCTGGGACATCGTTGCCAGCAGCGCCTGCTGTTGGGCCGCTAGCGCCTGCTGCTCCGCCACCACTGCCAGCAGCCGCTCCTGCCGCCCCGCCAGCCCCTCAAGCTGCTCCTGCTGCTGGGTGGTCAGCTCC
Source organism: Edaphochlamys debaryana (assembly GCA_016858145.1). Taxonomy (NCBI): domain Eukaryota; kingdom Viridiplantae; phylum Chlorophyta; class Chlorophyceae; order Chlamydomonadales; genus Edaphochlamys; species Edaphochlamys debaryana. Next base: position 568,611 of record JAEHOE010000043.1, read on the forward strand.
TGCTGTTGGGTCAGCATCTCGGCCTGTTGGGTCAGCAGCTGCCGCAGTGAGGCCGCCTCCGCCTCACGGGCCCTGGCAGCTTCCAGCTGGGCCTGGGGGGAAGGCGGGGCGGAGGGGATACAACGAGGTGGGGCAGAGGCCTCGCATCTCGTCCAGTGCAACTCACCGGCATATCCCTCCCCTGCCCATCCTTCAGTCCCCTCCATCCGCTCCCGCTCACCTCTACCAACTGCTCCCCAACCCTCGCGAGCTGCTCCAGCGCTCCGGCGGGGGGCGGTGCGGGAAGGGGCGCGGCCTGCTGCACCAGGGCATCCAGAAGGGACTGGGGGGGGGAGGGGGAAGGGAAAAGAGAGTGAGCACGCGTGGGTCGGGGGTCGGGGTCGGGCGAGCCAAGGGGAAGCCCCGAGGCGTGCGTTGCCCTTGCCCACACAGCCCTTGCAGCCACCTCAGCCCTCCTCGCTCACCCTTGCCACCGCCCGCGTGGCTGCAGGTGCGGCCACTGGCCTCTCGGAGCCGCCCTCGGAGCCCGCGGACCGCGCACCGCCCCAGCCAGCGCCGGGCCCCGCATCGCCCGCGGCAGTCGCCACGCGGCGGACGGTGGGGGCCCGGGCCACGCCGCGGCGAGGGGCGAGCGGGGCCGCAGCGGCGAGGGCGCTGCGGGCGAGGCTCGGCGCGCGGCACCGCAGGGCAGCGGGGCCGCCTCTGCTGGGGGCTCGGAGGCTGGCTGCTGCGAGCATGGCTGCAGAGGTGTCGCCTAGGGACGGCTCTGCCCGGGCTGAGGGAAGGGCCTCGCGCAGGGCTTGAGCGCAATGCGCCTAATCTCGCGAAACCCTAGTCGCATGCTCCCCTCCCGGCTGCCCCTCCATCCCACGACTGCAACCCACCAAGCCCCTGAAGGGGATCGTGGACTGAAGATGGCGGGGCACCAGTTGTACCGGAGCAGACCTAGGGATGCGAGGCATGCATGAGACTGACCGCCATGCAGCCCTTTCTGCCAGCTTACCTCTGGTCAGCCGTTGTCCGTGATGATGGATAGCCGGTGCAGGCTGCGGTCGTTTGCGGGCTGTCGCGCATGCCGGGATGCTGTGCACCGAACTCCAGCGTGCTAGTCGTCAGCTTGCAGCGCCTGTTTTGCGTCATACATCCCGTGGAGTAATACTAGCCTTAAAGGTGAAGCTTCACCAGCACGGGCGCTGTCGCGAGCTGCGAGTCGTCGCTTCAGAGCTGGCGCAAGAAGTCAGACAAGCGCTGAGCAAGAAACGTGTTGCACTTAGCCTTACATCCACCTGCGCTTGTTGGGCCGGGTCAACGAGGCACTTCGTCCCGTCGTGCTGCGCCATACACACACACGCCAGCTCGACAGCCCCGGCCGGCCCCCGCAAGAGGGGTGCTGGTCCTCACACCTTATGTTGCATGCACATACTCCTTCCCGACCCACTCCAGCGCAACCATCCCCTCAGTTAAGGTCCCGACGCGATGCATGCTAGGCCTGACAGGGCCGAGCACGCAGAAACGGACTTCGCAACAGCAACTGAGTCAGCTTAGGGCGGGGCGGGTGCCCGGCCGCCGCCGGCCCAATGTGCGACCTCCCGAACGACCTTGCTCTCGCAAATGCATGCTTACTCTCGTAACGCAATTGCGAGCCCCATGCGCCAGGGCTCCAGTCTGCGCAGTACGTGGACTGCTGTAACAACGGAGTTGCTACCATCTCAAAAGCCTCCTAGGATGCCAATCCAGAGTCCTCCAGGACCCCGTTACACTCCCCCCCCTCGGAAGCGAACGTCCCGAGAGCGGTTCTACATGTGGCTGGCTCTTGCTCCTTCTATCCTTGACTTGCGGAGCTCTCTCTCAGGTTGCCAAGCCGGGGGCTCTACGCGCTGGGTTATGGCAGAGATTGTGCGATTGGGGAAACACTGCATACAGATTTCTCCGACTGCAGTTGCCTGGATTCAAACCGTGCCGGGTTTTCCCCGGCACGGTCCTGTCCCGCGACCAATGTAACAACGGAGTTGCTACCTTTTCAAAAGCCTCCTGGGATGCCAATTCAGAGTCCTCCAGGACCCCGTTACACTGTTGCTACCATCTCAAAAGCCTCCTAGGATGCCAATCCAGAGTCCTCCAGGACCCCGTTAGCTACAACTGCACTGCCGTAGCAGTACGGGCCGCACCCAGGGGCCCCCAGCGCCGGCCGCTCCTAGGTCCATGGGCGCCACCTCCGAACAGGTGTGACTTGAGCTGACCGCGTGCGCGTGCGGCCGACCGCTTGCTCCGCTCATCCCACCACCGGCAGACTGCCCAGCACTGTAGCAGCGCCTCCCCGCCCCGGCCTCCAGCTCCTGCCGCAAGCCCGCCAGTACGCGATACTCCACGCCCTCCCCCGCCTCAGCCCCCCATTCCCAGGCATGCAGCCCCCGCTCCTCAGTCCCACCGCTGGCGCCTCACCAGCAGCGCCGCCACCGCGGAGTGGCCCTCCTCCAGCGCCAGCGCCAGAGGAGTCCGGCCGTCCTGCGGAGCCACGCACGGAACACGGCGTCAACGAGTGAGTGAAGCCGCCACGCCGCTGGCGCACTGCCTTGGCCTCGCTCGCTCCTTTGATTCAACAGGTGGCAAGCGCGTGCGATGAGGCACAACGGATGCCCTGCAGCCACGCAACCCCTTCGCCCCACTGCATGCACGCACCCATGGAATCGCACCTCTTCGGGATCCTCGGCTATGTCGGCGTCCGCTCGGGCATCCAGCAGGACCCTCACGGCCTCCAGGTTGCCGCGGAGGGCAGCGAGGGCGAGCGGCGTGTGGCCATGCTACGCAGGACAACCCAGCAGCGAAGGGGCGGGCATGATAAGTCACCCAATGGCCTGCCATACCGTACCGGTCATCGGGCTCCGCTATAGCTACCGCGACCCGCTACTAGCTGGCTACCGCGCTGCCTGCTGCGGGCACCCACCTCGTTCCTGGCGTTCACGTCCGCCCCCGCCTGCAGCACGGCCTGGGTCACGGCGGGGTCGCCCCCAGCGGCCGCGGAGTGGAGGAGCTGCCAGCCGCCCTGTGGGGGTGGCAGGGGCAGCAGCAAGGGCACGGACGGGCCTGGACCAGCAGCCAGCCAAACGCATGGTGAGTGGAGCAGGGGCAGCCGCCTGCTGCCGCACCCACACGCTGCTACTCGGGCATGGCTCAAGTGAGGGTAGGCAAACGTCTCCTCGTCCCTGCAAAGCGGCGCCCACCCACCTCAGGTACGTCCACGTCTAACTTGGCTCCGGCCTCCACCAAGACCTGAAAGGCCTCCAAGTGGCCCCCGCGGGCAGCGAGCCGGAGCGGCTGCGTTGAGTACTGCGGGGCAAGAACACAGCGCAAGGTCCATGACGGACACAGCTATGTCACTTTGGACAGATGGCAGGGCCCGCCGGAGCCTCCAAACAGGCACGCACACCCCGGTTATCCAGCACAGGCCAGGCGCCTATCGGCACACCTTGTTGGGGGCGTCAAGCCAGGCTCCTGCCTTGAGCAGGACCCTGATGACGTCAGCGCGACCTCTCTCCGCCGCGAGCTGGAGCGGCCTGGCCTGGTCCTGGGGTGTAGAGGAGAAGTCAGGAAAAGGGGCGGCCAAAGAGGGAAGGCAGGGAGCGACTGAGGGAGCGACTGAGGGGGGGGGGCAGGAGGGTCATGTCCTGGTCCTGGAAGGCGCGCGCAAGAGGAGTGTTCTGCCTGGGCGGGTCCTGCTCACATGAGGTCTGTACCTGCCTTGCACTGCCTGTCAGAGCTGGCCTGACTACCCATTTCCCCGCCAACCCGAGTCCGCACACCACGCACGGTCCTTGACTCACAAAGGACCTAGCGGCTTCGAGGTCCGCCCCCGCCTCCAGCAGCGCCCCCACCACGGCCGTGTGACCTTTCTCCGCCGCGAGGTGTAGAGCCGTGTCGCCCCACTGTACGGCAGGGTCGTGGGACGGAGCACCGACTGTAGCGGATACTTAACCGTAACCGCAAGGGTGCTGGGCGCCGGGCTGTGTATGTCTAATGCACGTACCAGTGTGTCAGCAGTGTGCTTGGTGCTGGCCCCCCCGGCCAGAAGGGCCCGGACCTCGGCCACGTCACCGCCCTTGGCGGCCGTGAGCAGCGCCGCAGCGGCCTCCTGCGGACGCACCGAGGGCACATACATCTGAGGTGCCGACCGTCAGCGCTGCTGCCATGCATGCAAAGGCACGGCGCATGCACGCACCTGCTGGGGGCTCCGCTCATCAGCCTTCGGGGGCTCCGCGCCCGCCGCCCTGCCGCTGCCCCGTTCCGGCTACGTAGGTGGCAAGGGGTGCGTGGGTAGCGTGGAGGCCGGATAGAGGGTTGTTGCTTTCGAGTGAACAGGCACGGCAACTTGCAAGTAAGCCGCACACCAGCGCACACGCACACGAACCTCTCTCCCTGTCGCCCTGGCCACCAGCACTCCCTCGTACCTGCTTCTGCGGCTCGGGCACCCTGGCGTCCCCGCCGCCGGCCGAGGGGCCCTCGCTCTTCAGCTGCGGGCGGGAGTGTGGCGAGTGTGGGGTTCGGGGCAAATTGCGTGGGAAGTCCCAGTGGATCTACGGCAACCGCAAGGCTCCCTCCCAGTGCTGACTCAGTGCTGAGTCAGCCTGGCACGGCTGGATACCTGTAAGCTAGTGGGCCTTGCAGCTGTCTGGCCGGCCAGGTAAGGTTCCTTGAGCTCCTGGCCCTTCTGTCGGTCATCAGGCAGCGCACGCATCCGCACCTGGGGGCTCAGCTTGCCCGCCTCGAGGGCGTCCTTCAGCCTCGTCTTGAGCTCCGCAATCTCCGCGTCCCGGGCGGCGAGGAGCGCCTCCAGCTGCTCCGCCCGGGCCCTCTCGCGCTCCAGCTGCGTGGGGAGCAAGGGAACGGTAAACCCGAGATGTGCGTTGTGAGATTGCGCATTGGCAGTCAGGGAACCTAACTGGCCCAGTCACTTCAGGCCATGCGACAAGCCTTAGACCCCTGCCCCTGCCCAAGTCAGCGGGGGCGCACCTGCTCCACAAACTCCTGCGTGCCGGCCTCCCCGGCCCCCGAGAGGCTGTCGTCCTTGAAGGGCTGCGGGGTGGCGGTGTGGGGAGCATGCGTGGGGATCAGACTAAACGACGTGGGAACCCAGGCCCTTCCACCGTTACCGGTAGTCCGTGGTCCGTGTCCCGACCTCTCTCTGGCCCTCCCGCAAGCCACGCCCACCCGCCCTCTCGGTCACACATGTCAGCTCCTCGGCCCCCTTCCATGGCCCCCACCTGCTGCTGCTGCTGCTGTGCCGTCAGCTGTGCCGCCAGCTGGGACATCAGCAGCTGCTGTTGGGCCTTCAGCTGTGAAGTATAGGGGCAGAGGGGGAAGGGGGCAGCGTAAGGGAAACGAGGCATAGGACGGGCGACCAGCTGTGGGGTGTGGGACCCGCGTTGGAGGGGAACGGGGTGAGGTATGAAGGCGGCTTAAGGACCCCCTGCAGCCCCCTCCCGCTCTCACCTCTACCATCTGCGCCGCCGCCCTCGCCAGCTGCTCCAGGGCCTCCAGCGGCCCGGCGGGGGCCGGTGCGGGGAGGAGGGCGGCCTGCTGCACCAGGGCATCCAGAAGGGACTGGCGGGGGAGGGGAGGTGGAAGGGGAGACGGGGGGCAGCAAGGGGGTGTGGGCATTTCGGCATGCGTCATCGACTCCCTCTCGGCGCTCCCCCGTTCCCGACGCTTGGAGCAAGGCAGCCCTTGCGGAGCCCCTCACCACCCTCACCACCTCAGCCCCTTCCGCTCACCCTTGCAACCGCCTGCGTGGCTGCAGGTGCGACCTCTGGCCTCTCGGAGCCTCCCTCGGAGCCCGCGGACCGCGCACCGCCCGAGCCAGCGCCGGGCCCCGCATCGCCCGCGGCAGTCGCCACGCAGCGGACGGTGGGGGCCCGGGCCACGCAGCGGCGAGGGGCGAGCGGGGCCGCAGCGGCGAGGGCGTTGCGGGCGAGGCTCGGCGCGCGGCCGAGCAGCGCAGCGAGGCCGCGGCCGCTGGGGGCTCGGAGGCTGCTGCTTAGTGCGAGCATGGCGGGAGAGGTGATGGTATCGGACTGCAGCACGGGAGCTGCGCAATGGCCTCGAGCAGGGCTCCGGCGCAATGCGCCTGATCTCGCCCAAGCCGTAGTCGCATGCACCCCCGGCTGTCCATCCCCTCCACTCCGCTCTCCGCCATCCCCAGCTGCACCCCTTCACCGCTTGCCACGGTGGCCCTATATCTCGGACGGTAGACCGACATACATCTTCCTTACACATGGAAAGTCTAGTTTCATAGATAGTAGAAAGGAAGGATCCCTATTTAGATACAAAGTATTGCATACGCCTTGCCCCAACTCGAGCATGTTGCTTGGCCCTAAGCCCCCAACACCCGCATTCCAGCCCCTTCACCGCTCATGTCTCTCACAGCGCAAAACCGGCCACCACCAGTACACAGAGCGCGCTACCTTCGCCACTAGGCCACGCCCCTCACCCATGCCGTATCCCCTGAAAGCTCACAGTGATCTCCCCGCAGTGGATTGGCCCAATAGCACCCCCGCCGTAATTACTGCTCACGTCACAGTGCCATGCTCTTGCTCCCACGCCAGCAGCTAGATGCTCGTAGACCGCGATCGCAGTATCCCAGGGGCTAAGACTTCTGACTAGTCACGCTCAGGCCGCCCTACATATAGACGTATCGCTTGACCCCTCCCACCCATACTTAATTGACCACGCCCCTCCCCTCTGGTGCCCGCAACGTCGCACTCCGCTTACCCCTGTCCGCTCAACGCCTCTGTCGCATCCGTGCCCTTGCTTCCCCCCGTCGTCCCACCTGTCCCGCTCGACCCCCCTCAGGACGCAGCTCATGATCGCGCCGCCGCTCCGCCCGCCGCGCCGGCGCCGTCCGCCTCCGCGCCCGCCTCCTCGCCGCCCTCCGCCGCCGCCCGCTTCTCCACCACCCGCAGCATGGCCTCCTCCATCTGCCGCTTGGCGTCCGCGGGGGTGGCGGACTCGGGCGCCTTGGCCTCCATGAAGATGCCGCCTGCGGGCGGTTGGGGAATTGGTTGTAAGGCGTTGAGAGGTGGTTGGGAGTTGGTTAGTGGGTGGGGTAAGGTGATCATGCGTAGGAGGGGGGGAGCGGTAATGTGCCGTGGCCCATGGTGTCCCCACGTCTCCCCAGGCCCCAAGCTGGCCCACCCCCAGGCCCTCCCCGGGCCCAGCCCCGGGCCCACCTAGCAGCTTGAGGGCGCTGGCCCGCGCCGCCAGCTCGGCCTTGGACACCCCCTCCTCTGCCAGGACGAACTTGCAGACCTGACGGGAAAGGGAGAGAGGATGCGGTCGGGGTTCAGGGGTGAGCGATGAGCACGAGGTAGAGGGTGAGGGAGAGGGCGTGGGTAGAGCTAGGGACCTCCCTCAAGCGTTTCGTGTCTACGGCCGGTGACCGAAGCGCACCTCCCCGGCCGTCCCTGGCTCGCGCCCAGCGCCCAGGCTTTACCCAGCATTCCGACCGCATCTACGCCTCGCCTGCGCTGCGCGATTGCGGCCCCACCTCGGCCATTCCCCTCTACCCCTCGCCAACGCACGGACCACGCAGCGGGCGGCGTCAACACACGGCACCCCCGCACACGCCCCGGCCGTCTCGCACCTTCTTGAGCGTGGCCTGGATGTCGAGCACGTTGGCCGCCCACATGGCCTCCAGCATGAGCGGCATGGCGGCCTCCTCCAGGCGCTGCCGCTCCAGCAGCTGGTCCATGGAGGGGCCCTTGGGGGCGGCGGGGGCGGCGGAGGGGGAGGCCCCGGGGGCGGCGGCGGACGCCCCTGCACCTGCAGCAGGGGAGGAGGAGGAGGGGCCCTCGCCAGAGGCCGCGGCTGTCCCCGCTGCTGCCGAGGCGTCGGGGCTTGGGGAGGCCGCGCCCTCGGGCTGTGGGGGCGTGGGCGGGGTAAGGGGCGAGGGTAAGGGTGGAGGGCGGGGTGTAGGAAGGGTGGGTTTGGGAGGCGTCGGGTTTGTAGAGACGGCGGCGATCGGGTTGGCGCGCATGCACCGCATCGTGCGCCCACTCCCCCAACGCTAGCATCTGCCGGGACTCCCCAGCCCTCCTGCTCCCGCCCCGCTGTCCGCGGCCCAAGCTCTTCCACGGTGCCCTGCAGCCCCCCTTACCTTGACCCCGCTTGGCCCCGCCCTCCCGTTCGCCGCCGCGGCCCCCGCCTTGGCCGCCGCTGCGTTGGCAGCCTCCGCCGCCTCTGCTGCCTCCGCTGCGGCTGCCACGCCGGCCGCCGCCACCTCCTCATCCGACTTGCCCTCCGCCTTAGCCTTGGCCTCCGCCTCGGCCTTGGCTTTGAGCGCCGCCTCCGCCACCGCCTTGGCCGCCGCCGCCTCCGCTGCTGCCGCCGCCCGGTCCTGGTCGCGCTGCCACTGCTCCAGGCGCTGCTGCGCTGCGTAGACCTTGATGGCGGCGTTGGCGGCCTGGAACTGGGACCTGCGCGGGTTGGGAGTTTGTGAAGAGCATTGGGACCGGAGTGTTCTGGTTTGAGAGGAGAAGTCGGGCGTGTTGCACCGGTGGCAGTGCACGGTGGGGCCGGCGCTTGGCCTTGATGAAAGCATTGGCAGCCTGGAGCAAGGGCCTGGTACTCGGTACTCGTTTCGGCCTTCCCTTGCGCTTCGTTCGGCCGGGGTTGGTGCAGGTGGCTGGTGCGTGTACACACCCCAACGCCCAGGCCCCCCGGCCCCCCTCACCGCATGGTCTCCCCCTGCGCCCTCAGCTTGGCGGCCATGCCCCCGAAGAAGCCGCCGGAGCTGATGTCGGCCTGGGGCGAGGGGGGTGGGTGAGGGCAGGGGGCAGGGTCGATGGGGGAGACACGACAGGTGGGCAAACTGGTGGACGCGCACAAGATGCGTGGGGGACTAGGGAAGCCGGGGATGCGGCGTGCCGTACCTGCATGTCGTACACCTTGCCGATGGTGTGCAGCATGGTCTCCCCGAACGAGGCCTTGACCAGGCGGGCGGCCTCCTCGCGCATGGACAGCTGGGGGTGGGGAGGGAGGGAGGGTGGGTCGGGTGAAAGGTGGAGGAGCTTCGGTCCATATGACTAGGGACTAGGGTACCGGACGGGTGATGGATGGGCGCAGCAGGCAGTCGTCCAGCCGCAGCCCCCGCCCTCCACCACCCGCCCCGCAGGCGCCCCCCGCCCATCCCCGCCTCCCCACCGTGAAGCCCTCCTCGTCGCCCGCCGTGTACCGCCTCAGCGTGGCCTTGAGGTTGACGCACAGCTTCTGCACGCGGGCGCCCTGCTCGCGAGCCGTCTCGGCGGCGGTCAGCTCGCCGCCGCTCCTGCGGGCGGGGGGGTGGGGCGCGGCACCCGCCAGGCACAGAAGGGTCAGCACGGCGGCGAAAGGCAACACGCACCCCGCCTCTCAGCCCACAGCCCGGCCTTCGACGGGTCCCACGACACAAGTCTGTTACTCCCCAGCCCTAGCCGTTCCCTTTGCCCCAATCCTCACGCCGACCTCTTGTACCACGCAAGCAAAGTGCTTCTCCCCGCCCCGCAGACACGCCCCCGCACGCCCCCCCTCACCGCGCCATGATTGCGATGAAGAGCTCCCCCACCAGGTGTTCGAACTGGTCGCTGCCGAACAGCATGGCGAAGAAGTCGCCGCCGTCCATGAAGTTGACGTCCAGGCCCTCGGAGCCGTGCGCGTCGTACCGGGCGCGGAGCTCCTCGTTGCCCAGGACCTGGGTCGGGACACGGGGGACCGGGGGGAGAGGGGAGAGGGCTTCGGGGGGAGATGGGAGGGGCGAGGGCAGGTGGGTGGCGGGAGGAGTGGCTCTGGGGAGGTGTGCGCGATGGCGAGGGCGGGGGGTGGGGTCGGATCTGGCACGGCGCCAGCATGCAGTGGAGTGTCAAAGCGCCTGGCGTGCTTACGTGCGGGCGGCTGCCCCTGATGTGGGTCGATGTGGGTCGGACCGCCCACCCACCGGACTGCCCCTCAGCTGGGCCCGGTCCGGTCCCGCATGGCATGCCCCTCCCAGCCCCCCCCCCCGTTCGACCCCTTCCCTCGTTCCCTCCTCCCTCCTCCCCTCCACTTTAACCCCGCTCCCCTTCACCTTCCCCCATCCCCGCCCCACCTGGTACGCCTCGCCCAGCTTCTGGAACTTGTCGTGCGCCGCCGGGTCGCCCGGGTTCTTGTCGGGGTGGTACTTGCGGGCGAGCGTGTAGTAGGCCTTCTTGATGGCGTCGGGAGGGGCGTCCGTAGGGACCTGGGGCGGAGGGGGGGAAGGGAGGGGATAGGCGAGGGGGTGAGCAAGGTCGAAGGCGGTGAACGAAGTGTGCGTATGGGAATGCGGAGAGCCCAGGAGGACTACACCCGAGCCACGACTCCCGGGTAGGGGCGGGACTAGGATGCAGCATACCACCTGCCCTCCACCTTCCCCACAGCCCGTGTGGACCCCTCCCTCAGGCCCTCTCCCTCCCTCCCCTCCCCGCCTCCACACCTGCAGGATGGCGTAGTAGTCGTCCCCGCTGGCTGGCCGGCTGTAGCCGCCCGGGCCCTTGCGCCCCGCCCCCCCCTTGGCCCCCTTGGGTGGCTCCACGGCCACAATCATGTCCTTGTCCACCCACTCCCGCTTGTCCTGAAGGGTTGAGGGAGAGGGAGGGGGAAGGGGGCAGGAGGCAAGAGCGGAGGAGGGCGTCAAGGGGAGGGTTAGGCCCACTGGTGCAAGAGTGTGCACCTCGAACCGTTATCATCCAAGCCAGGCCCAGGGAGGCCCAGAGGGTCGGGGCCTGGCTGCCGTGTGACGACGGCGTCCTCAGGACCCAGTCGAGCCCTGCGACAGCCCCGGGACGGCTCCTTGTGGCCCTGCCCGGTTGCACGGAGGTCACCGTGCCCCGGCAGTCCTCCGGGCTGACGCACTATGCCGGCCCTGCAGGCCCTTGCGGTGCCTTACACAACGCCCGTCGGCGTTTGGCCCAAACCTCCGTCAGTCATAAATCCTCGAACGGTCCTTGGCATCACCCCAGACGATGCCCTCTGTGCTGCTTCCTCGCGAGGGCCGCAAGTGGGAGGCCCCGCCCTGGGCCAGCCCGATGAGCGGTCTGGCAGCACTGCCTAGCAGCATGGCGCCACTAGTCGCACGCCGTACCACTGCACCTCCCGCCTTCCTGTGTCCTGGCCCCCTCTCCCCACCCACCCCCCGCGGCCCCCGTTTCCCCCCCTGTGGCGTCCCCTCCGCCTGGCCAGCGCGCCGCGGCCCCCACCTCGTCCCAGATCTTGCCGCTGGTGGACTGCACCAGCGCCTCGGGCGTGTTCATGACGCCCCGCACGATCTGGACCGTGCCCACGCCCACGCCCGTGACGGGTAGCACCACGGCGCCGACCACGCCTGTGGCGGGGCAAAAGGCGGGGCGGAAGGGAGGGTGAGGAGGAAGGGGGCGGAGGATGAGGGGGCGGAGGGCGGCAGGCAGGGGCACGGGTGGGGCTGCGGGTGGGGGGATGCGCGCGGCTGGCCGGTTCGTGGGAGGTGGCAGAGTCCGCGGTGCCGTCGGGTGGGCAAGGCCGGAAGGGCTAGGTCTTGGGGCGGAGAGGAGGACGGGGGAGCAGGGGCACTCTGGGTGGAGCCTGGGGCCGTGGGCGTGCCTCACCTGATGCCAAACCTTTCGCAAAACCTGCAAAGCCTTCGCGGTTCGCTCCAACGATGGGAGCCGCGAACAGCCCCGCAGCTCCGCCCAGCACGCCCTTCGCGATGCTTTTGATGCCGCTGGCCAAGCCTGCCTTGGCGTCCTTGGGTCTCCGAAGAGAGAATACATCGTTTATATCAACTTGTGGCTCGCCTAGAGGGTGTGGCTCGGGCTCTTCCGTGGGCCCGAACGCGGGCGGGGGTGGTGCCATGCGAAGTTTTGCGTCTCGAGTCGCGTGGTCAAGGGGGTCACGATGCCTGAAAGGTAGCAGACGCGGGTGCCAAGTCCGGTTGTGCGCTTTGGCGTTTGGGGCACCGGCCCCATCATGACTCTGGCTTCCATCAGACTCAGAAGCCCCGCAAACACACAGACGCCCGAGCCCCCCGCCACCCCCACTTCACACAGAACTCCCTGCCGTTACAGCAGATCACGCTGATAGTCGTTGCTCGACGCGTTTGCTGCGGCTCTTGACGATGGCAGCCTGCATATCACTCTAGCGCGCTGCCATCACATAGCTAATCCCTGATGGAGGACGAGGCGATTCAGGTCCGCTTCAGGCACACCGCCGGTGACCTGGGGCCGTGGACCTTCGTGGAGAGTAGCTCGGTCCAGTCGCTTAAAGACAAGCTCTTCGCGGAGTGGCCTAAAGGCAAGATATAATAGCACCCTTGCCCGCCGAGCAAAGCCCCCGCTGAGCCGATTGCCGCTGCTCTGCGCGTAGATGGCCTGTTTGCGAAGGAGCCCCCGGGGCAGTCGGCAGACATCCGTCTCATTCTTTCCGGGAAATTCCTGGATGCTGCGAAGCAGCTCAAAGGCAAGCGGGAGGGACGGTCAGCGAATGCGCGTACATGAGCACGCCCGGCCTGGCCGGCTGCGAGGCGCAAGCCCCGCAAGCATTCCATCTACGTCTGGCTTCCTCCAGTCTTCTAGACCTGAGCCGGCACGCTTGTTGCGCAGAGTACAAGCGGGATATGGGGGAGGTGAAGTCGGACACGGTGGTTACGATGCTGGTGCACGTCCGGCCTCAGCCCACGCCCGCCAAGGCGCAAGGTGCGGGGCGAAGGGTCGTGTGGAGATAACTTCCCTCGGCTATGGTACTTGGGCTTTGTTTAGCGTAAAGCCTCCTGGCACCGGCCCCCCAGGCCCGCCTGCACCCGTTCTGGTCATTGCCAGCCAACCCACATCTACTCTCACGCTGGAAACGGCCCCCCCAACGACGTCTTTTTCCCCCGCAGGTGGCACTGCGACGCCACAGAAGCAGGAGCAGAAGGGCTGCGGGTGTATCATATCCTAGCACGCCAGCGGCGGACTGGCGGCATGAGGGCTTGGCAGCGGCCTTGGGCGGCAGCACGGGCCGCCGATGTCTCAGGATTAGTCTGGACGTTGGTCGCCCTAAGTGGTTCCGGCCATGTCCTGATGCTTCGTAACTTGGGAGCCTGGCTTGGGCTTGAGGCCTGAGGAGCAGCGTGGCAGGGGAGCAGCTTGAGCCGCGGAACCCCTGCAGCGCTGCTCCTCGAGGCGGGTTCAGGGCGGTCCTGCGCCTGTTGGCCCGGGGCTGAGCGGGCCCCGCCCAGCTACGCATGCTGCGGCACTGTGCGAGCGGACCCCATGGCGCTGCCGCCAGGGGAAGGCGCCAGCCGGGACTTTGCAGTGGGGGTTGCATGGGTGAGCGTCGTGATGTTGTCAAGATGGCGTGCCGCGCGCCGTCCCGGGGACAGCCAGTTTGGGGACACCTAGGGGACTCGGGGCCACAGGATGGGCGCCACACTTGGGACAGGAGGGATGCATCTGAAGTACCGTAGCGAACGTCGTTGCATGTGCGGCAGGTTCTGGGTCTGTTCGGCAGGACGCGTGTCGCATGGTCTGGGTGAGGTATTGGAGGACTTGGTATGGCACGAGATTGGATGGGTGGAGAGGCGGCTCGGGCCAACAGGAGCGAAGTGCAGTTGGAGGCGGATACCGCAGGCCAAGTTGCCATGGTTTGGAAGGCGCTTACTCTCTTGAGCTGCTTGTAAACTGTGACAGAATGGTATCAGGGGTGCCCAATCATTGGAGCATGCCGGCTGTCCACTCATGGTGGGGCTGGCAACACACGCTGCTGCCCCGTCGGCTGCCCCCCAACATCCTTACTCCCTGACTTCTACAGGACCCTTCAGCCTGCATCTGGTGATTAGCCGACATCGCGGGCATCACCAACTTGTACCCCTCCGTGTAGTGCTACAGAGAGGCTATGCCCTCCCTCCCCCCTAAACATCCAGTTGACTCATCGTGATCCTGGCCTAGACCAGCAACCGCATCGCCCGCTACCAACCAGCAGCCGTCCGACCTGCATCAGCCCCCAACATCCACAGCGGGGCTGCGGCAGCCCCTCGTCCGCCTCCACGTGCGTCCATTCCGCCAGCTGTGCCCATGGGCGCAGGCACAGCCAGGCAGCCCAAGCCCTGGGCAGCCGAAGGGGCACTAGTCCAGGTGACAATGGCCCCGGCAGCCCGGCTGGGGCAGAACATCAACCTTCACCCCTGAGCCCTGAGAGCAACATGCCAAATCCCTACCAAGAAGTTGGGTTCAGTCAACCCCAAGCCCCTACCCAGGCCCGACACCGAGGCCGGGATCCGTCAGGAGGTCAGTGGGCCTCGCACACTCATGCGGTCAAGTGTGACCCCGGTCGAGCAAGGGCTGCCAGTCCAAGAGAGTTGGGCGCCCAAGCCAGTCCAAAGGCTGCTGCGGGGCCGGATCAACACGTACGGCCGGTCCAAACGGGTGGGGCGCCTGCGGCCGGCGCTCTTGGCGCCTGCCGCGCAAGTGCTTTCAACGGGAGCAGAGTAGTTTCCGGGTACGCGCCGGGGTGGGGCAGGCTCGGGGGAAGCCCCGCCGTGGTCGGCATCTGCTTCTTGGACGCCAGCCCCGACGTGACGATCCAGATCAAGAAGGCCTGGTATGACGACCTGGGCTTCGCTTGAGGCGCCCGACCCACATGAACCCACATCAACCAGTGTTCCTCAACACCACCACCAATGGGCTCAGCAGGCTTCCAGCCCCCATCACCACACTGCCCGGCTGTGTGATGGCTGGTGATGGCACCTATTCCAGCCTATCCTGCACCGGTCCTGCGTCGCTGCGTGCTGTCGTTACCGGTGCTGAGACCCAAGCCCCTCTGCGCCAGCATGCTCATGCGCTCCTGGCCCTACGGCGTCTACTGGCTGGGCCGGCATGCACATGCGCTTGCACGCCGTGCATGCGCTCACCGTCGAGTCCAATGAGGCCTTCCCAAGTCCGTCTGTATGCAGCCTGCCCACACGCTTATGAAGTTACCGTATGATCCTGACCGGGCGGTCCCATGACTGCCCGTCGGAGCGCTAATCATCACCTCCCACGCTGTACCAGCATACCGCGCATGCATAACTTGGGCCACGTCGGAACGTCGAGCCCGGCAGCGCACTGCCTCAAGTCACGTGCACCCACACGGCCCTCAGGGGATCAAACTTGCGTCCCAGCATGCATGCACCTAGCTGTCAAAGCGTAACACTCGTGCTGGGCCGCACGGTGCAAGCATGAGCGCACAGCCCCCGTTAGCCGGCCGCGACCTGCTTCCTGGGCTCCACTGCTTCAGCAGTGTTCAAGCGCCTGCCCGCTTCACCACGCCTGCCTCGCTTTCCATGCCTTCAATCCTAGCAACCTCACCGCTCAGTCGGCCCCGGGGTCCGCCACCCATGACGCCGCCAGCACCAAGCCCAGGCTGCACACGCCCGCAGCCATCCGGACGCACTGGGCCCGCCTGACCAGCTCCTCAGCCCGCCGGCACTGCTGCCTGCTGCGCTGTGGAGCCGCGTGCTCGCCGCCCGCGGACCGCAGCTGCAGCCAGGAGCGGCGGCCCCAGTGGTACCACCCCTGCCGCGCCCGCACCCACGTCAGCACCTCCTTCGCGTGGCGGGGGCCCGAGCACCGAAGCGCCTCGCACTGCTCCTCCGCCGCAGCCAGGGCCGCGCACCAGTCCACCTCCCGGCACCCCGCCTCCGCCACCAGCCACTGCAGTACGGCCGCCGGTGCCCCCGCCTGGATGGCTCGCACCACCAGGCCCAGGCCGGGGGGCCCCAGGGGCACCCGCTTGGCGTGCAGCAGGCGCAGCAGGCGCCAGTCCCGGGAGCGGACGGCAGCGACGTAGGGCTGGCCCGTGGCCTGGCAGGGGGGACCGGGCGGGGGCACAGGGTTCAGCGCCATCACGGGTGGTGCACAGACGACAGTTTTAGAAGCCTTGCTGCCCGAAACAAGCGAGCACAGCTTGTAGTGATGAGCAAGCCGTAACTTGTAACTAGTGGCAGCACCCCGCCCCATAGCCAGCGCTCCTGCGTACCACGTCAGCTCAACACCCTGCCTCGTGCGCTCACCGGCCCGGGGCAGCCCAGCTCCGCCAGCAGCTCCACAGCCGCCTCGCACCCCGAGTGCACAGCCTCCGTCCAGGCCAGTGGATGGGTGCCGCAGCGGGTCTCGCGCAAAACCCACCGCATCACCGCCACGCTGCCGGACCGAGCCGCGTACAGGAAGAGCTGCAAGCCCTGACGCCGGTCCCACTGCAAGTTGGCCAGCACCCACTGCAGGCACTGCAGCTGGCCGCGCATTGCGGCCGCTTGGGCCAGGCTGTCGGCCTGCAAGGCGAAGCCCGCCCGAGTAGACAGGGGCAGGGCGAGGGGAGTTGACGGGATGCTTGCGACACTGCGACACACACCATAGGAATTCCGTAAACCCGTCCGAGCAGGCTTGGCTGTAAGTGTCTGGGGAGCTGGTTACCCACCCTGTGCAGCACGCTGAGCACGCCCACTTGTCCGGCGCCTGCCGCCGTGGGTGCGACGAGGGGCAGGATGTCGGCCACCTGCACTAGCGCGCCCCCAGGCAGGGCGGGGAGCTCGAGCCCGAACAGCTGAGCCATGTGCTGTTCTCCTCCCTGCAAACAACAGTGGCGAATGTTTGAGAACACAAGGAAAGTTCGGTCAGAGCAGCAGCGGAATGCTACCACCTTGGCACCGAAACTCATCCCACACCTGCACGCCCTCCGCCAGGAGCCACTCGAGCGCCGCCGCCCTCCCGGCCTTCACCGCCACCGCCACGGCCCACGCGTCAGGCTGAAAGCCCTTGGCAACGAGCCATATAAGCCGCTCCACAGCAGCAGCGTCGGAAAGAGGAGGATCGCAGGCGAGCATGCAGGGATGCATCTGGGCACCGCGGCCCAGGAGCCACTCGGCTTTGGCCTGCGGGCAAGACGACCCCGGGCGGGCGGGGAAGGGAGAGGACTTGACAGGCCTTGAAGAGGATGGACGGATTGGCGGGACGGGGCTTGCATGCGGCGTGGGTCTTGCTCGACACGGCGCACTTAGCAGCACATCACCTCTCGCACAGTAGTGCCCTCACCTGCCAGTCTGCTTTCTCGCTGTGTAGGGCGGCTCCCAGGCTGAGCAGGAGCGACTTCTGGTCCGCAATCTCGTACCGGTACCGGCCGCACAGCCGCTGCGCGGTTGCCAGGTCGCAGCCCACCCACAGGCAAGCCAACATTTTCTCCCTCTCTGACGGTGACTGCCAGGAGCCTGGCTGCGGCCCCGCGGCCTCCAGGAGCCACTCCGCCAGCTCCGTGTGGCCCCGCTCCAATGCGGGAAGGGCCGCTGCGCCCGCCCCAGCCGGCGCCCGCAGGCCGGGGAAGCGCTCCAGGCACCAGCCGCACGCAGCGCGCTGGCCCGCCTCGGCTGCAGCGCAGAGGGCCCCCGCCCAGGCCACTCCTTCGGTCATTCGACCAGGGGCCACCAGCCAGGCGCAGGAGGCCAGCGCACCCGCGCGGGCAGCGGCCTCCAAATGGAGCTGTCCGGGGGTCAGGCCTGCTGCGCTAAGCACCACCTCCAGGTTCGGCACGACATCGGTAGCAGCGACCAGGCAGACCACCCTGTCGCGCTGCTCGCGGTTCAGTCGTCTCAAGGAGCGAGGCCCGATGCTTTTCGCGAAGGCCCAGGGCGGGACCCGCTGCGAGAGCTGGACTGTGCTGCGCCCCTTGAGCAGCTGTGCCGACTGCTTGCTCACGTAGCGAAGGCAGGCTGCCTCGTTGGCAGGCAGGTGCTCCGCGATGGCCTCCAGAAGCCCTTGCACCCAGACGCGCGAGGCGTCTTGCGCCGCCATGCTCATGTCTGTGAGATGTTCACTAGCTACCTATACTAGAGCGCTGTGCCCGGGGCCGTTCCTAGAGCGCAGCGCGAGTGATCAAAGCTCGCGACTTGACGCCTAGGGACAATGCTGGAAGGTTACAGTGGCTATCGTGTGTGGTATGAGAAAACACAAACCACCTGTGCATAGCCTTCCAGGGAGTCTGGTCAAGGAGTGCGCCGTACAGCCGTACGCGCACACATGTCTGAGCTGCAGTCCCAAGGCCCGCAAATGTGGGCAGCCCACCTTCATTGCAAACTAGCGCCAAACCCGAGACAAGGAACCGCCACCGCCCAGGGCTGTCTAGTGTCGAAGTCGGCCATCGTGCCATGCCTTCGCGGGGCGAACCGCACACACGATGAGGAGCCTGCCCAAGGTGGGCGCGACCCGGACACTGACCACATCGGGTCGCAAAGTGCTCCAGCCCTGGAGGCGGGAGCCAGCCGTCATCACATCATTGCTGTTGAAAGGGTCTGAAAGGGTCTTGACAAGGGTGGCTGCCTGAAGGCAGGAAAAGGGCTGAGCCCCGTGGTCCCCCCCAGGGGGCCCAATGTCCGCAAACTTGGCCATCCCACCATCATACCGCCAGACCGAAGCGGAGAGCGGATCATCAACCGCACGCTAGAACGGCACAGCTAGCCGGCAAACGTCAGCCGCCAAATTATGGCCATTGTTACGGCAGAGTGCCGTACGCCACACGCGTTGGCGCCGGCACCCACAGCCGGCTCGGCGGCTCAGCTCCGGCCAGGCGGGGTCGACTCCGGGTTTGGGGCGTGTCCCCCTTAGGGATAGGCTCAGCTGCTTGCGCGTTTGTGACGGCATTCCTCGCCGTTCGTGCTCCCATAAGGCCCAGGGATAAGGCCCGACCTGCGCATCATGGGGTTGGGAGAGTGCCTTCGCTTCAGGCGGCAACGCGGTCGAGGTGGGCGGGTCGCATCAGGGATCCCGTCGCAGACTTCGCTTGTGTAACAGCAGCTGCCTTGCTTGGTAGGGAACCCATGCGGGTAAGTGCGTTAGGTGTCGACATTAGCCCACATGTCGACCAGGTCGCAATCCGCGCCCCTGCGACTTCCCTGGGGTCCAGGCCAACTCTAACAGCGCCTCCCTATGTGTTCACAGCTATGCTTTGACATAATCAACTCACTATCGCGGATGGGCCGCGACCTTACAGCTCTGACATGACTCGTCAATGCCGTCGCCCAACTGTGGCAGCGCACAACGACAAGCGAGGACCACGTAATAGCACTGTACGTATGCCTGAAGTGGTCAGAGGCGCTGCAATGCTGCGGTCCCGTGACCCCGGCAAGCTCAGCCGGAGAGACGCGGCGACGCGAGCAGACGCCAAGCCCTGCCGTGCCCTGCTCAGGCCCCTTGGGACGGTTGCGTGTCTCCGCGGTGGAGGCTTGTGCGCCTGCGGCCCGGCGCCGGTTGCGGGTCACGTCGCGCGACTCGGCGCATCCGTCGCGCGCGGTCGCGTCCGGCTTCATGGGCCCAATGCCGGTGCTGCCTGGCGCTGGGCTACTTAAGCCTCTGCAGCTTGCGTGTGGCTCTATCCTTCAGCCACACCCCAAGTTAACTACAACACACGCACTCGCCGCCGACCTGCCAACCTCCACCGGCAGTCCCGGCCCTCCCCTCACCGCGTGTGACACGGCCGCTACTGCAGTTGTCCAACTGGCCCAGGCCGCTGTGCAAGGCGTGGCAACAGCCTCCTTCTCCTTGGCCGCTCACCTTCTGTTCACCGACAACAACCGCTCCCTGGCGGTCCTGGCGGAGCTGTCGGCCAGCGGCGGCGCTGATGTGACCCCTGCGCAGCCTGCCCCTGGCTCGGGCGGTGCTGAGGTGTCCAAGGACACCATTACGCCCTCGCCGCCCAAGCCGCAGCAACGCCCCGCCGCCTCCACCTCCGCCTCCTCCTTCGCCTCCATCTCCGACGCTGACGTGACCCTGAGACAAACTGCCAAGACGCGCCCGCATCCGCTCAGCTCGGATTTCGACGCGGCCGTGCTCTCCGAGGCCGTTGCAGTGGAGAAGGCGGGCCCGGCGCAGGTGGCGGGCCAAGACGTGGGCAGACTCGTGGGTCGCGGCTTCTCGCAGCTATTTAAGACCCGCAAGTCCGTGAAGGATGAGACGCGGGGAGAGGTGAGCGCAAGGCGGCACTGGCCGGGGGTGACGCGGGCTGACATGACCCGCTGACATGACATGGCACACTTCTATGGCTCAACGCGGCCTCGGACCCTCAGCTGCCCCCTCCCCGCCCATGCACCCTCCAGGCCCCCACGGACTACCGGCAGCGAGTGGAGCAGCGGGCCCTCAGCACCTCTGCCGCCGTCTCAGAGTCCGTGGCCGCGGCACCCCCGTCGCTGTCGCCGCCGGCCGCCCACAGCCCAAGCTCTCCGCCGGGCTCCGCCTCCGCCTCCTCGCCCCGCAACGTCTCCGCCCGCGCATCCTCGGTCGCTTCCACCCGCGGCGTCCCCCAAGCCTCCGGGCAGCGCCCGGCTGGCGTACCGCGCTCCACCGCCGCCCCCGCCACGGTAAGTAGTGCCGCTCCGCAACCAACTAGACCGTTGCCTGCTTGCCTGCCGCAAGGGGATCGCTGCTGCGCTCTAGCTGCGTGCACGCAAAACACCAGCGTGTCTGGCTATTCAGCTGTGTGCCACCTTCGTTCTGCGGCGAGCGGCCCACGGTGACACCTGCCCTTCCTGCCGTGGCCCTTCCCTCTGCAGCCTCTCGCGTCCGGAGGCATCCGCCTTTGGACGAGGCCCTTCTCTGCCCAGCAGCGGACCACGCAAGCGTCCGCACCGGTAAGCACTCGTCAGCAGGCACGGTGGGCTGCCGTAGGGTGCGTGGGCCGCGGCTGCCAGCCGCCGAAGCGTTTCACTGTGGCACAATGTCGGGTGCACAGTGTAGTGTGCACAGTGAGCATCCGCACCCGATGCTCATCAGCTGCTTCTCCCCTCCGTGCTCACACGCCCCCTAACCCTCACTTCCGCCCGACGCAGAGGAGCAGCGTGCGCACCCAGGCGATGAGCGGTGCCGGCAGTGGAGGCGCCACCGCACCCGAGCCCGAGGCCCCGGCGTCGGCAACTGCCTCCGCCCCCAGCCAAGAGTACCGCCGAGAGGTGCTCAAGAGGCTCGCAAGGCGCCTGGTCGACACGCGAGTCGCCGCGGGCCGTCCGCCCCGGTCTCTGCACTTCGCCAAGGCCGGGCTGCAGGTCCTGGACCTGGCCGCCGCGGAGGACCTGGCGGCGGTGGCGCGGGAGGCGGGTGTGGACGAGGCGGAGCTTCTCGACTGGTGGACGGCGCTGTGCGCGGCGCACGGTTTCTCTCTGGAGGGAGACGAGTGAGTTGGTGCGGGCGTAACAAGCAGGAGCTGATGAGAGATAACGCAGCATCACGGGCTAGAAGTGTGACGTCTTGAGTGTTGATTGAGCCTGCAATCTTGCCCCGCCGTACCTTGACCATCCCCGCCCACCGCTTCCCTCCGGCCCCCAGGCTCGTGGCGGAGCTCCCTGCGTGGGTGCTGCAGCGCTCCGCCCGCATGGCCGCCCTGCTGCGGCGCACGCACTGGCTCGGGGCGCCCCTGGACCACGCCCAGGCCGAGCTGGAGACCCTGCAGCAGGTGGGGGGCGGGGCGCGGAGGCGGAAGGGGCGGACGTACAGAGGCAGAGAGGGGTGCGGACAGGGGTTAGGCTGGCGCGGAGGCAGCCGGGCAGTGGGCTCCCAGGACAGGAGGGGCAATCTCTGCTGTCCGCACGTGCGCGCGCTGGCTCCTGGCTCGAGCCTTGCAGCCCTCCTCTCCTTGCGGCCACCTACCCTTGCGCCCTATAACGCTCTATACGTCTGCCCTCCGCCCCTGCCCCCACAGGAGCTGGCACCGGAGCAGCCCACGGCCGACGCACACCCGCAGGAGGTCGGCACTGGCTGGACCCCAGACACTCCGCCCACGCCCCCGCCCCCATTCCTGCGCCTTCTGCGCCTCGGCACCCAGAACTGCCAGGGCATCTTCCATGGCCACAACGGCAAGCCTGACGACCGCCCCGCGTGCTTCAAGACCAAGCTGGAGGGACTGCTGGGCCACTTCAAGACCGAGCAGCTGGACGTGGTGTGCCTGCAGGAGACCTGGGTGCCCGAGCACCTCGTGGGCTTCGCGCGGGAGGTCGCAGAGCAGATGGGCTGGTGGTCTGCCTGGATCCCAGCCGAGGTGCAGCCGGGCAACAAGGTGCCCAGCGCTGGCGTGGCGGTGCTGGTGCGGTCCCGGCTGGCGCACCGGGGCGCCGTGTCCTTCGCATGCCCCTTCCCCACGGCGGACACGGAGGGCCGCTTCCTCGGGGCATGACCTTTCGCTGGGGCCGCCACACGATCGACCTGGCCAGCGTCTACCTGCCCAGCGCCGACCAGGGCCGCCAGACGGCCTTCATCGAGCACGTCCTGGCTCCTTTCTGCGAGAGGCGGCGGCGGGGCCACAAGGTGATGGTGATGGGCGACTTCAACTTTGTGGCCGAGCCCAGCCTGGACGCCACGTCCCCTCGGCCAAAAGACGCCAAGCCCGCCCAGGCGATGGCGGACAAGTGCTCCGGCCTGCTCGACGCGCACCGCGTGCGGTACCCCAAGTCCTTGGACTTTACGCACACCAGCAAGGCCGGCAAGTCCCAGGCCCGGCTGGACCGCTGTTACGTGGACGCCCGCCTGCTCCGGCACATCAAGGCGAGCGAGGTGCGGGGCCGCGGCCCCAGCGGCGAGGAGCCCCTGACAGACCACGCCCTCGTGGTCACCACCCTCGCGTCTGTGGGGCCCATGCCCCTGTTGCCGCGGCTGCGGGCGCTGGCCCTGGCGGCGCCGCAGCTCCGGCGGCGCGGCAAGCCCGGCAAGCTGGGCGGGTCGGGCAGCAGCAAGGGCGCGGTGAACAACCGCAAGCGGGCAGGGTCGAGCAGGCGGCTGGCGGAGGGCGCTTAGTCGGGTGCTGGAGCAGGCACGGTTGAGACCAGTGGGACTCCCGGAAGGGGGAGCATCAGAGCTACACGGGTGTGCGGGTGGGCGTACTAGGGGTCTGGCTGAGATCCAGTGACCCGCGTGACTTACAGGGGGGGACCGCGGGTAGGCGGCATGTGCATCTCCACTGGTAGCTTGCAAGCAGCGGGGGCAGAAACTGGAGCCGTCTGTGTTCTTGTGTGGTTTACCTGCCCCCGGCCATGTACTGTGAGTCAGACTGTAGCAGAATGGTTGCAGAGTGGGCGGCAACTCCGGCAAGGGGCGAGCCCTGTGAGGTGGAAGGATGAATGGTGTGCGGCCATGGCTGAGTCTTTTGACACTGGGGAGGTAGAACGAAAGGTCCTCAGCGGACATGTTGCGTGATCAGCGATGTACCGTTGGCATTGCACCAAGCTATTGGTTTAGCCTGCGAGCGCCAGACCGGGCACGGCTCAGCCCCATGAGTTGGGTACTCATTGTCGTACTTTAGTGCACGCACCCGTGTGCCTGCCAGGTCGGCCAGTCCTCCTCCCTTCCAGGAAGAGCGTCAGCAGCTCTTTGCGCACAGCGCAGGTCTCCGGCTTTCTCATTGGATCTATCGGGGGGCAGATGGCAAGGCTATGTACCAAAGCAACGTCCGTAAGGGCCGAAGGGGCAGCCGTTCGGATAGAAGGTTTGGGCCCCAGGGAGTGCAGCTACCGAGACCCCATATGATGAAGTACCTGCGATGGCTGCAGGGGGGTCGCCCGGTCAGCAATGCCAGATCGCCAGGAAGAGCGGGCAGGAGCGCTGCCCCCGGAGAGCTGAGGCCTGGGCCCCTGAGGCCCGAGCCGCCCTTGTAGTCCGTGAGCGGCTCTGGAGACCGGAGACATAGAAATTAAAAATCATAGGATCCTCTTACATCAGGTTGAATGGTTGACCCCTTCACCGCACGTCAACTTGCAGACTGAAATGGCGCCCTCGACCCTCTCGCCCTCGGCTCCCCACCACCGCCGTCGCACCCGCCGGCGTAACGCACGGGTTCCTCCCCCGCACTCCACTCCTCCGCCTCTGCTAGCTCCTCGCCTGCTTCCGACCCCACGCGCACAACAACTTGCGGATTCCCGCCCGCTTCTCTACAGACACCCCTTCGCCTCGTCTCGCTGACAACACCTGCGACCAGTCCCCTCGCTCTCAACGCGGCGCCGGGCCAGGCTGGGCCATCCTGAGTAACGTACCCCCTCGGGCCTGCACCTGGGGCGTTCCGTCACGTCCCCAGCTCTCAGCAGGTTTCACTATTGTGCAGCAGAAACGGGCGCCAGCGCCCATGCGGTGCCATCATGAGCGGACACCTCCCTTGGCCCCTCACCCCGCCCCTTGCCCCACACCAGACACCGCCCAACGCTCAATCGGCCCCGGGGTCGGCCACCCATGACGCCGCCAGCAGCAAGCCCAAGCTGCACACGCCCGCAGCCATCCGGACGCACTGGGCCCGCCTGACCAGCTCCTCAGCCCGCCGGCACTGCTGCCTGCTGCGCTGGGTAGCCGCGTGCTGCCCACCCACGGACCGCAGCTGCAGCCAGGAGCGGCGGCCCCAGTGGTACCACCCCTGCCGCGCCCGCACCCACGCCCGCACCTCCTCCGCGTGGCGAGGGCCCGAGCACCGCAGCGCCTCGCACTGCTCCTCCGCCGCAGCCAGGGCCGCGCACCAGTCCACCTCCCGGCACCCCGCCTCCGCCACCAGCCACTGCAGTACGGCCGCCGGTGCCCCCGCCTGGATGGCTCGCACCACCAGGCCCAGGCCGGGGGGCCCCAGGGGCACCCGCTTGGCGTGCAGCAGGCGCAGCAGGCGCCAGTCCCGGGAGCGGACGGCAGCGACGTAGGGCTGGCCCGTGGCCTGGCAGGGGGGGCGGGGCGGGGGCAAAGGGTTCAGCGCCATCACGGGTGGTGCACAGACGCCAGTTTCAGACACAGCCTGCTGCTCACAACAAGCGAGCACACCTTGTAGACACCTGTAGTAGACATAGGCGTGCTGCCCACTACAAGCAAGTTGGTATCCAGCGCCCCATAGCCAGCATTCTGCATACCACGTCAGCTCAACACTCTCAGTCCGCTCACCGGCCCGGGGCAGCCCAGCTCCGCCAGCAGTTCCAGAGCCGCCTCGCACCCCGACTCCACAGCCTCCGCCCACGTCAGGCCAGTGGATGAGTCCCGCAGCGGGTCTCGCGCAACACCCACCGCATCACCGCCACGTTGCCAGACCGAGCCGCGTACAGGAAGAGCTCCGCGCCCTGACGCCGGTCCCACTGCAAGTTGGCCAGCACCCACTGCAGGCACTGCAGCTGGCCGCGCATTGCGGCCGCTTGGGCCAGGCGGTCGGGCTGCAGGGCGAAGCCCGCCTGGGTGGACAGGGACAGAGCGAGAGCAAGGGGCATTAAATGCTCGAGACACGCAAATCGGAAAGGCCCGGGGGTGCGCCCCTGCGGTTCACGCTCACCCGCTTCAGCACGCTGAGCACGCCCACGTGTCCGGCCTCTGCCGCCATGGGGGCGACGAGGGGCAGGATGTCAGCCACCTGCACCAGCGCGCCCCCAGGCAGGGCGGGGAGCTCGAGCCCAATCTCCTGGCCGAAGCGCTGGTCTCCTCCCTGCAAGCAAGCAGAAGAGGCGAAGTGGTTGGAAGCAAACCGAGGGCGACGAGCATGAGGCAAACTCAGGAGCATACCAGCATCCCACACCTGCACGCCCTCCGCCAGGAGCCACTCGAGCGCCGCCGCCCTCCCGGTCTTCACCGCCACCGCCACGGCCCACGCGTCAGGCTGACAGCCCTTGGAGCCGAGCCACGCAAACCGCTCCACAGCAGAGTCGGGAAGAGAAGCGCTGCCGGTGAACAGGAAGGGGTGTACCTGGGCACCGCGGCCCAGGAGCCATTCGGCCTTGGCCTGCGGATAAGATGATCCCATGCGTGGGCGGGCGTGGGCGTGCGGATGGGGCGGACGAAGCACGCAATCCGCAGCAATGTCCTTCTCTCTTCCCAGCGCAACGCTCAAGCAATGCCCTTCGCAAATGCCCCCCACCTGCCAGTCTGCTGTCTCGCTGTGTAGGGCGGCTCCCAGGCTGAGCAGGAGCGTCTGGTGATCCTCCAAATCGCACCGGTAGCGGCCACACAGCTGCTGCGCGGTTGCGAGGTCGCAGCCCACCCAGATGAAACACAGCATGTTCTCCCTCTCTGACGGGGACTGCCAGGACCTGGGCTGCGGCCCCGCGGCCTCCAGCAGCCACTCCGCAAGCTCCGTGTGGGCCCCCTTCAATGCCCAAAGGGCTGCTCCCCCCGCCCCAGCCGGCGCCCGCAGGCCGGGGAAGCGCTCCAGGCACCAGATGCACGCAGCGCGCTGGCCCGCCCTTGCTGCCGCGCAGAGGGCGCCCGCCCAGGCCACTCCCTCGGTCATTCGACCAGGGGCCACCAGCCAGGCGCAGGAGGCCAGCGCACCCGCGCGAGCAGCGGCGTCCAAGTGCAGCTGGCTGGGCGTCAGGCCGGCTGCGCTAAGCACCACCTCCAGGTTCGGCATGACATCGGTAGCAGCGACCAAGCAGACCACGCGGTCGCGCTGCTCGCGGTTCCAGCTCTTGCACGCGCCAGGAACCCCCACCAGCATCGCGAACGCCCAGGGCGGGACCCGCTGCGAGAGCTCGACGGTGTTGCACCCCTTGAGCAGCTGTGCCGACCGCTTGCTCACGTAGCGGAGGCAGGCTGCCTCGTTGGCAGGGAGCTGCTCCGCGATGGCCTCCAGAAGCCCTTGCACCCAGACGCGCGAGGCGTCTGGCGCCCCCATACTCTCGTCTGCGAGGTGTTCGCTAGTTGCCCATACCCGAGCGCTGTGACCGGGGCCGTTCCGAGAGCGCAACGGATGTGGGCCAGAGCGATCGAAGCTCGCGACTTGACGCCTAGGGACAATGCTGGAAGGTTACAGTGGCTATCTTGTGTGATATGCATCAACACGAACAACTGCTGCATGGCATTTCAGGGAGTCTGGCCAAGGAGTGCGCCGTACAGCCGTACTCGCACACATGCATTTAATGGTTGCTGTCCCAACGCCTGCAAACATGGGCAGCCCACCTCAAATGCAAAAAGCGCCGAAGCCGAGATACGGAACCGCCACCGGCCATGGCTTTCTAGGGTTCAAGTCGGCCATCGTGCCATACGCACGCCGGGCGACCCGCACACCAACATCCGTCGCAAAGCACTCTCCGGAGCCGGGAGCCAGCCGCCATCATATCATTGCAATTGCCCCCAGAACCAGGAGTCAATGCAGTACTGCACCAATCTGTGGGCGCGCCCCGGGTGCCCCTGACCCCAGCATCCTCCCGCCAGCAGCATAATAGCAACCGCTGGCCGCTGAGGCGTCACTCGTCGCAGCCCCGCACCCACCCGCTCCCCAGCGCTTCCCGTGCACTGGGACGCTTGTTGGGCTCCTCGTGCAGCAAAGACCGTATGAAGCGGAGGAAGGCCTCGGGCATGAACGACGGCGCGGGGATGTCCCCGCGCAAAAAGGCCCCCTGGATGAGTGGGTCAGTGTGCAGCCAAGCGGCGCGGAGGAGCGTAATGCCGGCCGAATACACGTCAGCCTTGTCCGTGATGGGGTGCGTGGGAGTGGTACTGCGGGTCGCCCGGACCTCTGGCGCCATGTAGGGCATTGATCCGGCCCCGGTCCTGTCGTACAGGCCGTAGTCGAGGCGCATGGCCGCCGTACCGAAGTCTGCAGGTAGAGCAGGAGCGAAGCGCTTGTCGGATGGCATCCCAGTAGTAGCCAGTGGGTAACCCTTATGGGCAACAGGGACCACCGCATATAATGGCCAAGGGCTCGCCCCCCCGAAAAGTGCTGTCATGCCCTGTCGTCACATGCCCACCTGCAATGTGCAGCTCTCCAGACTTGTCGTACAGCAGGTTGTCAGGCTTGATGTCCTGGTGAATAAGCCCTGCCGCGTGTACGTTGGTAAGGGCCCCGAGCAGCTGGGCCGCCACCTCCCGCAGGGCCGGCACGGGGAGAAGCAGGCGGGCCGGAATTATGAGTTGCCATCTGCCAGCGTCGTCCTGCAGTAAACGAGCAACGAGGAAAGGGGAAAGGCGTGTGGTCTGCCATGCAATGCAGAGCACACCTCAGCATTGCACTCCGGGTTCCAGCACTGTCGCGAACCCCGCCCTTCCATGCACGTACCAGTCTGTCCGCCAGCGTTCCCCCCGGGCAGTACTCGAGCAGCAGGGCCTGGCGGAAGTTGTGCTCCCCGTGTGCCAGCAGCTGAACGCAGCCGCTGCAGCCCCGCAGCCGGCTCAGGGCCTCCACCTCGGCCGCTACCATGACAGGGGAGGTGGTGGCCCGCATGCGCTTGAGGACGGCGGGGATGCGGGATCCGTCCGGCAGCGGCACCTGCACCAGGTAGGCCCGGCCGAAGGCGCCCTTGCCCAGGCACTTGTCGCGGGAGAACTCCAGCACTTCCAGGCCGTGGTCGGTGATGTACTGCTTGGCGGCGGCGTCCTGAGGCCAGGAACAGCAGGGGATTCAAGGACCAGCGGCCTAAGGTCTGCATCCGTCTGCATCCGTCACCCCTCACCAGGGTCAGTGGCGCCTTCCGGGGAGTTCCCTCTTGAGGCCCGGGAGACACCGGCGTGGGCGCAGCCGGCGCGGAGGAAGGCGCTGGCGCGCCCGGCGCATCCTGTACGTGCAAAAGGACAAGCAGGGACCCAACGTTGCGGCGATGGCTAACGGTCCAAGGGTTGGTTCCTGCCTGGGTATGCCCTCAGGCGCAGGTAAATGCGTTGCTGTGAGGGGTAGGGGTGGCTGACATTGGTCCCCGCCCTACCCGCACCCTGTCACGCACCGTCGCCGCTGGGGCACAAGGCTCCTCGTCCGCCTCCTGACCTTCCCCTCCTCTTTCTGGTGGCGTGTCATCTGATGGAGATATCCGCCTGTATGTAGGCACGTGCGGCTCTGGCTCATACATGGCTGCACACCCCTTGCCGCACACCCTTGCGGACCTTCACGCTCCGTTGACCAGCCGCGTGCGGGCACCCCCAGACTCACAGCCGTCACAGGGCCTTGCGCCCTGACCCAGACACGAGTCGCTCGGAGCTGATTACTCGGCACCCACCCGCAGGCTTGGTAGCGGGCCTCGTCCTCCGCGTCCTCCCAGTCCTCCCAGCACTCTGGCACGGCGCTGCTGGCGTTGCGAGCGCCTGGGCTGAGTGGTGGGCTCGATAACACAGCAGCGCGGGCCCCAGCACGGAACGAAGGGGCAGTCACCTCCGGTCCGCAGGGGTCAGGCACATCCCAAGGCATGACAGCTGTGAACAGAGGGCAGTCCCCGAGCAACTCGCGCGATAGGACCTGCAGACGCACTGGGGACGACAGTGGGAGGGGTTGGCGGAGAAGGGATGGATGGCACACGCGACGAGGGGGGCAGCAGTGCTTGGCGGCGCCCCATCGCAGGACGTCCGCCACAGCTCGACGCTGCGAGTCTGAGACACGTGGGGGGCACCGCTGAGCCGCTCGCGCGAGGGGCACTTCGCGACGACAGCGAGCTGCTCATGGCTTCAGCGGAGTCCGCAGTACCCACCGCACCTTCAGGCAAGGCCTGAGGGTGACCTTTAGCTCTTAGGAAGTGCGTACAAGCTGGCCTGCTAACTCAGTACCAGTCAAGCGTCAAGGAGGATGTCAGTCGCGCGAGTCAGCTCGGTCGCCGTGTGCGATGTTATGGTTCAAGTGGCGCTGGACGTGAGTGGGAAGCTGCAAGCTTATTCAGCTGGCACTTAGGTTGGCGAGACCAAGTTTTGCAAGGTACGGCGGACAGGTCGCGACAGACACGTTCCGAGCGTAATAGGGCTTCTGCCGCAGAGCTTACATCGTTGTAAGGGTCCTCCCACACCACGCAGGGAGCTGGTGATGGCCTACTCCACCTCATCCCGAGAAAACCCAACGATGAATGCCCACTCTCCGGGCCCCTTCGCGGCACGTCAACTTGCGGCTTCCCGCCCGCCCCGCCAAATACACCCCTAACCTCTAGCACCAAGCTAACGGTTCAACCCCTATGCCCCTCAACCCCAGCAGGCAGAGTATGATCAAAGATGCCCACACTCCCATGCTCGGCTCGGGCACACCACGTACATCTCCCTCCCTCCACCTCCTGGCCAACACATAGCAACACACGCACAGCGTCAACCTGGACAACCTGTATCTTCCTGGCCCCGTCGTGTTTCGGTTTGTGCCTACACCGCACGTCAACTTGCGGACTGGAATGGCGCCCGCGACCCCCTCGCCCTCGCCCCCCACCATCGCCGTCACACCCGCAGGCCGGAATGGGTTTCGCCCCCGGACTCCACTCCTCCGCCCCCGCCAGCCCCTTGAAGACTGCCGAACCCAAACGCAAAGCGATTTGCGGCTTCCCGTCCGCCCCGCCACAGACACCCCTTCGCCTCGTCTCGCTCACAACACCTGCCAGCCCCTCGCCTGCTGCCCTGGGGCCGTATGTCACCTGCCCTGATCTCTGCAGGTCTCAACAGTGCGCAACAGATATGGTCGCCAGCGCGCATGCGGCGCTATGGTGAGCCGACACCTCCCTTGGCACCTCGCCCCGCCCCTCGCCCCACACCAGACACCGGCCACCGCTCATTCGGCCCCGGGGTCCGCCACCCATGACGCCGCCAGCAGCAAGCCCAAGCTGCACACGCCCGCAGCCATCCGGACGCACTGGGCCCGCCGAACCAGCTCCTCATCCCGCCGGCACTGCTGCCTGTCGCGCTGGGGAGCCGCGTGCTGCCCTCCCGCGGACCGCAGCTGCAGCCAGGAGCGGCGGCCCCAGTGGTACCACCCCTGCCGCGCCCGCACCCACGCCCGCACCTCGTCCGCGTGGCGGGGGCCCGAGCACCGGAGCGCCTCGCACTGCTCCTCCGCCGCAGCCAGGGCCGCGCACCAGTCCACCTCCCGGCACCCCGCCTCCGCCACCAGCCACTGCAGTACGGCCGCCGGTGCCCCCGCCTGGATGGCTCGCACCACCAGGCCCAGGCCGGGGGGCCCAGGGGGCACCCGCTTGGCGTGCAGCAGCCGCAGCAGGCGCCAGTCCTGGGAGCGTACGGCGACGACGTAGGGCTCGCCCGTGGTCTGGGGGGGGGGCGGGGCGGGGGCTGGGGTTGAGTGTCATCAGCAGTGCTGCACAGACGACTTGTATAAGCATAGGCTTGCTGCCCACAGCAAGCAAGCTGGTAGCCAGCGCCCCATAGCCAGCATTCTGGATACCACGTCAGCTCAACACACTAAGCCCCTGCCTCATGCGCTCACCGGCCCGGGGCAGCCCAGCTCCGCCAGCAGTTCCAGAGCCGCCTCGCACCCTGACTGCACAGCCTCCGTCCAGGCCAGTGGATGGGTCCCGCAGCGGGTCTCGCTCCACACCCACCGCATCACCGCCACGCAGCCGGACCGAGCAGCGCACAGGAAGAGCTGCAAGCCCTGACGCCGGTCCCACTGCAAGTTGGCCAGCACCCACTGCAGGCACTGCAGCTGGCCGCGCATAGCGGCCGCTTGGGCCAGGCTGTCGGGATCCAGGGCG